>CM071943.1:3470000-4172500 GCA_036784905.1 Acrossocheilus fasciatus
GTGTGTGTGTGTATTTAGTCATGGATGGATGCTTAAATAGATGAGTTGTAACCAGATGATAAAGAAAATGCATTGTTTTAAGTCTTCTTATGACGAAAGTAAAATAAGCTGGAATCTAAACAAAGAGATTTAAAGAACTAAAGTTTAGGAGAATTTGTTTCCCAAACAGGGATTTGTGAGCTGATGAAAACGTAACAATTAATTAAATCATAAAATGTAAAATGTAAAAAAAAAAAAAAAAGAGAATAGTAAATATTTGCCTAAATACACTTATAAACACTTACTAAAAAATGATAAACATAAAAAATACAAATATTTTAATAATTGAATTACTGAAATATTAACTTAAAATAAATATTTGAGGTCAAAGGGTTGTCAAAAAATAAACAAATAAATAAATAAACAAAAATTATAGAGAAAACCCATGATTCTAAAATAGAGTTTGAAAGGACCCAAATTTAAAAGAGTTTTCATTTACAGGGTTTCCCAAAATGGGATTCATGAGTTCATGAAAACCTAACAATTAAATCATAAAATGCTAGATTTATTTGCATGTCACGTGACCATTAACTGACATCAGAGAACCATGAACATGCAAATGTGTTTTTAAATTAATGAAAAAAAATATTTCAGGTCAAAGGGATTTGACTGGCAAAAAAGTTTGAATCCCTGATTTAATGTATTTTATTACTGCATACTTCCCTTACCCTTAAAGTAGATGTAATAAAGAATATGTATGAATGTCTTTTGATCTTTTTTGTAATGCTTGTCCTTTCTCCATCCTCTCTTCCTTTCTGTATCATAAGATGTTCACGGTGAGCCCTTACTCTGATCCCATGATGGTGAAGCTCCACAGCGGGATGTCCCGTCATGTTGAGGACCCAGAGATGCTGTGGGTGATGGGACCCGTGCTAGCCGTCGTCCTCATCATCATCATCGTCATCGCCATCCTGCTCTTCAAAAGGTACTATTACTTTACTGAAAAATACACTCATTCATCCAGCACTGAGATTGCATGTATTGCATTCTGCTTAAGTGACCATATTTTCTTTTTCGCCGTGCGTAGCAAACTAGAGTTTACTGCACTTCCTCCTGTCAGGTATAAATAGCCGGTCTCTCTCAGAGACATTGCTGACTCAATGTAAGGGCAGAAAATCAAAAAGTCAAGAAAACTTATTTCACTATTACAGTCAGCAATTTAACAGTTTCTTTTTTCCTGAACACTTTCACAGAACTTTAATGATCAAATAATGGTAATATATTTTTGAACTAGACTGCAGAAATGATATTTGATAACACACCTACTGTACCAAAAATCTGATCTCCCCAAATTATGTCCAAGTCTCAGATAAAATGTGCCCCTCTTCTCAATTATGACCAAATCCATTCGGCCTTTCTGAAGAGTGCAGGAGAATCAAATGCCTCGAGTTCAAGTTAGATGTCTATTGAGTGAAAAGAAAACTCATTTTGCAAATGTCAGCTCGAATCGGAGCTCATTAGTAGCAATGGCATTTCCACATTTCTGACAAATTCGCCCTACACACAGCGTCTGTGCAGTTTTCTTCCTGTGACATTTTCTCTTTTCTCTCCTCTGCTTCTCTGTCTCTTTCTGTGGGATGCAGCAAACAGGAGAGGTGGGTATCGAGCGGCTCTCTTTGATCCGATAATAAACGCTTGTTTGTGTTTGGTGTTTAATGAGAGGCAATTGAAGAGTTTAATTGAGCTCAGATTAGTGCTGCTGGTCTCTAACACATACTAACACACGGGAAATATCACTAACACTTTACAGTAAAGTCCTATTAGTTAACATTAGTTAATACATTACAATAACTAACTACGAGCAATACACTTGTATTTATTAATCTTTGAGAATGTTAGTTAATAAATTGCAATTATTCATTGTTCATGTTAGCTCAGGGCCATTAAATAATATTAACAGATACAGCTATTAATAGAGTATTAGTAAATATTGAAAGTAACTAGGATTAATAAATGCTTTAGAACGTCAGTTCATGATAACTAATTCTAATATTTAACCAAATTAACCTTATTGTAAAGTGTTACAGAAATATCTTACATATGTACACATCCACCTGATCTCTGTGTGTTTGTATGCTCATGTTTGATGTCATTTCCTGTCTGCACAGGAAGCGCTCCTCTCCCTCGGCTAAAGATGAGCACTCGGCTGGAGTTAAAGATCACTTACTGGCCCATTCCTCTGACCCCGTGGAAATGAGGAGGCTCAACTATCAAACGCAAGGTACGTCATGATTGACGCTTTCCATGGACTTCTATTGTTTTAACACCAAAATAAAGAGTTATAAACAGCGTCACATTTATAACACACACAAAGCTGTGTTTGAAACCAGTGTGACTTTCCATGTGTGAAAGGGCCGTTCTTGAAAACTTGAGTGGCTCACTCGAAATTCACTATTCAAAAAAAAAGTGACAGTGTTTCTGGTATTACAGGATGGCAAATTGGTGGCTGCATATTTTACAGTTTATAGCCATATATTAGCCATATTAGTAACCAGTAACCAGTAGATTTTTATAATAATACAGTTGGAATAGAAATGGCCTGGCCATAAAATATGGCTTATACAGAGTTATTATAGTTAACTAAAACCATAAAAAAAAATTGTTACTTGAAATAAAATAAACTTTAACCGAAATTCATAAATAAATAAATAAACCTCACTTGATGTACTAAAATAACTCAATCTAAATAGCAATAAAATTAATCAAAAAACATTATAGACGTTTTAGAAAATAAATTAAACTATAAATAGCTAATAAAAATTACAAAAACATAACAAATTAACTAAAACTTTAACAAAAACAACAATAATACGATAATAAAAATTCTGATTATACTAGTATCTTAATGGTAGTAAAATAGTAGTAAATATTAAATAGTAAAACACTGGATTGTCCACAGGGCTTACATTGTAGAAGTTCATATTAGCTTAGTTAAAAGCATACTCCATTAAGCATAAGCAAATACAGCACCCACAAAGATTGGGTAAAATAGTTCATTTTTAATGGTATCGAACTATTTTATTGATACTTTTGGTCCCACTTTATATCAGGTGGCCTTAACTACTATGTACTTATATTTAAATTAATCATTTGGTACAATGCACTTATTGTGTACATACATGTTTTTACATTGTACTTATATTTTTAAAAATACCTATATGTAATTACATCTGTAATTAATTTCTGTTATTACATTTATAAATACACTGTTGACCCATCCCTTACACCTTAACCCACCCTTAAACCTACCCAGACCACCAAACCTGTCACTAACCTTACCCGTATCCCCCTCAATAGCAGCAGAAGTGTTTTGCAATACAGTATGAACACAATAAGTACATTGTACTTATTTTTTTTATGTAAGTACATAGTAGTAAAGGCCACCTAATATAAAGTGTGACCATACTTTTCTATACTGACTGTACTATCACAAGCATTTCTTTTCACCAGTCCATCATCTTTGAACATGCATTCTGAGATCATTAAAGCATGCATGAGGTACTGCCTCAGAACGAGGTCTTTTGTAACGGTGCTTCTGTGATACCTTAAAATGCTCACTAGTTTTTGCAACAGAGTGTCTTTAGAAAACAAATCAGTTTGGGGTTGTTTGGATGTAGACCTCAGAAAGAGAGACAGAACTGTTCACTGGATTTATGGATGTCAGGTTCAGCTGGAGCTTCGGTGTGAAGACAAAACATTATTCACAGAGCCGCACTGTCAGGTGAAGGACACACTGAGGAGCAGAACCTGCCAGCTAATCTCAAACCACACACACACACACAGCAGCATCACATCCTATTGCTTCATTTGGTTCAGACTGAGCTTTGAACTTGATGGATAGAATTAAACAGGATGATTCACTGGAGAAAATCCTTCTCTTTCTCACTCCTTTCAATCCATATTTTGCGCTTCTCCCTCTGTCTCTTTCTATTTTTCTCTCTTTCTCTCTCTCTCTCAGGGGAAATTTCTGAATGCTCAGACATTTTGCTGACTTCAATAAGAATCTGCTTTTGCTTCAGTTGCAAAGTGACTCATGTTCTTATGTCAGATTGTTGGGCTGCGAGCGCACGCTCGACTGATGCGCAATCTTTCTCGTGGCGAAACTGGGAGAAATATTCATGTCAACTTCCCTGCCATGGAAATTGATTTTCCTTGCTTGTGAATCTTCAAATGAGGAACCAGACTATCAGTGTTGTTGTTTTTTACTTGTGAAAGTTCAGAATTTGTGTTTCAAAAAGCTTCAGGACACTTTGAAAATGTAAAAATGGCTTACCTCACAGATAAAGGCTGTTTGTATTGTAGATAAATGCTTGACGTTTCAGGCACTGTGTTTAAAGACATGCAAACTACATTCCAGCACCTCGTTCATAACAGTGCATATTGTGATACACAAGGTGCAATTTAAACATCCTGTTGTGTTTTGACATGCTGAAAGCCAGACCTTGATTTCTGAACCGAGAGCTTTGAACTAAAGGAAGACAAAGTGCCTTTCAATTGTGAGATTACAGTGCTTTGATTTATTCTTTGGAGGGTTGATGTAGAAATTGACCTTATTTACACTACAGTTTTCAACATTGATGATAACCTGAAATGTTTCTTGAGTAGCAAATCAGTCTATTATAATGATTTCTGAAGGATCATGTGACACTGAAGACTAGAGTAATGATGCTGAAAATTCAGGTTTCATCACAGGAATAAATTGCATTTTGAAATATATTCAAATTCAAAAGAATTATTTGGAATTGTAAAAACTATTTTACAATATTACGGTTTTTACTGTACATTTGATCAAATAAATGCAACCTAGTTCGGTAATTTCATTCAAAAACATTAAAAATTCAAAATTTTTGAACTGTTGTATATTTACTTAGGGGTCATCGGAGGCAAAATTCACTTTTCAAGTTGTTTGAACATAAATTTGTTTTGGGAGTGTGAGTACACATCCATCCTATAATGATAAAAATCCACCCAGTGTTTTTTTTTTAATCCCTATTTTAAAATGCGCCGGGAAGGAAGGGAATTGGAGGGAATGTGCCAATGTTCACGCAAATCATTTGGGATCCAGCTTCATCTACAGAAGAACATAACGTTTTTTTATGAATCTTTGCAGATCGCCTTTCCTAATAATGTGCTAGTTAGCCAGTTTCGTGGCTGAAGTTCACAGTCTGCTCGTCACCCCACGGAAGAGAGAGGCGGGGTCAGCAGAGCTCATTAGCATTTAAAGCAACAAGGACTTAAAAACGGCTTGATAAAAACAGAGCTGATTTTGACAGGGTAAAGTGTTTTTTACACTACCACTGAGAAATTTTAACCAAAGTATGTTATAGACTCTTCATTAAGACCCTAAAGAATCATATCAACTTGTGGAAAATTGGCATCCGATGACCCCTTTAATAAATAACTCTGATCCTATGCATTCAATTTTATTTAAACATAGCAAGTGCTACTGAAACTTGCTACTGCCAATACATCCACAGACATGCTGCTGTGAGCATGTAAGAAATACTGTTGATGCACATAAAACACATATAAAATAACCCCTATATATAATATACATCAAATTACCTGTTGCTGATCTACACAGGTGGAGCTGGGGAAGGTGGAGGGTTTTGAAGCACACCGCAACTGCTACAGCAAGCACTAGCCGAGTATTTGAATGTTGAGCAGCAAGCTTATTGGCTGCTGATGTGAAAGAAATGACACAGTCAGCTGTGTCATGTGAATAATGATGTGATTATATCAGATTGACAGAACTGTGTATTTGCACTGAATATTTTGTTTCACTCAGAAATATGTCATATTACATAAGTTAAATATTTAGGGAAAGCGGTTTCATGTTGTCTCCTGCTCCTCTTGGGTGTTTCTTTTGCTCTTTCTGCACATACTCTTTTCCTCTTCCTCTCTCTTCTGTAAGTGACATATATCACAGTCCCTCCTCATCTTCTCTCTGCAGGTTCCAGTGCCTTCAGCTGCCCCAGCACTTCAAGTTAGTTTCTCTCTTGCGTTCCTGTGTGAACTTTCACTACCTTCATCTCTATGCTCCTCCTCCCTGTCCATCAAGACCAAAGCCACACCCCCTCCACCACTTTGGCTGCTCTGAGTTAAAGCTTCACCATCTCTCACGTCCTTTCCACAGGCTGTCCGTCTCAAATACCTCAGTTGAGCAGATGTAGGATGGGAGGGAAAACAATCTGTGTTTTTTTTTTAACGTGTGCTCAGGTTGTAGTCCTTCTGTGTAATATGCCGGTGTCATTTACATGCCATTTTGATTGTACAGGACAGCTCACGCCACCTTGCTATTGACCCGGAAGCGGTTCATATTTCAGCCAATGAGCATGTCCGTTCACCGCTTACATCACTGCCGCTAGTCTTAGCACATAGCATGGTGCTAAATGCTTAGTGCTTTCTCCTTCGCCTTCTATTTCTCTCATGCTTTGGGTTGTTTTCATGTGTGCCCATCTTCCAAAAGCCTAAAAACTGTGTGAACCAAAGTATGTTTGTTCCTCAGTTCAGCCAACCAAAACCAAACAGGCCAATAGCAAGCTCTGCTATCGGTTCATCCTCTCTTTCTCCCTGCAGGAATGCGGGAACACCCTCCAGTTTCTGTCTGTGCTTTGGCTGACCACATCGAGCGGCTGAAAGCCAACGACGGCCTACGCTTCTCACAGGAATATGAGGTAACTCTTCCCTAGTCACGTCAGAGTGTCCGTCTAAACAACCTTGAGGAGAATTGTCCTCTCTGTCTTCTGTTAAAGCCAACGAGGGATAATTCCTTGACGTCCTACAAACATCAGCAAATGTCTGCAAGTAAGATAAATCAGGACAATGGGGGGAGGAGAACACATCCATAATGGATAACTTGTGCAGCTGGAAAACATTTGTGCTTGTTCTGGCCTACATCTGCATGTGTGGAACATGTAAATTGTAGGACAGGACACTGAAGAAAAGAGTAAAGGAGACAGTGGATTTATTATGGCTGAACATTTATAAATAGAGCTCCAAAATGCAGTTCTGGGGAAGCACATTCATTTAACTGTGCTAATCATATCACTAACCACTCAAAAGTTTGGTGTCAGTAAGAAATTATTACTTTTATTCAGCAAGAATGCATTGAATTGATCAAATAACAATAAATACATTTGTAATGAAATATTTTTGTTTTAAATAAATGCTGTTCTTTAGAACTTTCTGTTCATCAAAGAATCCTGAAAAAGAAAATGTATCACAGTTTCCACCAAAATATTCATCAGCACAACTGTTTTCAATATTGATTATAAACAAAAAAGTTTCTTGAGCAGGAAATCAGCATGTTAGAATGATTTCTGACACTGTGACACTGAAGACAGGAGTAATGATGCTGAAAATTCAGCTTTGATTACACAAATAAATTACATTTTAACATATATTCACAGAGAAAACAGCTATTTGAAATTGTAGTAATATCACACAACATTACTATTTTTACTGTATTTTTATCAAATAAATGCAGCCTTGGTGAGCAAAAGAGACTTCTTTCAAAAACATAAACAAATCTTTCACTTTTGAACATTAGTATATAATAATAGTCATCCCTCCTCCACTTTAGCTCCATTATTATTTCCTTAAGTACTTAATTTGGTCTGAGACATGAAAGTGAACTGACAAATAACTGAAAAATCCAGTGATTAGTTGTCAGAAGTGCTTATTTAAAATATGACTTTTGGTGGACTGATGTACCCCAACTACTGCAAGAAGTTGCATAAAGCCAGCCAAACATATAGATAGTGCTCATTTTGAGTCATCTTGATATTTTTGTGTGCAGAAATATTCAGACAGTCAGCGGACGGCCTGTGGCCGACTGTCTGATGCTGTGACTACTCCATCACAGACAAACAGCTAAATGTGTTCACCGTACGATCTCAGAAAGATTGTATGAATATGAACTCTTCAACATCTCATGTTCAGCAAGTACTGCTCTGAATTACTCAAATGTGCTGCAATGACACTAAGAACTTGCGCATCTTCATAATACTACAACTACGAATTCCGGAAATGTTGGGACATTTTTTTATATTTGAGTAAAAGGAAAACTAAAAGATTTTCAAATCACATTTTACATTTACATTTACATTTATGCATTTAGCAGACGCTTTTATCCAAAGCGACTTACATTGCATTCAAGTTACAGTGTTTTTACATTTTATCAGCTCTTGCTTTCCCTGGGAATCGAACCCATGATCTTGGCGTTGCTAGCGCCATGCTCTACTATTTGAGCTACAGGAAAGCTACTAATGTGAAATCACATGTGATAATATTTTATTCACAATAGAACATAAAGAACATAACAAATGTTTAAACGGAAAAATTGTACACTTTTATCCATTAAATGAGCTCATTTCAAATTTGATGCCTGCTAAAGGTATCAAAAAAGTTGGCATGGGGGCAACAAAGGGCTGAAAAAGCAAGAAATTTTGAAAAGATTCAGCTGGGAGAACATCTAACAACTAATTAAGTTAATTGACATCAGGTCTGTAACATGATTAGCTATAAAAGGGATGTCAGAGAGGCAGAGTCTCTCAGAAGTAAAGATGGGCAGAGCCTCTCCAATCTGTGAAAGAGTGCATAAAAACATTGTGGAATACTTTAAAAAACAACGTTCCTCAATGTCAGATTGCAAAGGCTTTGCAAATCTCATCATCTACAGTGCATAACATCATCAAAATATTCAGAGAAACTGGAGAAATCTCTGTGCGTAATGGATAAGACCGAAGACCTTTGTTGGATGCCTGTGGTCTTCGGGTCCTCAGACGACACTGCATCAATCATCGGCATGATTCTGTCATTGACATGACTAAATGGGCCCAGGAATACTTCCAGAAACCACTGTCGGTAAACACAATCCGCCGTGCCACCTGCAGATGCCAACTAAAGCTCTATCAAGCAAAAAGGAAGCCATATGTGAACATGGTCCAGAAGTGCTGTTGTGTCCTGTGGGCCAAGGCTCATTTAAAATGGACTGTTTCAAAGTGAAAAAGTGTTCTATGGTCAGACGAGTCCAAATTTGACATATTGATTGGAAATCACGGACGCCGTGTCCTCCGGGCTAAAGAGGAGGGAGACCTTCCAGCGTGTTATCAGTGTTCAGTTCAAAAGCCAGCATCTCTGATGGTATGGGGGTGCATAAGTGCATACGGTATGGGCAGCTTGCACGTTTTGGAAGGCACTATGAATGCTGAAAGGCATATAAAGGTTTTAGAGCAAAATATGCTCCCCTCCAGACGACGTCTATTTCAGGGCCGTGTGTTTTTCAGCAGGACAGTGCAAAACCACATACTGCAGCTATTACAACAGCATGGCTTCGTAGTAGAAGAGTTCGGGTGCTGAATTGGGTAAAATCCAGGTCTTTTACCTATAGAGAACATTTGGTACATCATTAAACAAAAAATATGTCAAAGATGACCACGAACTCTTCAGCAGCTGGAAACCTATATCAGGCAAGAATGGGACCAAATTCCATCACCAAAACTCCAGAAACTCATAACCTCAATGCCCAGACGTCTTCAAACTGTTTTGAAAAGAAGAGGAGATGCTACACCATGGTAAACATGCCTCAGTCCCAACTATTTTGAAACTACTTTAAAATTGTAAAAATTTCTCAGTTTAAACATTTGTGTTCTCTGTTCTATTGTGAATAAAATATTGGCTCATGTGATTTGAAAGTCTTTTAGTTTTCATTTTATTCAAATTTAAAAAACGTCCCAACATTTCCGGAATTCGAGTTGTACAACTTACACATGGATTTACAGATAGTCCACACAAATACAGACACACACGCGCGCGGTCACATAAGCATCTCAGGCAGTACCCAGATCGCCAGAGCTTGAAATTAAAGCTGGGAAACGACTCTATTAGGAGTGTAGTGAGTGTGAGAGTCACCTGCTTTATTAGACGGCTAATCCTGAAGTGTGTGTGTGTGTGTGTGTGTGTGTGTGTGTGTGTGTGTGTGTGTGTGTTTGGGGAAGGGGAAGGGGAAGGGGCGGGACTCTGCTGCCTGCTTGAGTTGTTATTGTACATTGAGCAGCTCTTCTGAGTGCTTAAACAATCAAGACCTTAATATAGACATCAAATACTGAGGGAGCAACAGTGATCTAATCAAACGCCAAATGTCTCACATTAAACAGCAATACAAAAGAAGCTAACAGGATAAACAGATAAAGACAGGCTTATGGGGAGGGAATTGCATACAAAGATGGAGCGAAAGTAATATATCTGTAAGTAAATAATAAGATAGAGATAGATCAGTGTGAGCTTGCCATCTGTGGGAATGTCCTCCTAACTGAGTACAGCATGCATTTTATTTAATATACACCACTTTAAATAATTTTATTGCATTAAATTGATTAAAACTTACAATAAGGACATGTATGGTTTTAAGAAATATTCCTGTTTCAAATAAGTGTTATTCTTTTGAATGATGTAATGAGGCTGAAAGACTCGGCTTTGCTAACAGGAATAAATTAAATTTTAACACACATGGCAATAGAATTTTTTTTTTAAATAGTAATTTCACAATAGTATTATTTTCACTGTACTTTTAATCGAATAAATGCAGCTTAGGTGAGCAGGAGAGACTTCTTTCAAAAACATTTTTTTTTTAAATTTTGTGTAATAACAGCACAACCACATTACCAGTGGCCATGATGATACTGTACTCAGTACAGATAAATAAAACAGAGAGCTACCAGATGAAGAAAAATGTCCAACAGACCTTAAATTTGGCTCATTGAAGCTTGTTGGTTCATTAATATTAACTTTGTAAATGTATTTCACTTCTAGAGACATTTTTTTAAAAGTACTCTGCTATATTTACCCTTCTTTTATAATGGAGAGCAGCCACAGATCAGGACAGAACTAACAGCACACGAGGACAACACATCCTCAGATCATACATACGCCTGCATTAAAACCTGTGATGTTTCAGTGTGAGAAACTGGAGACCATTGAATAAGGCATGTTTTTCTTCTCAACATTTTCTGTATGTCAGGAATAGCCACCCATACAGTAGACAGAGATGAGAGAGAAGATTTCACTATAGAATGTGACAGAGAGACACTATTAAGTGCTATTCAAATGAATATTTTATTGCTCAGAGGTTGCTGTTTCATTGCACAGTAGACTTAACATGCTGTAGGTCAAAGTTATGTTATATTCACACCACAAACCCATTGGTCTGAAGTACCTCTCCTCATGTATATTAACTATCACATACGGATGAGAAAAAACTGATGGTGGATGCAGAGAAACATTAATATAATATGACAAATCCATCAGTGCCATCTGGAGAGGTGTCATGCAAGTCCAGAAAATAGAAGTTGTGTTTTATCTAAAGTGCAAACGAACGGACAGAACTCATCACAATGTCTTCTGATTAACTGTGATTGTGTTGCGTTTTAGCCTCCAAATTTCCACATTGCTTGTTGTGAATATTACTGTGTGAGGTTAGCACACAATGTTAAGATATGAAACATAGAAAGCACATAAGGCTGTGTGTTTATTTTAAATGCATTGATGCAGCCTTTGCCAGAGATCAATACAATCCTCATCACAAACACATAATCATACATAACATAAATGCACACAATCAAATAAAAATACACTGTGCTGTTAGAAAGATTAAGCTGACAAACAATCATCTGCAGTAGGGCAGATGTGTAGTGATTATTGATTATTCATCTGAGGTTCTTCATAATCCATCAGCCTTTGATTGCTCTTCATTCCATATACATCTAGAAAAATGGCACATTGCCCTTAGAATGAACTGTACATGTCACCATCCACCATCTTTCAAGAGCATTCTCAGCTCATGTTCAAAAGATTGGGCTCATTAAGACGTTTTTTTTAAGAAGTTAATGCATTTATTCAGCAAGGATGCATTAAATTGATCAAAAGTTACATTAAAGACATCTATGATGTTATAAAAAGATTTCTGTTTCAAATCAGTGCTGTTCTTTTGAACTTTTTATTCATCAAAGAATCATGAAAACAAGTTTTCAACATTGCTAATAATCAGAAATGTTTCTTTAGCAGCAAATCAGCATATTAGAATGATTTCTGAAGGATCATATGATGCTGAAGACTGGAGAAATGATGCTGGAAATTCAGCTTTGCATCAAAGGAATAAATTGCATTTTATCCTATATTCACATAGAAAACAGGTCATTTAAAATGTAATAATATTTCTCAATATTACTGTAAAAAATGTTTTTACTGTATTTTTGGTCAATTAAATGCAACCTTGGCAAGCATAATATTTATATCGACCCCAAAATACCTTACCGACCCTGAACTTTTGAATGGTATTATGTTTCGTATAGTTGATATGTTTTGTTTATTATAACTCGGCAGCCATATCACCCTGCAGCCCAAGACTGATCACCCGCTGAAGCTAAGTCTCCTGGATGGGAGACCTCCTGAAAAACTAGGTTGCTGCTATAAGAGGAGTTAGTGAGGCCAGCAGGGGGGGCTCACCCTGCAGTCTGTGTGGGTCCTAATGCCCCAGTATAGTGATGGGGACACTATACTGTCAAAAAAAAAAAGCACCGTCTTTCGGATGAGTCATTAAACCGAGGAACTGACTCTCTGTGGTCGTTAAAAATCCCATATACTGATTGGCTGCATCATTGTCTCCTCTCCACCAATAAGCTGGTGTGTGGTGGGTGTTCTGGCGCAATATGGCTGCCAGGTGGATGCTGCACACTGGTGGTGGATGAGGAGATTCCCCCCTTCCATGTAAAGTGCTTTGAGTACCCAGAAAAGCGCTATATAAATGTAACAAATTATTTTTATTATAACTGCTAGTGGTTCTGCTAGAATGCAGCATTTCAAAGCTTCAGTAATGTGATGCAGGGAGACTAAAGAGCAGACGTCTGAACCTCACCCTCTGACCCGTTATCTCATCCCTATGGTAACAGCAGGACTGGATTAGGCAGGTCTATAAAGCGCCCGGCGATTCCGACTGCCGTGATCGTGGGCAGGTCAAGGTAGAGATTCACAGTATGGTGCGTCTGCTAGATTTTGCAGCATCAGTTCCTGCCGTGCCAGACTCATCTTATTATGAATGATTCATTGGTGCACATTATTCCATGGCTTTGTAAACTTTCATCAAAATGAAATGAAACTTGCTCCACCTCTGAATGACTTCAGTTTTTAGCTGATGTCACCAAACCCTCTTATTTTTAAACCCCTTCCTTCAAGTCACCTGTCATATGAGCTTCCAGTCAGTTCCCTCATTAAATTATACTGTTTCCCTGTATCTTCTTTTCTTATTGAATATCCTGTTTCACTAAATCACGTTAGAGTAAAATAGGTTTTCATGAATAGACTTGTTGTGGTTTGGCTCAACCAGTGGTGTAAGATTGGTGGCAGGACTAAATAATGGACAAATAATGACAGATGAGGGAGTATTTAGGTTACCTGCTGGAAAACAGTCTGCAGAGGATTTGAATGATATGAAACAATTATTCACCTTTTCTCCTTCTCATGTGATGTTAAGTATTCAAATTGGATCATTTGAAAGGTTAAATGTGTCTATTGTCTTCCTTTTTTGTCAGTGATTTTGGTCAAGCTTTCTAACAAACTTTCTCATGTTTTGTTTTTCTGTTCTGCAGTCTATTGACCCCAGCCAGCAGTTCACCTGGGAAAACTCCAACCTGGAGGTCAACAAGCCCAAGAACCGCTATGCAAATGTCATTGCTTACGATCACTCCAGAGTCGTGCTGACCCCCATTGATGGTGAGTCCAAAAACACAAGTACTTATAGTAGTTTGAGGTCAGAGAGATTTTTAATGCTTTTTTGAGTCTCTTCTGCTCACCAAAGCTGCATTGATTTCATCGAAAATACAGTAAAAACAGTAATACTGTGAAATATTACGATTTAAAATCACTATTTTCTATGTGAATAGATGGTAAAATATAAATTTATATGAAATAGAAATCTTTTGTAACATTATTAATGTCTTTACTGTCACGTTTGAACAATTTAATGCATCCTTGCTGAATAAAAGTATTCATTTCTTTAAAAAGCATCTTACTGACCTCGGTAGTGTTTGTAGCTTAACATGTCAAAATGAAGAAAGAGTCATTCAGTAATGACCAGTTCTGCACAGAATCTGCGCCTACTGAATTCTGTGAAAGGCCATCAAGTCTAAATCATGCCTGTTAATTAAATATTTTGGATAATTTCAAGGTATATATTTTAAAATATAACTCGAAAATAAATAATAAAAATTTTGCGGATTCCACGTGGGCTTACCAAGGCCATCAGTACAATGAGCGCTCAGTTCTCAGCCTTTCGTTGTGTGTTAACACTGCACTGCTGAACCGCAGGTGTGCCGGGCAGCGACTACATCAATGGAAACTACATTGATGGCTACCGCAAGCAGAACGCCTACATCGCCACTCAGGGTCCTCTGCCCGAGACGTTCAGTGACTTCTGGAGGATGGTGTGGGAGCAGAGGACCAGCACTATCGTCATGATGACCAGACTGGAGGAGAAGAGCAGGGTGAGATTTCACTCGTCATCTCGTGTTGTCTGACCCAGAGAGAGAGAAATGTTTTGATGATGACAAGCATGCAGATGCAAATGGCATGGAAATCATCTGTATGTGTATGGATATGGAGTTAAATAAACATTCAAAAGGAACAGTTCAAAATTGGAAATTATAAAGTCCATTAATCACTATAAAGATCACAGTAAATGATGACAGAGATTTCACTGAATTTCTAGGATGTCAGAAAATATCCCAAAATCCTCGGGGACACATGCAAACACGTGCCCTGTCTGTGAATTACATAGGAAAGGAAGTGAGCATAAGTGTCCTCATAGGACTGTTGAACAGGAAGTGATGTGTGTGCATGTGTGTTTGTGAGAGAAGGAGGCGTCACATGTTCCCTCACCTGCCGTGTGACCAGATGGTCATTCTGTTTTTCCTCCACATGGTCAATCTCAATATACATGAATGTGATTCAACGCAAGCTAATGGAATAATGTACCTCACGATTCACGATTATATTATAATTTTCTGTGTAATATCAACTGATGAGACACAGTACAGATAGATAGATAGATAGATAGATAGATAGATAGATAGATAGATAGATAGATAGATAGATAGATAGATAGATAGATAGATAGATAGATAGATAGATAGATAGATAGATAGATAGATAGATAGATAGATAGATAGAGCAAATCAACATTAACTAAGATTAATAAATGCTTTAGAAGTATTTTGTATTGTTGTTGTTATTTTATGTTTACTAAAGTAGTTAACTAATATTAACTTGTTGTAGTGTTACCAAAAATTATAATAATAATTATCATACTTTTTTGATATGGTGGCCAATATTGTAGATCAGTACTATACAAATATAATTTTATTTATTTGTTTGTTTGTGTATTTATTTATTTTTTTCTGTGAAGTTTTATTCTAGAATATGTGCTTAGTCATTAAAAAACACACTGTATTACACAGTTGCACTTGCTGTGATCTGTTGTCACAAATATATTGTGCAAAATATATCACGAGAAGAAACAGGATGATATTTATTCCACAATAGGAATTGCCTTTATTTCCTTCTTTAATTCAAATGAAAGGTTTGAAAAACAGGACACCAGGAACATCCTCAATAGGGAAAGTGAATAAAGAAAAAAAATTCTGGCCATATTTATTAATTAGCTTGAATAAGTGCACAGATTGTACCTGTTCTTTGTTGAGGATGGACAGCAGTGTTTACGGAAGCCCAGATGGGTCACGCTAATGCATCTCAACCCCAGACCTGCCGGCCATTACTCACACAGCCCTCTGTGCTCAGTGTGTGTGTGTGTGTGTGTGTGTGTGTGTGTGTGTGCTCACAGTATGTGACCCGTGTGTGTTATCAGAGCCGGAGGTTCAGCCACATTTCTGGCCGGTCTGTGGTGCGTGATGCCCCCATCTGCCTGAGACCCGCAGGCCTGCTTCAGCTTCAGCTGGCCTCCTCTCACCCATCTCCTGTGCTCTTATGGTCCCTGATGTGTGATGTTTGTGTGTCTGTGATTGCAGGTGAAGTGTGATCAGTACTGGCCGAGCCGTGGAACCGAGACTTACGGCATGATTCAAGTGTCCATGCTGGATACGGTGGAGTTAGCTACCTACAGCGTCAGGACCTTCGCTCTCTATAAGGTCTGTGTGTGACATAACTGACATTTATTTTGTTTTTTCTTTTGTTTTTGATTGTACCAGCAGTCAGAATTTATCTGATTTCAATTGGATTCTGTTGAATCCACACAAAACAACCAGAAAAGAACAGGCCAGATGAATACTAAATAGGTCTAAAAGTTCAAATTTGTAAAAGGTCTTAAGCCCGTAGTTGTGATGATACAACCTTAATGATTTCTGATTGATTTGTTTTTGCAGTTTAGTTTGTGGTTAAATTGTGGAGGGAGATCAATATTATAATTCTATATATGTAATTAATTTGAATATGTCTTATAAATAATAATTTGAATTATTATAAATCTATTATTTTATATTGTCTAAACAAGACAAATCCTTTTTCCATCACATACTGTACAGTCAAACCAAAAATTATTCAGACACCAGATATAATTTTTGATATCGGGACACTATAGTTCATAAATGTAAGTGAGGATGGCAAAATAAAGTGAACTGTGACATTTTATACCAAAGAATTGATAAAAAAATTTGGGAAAATTATTCAGACACTTTGACCTGACCATGTTTTTTCTTTAATTGCTAATGTGACCTTTTTACACCACAGACTGAACATAATGAAGCATTGCTTGGTAAATGGTTGACCTAAATTGGTGTTATCTAATTGTGCACATAAATTGAACAGTTGAATCATTTTTGGTCGATTGTAATTCATTACATACTTTTCTATCAAAGTTATCTGACATTATCAAGATGAATTTGTTCTGACACAGTTTAACTCTGAGCTCTTGTCATATTGTATTACCATTTTCTAAACTTTAGCGTATAAACTGTGATATAATGTGAGAAATGTCGAAGGTGTCTGAATAAATTCTGGTTTGAATGTATCTCTTTGAATGTGTTGAAACAGAATGGGTCCAGTGAGAAACGGGAAGTTCGGCAGTTCCAGTTCATGGCCTGGCCGGATCACGGCGTTCCCGAATACCCCACGCCAATTTTAGCCTTTCTTCGCAGGGTCAAGGCCTGCAACCCACCTGACGCCGGACCCATGGTGGTGCACTGCAGGTAGAGCATGATCCCGCTCACTTATCTATTAGCATGTGCATGTGTCTGTGAATTCACTCTACATCTAAGACTTGCCCTGTGTTTTCCATGGCAGTGCCGGCGTGGGTCGGACAGGCTGTTTTGTCGTAATAGAGGCCATGCTGGAGCGGATGAAGCACGAGAAGTCGGTGGATATCTACGGTCACGTGACCTGCATGCGCGCTCAGAGGAACTACATGGTGCAGACGGAAGATCAGTATATCTTCATCCATGAGGCCCTGCTGGAGGCCGCCACCTGCGGGAACACAGAGGTCCCGGCGCGGAGCCTGTACACGCACATCCAGAAACTTACGCAGGTGTCGCCCGGGGACACCGTCACCGCCATGGAACTGGAGTTTAAGGTAGAGGAGTTTAAACACACACAGACATCATCCTAACCTGCCACGACGCGACAGGGTTCCTGTGTCAGTTTTTCTCTTCTCACTGAAAGACATAAAACATAGCATGAAGGCACTAAATGACAGCCAATCAGAACATGTTTGATGTTTAGCGTACAGCTCTATGGAACCAAATGACAAAGCTATGCCTTGTTGCTTGTTAAAACGTCTGATTAACATGCAAAAGATGTTTATCTTGCCTCATTTTTGGAGTTGGGAACTGGGTTATTGTTGTTAACTAAAACTGTTTTTTTAATAGAAATTCAGCTGGAATGAACTGAAATATAAATATTAGATGATAACAAACTAAATGATAAGTGCTTCATAAATGTTAATTATTATGACTGAAATAAGTTGAAGCTCAAGCACTTAAATTACTAGGTATTAGAATCTAAAAATAAAAGGTAACACTTAAAAAAATTAAAGTTAAAAAAATGTCCATGTTAGTTCACAGTACATTAACTAATTTGATTTTAATAGTGTATAAGTAAATGAACTTAACATTAACTAAGATTAATAAATGCTATATAAGTGTTGTTCTTGTTAACTACAGTAATATAGTTAAATAATGTAAACAAATGAAACATTATTGTAAAGTGTTAACATAAAAAGCTCATTCAAATATTAATAAACACTATAATAGTAAATAAATAACACTAAAATAACATTGAATGGGAATCAATGTATTCAAAAACATTTCTCATTTTGTTAACGGAACTGGAATTATTATGTAGAATCTGAATTAGTAATATCTTTATGATTCTCATCTGTAGTGGTTAAGCTTGTAGCAGTAATGCTACACTAGAACAACAACAACTAGAAAGAGAAAAGACATGCACGCTGAAATTTTACCAAAGCAAAAGTGCACATTTTAACTGCTTAAACAGTAAGTTGGTGCTGATGGAGAAGCTGACAGGACGTATCTGTGAATGCAGTGAGAGTTATAGCTGCTGCATGCATGAAAACACTTCTTTAACATACAGCAGCTGTCCTCAGAGACGCTCCGCAGCCCGGATGATGAGGCTCAGAGCTGCTTTACGTGCAGGATCATTATAGATCCGTCGAGGATGTAATCAGGTTTTAATGCTTGATGTTTCACCAGCAGATGAGAATGGTGTGATTCTGAGGGGCCAGTGCAGTCAGAGCTGTGTGTGGAAACATGTTTGGGTTTCCCTGCACTACACGAATGATTTTAATGGGCTGTTTTTCCCATGATGCATCTTTGTGCATGCTGAGATTCAAAGAGCATGTATCATTTGAAGTTTGAGAACAAAGCCACTCAAAACACTTCATTCTCCTCCAAGGAAAGATGTCAAATGTTGACAATGGAAAAAACACTTTTGAGTTTCAGTGTGGTAATCAACATTATGCCATGAATACTGAACTTGAGCTTAACTTTTGAACTCAGAGCATTCCTTCTATTTCATTAATTAATGACCAATGCTAAATGTAATATCTAGAATGGATTATTATACAGTGTAATGATGCCAAATAAGATGCACACAAAAAGCTGACATTTAAAAGAAACTTTTTTTTGGAATATTTATTCAAAACTCAAATAAGAAAATTACAGTATGCTAATGTCTGAAAGGATAAAATGTCATCTCATTAATTGTCCTCAGCGAGTCTGCAAGATTCTTTTGTGTTTTTGAAAGAAGCTTTTTCTGCTCACCAAGGCTGATCAAAAATTGGAATATTCTGTAATATTATTGCGATTTAAAACTGTTTTCTAATTCCATATATTTTAAAATGTAATGTATTCCTGTGATCAAAGCTGAATTTTCAGCATCATTACTCCAGTCTTCAGTGCCACATGATCCTTCAGAAATCAGTCTCATATGCTGATTTGCTGCTCAGTATTATTATTGGTGTTGAAAACAGTTGTGCACACATTTTTGTGGAAACCGTCATAATTTTGATGAATAGAAAGTTCAAAACAACTGTATTTATGTAAAATACATCTTCTGTAACATAAATGTCTTTACCATCAATTTTGACCAGTTCCTTTTTTCAACCGTTGATTAGTAGTGTGTTTGAGTCTGTTTCACAATTTCAGAGCAATATGAATGTGTTCTGTGTCTTCTCTCTCTGCAGAAACTGGCCAACTCTAAAGCACACACCTCGAGATTCATCAGCGCTAGTCTGCCGTGCAACAAATTCAAGAACCGACTGGTCAACATCATGCCCTTCGAGTCCAGCCGTGTGTGTCTGCAGCCAATCAGAGGCGTTGAGGGGTCCGACTACATTAACGCCAGCTTCATCGACGGATACAGGTATGTGAATCAAGATTTGCAGTTGCAATTCAGTAAATTCCACTTCCTGTCATTTCAATTCAACATCCTGTGGTGCGGCTAACTTAATTCAAACTCACTTGTGAAGTGAAAGGGAGCCAGATCTTAAATTTAGAATTTTGCTTGAAGTCAAAAACAGAGATCTGAGAACCAATTGAGACCAACTGTGAATCTGGCTCTGGAGAAATCAGATGAAAGATGGAGTGTTCTTCTGAAGAGGTGCTGCTGCCACGAACGGCAGCGAGTCTCTCCGTCACTGTCCCCCGTCTCTTTGACTCCTGCTGGATGTGACAGCTCAGAGTCATGGCCCGTCTCGGAAGTCTGCGTCTGCGTGTCTCCTGCCTTTGTGCTGCTAGTTGTCAGGACAAATTGTTCTTATTGGCAGGACTGTCCGTAACTGGAGCGCTATCAGCGCAGGGGAATCGGCTCGGCCCTGCGGCCCCGAGCTGACAGGTGATGCACACAGTTCAGTGCACAAGTAAAAGGATTACCCATCATGAGGAGTCCGGTCTCCACGAAGAGCTCAATCCATCACAGACGCACACAGATAAACCTTCAGACTGCAGTGGGTTTGAGTCAAGCCCACTGCTCAGACACAGATTTAAGGCATGATTCCACCAATAACATTCCCAGCATTGATATTTTTCCAAATCGATACAGATTTATCTTCCGACCTAAAATATGAATTTGAAAGGCTGTGAATTAATTATATAAATTTGTAGTCTGATGAGCTGTGTGTTCAGAGTGAAGCCCAACACTGTGTTCATTTATGCACGAGTGGCTCATGATTCAGTGTTTTCAGTGTCTAAAACTTTCATTTCAAATTTTCACCAGTGCTGTGAGTTTGGGACACTTATAACGTGCCTTTGAAAATGCATCACACACCAACCAATTATAATGAGAAGTGCATTAGTTAGGAATAAATATCATTGTAATTTTACTGTTGTTCTGTAAAATAAAATAAAATAAATAATAATAAATACTTGTTTTTTATTTTACAGTACAATATAAATGTTCAGATAAGAAAAATATTTATTATTATTATTATTATTATTATTATTATTATTTTAAATGATAATAATAATAAATACCTGTTTTTGTTTATTTTACACTTTTTGTTTATTTTACAGTTTTATCATGTTTCTTTATTGATTTAATTTTTATAATTTAAATAATAATACATTTTTATATTATTTTTTATAATAAAATTTGATTTTTTTTACATTATTTTTAGCTGACCACATGCCTGGTTCTGTTACTATTTATTAATCGTCATGTCATTATGTCTCATCATTTGACTTTATCTTTTTCTATTTTTATCTTTCTTTGGAACACAAAATGAGAAGTTTAGAAGAATGATGACATGCTAATTACACAGTTCAGCACTCATTATGCAAGCATGGCATCAGAATGCTGTGACTGACCAATCAGAATTGAGTATTTCAGAGTGTGTAGGATTAATTTAGTATGAATAGTATTCATGTTGAAGACATGCTTATTTTGTAAGCAATTACTTTTCATATCTCTTCTTTTTGCAGTATAGTCTGTTCATTGGATTGTGCATTGAAAATACTTTATTGAAGAATGTCCTGTGAATGAAAAACTGGAAAAAATGGATATTAAAATTGCATTACCCAAGACAGTATCTATGCTGTATGCTGTGACTATAGTCTCTGAGAATCATTGATTCAGTGCAGCTTTCTGCCACAGTGAACATTTACTGCAAATATCAGCGCTTCATATAAATAGTCCTTTACTAACATCCTGAATCAAGCACTTCCTTTACTGCTGCTGAGGGGTCATGTGAGGCGGAGGGGCGGAGGTGTGTCAAGAATCTGGGCTCATTATTGGCCCTTAATCAAATTAACGGCCAATCAAAGAGCTCCCACTGCATCTGCTGCCGTACTGAAGTGTAAACAGCATAATTGGCAGTAATCGTGTTTGTAATGAAGGACAGAGGGAGAAGGGCTTTCACATGCTTTTAGCTTGATGAGCTTTCAGTGTGTGTGTGTGTGTGTGTGTGTGTGTGTCTCTGTGTCTGTGCTGTGTGTCTGTGCCATGTGTGTGTGATGGGTGGGGGGGCAGCAATTTCGCTTTCTGTCATTTAGTGAAGCAAATGAGGCTCTGTCACACCTGTGAGGTGTGTGTGTGTGTGTGTGTGTGTGTGTGTGTGTGTGTGTGTGTGTGTGTGTGTGTGTGTGTGTGTGTGTGTGTGTGTCTGACTGTGTCTGTGCTGTGTGTGTGTGATGGGTGGGGGGGCAGCAATTTCGCTTTCTGTCATTTAGTGAACCAAATGAGGCTCTGTCACACCTGTGAGGTGTGTGTGTGTGTGTGTGTGAATCAGGACTCCCTTCAGCATATGTTGGATGAATGCAGTCTTCTCCCAGCATGCCTTGTGTGAAGATGCGTTCACTCATACAGAGATCAAATGTGCTGAAGTCAGTGAGAGTCACAGATCATTGACAATATGGGCGTGCCTAAGGAAGCTACATTTTATGCAAGTAAGCAGTGATGTAAAATATTGTAGTCCAAGACATTGGACATTAATTTAGGATATATTAATTTAGGATATATATAAGATATATTCACATTATCACCCCACCACAATGTTATAAAAAAGGATTAAAAGTTCAGTTTTGATGTTGACTTGAGAAAGCCTGGCCAAAGGTTTGAAGGTGTTAAGGTCATGCAGTCTATCAGACAGGCAGATAGATAGATAGATAGATAGATAGATAGATAGATAGATAGATAGATAGATAGATAGATAGATAGATAGATAGATAGATAGATAGATAGATAGATAGATAGATAGATAGATGGATAGATGGATGGATGGATAGATAGATAGATAGATAGATAGATAGATAGATAGATAGATAGATAGATAGATAGATAGATAGATAGATAGATAGATAGATAGATAGATAGATAGATAGATAGATAGATAGATAGATAGATAGATAGATAGATAGATAGATAGATAGATATAGATAGATAGATAGATAGATTTAAGCGGCAGTACAGTCACTCAGAGTCCTGCGCTGGTAAAATCACTGAAAGAGAATAATGAGGCTGCTAAAGTCAGATTAGACATTTCATGCACTTGTTCAGCTACCTCAGAGATGCGTGTGCTCAGTTTATCTCAAAAACTCCTTCAGCAGAGACCTGGGGATTTCACAGCAGGACACCAGCACGAGCGTGACACAGTCAGAGTGATCTAGAGATCTGCTACACAATCACGTCTCTCTGTCTCATCCTCCACACCCAGCATCTTTCTCACCCGTCTCACACTCTCTCGCTCGTTCTCTGTCCGGTGTTTCCTCTCTCTCTCTCTTACTGCAGCTTTATCTCCTCGTCTGTCTGTGTGTATTTATGATTTCAGTGATGGAGCAGCAGCGCCTCCTGCTGTTAGACTAGAGGAATCACTCTTCCCTCAATCCTCCCACGTCACTCCTGGAGAGAGCTGTTCTTTAGCATTCTGTCTTGATTCTGGTGTTTTTAAGCTGTATCTTCATGTGTTCTTCCTGCAGGCAGCAGAAGGCGTATATCGCCACACAAGGTCCTCTCTCTGAAACCACGGAGGACTTCTGGAGGATGCTTTGGGAGCACAACTCCACCATCGTGGTGATGCTGACGAAGCTCAGAGAGATGGGACGGGTGAGTCCATGCCATTGTCACTGTGACAGATTCTCACGTTCCTGCACAGTGCACAAAGTCAATGTGAATGGCTCTTTGAACCCCATTTTACTCCTGTAATGTGAGTGAAACAAGATCTTCAAAAAGGCAAAATGTAGGGCAGCTCTTGATTGCATCCATTGGGAATTGATTGGATTGTGAAATGCTGTTCATCTTTGATGCCCTGTCGACTTTAAGGCAGGGTTATTTTCATTAACTAAAACCATAACAAAATATTTTCATTACTTGAAATAAAATAAAAAAGAAAAACTTGGCTAGCTGTCAAGGCAACATTTCTAATTTTCATTTTGTTTCTAAATTCTAAATTAAAGAGTCTAAAACTGAAAACAAAGACAGACATTAACTAAAATTCTAATTGTGTATCAGTGCTGTTAAAATAAAACTCTTTAATGCAGCTCAGCTCAAAACAACTCAGTTTATTAAGGGAGTGTCACATATTCAGCTGTTTATATCTTTGATTCCATGTCACACACTGTAACACTTTTGCATATTAGCAGCAAAACATGAAGTTTACATAAATATAAAGAGGAGAACTGCACAAAGAAACAGTTGTAACTGAATTATAATGCAGCTCATGAAGTAACTTTTTTTGTGTGATTGCCTGTTAGTCTATTCAAGGTCATGGAAAATATATATCCATGTGCAGCTTTAATGAGCAAAATATTTACATGGATCTGCTTTCTTTTTTATGAATCATTCAACAGTCCCATCAGAATTTCACAAGACTTTTTTTCTAATCTTGCATCCCAAAGTCACTGAATTTGCTGCAGTTTATCTAAAAAAAAAAAAAAATGCGGTGATATTTGCAGCAAATTTGGCATGGTTTTGTATTAAAAACCCACCATTACCATCATTGTTTAATACTATATAATACTGTTACTGTAAATAACGGTGCATAATTACTGAAATCGTTTGTGGTTTGGCAGTTGAACACACATTGATCAGTTTGTTTGGGCTCAGATTTATGGATTTTGATTAGCTAGTATTGATTCTCTAAAAGGAAAGCTTATGCTAAATTATGCTAAATTGCAAGCTGCTGCAAATAATGAGAGGACTGGTTATATTTGCATTCATTATTGCAACTGCATGATCCTGAAACCCTGGAGGGACTGATTTAAGTGTATCAAATAATAATAACAAAATAAACATGCAATGTGGATGCAGGAAAATGTCTGAATACTCTGCTGCAATTATTACAAAAAATACTCGAATGACTAATGAAATGTTAATGATGCTGAAATCAGCTAGTTGTATGCTGGCCTCAGGCTGTCATTCTGTGCATTACACCACAAAGACAAAAGGCAACAAAAACAGTAACGTTGGGGTTTGGACAAAGCAATTGAGCCAAGTGTGAGCTGCTCTTTTAATCGAGTGTTTGGCTCCACAGGAGAAGTGTCATCAGTACTGGCCTGCAGAGAGATCCGCACGCTACCAGTACTTCGTCGTGGACCCCATGGCTGAATACAACATGCCGCAGTACATCCTACGGGAGTTTAAAGTCACAGACGCCAGGGTGGGTTGTTCAGACGTGACTGTATAACTTCAGCTGTGCTGTGTCTTTAAATCACGCCCTTATAACTCTCTCTATCTCTCTTTCTCTCTCTCTCTCTCTCTCTCTCTCTCTCAGGATGGCCAGTCTAGGACGATCCGCCAGTTTCAGTTCACCGATTGGCCAGAACAAGGCGTGCCAAAGACAGGAGAGGGCTTTATTGATTTCATTGGCCAAGTCCACAAAACCAAGGAGCAGTTTGGTCAGGATGGACCAATTACTGTTCACTGCAGGTGAGAAGCAGAATGAATGAGCGCAGCAGAGCATGTAGTGTGTTTTTCTAGCATTGCACTGCCTGATATATTGAATATTCAAGATGTTGTAAATCTTTATTAAAAATGTCTCAGTCAAGATTTAACTGACTGTATCCCAAAGCCGACTTTTTATCTGTACATTAAAGTTTAAAAGTTTAGGGTCAGTAAGATAACCCCCCCCCCCCCCCCCCACCCCCCCAAAAATAAATTGGTAACGCTTTAGTATAGGAACCAGTTCTCACTATTGCTGATTAACATGCATATTTCTAGCATACAGGGGTGTGTATTACTACTTATAAAGCACATATTCTGCATGACCATATTCGGTCACACTTTATATTAAGTGGCCTTAACTACTATGTACTTGCATCAAAAAATAAGTACAATGTACTTATTGTGGTCATATTGTATTGCAAAACACATTTGCTGCTATTAAGGTGGATATGGGTAAGGTTAGGGACAGGTTTGGGGTCTGGGTAGGTTTAAGGGTGGGTTAAGGTGTAAGGGATGGGTCAACAGTGTAATTATAAATGTAATTACAGAATTAATTACAGATGTAATTACATATAGGTATTTTGAAAAATATAAGTACAATGTAAAAACATGTATGTACACAATAAGTGCATTGTACCAAATGATTAATTCAAATGTAAGTACATAGTAGTTAAAGCCACCTAATATAAAGTGGGACCCCATATTCTACATCCCTAATCCTACACAATTCCTAAGCTTAACAGCTACAGTAATTAGGAGTTTACTGAGGCAAAGGTTGTTAATAGTAAGATAACCATGGGAACTGGATCTTAAAATAAAGTGTGCCCAGAAAGGTTTCCAGAGAAATCAGCCCAGCTGTTTTCAACATGTGTCTTGAGCAGCAAATCAGCATATTAGAATGATTTCTGAAGGATCATGTGACACTGAAGACTGGAGTAATGATGCTGAAAATTCAGCTTTGATCACAGGAATAAATTACATTTTACAATATATTCAAATAGAAAACAGCTATTTTAATTTGTAAAGATATTTTACAAAATTACAATTTTATAATGCTGTCAAACAATTAATCGTTTACATAATATATGTACATGTACTGTGTATATTTATTATGCATATATAAATATATGCACATACAGCATATATTTTGAAAATATTTAGATGTATATATTTATACTCATATAATTTATATTATGTATAAATGTATACATAAATTTTTTAAGTATATACATGCATGTGTGTGTGTTTATATATACATAATAAATATACACAGTACACACACATATATTATATAAACAAAAATGTTTATTTTAATCATTTGACAGCACTGCAATTTTACTATATTTTTGATCAATTAATAAAGGCAGCTTTGGTGAACAAAAGAGACTTCTTTTAAAAACTTATTTGACAAATTTTATCAACCCCAGACATTTGACCTCTAGATGTTGTGTATGTGCGCTGAACTGCTGTCTCTCTCTCTGTCTTTCTCTGTCAGTGCTGGTGTGGGCAGAACAGGGGTCTTCATCACTTTAAGTATTGTTCTGGAGCGGATGAGGTATGAAGGGGTGGTGGATATGTTCCAGACCATAAAAACGCTCCGCACGCAGAGACCTGCGATGGTACAGACGGAGGTAAACCTGACACCCCAACAATAGTTCACCTGTCATCATTTACTGCAAATCAGACTTTCATTTTTAGGCAAAGCATCAGTTGAGGGTGTTTTAGTCATGTGTGTTTTAACTGTGTGTGCAGGACCAGTACCAGCTGTGCTACAGAGCAGCTCTGGAGTACCTTGGCAGCTTCGATCACTATGCAACGTAACCACTCCCAGAATGCCTCAGAACGGAGAGCCGCCACTTGTTTCTGAGCCATAATCATCCTACCTTTTCAGTCACCACTGCTGGAGGGAGAGAGAGAGAGAGAGAGAGAGAGAGAGAGAGAGACTGACAAACAGAGAGAAACGGCAAATCAGAAGAGAGGAGAAATCACTGGAACTTCACCGCAGTCCTGTTCCTGTCTCTGTATTACCTTACTGCTTTAAGATTACGATCATTTCATTTTCATATCGATCAACATCATCGATCATTGTTTTTATTATCCTTATTATTATTGTATCATCATTACGATTGGTATATGTCAGAAAATACAATATTTGTATCATTTATGCTGATCATTGCATATCTAAGGGGTTCTTTTTATTCTTTTTTTTTCGTATATTGTTATTATTATTATTATTATTATTCCTTTATAATTTTTTCGTATATATATATATATATGTTCAGTTATTTTTAGCACATGTGGACATGTATTTTCACATGACCCAGGTTACTAATACTATAAGAGGTGTACTCAGAGCTGCTGATGATTTCTTACTTTTTATCATTCTTATATTTTAATGATCTACTTTTATTTGGTGGGAAAAGGGGAACTTTTTATAAAATATACAATTAAAACAACATTTTCACCTCCTAATACTTTATAAAAACAGTATAATCAAGTATAAAAGAGATGAAACGCTTACACCCGAGTTAGTGACCTTAATGAACCTGCCGTCGTTAAGGACACTGAATAAACCAATGAAACGAGAGAACGCGTTCAGAGCCGTTCTGCTCTGAATAGCAGTAAACAGACACTTTCTGGAAACCCTCCATTCTCGAGTGAAAGAAAGACAAGAGAAATGGTGTTCCTGCTGCCACAGCAAAGTCTTTATCCCGTGCTGAGGTCAAAGGTCAGGCCTCGACCCGACAGACCTGCACACACATGTACAGCCGTCACGTACCTCCAGTAGAACCACGGCCATCCGTCATTCGCTCCGACTAGCAGCTGAAGTGGGGAAAGTCTGCAGCAGAAAACAGACGACTGAGGCTGGGAACACACAACCTCCTGGACTCTCCACGTGTGGTATTAACGGCCATCTGATCATTTCTCACTGTGGCTCGTAAAGACAAATCTCCCGTAACGTCGCGACAGCATCATCGGACTGAAAACATGTGCATACTCAAGTGTTTCTTTCCTCCTATGGCCTGAGCACAAAGTAAGATGAAAGATGCGGACACGGGAAGAATTCATTTGACTTTGTGTTCGCATAGAGACAAAACGGCATTCAATCTGTTGTACAGGCGGTCTGTTTTCTATTTGTTAATAAAAAGGAGAGAGATATGTGTTAATAAAATGCTTAATTGGGTTTTGTTTTGTTCTGTACATGTTTATTGTGTGCCTTTCGCTGCTGTGTCTCGGTTCCTTCAGCACATTTCCTGGGAACAGATGGCTGGTCCCTCTCCAGTGTGTTTGTGTCCTTGCCAGAGAGCCAGCCCACCGGCCATTGCGGTTTAATGTGAAGGCATGTGGACTGGATTCTGCCTGTTCTACATGATTCATTAGTTCTGGAACACCTGGAGACATTAGTCCTCCTCCAAAAATCTCAGCAACCGGACAGCAAAGTTTACTAATTCTATCGGAAGCTAATTATCTCACTAATTAGGCACAAATTGTCCCTTTGGTCTGAGGTCAGAGATGTTGTTTCCCATTGTAGATTAACAATTAACAAATAATTAAGCCTAATTACCAGTTTGCAGACAATGATCAATGTCTTTGTTTATTGCTGGAGATACACAGATCATTTAAATGCACATTTTTAACAGGTGGTCTAAAAACCAACAATTTGTCCAAAGGTTAAAATAAAAAAACAGTCCATAGTCATTTCAAATTTATTTTAGATATTGAAGATGCAAAATGTAGTAAATTTATTCTGCATATTTTTGCACAAGTACCATAAAAAATGTTGAATTTATATATTTGTATGAGTTTTAGAAATAATGTCTATTATCTATGTAATATATATGTATATATATATGCATATGACTCTACAATGATCTATGATATGGGATATATAAATAAGTCTACAGTTATATATTTATACTGCATGCCACATCTATCACGGTTGCATGTGGATTTAGTGAGTCAGATAAAATGTATAGAGTCAGATAAATAATTTATACACAACTATTTAGCTTACATGGATAAGCAATATTATATAATCTGTATAATAACAATTATATGACTAACATGATGCATACACAGTTATCTATACAAATAATCTATATATATACTCATACATGTGGTTCTGTATAATATTTGAAACATAAGCATGTTCAGACTATATATCACTTTAATAAGTCACTTTAAGTCTATGCTTCATGTATGAACTATATATAGGGTTAAATGTTTATGTATAAAATATTCATAAACAGTATATATCATGTTATATATGCAAGTTAAGTTTATATATATATATATATATATATATATATATATATATATATATATATATATATATATATATATATATATATATATAACTCCATATGAGATGCATAGAAAGGGTCCCATTAGGATGCATAGCAAAATTGATCTACATTATCTATAATCAATATCTATAATGTTCTATATGTGCTATAAAGACATCATACGACTTAAATTGAGTGTTTTACATTAATCCATCTTATTTGTTTATTCTATATTTATGTGATCCCATAATCCATATAGCCTATAATATAAATCGATTTATACAAAAATACCTAGGCTATATAATCTATATGATTGTGCATCAATATCATATATGGCATGTGGAGCATATGTAGATTGTATGTGCTCTATTGGAGATGATTATATATCTGCAATCCATGTTCTATGGCCCCATATGGTTCACATGGAGATAACTTTCCATACTATCTACATGGCACCATAGGGTTCATATGGAGTGAGTTGATTAGGGGGCGCGCGCAGGGGAACGCCTTCTTCCATCTTTGTAAACAGTGTGCGGCGCGCATGCGCAGTCGCGCTCCACTCTAATGGAGGACATGTCTGGTCTGCAATCGTCTTTTTCTGCCCTGTTTTTCTGAGTTGCGCACTCAACACCCGTCAGCTGAGCCCGCGACACCCGTGAGTAAACTCCTCTCGTCCTCTGCTGACACGTATGATCGGGTGTTTGTGTGTGTGGAGTGATTTCGTGCGTGTTTTAGTGTGTGAATGTCGTGTTTACAGTAGTTAGCCACCAGGCTCATCAAAGTTTGGAGCGGATCAATAATTAATGTAATAACACAGTTATACACTACAAAAAGCCGTTAATTACACCGTGTGAATGGATATGAGCGTGTGTGTGTTGAGCTGAAGCGGTGTGTGTGTGTGACAGGAGTAAGTTTGTGTTCATTTGAGCGCCTTTAGCCGTCAGTGTGTTTGTTGTTGTTTTTTTGCGGTGAGTTTGAGAGATTTCGGGTTTAAAACTTTTAGTTGTTCTGAGCAGAACCTGATAATCAGATCGTGACAAACTTATAAGTATGATGCCTTTTCCTTAAATACTCTGAATGGCTAGATATGATGTGTTTATCAGGCTAATGTCAGCTAGCATGCTAGTGTGAGTTTACAGGTGCTTCAACATTCATAATCATAACAGTTATTAAACACTACAGTGGGTTAATGTTTTATTATATACTGTGTGCTTGACTGAAATAGTGCAGTGAGTGTATTTCTGTAGTTCTATATTTCTGTGGTTTATCGTATGATATCAATTTGGTTAAAATACTTCATTAAGTGTAACGTTATTTCTGTCAGTAAAGTCAATGAGCAAGTTGTCAACTGTCACAAGTTATTTTGTTGTATTATTTCATGTTTAAACCAATATAAACATGATCGGTGTTCTCTAATCAACTTTTTTTCTCTTGGTGTTTACTGAGTATTTGTTTGTATTTAGTTCCAACAGGTTGGAATATTTATACTTTTTCTGCCTTTATTTTTTTTATAATTATAGGTTATCTGGGTTTCTGGCAAGGACACCTGTTATGTATTGGTTGTAATTATATTTAAATATGATGTTCAATGTAAAAAACTATTTTATGAAAATCAATTAACATATATATGTATATGTGTGTGTGTATATATATATATATATATATATATATATATATATATATATATATATATATATATATATATATATATATATATATATTATTATTATTTTTAAGTAATAATTTAATATAGCTTTTTATTGTTTTCTTAATTAAAAATGTATTAATGTTTAATGTAATTAATGTATTAGTTTTTTTTAGTTTTTTTTTTTTTTTTAAAAACCCATGAGTATGATATGTTACATATTTATTAATTTTTTTATGTGTTTGTTGCTTTAATCTTCATCTTCTTGTTTCTCTTACAGCCCAAGTGGCAGAATGGCTTCGGACTCAGTCTCTCAAAGCTCCCAGAGTCCTGCCACCAGGATCATGACCTTTCATCCCACAAAAGAGGAGTTCAAAGACTTCAACAGATACATTGCATATATGGAGTCGCAGGGGGCTCACAGAGCCGGCATGGCTAAGGTTAGTGTATAAGATTTTTGTTCTGCTCAAATTGCTGTGAGAGAATTGCTTTTTTGTTGTTGTTGTTGTTGTTGCTGTAGATGACCATTGTAGGTTTGCATGACTCACTGATGTGCCTGTTTGTCAGGTGGTGCCACCAAAGGACTGGAAGCCCCGGAGCACATACGATGACATTGATGACCTGGTGATTCCCACACCTATTCAACAGGTGGTCACTGGCCAATCAGGTCTCTTCACTCAGTACAACATCCAGAAGAAGCCGATGACTGTCCGCGAGTTCCGCAAAACTGCCAACACAGACAAGTGAGCAGCAGAGAATTCTTTAAAGACTTCTTAATAATTATTCCTGTTGTTATTATGCAGGATTCGTAAATGCAAATTATTTTAAAGTAATACTAACATTCTTACCTCTGACGTGACTGCTTCTTTTTTGCTGATAAAACTACATTGATATTCAGAAGTTTTGGGTCTGCATTTGTTTGATCAAAAAATACAGGAAAAATTGTAATATTGCAAAATATTATTATTGCTTAAAATCAGTGATTTTTATTGTGATATATTTAAAATAGAATTAATTTCTGTTATGCAAGGCTGAATTTTCAGCATCGTTACTCCAGTCTTCAGTGTCAAATGATACTTCAGAAATCATTCTAAGATGCTGATTTGATTTGCAAGAAACAATTCTTATTATTTTCAATGTTGAAAACAGTGATAATTTTTTTTTTCAAAATGCTTTGATTAATAGAAAGTTCAAAAGTTATATTTTGTGACAAATATAATTTGATCATTTAATGCATCTTTGAAAGTATTAATTTCCTTCTAAAGTGCTAGTTCAAAAAAGTTGACCCCAAACTTTTGAATGGAAGTTTAAGTCTGATTGAACAGAGAAACATAATATTCTCCAATAATATCCTAGCCTAACTTTCTTGATGCATAACATAAATCCATTGACATTATTGCTCATTGTATATTCTTTTTCACTCTGAGATACATGAAGTTGATGCATTGAGAATGTCCTGTCATGTTGACTCTCACCATAATAAAATGGTCCTCTAACTCGACTGCAGGTTCTGTAATCCCAGATATGCTGATTTTGATGAACTAGAGAGGAAATATTGGAAGAATTTAACATTCAATCCACCACTGTATGGGGCAGATGTCAGTGGAACCCTCTACGATCCGGTGAGTAATCTACCCTTTTTATTAATGGAATATTTTTCACTACTATGTTTTAGTAACAACCATTGTTTACAATGTGATAATAGTGCTATGCAGTGATTACAAATATATATTTGACTGTACACAGGACGTGACGGAGTGGAATATTGGTCGTCTCAACACTATTTTGGACACTGTGGAGCGAGAGAGTGGAATCACAATCAAAGGAGTCAACACTCCGTATCTTTATTTCGGGATGTGGAAGAGCACATTCGCCTGGCACACAGAGGACATGGATCTCTACAGCATCAACTACCTTCACTTTGGAGAACCCAAGTCCTGGTAACGTCACAACTAAATCTTGTTTTTGGTCTGCATTTTTGTTGTTTTACCTATTCTCAGTTCATTTGATCAATTCATTGAGTCATTACATTGATTCAAACCAGGAGCTGAGATTTCATTTAAAAACAAGCTAATTGACCGAAAGCGACAGTAAAGATATTTATAATGTTACAAAATATTTCTATTTCCAGTAAATGCTGTTCTTTTTAACTTTCTATTCATCAGAGTATCCTGAAAAACAGTGTTTCAGGCTTCCACAAAAATGTGAAGCAGCACAACTGTTTTCAATATTGATAATAATTAGGAATGTTTCTTGAGCAGCAAATCAGCATCTTAGAATGATTTCTGAAGGATCATGTGACACTGAAGACTGGAGTAATGATGCTGAATATACAGCTTTGATCACAGGAATTAATTATATTTGAAATATATGAAAATAGAAAGCAGTTATCTTAAGTTGTTGTAATAATACATCAGATCAAATAAATGCAGCCTTGGTGAGCAAATGAGACTTATTTCAGCTTAAAAAAGCTTACTGACCCTAATACTATTCCTACTGTCCTAAAGAGATTTTAAAAAGCATTTATTACTTGGTCTTTGATTGAAAACGGGCTCTTCTGCAGGTACATTGTGCCTCCAGAACATGGGAAGCGATTAGAGCGTCTTGCTAAAGGTACGGTGGTCTTCTGAAAACATATCATTAGTTCCTGTTCCTCTTCAGCTGCTCATTAATTAACTCTGTACTCTTTTAATTTTCATTCACGCAGGATTTTTTCCTGGAAGTGCCCAAAGTTGTGAAGCCTTCCTGCGACACAAAATGACTTTAATTTCACCGTCTATTCTGAGGAAGTATGGAATACCCTTTGAGAAGGTCAGTTGCTTGATTTTTATCATCTTATCCGGTCGTGCCTGATTTTATCTCAAAATTTGACTTCTTTCTACTCAATTCATCAGGTCACACAGGAAGCAGGCCAGTTCATTGTGACCTTCCCGTATGGATATCATGCTGGGTTTAACCATGGCTTCAACTGTGCAGAATCCACCAACTTTGCCACCCAGCGTTGGATCGATTATGGAAAGCTGGCGACATTAGTATGTTATTTTGCATACATCGTTTACCCTCAGTTTTGGAGTACAAGTATGAGTTCAGGTATGGTACCGCAGGTATGTTTTTGTTTGTTGATGTGCTTCTCTTTCTCAGTGTTCCTGCCGGAAGGACATGGTGAAGATATCCATGGATGTGTTTGTTCGCAAGTTCCAGCCAGAACGCTATAAACTTTGGAAAGCAGGAAAGGACAATGTGCCCATTGACCACTCAAAGACCACACCAGAGGTAGCAGAGTTCCTGACAGATGTAAAGACAGAAAATGAGACAGGAGAGCTCAGCGATAGCAGCAAAGCAGAAACGCAGGAGAAGGGAGGAGAAGCAGAGGCTGGAGAGGAGCAGAAAGCAAACACGGACGGTGGAGAGGAAGACAAGACTGAAATTTTGAAAAGGGAAACAGATGGTGCAAAGGAGAAAGAAGAAGCAGATAAAGGAGGTCTGGAGGTAGAGGAGAAGAAGCCTGTTGGTGATGAAGAACCAAGCAGCACCTCAGAGCAGATCAACAGGTGTGTAAAAAAAAAAAAGAAAGAAAAAGAAAATGTGGCTATCTCCATCTCAGATGCTGTTGGGAGTTTGCTTTGCCTTTAGTCTTCATTTGCTGACACAGTGCTTTGCTCAAGTACTCATTCACACAATTCCAAACATTTTTTGGCTATTACAAGTTACTTTACAAATCTAACCTGTGCAAAACGCTACGGACATACAATGAGAATACAGACAAACATTGTCATCTATACACAGAAACCCAAAGGTCTTTTTCATTTTTTAGTGGCTATGTGAATGTATTTGTACAGCACTATTCACGTTATGCTGTATTGTGTGTAAAGTGACTGCTGCATGCCATACCTAACAACACCCCTCAGCTAAGTCACGTACAATACAATGTAACGTCAAGTGCCTTATTGTTTTTAATATAATGGTTACAACACAATAAAAAAATATTAATAACAGACATTTTCATTAAGCATTATTATTATATTTAATTAAGACTAAAACTATAAAAAAAATGTTTCCGTTATTTGCAATAGAGCTGAAATAAATCATAACAGATGAAAACAAACTTGGACGAAGTTTATAAATAGAAATAGAAACAGAAAAAAAAAAAGACAAATGTACGGAGCCCTTTAAAGGACATTGTGGTGGGAAAAATTTGGGGTGAGTGGAAAAAATTCAGGGTGGGAGGAAAAAATATTTTTCAAATGTTTTGCGTTCTCTTGCAAAGATATTTGCGTTCCCTCGCAAAACCATTTGAGTTCGGACAAACTCTTCCTGTTTACTTTTCAGCTTGCAGTGGTTACAGCTCGTATGTTCACAATGGAGCGGTTCATAGAGTTTTATTTTGAACTTGGACTCAAAGTAATACAGTCAGTGCTTATTTCGAGGCACGGTTTTGGGACATTCTAAAACGCTTAATGTGGCTTAATGTTTTAAAACAGTGACATTTGAGGACTAAATTTGATAATAATAAATCCTGATAAAAATTATTAGACTAACATTAATAACCTTATTAATAATATTACTATTAATAAAGCAGAATATGAACGCATGTTCAGAATATGCACGTTAAGCCTTTTCTTCCCCATAGTTATAATGAAAGTTTCATACAGCTCGTATGTTCAGAATGGGAGCGGTTCATAAAGTTTTTTTTTAACTTGGACTCAAATATAAAGAAATACAGTCAGACGGAGGTTAGTTCAAGGCACGGTTTTGGGACATTCTAAAATGCTATAATGTAGCTTAAAACAGTGACATTAGGACCAAATTCTATAATAATAAATACTAATAAAATTGTTAGGCTTATATTAATAACCTTATTAATAATATTATTATTAATCAAGCAGAATAGGCCAGAATATGAATGCAAAAGATTTGGTATTTTAAATCACCATTTTCAGTCATTAGCCTACCTTAAGCGTTTTATGGGGGAGAAAAAGCTTATGTGCAGGGTGTTGCATTCATATTCTGGGCTATTCTGCTTGGTAATATTATTAATAAGGTTATTAATATTAGCCTAATAATTTCATCAGCTTTTAATATTATCGAATTTGGTCCTCCAAGTCACTGTTTTAAAACATTAAGCCACATTAAGCGTTTTATTATGTCCCAAAATTATGTCTCTTGAACTAGCCACTGACTTATTAATTTATTTGAGTCCAAGTTCAAAATAAAACTCTATGAACTGCTCCATTGTGAACGTACGAGCTGTAACCACTGCAAGCTGAAAAGTAAACAGAAAGAGTTTGTCCGAACTCAAATGGCTTTGCTTGAGAACGCAAAAGTTTCTCGAAGGCTCTGTACAAATGCACCAAATTACTAAAACTGAAATTTATATGAAAACTGAAAATATAAAAATGAAAGCATTTTCAAAATATTATTAAATGCTATAAATAATACTAAAATAACACTGAGCTGAAGTTGACTAGAATACTAAATTTCTAAAACTAAAGTTTAATTGAAAATGTAAAAAAAATGTGTTTTGCCTTTCAGTAAATACTTTCCCACACTAAATATACTATAAACATGCTCTTTAATTTTTACGGTATAACATTTGTCACACTTGTCCTGAGAGGTACATCTTATGCTTTAGAGCACAGTGGTGATGGTTCATGGAAAAAAAGTATTTTTTATTTATTTATTTATGTTAATCCTCTGATTTCCCTTCTTTATACAGTAGCAGTCCAAAGCAAAATGTGGGGCAGAAACGGCTCAGACCCAGCCCTGACGATGGAGCAAAAGATGACAATCAAGTAAAGGAAGAAAAAGAGGAAGAAGTTGAGAAGAAGAAAGCCAAACTTAACCAGACTGAGACAGATGACAAGAATGAACAATCCATCTCCGCTGACCCAGGTAGAGCCTCATATACAGCAAACGATACACCGGCGATGCTGTAATAAAAAAGCTAAAACAATCAATGTGTATTTTTGCAGGTTATGCGCAAGCTGAGGAGACGATGGAGACAGACACGCCCCCTCCACAACAGCCAGAGAATCAAGCCCCTCCCTGCATGGAGGTGGAGCTCTCGCCATCAAACCCCACCTCCAGCAGTGACATCTCAATGCAGCAAAGAGATGACGTCACTCCCTCTGAACCCAACGATGTCACCTCATCCTCACAATCCACAAACAGCATCGCTGATGATGAGGCTCCGACCAGTGATGTCGCCTCTCAGTCCGAGCACGTCACTCAAAGCTGTGATGTCCAAAGCAAGCCTGATGGCATCACTCCAAATGGTGACCTCACTGATGCCCAGCAGAGTGACGTCACGGCCCATTCGTGTTCCAGTGTCCCTGCTGCTGACGTCACGCCTCTCATATCTGTAACCAGCAGTATTTCCACTCTGCATGACATTAACTCCACCCACACCTGTGATGTTTCTACAGAACCCAGCGACCGCACTTTAAATACCATCATCCCTAGTCCAAGCGAGCCTGCTATTAACTCCTCCCACACCTATGATGTCCAACCAGAACCCAGCGACATCGCAGTCAGCCCTAAACACGAACCTGGCATTAACTCCACCCTCACCTGTGATGTCACCACAGAACCCAGTGACATCACCATCAGTGCTGAACATGAACCCAGTGTTAGCTCCGCCCACAGCTGTGATGTACAACCAAAACCCAGCAACGTCAACATCAGCGCTGAACACGAATCCAGCATTAGCCCCGCCCACAGCTGGGAGGTCCTACCAGAACCCATTGACATCACCATCAGTGCTGAAAAAGAACCCAGCATTGGCTCCGCCCACAGCTGTGATATACAACTAGATACTAGCAACGTCAACATCAGCGTTGAAAATGAATCCAGCATTAGCTCCGCCCACAGCTGTGAGGTCCATCCAGAACAAAGCGACATCACCATCAGCGTTGAACACGAACCCAGCGTTAGCTCCGCCCACAGCTGTGATGTACAACCAGAACCCAGCAACGTCAACATCAGTGTTGAAAATGAACCCAGCATTAGCTCCACCCACAGCTGTGAGGTCCAACCAGAACCCAGCGACATCTCCATCAGCGCTGAACACGAATCCAGCATTAGCCCCGCCCACAGCTGTGAGGTCCTACCAGAACCCGTTGACATCACCATCAGAGCTGAAAAAGAACCCAGCATTAGCTCCGCCTACAGCTGTGATGGCCAACCAGAACCCACCGACATCACCATCAAAGCTGAAAATGAACTCAGCTTTAGCTCCGCCCACAGCTGTGATGTCCAACCAGAACTGAGCAACATCATTGACCCTAAACACGAACCCAGTGTTAACTCCGCCTACACCTGTGATGCCCAACCAGAACCTACCAACATCACTGTCAGTGAACAAGAATCCAGCATTAGCTCCGCCCACAGCTGTGATGTTCAACCAAAACTCAGCAATATCATCGTCGACCCTAAACACGAACCCAGTCTTAACTCCGCCCTCACCTGTGATGTCACCACAGAACCCAGCAGCATCACTGTCAACCCTGAACACGAACCCAGTGTTAACTCCGCCCACATCTGTGATGTCCAACAAGAACTCAGCAACATCACCGTCAGCCCTGAACACAAGCCCAGCACTAACTACGCCCTCGCATATGATGTCATCACTGAACCCAGCAACGTCAGCGTCGGCCCTAAATGCAAACCTAGCGTTAACTCCGCCCACACTTATGATGTCATCACCGAACCCAGCAGCAGCGCCATCAACCTTAAGCTCGGCGAGTCGCGGTGCAGCTCTGCGTCAGCGGGCGGCAGTCAGGTGTGTCCGCCTGCGGTCCAGCACATCTTCCAGAGAACGCTGAGCCCTGCGGAGGTGCTACATGTCCACAGCTACGCTAAAGGAGATTACAGCGATCTCGAGCCGCGCATTCGGCACGAGAGAGACCGAGACAGCGACTCTGATAGCGAGTCTCAAGAGGACAGCAAGGTGCGTATGTGCTGTCTGACTCTGTTGTTTAAGCACTTGATTCATTAAAGGAATAGATTGCTGCAGGAATGACGTTCATTTGTAGAACAACCTCTGTTTGCATCACCCTGCTTCCCTTGACAAAACGTTAATAGTAAGTTTCCACTGACTTTTGGAAAGTAAGCTGTCACCAGGAAAATTTATGATTCTTATGTTTTGTTCATCTCGCTAATTAAAAAGTATTTTCCCTGAAAGGTTTAGTTAGAATAGTTTGCAAGAGTGTGATTAGACTGTTAAAGTGACTAATTTGTAGACGAGTTTAGTTTATTTCCCAGACAGCCTCTGTAGTCCCATTTAGCCACTTGTTAGCAATTAGGCCTATATTTTTTAAGACAAGTAAAAGCTTTAAAATTCACAAGGGTCTATTGATGCGTATTATGTTGTAGAATAAAATGTGAAAACATCTTAAGCTTTAGACCACAGACTTTATTTCAGACATTTAACCAAAAACAACGTTCATAAAACCCATTGACAGTGGAACCAGAAGGTTTTAGGACTCGTTCCTGCAACACTCTATAATGCAAATTAGTCAGCATTGTAAACACATTTACAAAATTAGTTCCTGACATATTTCTCCTTGAATGCCTGTGCTTTAGATTGTGGAGAATGCAGTAGACTCCATATATATATACACACGTTAGGGATGGGAAGATTCCCCGATTCGCTCGGTGCATCGGCAAAAAAAGTTATCGGATACAAGTTAGCATTTGTATCGCAATGCATCGTTTCTAACATATTTGCATCGGTAAAAAACGATTTATTTATGTATAATTACTAGTGGAATGCGCTACACTTTTATTGTTTGGAAAGTGACCAATAATATGTGCCCATATTTTATAAGTAGATGATTTCTCCTCTCGAAACTGGCGTTTCTCGAGCGCGTTCTCTCATCACTGCTGCACATGAATATGACGAATCACAACAACACTACGGAGACCTGAGGAAAAGCGGGGTTTAAAGTCCAAAACCTGACTTGAAATAACCTAACAAATCAATCGGGGCTAAAGCGGTTATAAACGACCATGTAAGTTCACACAATCTGGATCAGATCGATCCACCATGGCAAACAGCGAATATATTTGTGCTGTTTAATGCATTTGAGACGTTTTGTTTTCCTCAGTGCATAACTGATATGTCACAAGTATATTTTTCATCTGTAAATGTTGGAAAGTCATGCAAATATATCCATTTTGCTGTCAGGAGTGGGCTTACGCGAGAGGACGAGCGCTGCTGCGCACATGTGCTCTAAACATACGGAGCGTAATAATTCTGAGTCAAATATGCATTTTATGATAGCAGTAACTGTAAAGTAAAGGGACTATTGTAATGGGTAAATAAAATGTAATCTAATACAGTCCTAATTACTAAGCTCAGATGAGTTAATGTGTGTTTCTTATAGCAGTTTAAATTTAGTGATTTTAACTTAGTGATTGTTAATGCTTTAAAGAGCAAGAGATTGTAATGTTCTAACGCTATCTGTTCTTCTAACTATAAAAGGTACAGTTATAAAACTAGAGAGAAAGGCTGCATGGCTATGATAGTATGTGAGAGAGTCAGTGGTAATATCATTGCATTCCTATTGGTCGGTGTTAGAGGAGCTCAGCTTAGCCTGACAGTTTGCCTGCCCTGAACCAGGTTAGCTTTCCAGCATAAGTAGCCACAGTGACTGAGGTTGATCTTTGTTAAATTTGCTTTATGGAACCAAATCATTTGACTGTGAGTCAGACTAAATGAAATAAGCCTGGCCTATTTGGTAAACTTGTTTTATGAAACAGGCCTCGAGGCGTTAGAAGTCAGAAGACACAAATTAATTTATGATTTGCTGTCTTTTCTGAACCAAAGAAATAAAAGCGATCATATTTTTTCCATTGCATCGAATCGCATTGTATTGAATCGAAACGAATCGCACTGCATCGTAATAGGGGTGAATCATATCGCATCGCTAGCTGCTTCATATGTATCTTCAATGTATCGTATCGTTGGCTATGCATCAAGATGCGTTTTGCATCGGCCTCAGTTATGGAGATGCACATCCCTAATATACGTAGATGCCTCATTAGTGACTGTTTCTGTGGGCCATGATACATAAGCCATCCACCATTTTTGGAACGGTCTGTGAACCTTTGAGCGTGTTGACTGTGCATCTGCAACAGCAAGTTATACACTGGTATATCTTTGAATATTCATTGATTATTATGATGAATGACGTCAAGTTGGCCGTTCCAAAATGGCGGACGCATCAAAGTATCTGGAGTGGTCGAACAGGGAATCTATACATATCTATTAGAGATGCACCGATTGCAATTTTCTTGGCTGATTCCGATTTTTTTTTTTTTTTTTTTTTTTTGTAAGCGTGACCTGCCGATACCGATTTTGCTGATTCTGATTTCCTTTCTAAGAACTATAATTGATAGCATATACAAACAAATATCTATGCAAATATTCAATGCAAAAATTATTTACATAATAAAAGAAATTATTAAACATTACAATTCCCCCAATCTGGACTAAGTTACAGCTTTTCTCTCACTTAAACAACTCTCAAAATAAAGTGCTCTGTGACTGGAAAGAGGAAGAAATACTTAAAATGGGAAGAACTTAAAATGAGTTGCTGTATGTAACAAAACAGATGTCATTTTACACTAAGTTTATAAATGGTCATTTTTTTCCCCCTAACCTTATTAAATGTGTCATCTTTCACATCAAATTCTTACTTTGTTTCAATTAATTCAGTTAGCATGTAGAGTTGTTACCATTCAAATGAAATTAGTGTTAACAAACTCTATCTTTCCACTGCTGATGAAACAGAAGCTGCATCTGAAGTGGCATTGGATGCATTTACACTGCAATTTCAAAATAATTTTATAAGATTAATGTTTGACACATTTTTTAAAACATAAATAAATGTTGAAAAAAATGCAATGATACTTTTAAATATGACTAAACCACCAGTAGGTGGCATGGATTCATTCAGTAACGAAACACCACTGTAAGTTGCTCGGAGACATGAAAAAGTTCTGCTGTGGCTTTGATCGGAACTATTTTTGTCAGCGAAACTGAGCAAAAACAGTCAATATTTTGTCTAAAATCTAAGTCACTTAATTTTAACTTCTTGTTTATTGAAATACTATTGTATAAAAGCAGTGTTACATTTTAATCGTGTTGATATTGATATTTGGGGAAACATCATGGCCATGTTTACACTGAATGCCTATGCCGCTGGCAATAAAAGGATCGGCTCTGAATCGGCTAGACGTGAGACTAAATCGGCCGATTCCAAACACTGGCCGGTCAATCGGTGCATCTCTAATATCTATGGTAGACTCCCTCATGCTAGCAAACTGTGCTGTTACTGCGCAGCATCACTTTACTGCCATAGTCCCAGATATCTAAATGAATGAAATTACACTCAACTCGTCTGGATATATGCCCGCTTACAGCGCTCTTCATCATCTAATGAATAACTCCTGCCATCAATTAATGACATGCATGAATATCCCTCTTAATAAAGGTGTGTGTACCACCTGCTTTCCAGGAGCAATAGAAGAGTGATGTTAATCGCTTCAGGCAATATAATAAACCTAATTTACTCTGAAAGGTAGGTGCTGAAAAGAATGACAGTAACTCAGTGTAAATACTCAACAATAACAGCAACAATAAATTGTGAGTAGATTTGCAAAGCAAAAATGTTCTGAATGCATTTACACATTTTATTTATTTATCCCCCCCAATTTAATTGGGTATTTCTATCACATCACAAACGCAATGCAGTTCCATCATGAATCACTAGGGAGTTTGCGAGCTCTTGTTTGGGAAACCCTGCTGTATTTTGTGTGTGGCTGTTTGTCTGCAGAAAGAAGCTGAACACCCAGTGGAAGCTCAGCACAGACTTCCCAGACTCCCCAGGCACCATCCTCTGATGAAGGACAGCATCAGTGATGAAGGTCAGTTTGTGGCAGTGTTGTTATTGTTAACTAAAACTAAAATCATTAAAAATCATAATTGAAATAAAGCTGAAGCAAAATAGAAATATTACTTCACAACAAAATCAGTCAAACTAAAATGAATACTGAACATCTAAATTTAAAATATTGATATACACAAAACAGTATTTAAATAATGCCAAGTTAACACTGATGTGTGATCTGTCATTAGTGTAATGGACCACTTTTCAGATCAATGCACTGCCTACATATGTCCACTAAAATCTCAGTACTTTGCAAACCTCTACTTTATAATTGGTATATAATATATATTTGTGTGTGCACGTATGTGTGTGATGACTAAAATGAAGTCCCGCCCCACATCATTTTCCACAGGATATTCATTGTAGTCTGAAATGCGTCAGAAGTGTGTAATTTCTGCGTGCTAGCACCTCCAAACAGAATGACAAATGTTTGCACATTGTGCAAAATGTCAGTCCTGCCTAAAGTCAATGCAATTTGTTTAATTGTTGTTGCTATGTTGGGATACTCAAACAGAGCAATGTTGAAATGTTCCACACAGTCACAGTGTTGGACTCCTCAGGTAGTTGCCATACGAATTCTTTATTCAGTTGCCACTGCGCATTTATCTGGAATACCAAGTATTATAACGACGGAAAATGTACCGTAAATCACATTGCGAAAGCATCTTCTGAATGAAGGATGATATAATGTGATGGATTGTGTGTGCATGTGCAGAGCTGCAGGATCAGGCTGCGTCAGAGGAGGACGGGCTGGACGGGGAGGCCTGGGCGCGACCTTTGGCCCAGCTGTGGCAGAACAGACCGTATAATCCAGAAAGAGAGAGAGAGTACAACAGAGAAATGGGTCTACGGTCTCCATACTGCGCTGTGTGTGCGCTCTTCCAGGCACATCAGCGGGTACGCCGGCCTGGTTATCTGTTTCCTGTCGCTGAGTATATCAAGTGTCTGACACTTCCTGTGCTTTCCTGTACAACGTCCTGTTTATGTGTGTGTGTGTTCAGTCTGAAGGGGGCGAGAGCGAGCCAGCCGTGGTGCTGCCCGGGGGTCAGATGAGAACCAAGCCTCTGATTCCAGAGAGATGTTTCACCACCACCACCGAGGACAGCGCAGACGTCCAGCCGTCCACAGCTCACCTGGAGGAGGACGGCACCAGTCTGCTCGTCAGCTGCTCCCTGTGCAGTGTCCGTGTGCACACTAGTGAGTACTGCTCTGACAACCTGGACTTTAACATTACTGTTTTTTTCCCTCATCGACTAGCTGTTTGTGGTGCTTGATCAAAAAGGGAGTCATATATTTATTTTATCTTTATGTATAGATTATATTCTGTCCTTTTGAACTGTCTATTCATCAAAGAATCCTGAAAAAAATATCTAATCGCATTTTGCACAAATAATATGAAGCAGAATAACTGTTTTCAAAATTGATAATAATCAGAAATGTTTCAGCAAATCAGCGTATTAGCATGATTTCTGAAGGATCATGTGACACTGAAGACTGGAGTAATCAGGCTAAAAATTCAGCATTACATCACAGGAATACATTACATTTTTACAGTAAACTGTTTTACTGTTTTTACATTTATCAAAGAAATGAAGCCTTGGTGAGCATACAAGACTTCTAAAAATCATTTAAAAGTCTTACTGACCCCGAACACTAGTGTAGTTTGTATGGTTATAACATGGTCTAGAATGTATCATCTTTCCATTATGATGCCTTAAATTAAGCTTTTCCTAAATAAGAAAATAAACTATTAGGGAACAAGTGTCCAGCATGAATGTAAACTCCTTCAATACAAGATGCACCCACGATGATGCTGAGGGCAAATAAAGAATTTCATCATAGTTTCCAACATATTTTGCCAGTGCAGGGTGTGTTTGAATAATCCGAGGTCTGTTTAATTCACTCTGTTCTAGGTTGTTACGGTGTGGCTCCAGCGAGAGTCTCCAAAGACTGGAAATGTGCCCGCTGTAAAGCCAACGCCCTCACCGAGGTACACCTAAACCTGTCATATAGTGGCCCAAAAACACATTTGGACACTTGCAGAAATAGTTCACCCAGAAATTCTGTGCTCATTTACTCACTTGCATGTTAGAAATCTGTATGGCTTTCTTTGACCTTTTCACCTGTTGGAATTTTTGCTTTTCCATACAATGAAAGCAGACAGTGTTTTGCTTGAACAGTGTATTTTTCTTTCAAATGGACCGAGACTTTAAATTTTCTTGATGTTTCTTGTTTCTGCTTTAAGTTTGGCTTAGTGTCCATATAATTTTGGGCTACTGTTCACCTGCATTAAACACATAGTGGTCTTTCATCTCTTCGTTCAGTGATATAGTAGGATGTGTTGTAAATTGATGATATTTGAATCTTTGATTCTTGACAGAGTTGCTGTCTGTGTTCGTTGAGAGGTGGAGCGTTGCACAGAGCCAATAATGGCAAGTAAGTAAAATGAAAGTCCACTAGAGGGCAGAACTGACATCCCATGATACACACTGACACCTGACCTAGAAGTTACGCAGATCTTGAATTGTTAGAAATGTGTTTTTGTGGACTTTGTGGGCTTTAGACAAACAAGAACCTTTTGTTTTCATGTAATCTCACTTATTACACAATTCTGGTTTGAGATCACAGGAATCATTCATTGTCTTGCGTGAGTTTCATAAAATCTCTCAAGAACTTACCTCTCAATCTGTCATTAGGAATGATCATGTAACACATCGTACTGCATTTAAATTCAATTAAACACAATTTTTTCACTACTGTAGTGCAACAGCAAAAAAAGGAGAATTTTTTTTTTTTTTTCTCATAGAAAAATTAGGGGGCTTTCACACTGGGTAGTTAAAGGAACTCAGTTATAGGAACTAGCTACCAGGGTTATCCCCTGAGAACTAGATTTAGTGGAGGATGAAGAAGTGCCTGGACTTCGGCATCAATCCATCTATCGCTGTTTTCCATGTTTTTGGAGTTAGTTTGGGAAGTAAATACAGTGTGTGTGTGTGTGTGTGTGTATATATATATATATATATATATATATATAATATACACTCTGTGCAGAATTATTAGGCAAGTTGATATTCTGGTCATATTTTTTTTTTCCAAGAACATTTTACCAATTCCAAACCACATCAATCTTAATAACTATTAAGTTTTAGGAGCTCATTTTATTCAATCTCTGCAAGACAGACTTTTTAGGATAGGAGATGGAATAAAAATGAGCTCCTAAAACTTACTGCCAGATTCTGGAAGATAAATTCTTCAAACAGTGGTACAAGAGGATGTGACGCTGGTCCTTCAAGAGTTACTCTCAACTTATCTGTCCATAAAGCCTATACAAAATCAGTCTTCATGTATTTCACAACACTTCAGCATGTTATTCTTATTAAGTGAGGGTTATTTTTTTAGCATTTTCGTCACCTTAATTCTTGTGCAATTAACGTGTCTTTTCTTCTCCACCTGTTTTTTTCTGACCCTGCTGACCCAGTGAGCATTTCGCTACCCAATTGTCATGCCTTAACTTTGCTAATTCTATTATTGAATTAGTATTGCATCCTTCTCATGGGCATTTAATTATTAGTATTTTTTTAATTTTTACTTTTACTCTGAGTTCAATCTCTTTTTTTGGCTCATTTTATCTGTAAAAGAAAACCTGCCTAATAATTCAGCACACCTGAAATAACGAGTTTTTGACTTTCAGCCTTCATAGACCATTATATATAACTTAGAAACGATTAAATACAAAAACAATAGTAGTTATTAAGATTGATGTGGTTTGGAATTGGTAAAACGTTCTTGGGAAAAAAAATATGACCAGAATATCAACTTGCCTAATAATTCTGCACACAGTGTATATATACAGGGGTGCACATAAGAGGTCCGCAGGTCCGCATGTGCGACCAAAATTAAAAATGCGCTGTGTAAATAAGTTCTGACAGCGCATTTGCGTACCGACGTGGTTGACTGTTAATGCACAATTACCATTTTAGATCGACAAACTGTACTGTATAAGATTTCTATTCAAACTGAAACCATAATCTAGGCTACACGCTGCCGTTTTCAAAGCAAAACTGTGACATTTCATTCACTGACGCTCTTCCATCAGCAGCGCTAAACCCGGAAGCGTATAATACTTACTTGCCGGCAACCCGCCAAAATAAAAGCTCGCTGATATTATGTTTGAAAATGATGAAAATTAAAATAATGATAATAATAAAATATTAGCATTTTATTTTTGTTTACTATAAAATAATTGCATTTGTATGTAATACTCCTTTTTTAAATTTAAAATAAAATAGTATTATCACACTTGATTATTTAGTTTATTATTTTTAGTTAGTTATTTTATAAAAAAAAAAGAAGAAAAAAAACTAAATAAAGTGCAATAATATTAATACATTTTTTTATAGTTCACACTACATGCCATAGCCCGTGTGAGGACCAAACCAAATCTCCAGGTTCTCATATGAAAACAAATATGAAAACCAGGCTGAAAAACTTATGTGCACCCCTGTGTATATATATATATACACTGTATTTACTTCCCAAACTAACTCCAAAAACATGTAAAACAGCGATAGATGGATCGATGCCGAAGTCCATGCACTTCTTCATCCTCCACTAAATTTAGTTCTCAGGGGATAACCCTGGTAGCTAGTTCCTATAACTGAGTTCCTTTAAATACCCAGTGTGAAAGCCCCCTAATTTTTCTCTGATGAGAAAAAAATAATAATTAATTCTCCTTTTTTTGCTGTTGTACTATATGTGTGTGTGTGTGTGTGTGTGTGTGTGTGTGTATATATATATATATATATATATATATATATATATATATATATATATATATATATATATATATATGTATGTGTGTGTATATATATATATATATATATATGTATATGTATGTGTGTGTGTGTGTGTGTGTGTGTGTGTGTATAAAATGGAAGGTGCAGTGATGGTACGTCACTGGTAGTTTCTGTTGTGTTGGGTACTCTCAAGCAAGAGCTAATTTAGTTCCCCCTTTAAAGGCTTTTCTATAACTAAAATCATTTCCAGTTCCTGTGGTGCAAATACATCAAAAAGCAGTTATTTCTGTCAATAGTTAGGAATAAATTAAATGTTCCTCCGGTGCCAAAACCCCTTTGATAATTACAAAAAGACTCGAAGGTAAAACAACAAATTACAGTAATTCAGGAAGGAAACACATTTTATTGTCATGAAAATAATGTTCCATTGTAAAAATGTAAGTGGTCTTAAAAATACAATTTTCCTAAATGCAATATATAATTGCTTATTTTTATGTTTTGATTCTATGGTGAAATGTGATTTGGAAATGATCTTGAGAGATTTTGTGAGATTCATCCTGCTGTTTTCTTTGGGATCAGTTAATGTTGTATACTTAGCAAAAGTCATCATCCCGGGTTCCTAACATGTGTCTCTGTGTGCAGATGGGTTCACGTCCTGTGTGCGGTGGCAGTGCTGGAAGCTCGTTTTGTGAACATCGCTGAACGATCGCCCGTGGATCTCAGCGGCATTCCCTTACAGAGATTCAAGCTGGTGAGTTTCTCTTCCCTTCTCTAGAAAACATGCGGTGTGTGAACTGGGACATTTCATTTCTCTGAGATGTGGCTTCACACCAGACCTCCATTAATCAACAGCTCGATGTGTTTTAAGTCATGTTGTACATCGTTTGTGTAACCGAACAACACGTTTTGCTGCAGATTGTAACTTCAGGATGTTGACTTTAACTGAAAGTGCTTTGGTGTGAGCAGTCACAGCGTTATTTATATCTGCACTCTGGGCCCTTTCCTCACTTCCCACTTCCTCTGAACTGACTTCCTGTGAGCTAATCTCTCTCATATGTGGTTACAGAAATGCTACTACTGCAAACGGAGGATGAAGAAAACGTTGGGCTGTTGTGTGCAGTGTTCTCACGGTCGCTGCCCCACCTCATATCACCCGACCTGCGCACAGGCCGCTGGCGTCATCATGCACCCGGACGACTGGCCCTTCGTCGTCTATGTCACTTGTTGCCGCCACAAAGGGCCGGTACAATCGGAGGTATTGCACTCTGAAACACTGAAATTGTGCACTATAATGTGGCTGCTACAGGTGGCTCTACAAGTTGGCCAAATAGTCTCTTCCTGTTTTCCTTTCCTGTTTCCTTTACATGCTTTTTTTAAGTATTCAAATAGAATAGGATATGTATAGCTTTTTCTTTCTCCAAACCATAATTAAAAATAATACATTTAAGACTGTGTCCATTTGCATAACGTGCATTCAAAAAACTCAGCACCATTGCTCACATATAAATAGTGTATCACTTTTATTTAAATCGTGTTTTAATCATGATCACAGTTTCAGGCTTTTCTTGATTTATTAAGCATAATTGTCTCCGTATTTATTGATCGTGAAAATGTTTCATATTAATTTGGCATTTGCGTTTTCTTGAATTGATAACAAGCATCCATAAGTTTTCATGGTTGCAGTTGGCAGATGACAGCAGTTTTTTTTTAAATCCCTCATTCACAGCTTTTCTTTTAAACTGACACATTTTCTGATCAGTGTTTTGCTTAAAGGAACACTCCACTTTTTTTGGAAATAGGCTCATTCTCCAACTCCCCCAGAGTTAATAAGTTGAGTTTTACCGTTTTTGAATCCATTCAACCGATCTCCGGATCTGGCGATAGCACTTTTAGCATAGCTTAGCATAGATCATTGAATCCTATTAGACCAGTAGCATCGCGTTCAAAAACGATCAAAGAGTTTCGATAGTTTTCCTATTTAAAACTCGACTCTTCTGTAGTTATATCGTGTACTAAGACCGGCGTGAAATGAAAAGTTGTGATTTTCTAGTCCTATTTGGCTAGGAACTATACTCTCATTCCGGTGTAATAATCAAGGAACTTTGCTGCCGTAACATGATATTACGCAGCGCCTGAAGGTAGTATAACTAGTTACCTAGCTGGGGACTACTTTCAGGCGCTGCGTAATATCACTGCGCCTGCTGCGGCCATGTTACGGCAGCAAAGTTCCTTGATTATTACACCGGAATGAGAGTATAGCTCCTAATCATATCAGCCTAGAAAATCGCAACTTTTCATTTTCCGCCGATCTTAGTACACGATATAACTACAGAAGAGTCGAGTTTTAAATAGGAAAACTATCGAAACTCTTTGATCATTTTTGAACGCGATGCTACTGGTCTAATAGGATTCAATGATCTATGCTAAGCTATGCTAAAAGTGCTATCGCCAGATCCGGAGATCGGCTGAATGGATTCAAAAACGGTAAAACTCAACTTATTAACTCTGGGGGAGTTGGAGAATGAGCCTATTTCCAAAAAAAGTGGAGTGTTCCTTTAATCTTTCCAACCTGGAAACCATGCACACACATTTTCTCTACAATACAAAAAAAGTGCTGATATGAGCTGAAAACACCAGTAAACTTGTACGATGGAGCTTTGTAATCTCTGTTGAGCTATTCTGCTCAAATAAAAGTGTAATTGCAACTAAATCTTCAAGCAAGTTGACATTCTCTTGATTTGTGCTCATGTGAAAGTGCATTAATTCTGATGAAATGTGAAAGGGCACAATAATTGTGAAAAATAACTGATTATATTTTTGTGCAAAATAATCATAACAGTTATTGTGCATCCCTTTTGTGAATAGCCTTCACAATGGATGTTGCTGCTGTGATGAGTGATCTCGCTCTCTTTCTCCTCTGCAGCGTAATAAAGCAGCCATGAGAGAGCTCAGCGTGGGTCAGAAGGTCATCTGCAAGCACAAAAATGGACGCTACTACCAGTGTGAAGTCATACAGCTGACAAAAGAGACATTTTATGAGGTCAACTTTGACGATGGCTCCTTCAGTGATAACCTTTTCCCAGAGGACATTGTGGTAAGATGTGAGATTTGATCTATTCTCTACAGCAGTTTAGAAAAGGTGCATTTAACCACAGTTTTAAGTAGGTCATCTAATTATCAATGGCATGGAAAACCTAGAAGTAGCAGGGAATTTGAGGAAGTTGCAAAACGTCATATTTTTTTCAGTATTCTTTGATGAATAGAAAGTTCGAAAGAACAGCACAAAAAACATTGGTAATCATTATAAATGACTTTACTGTCACTTATGATCAATTTAATGCCTTCCTGATGAATGAAAGTACTAATTTCTTTCAAACCCAAAACTTTTGAATGGTAGTGTATGATTGTCTAGTTATGATTGACTCCAAAATTCTGTGTATTTAAGATGTATTTTATAAATATTTTCCATGGTTTGGTGTAGAACCGAGACTGCGCTCAGCTGGGTCCTCCACCGCAGGGGGAAGTGGTTCAGGTCAGATGGACGGACGGTCTTGTCTATGGAGCTAAATTCGTGGCAGCTCATGTCATTCAGATGTACCAGGTATATGTCTAAGAGAAGAGTTCCAGCGGTTCAGTCTGTGTTTAGCCGTTTAGTAAACCACTGCTTCTCTTCAGGTGGAGTTCGAGGACGGATCGCAGCTGACTGCTAAGAGAGATGACGTCTACACCCTAGATGAAGAGCTGCCCAAGAGAGTCAAATCTCGTCTGGTGAGCTCATATATTAGGGACATTGCAAGTAAAAATACTAAAAAAACAAAACAAATTAATGAACGTGACAACAGCACTCTGTAGTTGTTGAGCTTGTCAAGTACAATTAATAATTCAATATTTTCTACAAATAGAGTGGTCCAGAAGTAAAAAATCATTCATTTTCTCCATGGGGGAAATTATTTTTAAAGATAACTTGTGAACTATTAAAGGCAGTCCTTCTGTGAGCTATGTGGTTGTTTCTCAATGGTATATGCTTTTTGTGTGGCCATCAGTCCACATTATTGCAACCTATCTTTAAAATAATCGTGGTTAACAGTTGAGTTCATGGTGAAAAATTACATTACCCATGATTCTGTACAGAATATTCCACCAATCAGTCACAGTGACCAAATAAAATGCTTAACTGTTTGTATACATATACAGTATATTTTGTATAAACTTCAAATATGTGACCCTGGAGCACAAAACCAGTCTTAAGTCGCTGGGGTGTATTTGTAGCAATAGCCAAAAATACATTGTATGGGTCAAAATTATCACTTTTTCTTCTATGCCAAAAATCATTAGGATATTAAAGATATTTTGTAAATTTCTTACCGTAAATGTATCAACTTAATTTTCAATTATTAGTATGCATTGCTAAGAGCACTTAGATTTTTTTTGCACCCTCAGATTCCAGATTTTCAAATAGTTGTATCTCGGCCAAATATTGTCCGATCCTAACAAACCATACATCAATGGAACGCTTATTTATTCAGCTTTCAGATGATGTATTTTGAGAAATTGACACTCAAGACTGGTTTTACGGTCCAGGTTCACATATATTGTTTCTATAGGTAGTCAACCATTTTAAATGATTATTTTTATGTTTCTTCATCATTTTTTTTTATTTGATAATTTCACTTACAGTGCTTCATGGGATTGTAGTTCTTTCCCTCATTAAAGCTGTTACGCACAGTTTTCTACTTTTTTTTTTTTGTTTTGTTTTTTTGTTGTTTTTTAGTATTTCAAATACAGTTTGCTTGTTGCTGATTAGTTTGGTTCATGGCTTACAATGCTTTAATGATTACATTTTTAAAATCACTATGGTAAATACAAATGGGAAAAAAATAGTTCTGTAAAAAGCAGGTGGGCACGAGTGCACTCTGTTGATTTTTGCATGTGTGTGATTCAGTCTAAGGCATCGGACATGCGTTTTGATGGCATGTTTGGAGAGAAGAAGGTCCAGGAGAGCAAGAGACAGAGAGTGATCAACTCCAGGTACAGAGGTGACTACATCGAACCCGTCATCTACCGAGCCATCATGGAGTAGCCAGCGATGACCCAGCCTTCACCCGAAACCACCAGCACTCATCCAGCGACTCTAGCACTCCCTGCCAATGTCAGTAGCGTTCAGTTCGCAGGGGTCGGACACCTGGATGGGTTTGATCGCTCCTCGGTGGACTATTACTAGCCCTCAGTCGACCATCTATTCTGATATATGGGTCTAGAGTTGAGGCAGGGTGTTTCACAGTGTCTTTCTCAGAGAATGCAGCTTTGTCTTTGGGTGTGATGCCCTTTTAACCTCAGCGCTGTGAAACTGTGCCACAAACACTCTAGAAACACATCAGCGTGAACATCAGGCTCATGGAGTCACTCTAAAACACATTCGTTTGATACAGCATATTTGTAATCTCCATTTCATAAAATATCTACTTTTATCAAACTGCGTTAATTTATTTGACTTAATTGAGGGTGCTGTTTCTACCCGTATTTTACCGAACGGAGGTGCCATTGCCATTTTATGGATGTGGATCTCCTTTTTTTTTAAGATCTACGCTGTTGTAAATTACGCAGTCGAGATCCTGATTATTGTACATTATTTGGAACATAATGAATTCAGCGTGTCTTTGAGTCGTTTTTTACAAGCCTATTTATTACTGGTGCTTTACAAAAGTCAATTTTGCAATATGAGTTCCAGTGCTGTCGAAGTTCGACACCGATACGTGTGTTCTGTTTTTGGAAAGAGGATCGCGTAGATACCGAAATGCCAAGGATCTCACTTTCACAGCTGTTCAAGCCCTGCCTTGCGCTCTGGTTCAATACACTTTCATTCAGACGTTTCTATTAATGTAGCTTCTTACTGCTGTCCACATTTTATCAGAAGCCCCACGGTTTTAATAAGCTATTTTTGCACTTCTCAGCTGTACTTTTATGAATTGTCATCTTTGTCCTTGCAGTAGCCAAGCTCTAGAGACCGAAATGCACTTCTGAAAGCTGAGGAGGCCGTTGTTTGGACTGTCTAGCCGACAGCATTTGAAGAAAGTCAGGTTGTTGCAGGCCTTCAGTTGTTCAATAGATAGATGGGGCTAATCTTCACTATAAAAAAATTAAATAAAAAAAAAAAAAAAGAAAATTATAAAAGATTTTTTCTATCAAGAAGCCTATTTTATTGCTTTGTTTTATAATACATGTTTAATGTTCATATACTGTGAGATAGAGTTGTATGTAGTTAATTTAAGAAATCTTAAGCTTTTGGCACGTTTCTTCTGCCTCTCGTGTTGCTTTCAAACATGAGCCTTGTTCTCACTGCACTTCTGAATGCAGAGGCTCTAGGACTTCCATACATGTATTTTGTAAAAATCATTAATGTGCATCAGTAAAAGATGTGAGCCGACATGTTTCTTATACTGGGGTGTCGTTTTTTCATTCATATTCAACATTTACTGCATTAAACAAGTAACTAGATTTACTGATTTAAATGTATTGCATTTTATTTCACTGTTAATATTTCAATATTTTTTTCATCTTCTGGATAATAAATCCACAGAGCAGTGTTGTGGTTACCACCAGCATACCAAAGCCAGCACATTGGAAATATAGATTTTTTTTTTTTTTTTTACAACATTCTGAATAATAATATTATTATTAATCATCAAAATTAAAACAAAAATAGTTTACTTTACATGTAATGAATCTAGAATATATAAAAGTTTCACTTTTTGAAATAAGCTACAAAAAAAAAAAAATTTGAGATGCACCTGTGTGTGTGTGTGTGTGTGTGTGTGTGTATACACACGTATACATATACATACATATATATATATATGAATTGCACACAAATTAATATTTTCATTTGTTCTGAAATTCCTAATATTGGGTTTAATAAAAATTCATTTTAGGGTGTGTTTACACTTTTCCTTCTTTTGGTAAAAATACACTCTAAAAAAAATTTTTTTATTATTAAAAAAAAACAATATTAGAAATTTCAGAACAAATGAAAATATTATTTTGTGTGCAATTCTGAAGAAAAGAAAATCATCACACAACCTAAAAGTACATTAAAGGGATAATGCATCAGCAAAAATAAATAAATAAACAAAAAAAACTTTCAGTAATAGGTTATTACTGTTTATTTAATTGACTGATAAAATGTTAATTTAGTTAAATGGTCTTTCTTGGGCTATGCATAGCACAAACGCATATAGACCTTGTTTACGGGAAAACACTCAATTTTTTACTTTGCAAAAATCCCCTAAAATAAGCGGTTTGGAGGACGGATTTTCTTTGCTTATATGAATAGAATGTGAAAATTAAATTTAATAAGAAATATGTCTTAGATGTTTTCTGGATGTCATGAGTCTCGAGTCATTACGTATCCATGGCAACGTTCTGTTGGCGTTTTCTGTAAACCTGACTGTCATCCATAGATATGAGCTGATGATAGCTGAGTTAATCGAGTGATCGTTGGTTTTTCCCTCGGCGATTTTGATAGTTTAGACCAGTTTTGTTTGTGTGGTGAAATCTAAATGTGTCAACATGCCTTGTGTTCATTATAAGTTTCGAAGTAAACTCAGTCACGACACGATCCCGTTTGAAGGCGTTCACATCACTGTGAGAGAATTAAAACAACAAATCATGAGACGCGAGAGACTGAAGCTCTGTGACCTAAAGATCAGCAGCGAGCAAAACAATGAAGGTGAGTTCAGCTCCACAAACTAAACTAAACTAAACTGAACATATAAAATACAAACCAGTGAAGCTGAGTTCAGCTCCACAAACTAAACTAAACTAAACTAAACTAAACTGAACATATAAAATCCAAACCAGTGAAGGTGAGTTAAGCTCCACAAACTAAACAAAACAAAACATATAAAATACAAACCAATGAAGGTGAGTTCAGCTCCACATCAAACTAAACTAAACTAAACAAAACATATAAAATACAAACCAATGAAGGTGAGTTCAGCTCCACGTCAAACAAAATCTAAACATTTAGAACACAAATCAATGCTTTTATGTTCAATAAACAGTTAAATTTATGAATCTGCTGCTGTACTAGTGTTGTATGTTACCATGATATGGAGTCAGATGGTAATATTTTGGTATTTTGATATATTTAATGTCACTCATAGAATACTACGGTACTGTGTGAGGTAAAACTAAAGGTTTTATTGGTGTTTTTTCTGTCAGAATACACTGATGATGAAGCTCTCATTCCCAACAACACATCAGTCATTATCAGACGAATCCCTGCTGTTGGGCTCAAATCCACAAACAAAAGATTTGTCAAGTTAAGTCACGTGACATGAACACAACAGTTGTTATTTAGATGTGATATGAAGAATCATCAGTCTGTCATTGGTGTTTTAGTCATTTGAACTCTTTGTTGTTTGGTTTTGCAGTAATCGGCCTGAACCATCATGTGGATCTTCACAAACAGTATGTAGAAAAGTGTTTGCATTGGTTTTCATATTTAATAATTCTCTTTGGAAAGGTTCTTCGTCAAATATTCGATTCCTATGGTTATTTTTATACTTTAACATATGGAACATCGTCAGCTGACTCCTCCAGTATATTACAGATTGCCACATTTGCTAAGTTTTACTATGTTTTAGATCAAACTGTCTGGACAAGCCATTTGCTTGTTGCGAATCGAATGTAAGCCCAATTCCACTGAACCGTTTTAAATAATATTTTCATTCTATATGCACTATTGTTCAATTTTACTTTACATTTTCTGTATGGATAACCACATTTGCTGTATGATTACTGCAACATTACTCAATAAAACTATTATTAATTCCCTGATGGTCAAGGCTGTGCGTCTTCATTCTGATTGAGTTTCTGTAGACGAGCGTCTCGTTCGTGTCTCATCTAAGTCTCTGTGTGTCTTGTTCATGTTTCTGGTCTCTAAACTCTGTGACTGACCTCACTATTGTTCTAAATAAGCCTTGTGTCTCGTCACAGAGGTAAAACTCCTCTTGTGTTCATGTTTTTTTCAGCAGCAGGTTGGTGATTCTTCACCAGTTTCTCTGGATCTGCTTCTGAAGGTATTGAAAACAATGAGAAATATGCCCTGCTGCACTGTAATGAACTTCAGTGTTTGCCTATGAAGTGTCGTAATGAAGGCAATAAGACCTGAATATCAAAACACAGTGTATTGTGAAGCCGCAATGACACACAAGCAGCTTCTTCCAGGAGGTTTGAGCGTCTCAGTGCTAAACATTAAAAGATGCAAATGCCTGTGAAACAGACTGAGAATCTGGCTGAGGCAAATGCATCAGAGGAGGACAAACTCAAAGCTGTGATGTACCAGTCCAGTCTGTGCTATTATTCCAGCAGGTGAGTGTTCAGACATTGACGGCGAATGAATCTGTGATATATGAGAGATGCTCATGATTCTGATGTTCATCAGTGATGCGATGAAGCTGGTCGGACTGCTTCCACCAAACTACATCTGCTTCCGCTGCAGGATTCCTGGACATCACATTAAAAACTGCCCGAGCGATGGGGTAATTGGGCTTTGAGAGATCACAGCTGCTGTGAACTTGAGCTCTTTTCCCCGTTAGTATGTCAGAGTTTGAAAGTCATTCATGAATTCACAGGACAAAAGTTGTGCTCCTCATAAGCGCATACGGAAATGCGCAGGGATTCCTCGTAGTTTCCTGGTGGAGGTGGATGATCCTGACAGAAAGGGAGTCATGATGGACAGCAGCGGGAAATACGTCATTCCCGTTATGGATGCGTGAGTTTACTGTATTTGGTCTTGCTGCAGGTTCTAGTGTTTGTTAAAGACTTGTGTTTGAATCATGTTGTGTTTGATCTGTGTAGTGATGCCTATGCGATTGGGAAGAAAGAGAAGCCGCCCTTCTCACCCCAGAATAATCCCTCATCCTCACCCTCATCCTCATCCTCATCCTCACCCTCATCCGATCCGGTTCCTGCGACGCTGCTGTGTCTGATCTGTAAGGATCTGCTGAGCGATGCTGTGATGATTCCCTGCTGCAGGAGCAGCTACTGTGATGAATGTGAGTGTCTGATCAAACAAACATCAGTCAGAAGCAAACAGACTGTTTCTGACAATCGTTTGGTGTCAGGTATCAGAACGTGTTTGCTGGAGTCTGACGGACACGTTTGTCCAACCTGCAGACAGTCAGATGTTTCTCCTGACAGTTTGACTGCAAACACTGTTTTGCGTCATGTAAGACCTTAAACCCTGTTTCTTCTTGTAGTTCATCTTCATTTCAGAACCATTTTATGAATCTTTTTTAATTCAGGAGGTGAATCATTTTAAAAATGGAACCAGATCTTTGCGTTCCTACCTGAGTCCAAACCACAGCCATCAGTCCCAGTCACCCATCCCAGAACCCTCATCAAAGAGGGGTATGAAAGGTTATCGTTCCTGCTCCAGATCTCCTCAAAACAGATATGGACCCGAAGAGACCACGCTACTGAAAGACTTTCAGTCCTGCATTGGAGAAACCTTGTGAAGTATCACTCCTTGTTGAGAATAAACACAAAGCATCAAAATGTATTTGTGTTTGTATTTTTCATATTGTTAGGAGTTCGTCTGTTGTTAAATACCCCAAGTTTTGACCTTTTACTCAAAAATTCTACTACTTCTGTTACACTAATATTAGTTCCCCTATGAAAAGTAGTAAAATAGTTCATATTTAACGCATAATGATACTGCGTGGTATCGTTATGCATTAAAAATGAAATCATAACTCTTGCGAAACAGGAAGGATTGTGAAGGGAAGCCTGACAATACTTTCTTAAGTATTGTTATCTCTTTGTGAAGTGATGCCCTTATTTAAAGCCTCTTCATACCAATTGTTAACAAAAGGTCTATTCATGTTTTTAGAAAGAAAGTTTCGATATGATGCTGAAGCGCAAAAGTTTGCTGATCGGTCTGTAACAGGAAACAGAAAGGTGTGATCTTACATTTATAAAGAGGGTCACAGAGATCTGACTCACAAAATGAACTTATGATGACCCAAATTAGCATGAGGTCAATGCTCCAAGATCAATGTGTGTGTGTGTGTGTGTGTGTGTGTGTGTGTGTGTGTGTGTGTGTGTGTGTGTGTGTGTGAAATGTGTGTGTGTGAAATGTGTGTTCTGAGATTTTCACAGTACAGCAGCCTATAAGCTCTGCCCAGCTTTCACAATTCATGTCAACAGGAAATCTCTATGAAACACTTATAATATCAAACATGCATTTATCTAAGGGACCACATACCAGTCGTTATTTTAGTCAAGGCCTCTGTAATTCGTGTGGTGCCACAATAAATATATACAGCACCTTTAATTATCACCAAAGCTCATAAAGCACAGCAACAAAAACTTCTTTGTTATGTCTGTGAGATGAGATATGGGAAACAGGTTAATTCAGTTTTTTACAATTACACAATCTGTTTTTCTTTTAAAATTGCATTTGCATGCATTTTATTTTATTGCATTTGCATTCAATTTATTCATTTTGCAGATTTTATTTTTTCCAAATTGACTTTAAAATAAGAATAATGCAAACTAAATTGTTTAGTTTCATTTTGCTTCCTGTGCTCATAGATGTGAGAACAGACAGACCATTGTGTTATTGTGAGGTGCACTTCCATTATCCTGCGGAAAAGACTCTTTTTCTAAACTGTCCTTGGATTAGAACAGACTGCGGTCAACAATTACGAGGCAACAAAGACTAAATGATCTCATGTGCACTTCCACTGAGAATTAACTTCCCTGCAAGTTGGACTTTACTGACATCATAAGGGATTTTCCCCCTGAAAAAAAAATGCTGAAAAAACATTTGTATTAATTTAGGTATTAATATCTGTGCATCTTTTTAACCATCCTTTGACCTACAAAGTATATATAGCTATGTATACAAGTAGATGGATTTAGATTTTGTTTTATTTTTTAACACTGAAATCAGAAAAGCCATGTTGGTAGATCACCACAAGACAGATTAAAAACAAGACTGATAAACAATTGACTTTTAAATATGTAGTGGTAACTGCCCAATAAAACTGAGTGATTCATAGTGCAATAAAGAAGCACTGTGATATATGTTTATCATATTGTCACGGTCCTCAAGTTCCTCAGTTTTTCCATGGTGAATTTCCAAAATACCATCGTAATGTCACTGTATTTTGGTAATTGAATTTAAGTGAGTGACAGAGCTATTGTTATTGTTCTTACCTTTAGTAACATAGCCTCAAGAAACCAACACTTTGTGTTCACTCAGCTATGCGTGTGTGTGTAGTAGTGGAGTATAGTGTGTGTGTGTGTGTGTGTGTGTGTACTGGTTTTTGTGGTTTATGAGGACAAAATTGGTTTAATAACATGGGTATGACAGAGGTATTACAATTTGAAGGTGGTTTATGATGACACTGCCAATGTCCCCATAATTCAAAAGGCTTAAAAAACAAACTAAATGGTGTTTTTTTTTTTAATTTAAAAATGCACAAAGTTTCCTGTAAGGGGTAGGTTTAGGTGTAGGGCAATTGCACATACAGTTTGTAAAGTATACAAATCATTACGGCTATGGAGAGTCCCCTCAAGGATAGCAAACCAGACATGTGTGTGTGTGTGTGTGTTTGTTCAAGCCAATAGCTGTTCAGGCCTGACAGAAGGTACCCGCCTCCTCTCTCCTCAACCTTCATGCATGAACTCTGTTTTCTCTTCACTTCGCTCATCCGGGGAACCGAAGCGAAGCGGAGCCGTGAGATAAAAGACATGTTTTTCCCGTTCCTCCAGAGAAGCTGTAACGACCGACGTGTGAGACAGCGGTGTGTTTATGGAAATGTTTACGTTATTGCTCCGTTTCTGTGAGGTAGGAGGACAGTTAGCCCCTCACACACTGACACGCGCTAAACGTTTTGTTGACATTTTGTCTCTTGTAACGGCTGTGTTGTCGGCCGTTTCTTATTAACGCCGTGTGTACATTAACCGTGTGGTCGTACAGTTCACGTAATTGAGGCGAGTTGGTGGGCACGGAGGAATATGTGTTTAGTGGTTTTGAGGTTTAGCTAAAGCGCTAACCGGATGTGTCTATTACCGTTATGTAGCATACAGACACGCAAGCGACCGGGTAGCCGAGCAGTTTCCATTGGTTACCAGGCTCAGTCGAGTTTCTGAATTGTTGAAAACCTTCACTAGTTGTTAAAAGAAGTGTGTCTTTTTGAAACATTGAATTAATTTGATTTAATTTGATACCAAACAAATGAACAAAAGTACTGTGGTGATGCGATTTTTGGACATTTAGCGTAGTAGTACCATGTATTTGGAAATAATGCAGTAACTTACCATGTAAATAACGTGGTGTTTTATCCTTTTAGAAGTTATGTTTCAGAAAAGATCCAGTTGTTATTTTAGGTTATAAATTATATAATATTATATAAAGGTAACACATTAGATTAGGAAATACGTTACTGTTTACTGTTTTCCCTCAGTAATCTCCTAATTTGTTGTCTATAGATAGTAATTAATGTTAGTTATGTTTAGGTATTGGGTAGAGTTAAGGGATCTATATAGGTCATATAGAATAAACCATTAACATATGCTTTATAAGTACTAATAAATATGCTAGTAATATGCATTCTAATAAGCAACTAGTTAACAGTCAATATCTTAATCTTATCAGTCTTAATATAGTATAATATGATTTATTATATTTATCATAAAATAGAATATATATAACTAATTAAATAGAATGTAGCATGCACATTCTAAATTATGATCAAAGTTCCTCTAGGACTTTTTTTGTTCCTTTTTTTTTTTTTTTTTTTTTTTTTTATATATATATACTAGGGAGACCTGTTATACCCTGGTATTGCTACAGTACTTTTTAAAAAGGCTTGTCAATTTAAAAAATAAATAAATAAATAAATAAATAATAATAATAATAATAATAATAAATGTGGGTTGCAAACATGGTAATTTTTTTCCTATTTGAAGCCAGTGTCAGAAGAGAACTAGTTGTTATTTTATGTACATTTGTATTATGTTAAAATATATGATCCAGTTATAGTTTATTATATTATATTAAATACAATTATATTACAACAAAACAACTGGGATTGAAAAAAATGGTGTTTTATGGTATTAAAGGGAACCTGTTGTTATTTTAACATATTAATAATATATGTTTATATTATATGTTATATTAATGTTCACGCTTACAAAAATTTTATCATGATATCTGCGGTTCACTCCAAAATGTGATAGTTGATTCGTAATAATAATGAGGAAGCTTGTTTAGATGGCGTAAGCTGTTTTTACTACATTTTTAGATTATATCACAAAACATCTAAATGAACTGGTTTTATTTATTAATATGACAGACCACATGGTTAAATCAGATAGAAATAACTCCTTAAAGAAACCGCTGCATGTCACCAGCTTATAAATGGCTTCCAGAATATTTGCTTACATCAACAAAATAATTTTAAAGGGTCAGAGTAATTTCTAATTGTAGTAACTAGGGTGCTTTGGTAGAAACTGGTGAGCGTTCTTCATTTCACTTGCAGGCCTGTTACTGCATGTTCTGAACGCGTCCGCATAAAAGTAACACATCTCTGTTGAACTCATCAATCATGTTACCTAACATTTTACTATTTGTTTTAAACCATTGAAAATAATACCAGTTTAGCTTTTAAACTCTTATGAATTGAAAGACCAAACATCAGTTTATGAAGTAGACGTTTGTTTTTTGCGAAAGCACCGTGATTGATCTGTGTGTTGCATGCTTGTGTTTTATCAGGTGACTCAGACCAGATGAAGCCTCGTGTGAGATGATCAGGATGAAGTCCACACGGAGCTTCATGTTTTTAATTTGTCCCATCATGGTGCTGATATTCCTCTACTATTCGTCTGGCAGACTGCACCTACGGAGCCCAGTCCAGAAATCTCGTGAGTATACATGTCGTCATATGACCATTTTCTTACGTGGAGCACAAAAGGAGAACTTCCAATGCACATGCCTTTAAATGAATCGTAATGATTGTGTGTCTACAAGCGGTCAGTACAGAATGAATCAGCATGATGCAGTTTTCTAGCTCTAGTTAGTCACGCACATGAATCCCCTTATGTGTGGTGTCGTTTAGAGCAAATGCTCGATGGCGGGGATCTCTGAAAATGCTTTTTGTTTCTCTGAGGCTCGTTTCATAACAGATTTTTCATTTCTCTGAACAGCGAAATGTCAGAACTTTTACTTCTTTAGATCTGGTTTTCCCCAGTGATACGTAATGCCTGAAATTAAGGCTGTTGGTTTAGAAACCTTTCTCACCGTCTTCCTGTTTGGCATCAGATTACTGGGGAGGCCATGATCTTAAACTAAGACCCTGGAAAATAAAGGTTTGGTTTGCTGTAATGGCCAGAGGAGGGAGCTAAGAGCCCATCGCTGTCCGTGTCCACCCCATGGAATAAGTCAAAAAGTAGCCAGCAGACTAAAAAGGGTCAGCTTTGAAGACAAAATAATACACAAAACGATATTTGCTGTAATGGAAGTTTGCTTAGAATTACATGATTGTTCAGCAAAAAGATCTTTTTTGTCTCTTCAAATATTTTGTATTTCACAAAAGCACCTTTTAGATTTGCTGCTGATATCAGTTTCTTTTAGCTCTTTGATTAGGGTTGCAAAATTCCCGGGAATTTTCAAGACTGGAAACTTTCCATGGGAATAAACTGGAAATTTTCAAAATTGCAGAAACTGGGAACTTAAATGTAGTTGAGAACAAAATCTTGCAGCATAATCTTGGTTAAAACAACCAGATTTAATGCAATTTCAGTTTAATTTCTACTCTACGCATTGCTCAATCGCACACTGCTTACTGCAGGGCTATCGAGGCCACGCCCCCTGCATGCACTGTGCTTATCTATCATTACATGCACGGATCATTTCTTAAATCCTGCACACAAAATATCAAAATGTTCATCTTGGTAAATATTCATATAAATTACATGAATTATACAAAAAATAGTTTAAAACTTCCTTGTGCTTTGTGTAATATACTTTGCAACTAAATTAGGCTATACCATAGTAAAAACAAATACACTGACTGAACAAACATTTAGGTGAGATACTAATAAAACAAAACACACACACAATCCTCTCTAGTCACCTAAGAGGGGGATTCCCCTCCATTTTCTCTGAAGCTGCACTTGCTGCATTTGAGCCCAAAGACTGAGTCTTTATATTGTAAATATATTTGATCTATGGGATTCAAGTTTAACTAGTAAATACCGAAAAGTGTTTATACAGTAGCTAGACAGTTTATGAGGTATGTGCTATATAGCTACTTCTGCTAGCAAGATTTCTGTTATCATACAGAAGTACAGTATTGGTCAAATGTTTGGACACATTACTATTTTTAATGTTGTAAAACATTGCATATATTTTGCTCATCAAACCTTCATTTATTTGATCAAAAAAAAAAAAACAGTAATATTGTGCAGTATTGCCGGTATTACAATTTAAAATAATGGTTTTCTGTTGTAATATACTTTAAAATATAATGTATTTCTGTGATGCGAAGCTGAATTTTGAACATCATTACTCCAGTCTGCTGTGTCACATGATCCTTCAGACATCATTCTAATATACTGATTTATTATCAATTTTGGAAACCGTTGTTCTGCTTAATATTTTTTATTATTATTATTATCATTATTACCCGTGATTCTTTTTTTCAGGAATCTCTGATGAATAGAGAGTTAAAAAAAAAAACATTTATTTAAAATAGAAATCTTTTTTTAACAATACACTACCATTCAAAAGTTTGGGGTCAGCATCTTTGATCTTTTTTTTAAATAAATTAATACTTTTATTCAGCAAGGATGTGCTCAATTAGTAATAAAGACTTATATTGTTAGAAAAGATTTATATTTTGAATAAACACGGTTCATAAGTTATATTCATCAATAAATCCTGAAAAAACATCAGAGATCCCCCCCCAAAAAATCCAAAAATGCCATTTTTAAAATGTGTATTAATTTGCATGCATGTGAGCCTATGATTAAACAAAATGTTTATATTTATGTTTGTATATGATACAGTTTTATAAATGTCCCCAAATTTCCAATTATTCCCATAAATTGCTGGTAAGTTTCAAACTTGGAATATTTCCAAAATTCCCCAGACGAAGTTCCCATGGAACCCTAAGGTTGATACACTCTAGTTTCACACGCGTAACACAGCACCACCACGATCACTTGTCACAAGATAAAAATAGAAGCTGTGGTATCTGATATCATCGCCACCTCAAAACTAATGCAGTCATTAAGAGAATTAATTATATAACTGAAAGAATTTGATTCCTAGAACTGTTAACAACAAAAAAACTACTGTTTAAAGGTTTGAGGTCAGTAATCTTTTGTATTTTAATTATTTCAAAGAAAGTCTCTAATGCTTACCAAGGCTGCATTTATTTGTTTAATGAATACAGTAAAAACAGTTTTGTGAAATATTCTTGCAATTTAAAATATCGGTTTTCAATAAAATGTAATTTATTCCTGTTATGCAAAGCATCATTACTCCAGTCTTCAGTGTCACACGATCCTTTATTCATTATCAATGCTGAAAACCGTTATGCTGCTTCATACCGTGGTGCATTTTTTTAAGGATTATTCGATGAATAGAAAGTTCAAAAGAGCGGTATTTATTTGAAATAGAAATCTTTTGTAACATTATAAATGTCTGTAATGTCACTTTTAATCGATTTAATGGATTCTTGCTTAATAAAAGTATCTTTCTTTAAGAAAAATCTTACTGACCCCAAACTATTGAGTGTTAGTGTATATTGTCATGTATTATAAATTGATTTGTGATTTAAAGAGCAGATATCTTTCATGTTTGTGCTAATGAAACAATGGAAATATGAATCTGTTGTTCATTATCTGTGCTACTGATACTAAAACATTTGGCACTGACTACATGCAGAGGTGAAAATATGCAGTTATTACAATAAAGAGACTAAAAATGACTGTAGTCTTGATTCAGTCATTAAACCTTGTTTTTCTCATATCAAACTAGTAAAAGTTACCATGTATAACACATTTTATGTTTCATGTAATCATTTACGGAGTTCAGGTAACAAAGTAATGACAAATAATACAAGCCTCTGTGTTTTAGCATACATTGGAACTGCGAATAATCTCTTTAACGAAGTCTGATCAGCATTTGTTAGTAATTTTGCTGCATTTTGCTTTTTGGCACATACAACAGACAAAAGCTTCAGGACTTTTTCTCGTTCACCAGGCTGCGTCACTCTGAAATTGAACCACAAAATGCTACCATATTGCTTACTGTGTAACTAGTGTAATTCATAATCATGTAAGTGCAAAAACAGAAAATCAGCTTTTCTCTGTTCACAGTCTCACACAGACTTTTCTAGCGCTGTGGCATGGGGGGGGGGGGGGGATAGAAATGCATAAGGAATAGTTCCACCAAAAAATCACCCTGAAAAGTTACTCAACCTCAGGCTTTCAAAGGTGTAGATGAGTTTAGCATCACATCACTTGCTCACCAGTGGATCCTCTGCAGTGAATGGGTGCCGTCAGAATGGGAGTCCAAACAGCTGATAAAAACATCACAATAATCCACGAGTTAACCACACTGCTCCAGTCCATCAGTTAACATCTTGTTAAGTGCAAACTTGCGTGTTTGTAAGAAACCAATCCATCAAGATATTTTAACTTTTAAACTGTCGCTTCTGGCCAAAATATGAGTTCATAATTAATGATAACACCTGGTGAAAAAGTTGTCTCAGCTGTTACATCAAAATCCAGCCACATATTTGTTTAGAGCTGTTTTGGACTGTTTACGCTTGTAAACGGTGCTTGATCTGTGCAGATTTCTCTACCGATTCAGACAAAATGACTTTTTCACTGGACAAAGAACTATTATGGATAGAGGACTTGTATTTTAGCTGGAAGCAATGATTTTAAATTAAAAATTATGTTTATTATAGATTTGTTTCTTACAAACACGCAGCTTTTGACTTCACGAGATGTTAACTGATGGGCTGGAGTGGTGTGGGTTATTTGTGGATTATTGTGATGTTTTTATCAGCTGTTTGGACTCTCATTCTGACGGCACCCATTCACTGCAGAGGACCCATTGCTGAACAAGTGATGTTATGCTACATTTTTATGAACAGGCTAAGTCATCTACAAACTTGTATGACCTGAGGGTGAGTAAATGTTCAGGAAACTTTCCTGTTTAGTGAACTGTTCTTTTAAGCACAAAAAAATAATTTCAAGTATTTAGGCAGAAGTTTTTCCAAGATCATTTTAAGATTCAATCAATTGTGTCCAGACTTTTAACCAGCATTGTAAATCACGTTGCAGTCACTAAATTGGTTTATTAGCTGGTTAGTTGTTAAATGTATGCATTGCAACATTTCTCATAGTTTTTCAGGAACTGCAGATGTGTGGAACTTACGCTTGTTGTCCAGTTTCTCTCATACATATAAAAGAATGCATTGTTTGTAACAGTGTGTGCTGCACTGCACTCTCTGAAGGTCTGTTTGTTTGGTTTAGTTGCATTATGTACTAAGAGTGTTGTATTTGTTGTCTGATCTACTAACCTGTGTATCAGATGTTGAGTGAATTCACAGCCTTGTTTTGCTGTCATCGCTCTAGTCCGGGTGCTGCTGTTCAACACTGTTTACAGAGACACTAAAAGCATCTGATCTCACTCAAACAGAGGTGATGACATGCCTTCTGTATGCTGAACTCGCACTCTTGTGTTTCAGAGGCTGATTTGGATAGGTTACTCTCCGCGGGACGTGTAGTAGCTTCAGGTAGAGGTCTACCGTATACTGATTCTACAATAATGTTGGGAGATTCATCCGCATAATTTCAATGTTGAAAGCAGTTGTGCTGCTTCATGTTTTTGTGGAAACTGTGATACATTTTTCTCAGGATTCTTTGATGAATAGAAATCCTATGTAACATTTTATTCACCCTGAGCTTTTAAGTTTGCATAACTCTATTAAATTGTATATGTAACAAAGCAGGTCAAAATGCTTGTTTTCTCAAGCATCCTAGTTCAACACTGTTCAAAATACAAGTTTAGATTAATATACAAAAATAATGAAATCACTAAATTGCACATTTGGTCTCCCAACATTATGAAGCTTCTCCATTGCATTTCTAGTATTTAAGCAGAATTTTCCCCTGCACATTCAGTACAAAGACATCTGTCGTGCTTCTGTCTGACGAAATGATGAAGTTAATAAAGATTTATATTTTTATGCTTTGCAGATTTTTTCCATATCAAGCACTGGTGAAAAACTCTTCTCAACGCTATTAAAATAAACATAAACCTGTCATGACTTATATGCTGTACTAAACATTGATCTATTAATATGAAGTAAATACCAGTCCAGTCCTTCCCATATTAAAATCTAGGTTACAGCAATACTAGTACTGCTGCTGCTACTACTACTAATAATGTTGATGTAGGGATAATGTGCTGATAATGATACTGACTTTTAAATGATTAAAATTGTAACATGTATTTTCCAGCAAGATGCAACTGTAGGCCTACGAGCAATATCTGTGACATGCAAGTACTTTCTTAGTGTTTATAAAAACAAAAGTTTTTACAGTAATACACATGTAACATTTAAATCTTGCAGCTATTCCTGCGTTTCAAAGGCGTAGCAGCATGTCACAGATGTTGTCAGTAGAGCTTCAGCTGCATTTGACCCAGAATATTTCTGGAGGTAGGCAGTGATTACAGGTGGCAGGTATCTGACAGAAGCACTGTGTGATCTTTGTAAGACTCCCTGCGCAGTGATTTCTGCTGTGACTAACACCTGCTGCAGCTCCTGCGACTTCTAATGCAACATCACTGCTACCAACCGCACTAGTGCAGCGCCCAGAACACACGTCTGTACCGGGCGGCCTCGACAACCCCACAACTCTTTCTTTTTCTTTCTTTCTTTCATCTTCATTCGTTCATTCTGTTTCTTGGGTTCCTTTTTCGTTCTTTCGTTCGTTCTTTTTTTATTCATTTGTTGTTAGTGCTTTAATTGTTTCTTTTGTATGTTCATTCTTTTTTCATTAGTTTTTTCTTTTGTTTGTTTGCTTGTTTGTTCCTTGTTTCTTTTGTTCTTTTTTCTTTCTATTGTTTCTTTGGTTCATTCTTGTTTTATTCATTTGTTGTTAGTCCTTTAATTGTTTCTTTCGAATGTTCCTTCATTTGTTTTACTTCTGTTTGTTTGTTCTGTTTCTTTTGTTCTTTCTTTAGTTTATTTGTTTTCTTTCTTACTGTTGTTGTTTTTTTCAATCATTCTTTTTTTTCATTCGATCATTTGTTTGTTCTTTGTGTCTTTTTGTTCTTTTTCTTTCTTTGTTCTTTCATTCTATCATTCTTTCTGTCTTGTTCTTTCTCTCTTTCTCGGATTATTAAATATTCAGCTTGAGATATGATATGTCGTGACCTATTTCTAACTGTTCCTTCTTAGTATGCTTATCAGTTTTCTTTTGTCAGGAAGTAACAAATCTCTGTAATATCCTTCTGTGTTAAACATGTAACATCACTTCACTGTTATATAATTGGACTTCATGGGTTCTAAAACTTTATTACTCGGTTCATTGGACTATGCAGTCTAATGTTGCCTGGCACTTAGAACAGTAATGTTTGTTGATCTTACTTGGTAGAAGCCTTTCCTGTTTTTATGATTTCATAAACGTCATATTTAATCTTAATTCATTTTATCAGCTTGCGTAAAGATGTGTGTTTATGTCATCCTAGTCATTCTTTAGTCAAATACTCTTCTGTATTTTATAGCTAAGATATATAATTAACTCACATAGCTGTGCTAGTCATATCCGTTTTTTCACACACTTTTTTTTTCTTTTTTTAATGCTTACACCAATCAATATTTCATGTCCATATTGCAACTGTACATAATTTCATCTAAAGTTTGTGAAATGTTTGGCTAAAACATTCAAATGTTTTACTATTGCATTGCAAGCACACATTCCTCATGCATTTAGCTATAGGTAGATAATTATAAACACATTCATCAATCCCATCAAGATTCCTTTAAAATGAATAGTTCACTAAAGTGAGAAAGCTATGCGTACTTGCATTGAGGAAGCACTTGTACTCTGCAGTGTTTGCATTTTCTTTTTTTGCACAGAGTATGTTTCAGTATTTTCCTTCCTGGCTGTTCAGAGTCAATGCTGGTAGCCATTGAATGCCATTTAACTGAACAGCCATATTCAGTTTTGTTTATTTTATTGTTTTTGTGCTACTGACTCACATATATACCACCCATGTCGGTCTGTAAACAGTAATCAGCCTCTCACATTTCCTTCTGTGTAACTACAATAATAATCGCTTTCTTTATAACCTGTGCTCTCAACAACAGATTTACTTTTCTGCTGAAATATTTCCATCCCTTCCTGTTGGCACAGTGACGATAACACACTGCATCTCTCTCTTCTTTCTCTTTCAGGGAGATAAACTCTGTTGATTTGTTGTATTTCTTCTCTCTTTAGAATACGACAAGCAGGGATTCCTTACCAAGCTTGACAGAAAACTGTAAGTAACACATTGTTGAGGGTCAGGGTTCTGCGTGAGCATGAGGTTCTGTTCCAAATCCTAGTGAGTTGCCTACATAGGCAGCATTTCAATATGCATTCATCAGTGCACTAAAGGTTAGTGCAATTATGCTGCCTTCTAAAATATCTTACTTTTTAGGCAAATTTTAAGGTAAGATCACATATTTTGCATATTTTTAGCAACAAGTCTGCTGGGGGAAAAAAATCCATTGGTTTTTATAATTCATGAAATAAAATAAAATAAAAGGACTACTTCACCCAAAATTTGTATAACAATTTTATGCTTCTTAAGTTTATATCGCTGCCACAGTTTAAAGGTTAATGTTTTAACAAAAAATAAGAATGAAACTTAATTATAATAGAATAGAAACATAATTATTAAAAAGTTGATAAAAACTGCCATTTGTGCAATTTAATTGTTTATATACGTATATTATTAATTTGTCATATTATTATTTTTTATTAAATATATACAATATAATTTTTTTAACTAAATGATTATTAAAGAAACTTTTCAAATTGATTATTAAACCAAAGGACTTTTAGTTTCTTTAATATTTCATATAATCATTTTTGGATTTCAGGTGACAAAGTAATGACAAGTAATACAAGTCTCAGTAATTCTACGTACAGTAGAACTGGGAATAATCTATTTCTATATATAAGTTGCTCTAATGTCTAATCTTTTTAACTGTTGATAGAAATAGTTCAGTCTAATTAAAATGGACTACTTTACTCAATACTTTATGATCTTTCAATATTTTCTAATCAAATCTTTCATGAATTTCTGTTTCTATGAGACAGAATTTTTGTCTATGTTCCAAAGCGTTCTTTTTTTTCTTTTTTTTTTCTTCAGTTGGGATGTTGCCTTCGAAGGCAGCTGGCTATGTAGGGCAAGACCGCTCACTAGGTTTCATAACAGAATTTCAGAGTGTGCATGTATGTGTGAGTTCACTTTGGCCTGTACTGTCCAGCAATTTGTCTCTCTTTATAACTCGGCTTGTTGTTTATTTGAGCTTTACTTTGGAAGGATAATTAATGGCGCCCTAAAGCATTTCTAATGAATGATCTCTTGGCTCTCACCCAGCCTTGTCTGATTTAACAGTCCTGATTGTATCTGTATGGGAGGTCCGTTTACCCGAAGTAAAACATGGCTCGACCTCTCTTATTACCATTAACGGCCACCTGTATAAATGGCACTGTCAACAGGTCATCTTTATATGTCCAGCACTCACAGTATTGATGTAAACTTACTAGAAAGTTTCCATTTGCCGGCCTGTGAATTAGTGGGTTTATACTGGCGCTTATATAAAATAAACTACTCCTCACACAAGTTGTCATCTCATTGAGCAGCCTTGTACATCATTGTACATCCTCTGGGCACCGTGAGCTCGACACAGCTGCTTTCCCCTCTCTCCAGACCCCAAAGCATTTAGTAAGATACAGAGCTCTATTCTAGGCATGTTAATCTGCTTGAGAATGAATGAAATTGAAATCAATCAAATTTAAATCAGTATGGTCTGGGGCATTTTAAATTACTCCACAGATTTATTAAGAATTTATAAGGATCATTCTTTTAATTTGAAGCCATATTTCGAACTAAATCTGTATTGTTCATTATTTTATATTTCACAAAATTACTTGGTTTTGGTTAGAATAATTTAAAGTGAATTTTAATGGTACACTACTGTTGAAAAATTTCGGGTCGGTAAGATTTTTCATCTTTGAGAAGAAAATCAAGTTAAACAGAAATTTTGTTAAGTGTTATTATAATTTAAAATAACTGTTTTCTGAATGAATATATTGTAAAATGTAAATCTGTGTTGCAAAGCCAAGACACTTGAGAATTTATATTAAAAATATACATTTTTCAGCATCATGTGTGTCACATGGTCCTTCAGAAATCATTCTAATATGCTGATTTGCTGCTCAAGAAACATTTCTGATTATTATTAATGTTGTAAACAGTTTTGTGATCAATGTAATGCATCATTGCTGAATAAAGGTTTTAATTTCTTTCACCAAAAGATTTAAACTTAAGCCATGCATTATAAAGAAAACAGCTCATGCACAAGCACATTTTGCAAAAGGATGCCTGTTAGATTTGAAGCGATAAAGCATATATGTATTAATATGTGTTTGAAAATGAAGATGTATTATGACACTGTGAAGTGCTAGTGGAACATGCCAGTAATGTGGTTTTCTACACCTGTGAGTACTCGGCTAGGACAACTAATGAAAAGGATCTTCTTCTGTCTTTGGTTCGCAGGCCTCTGGAGCTGCAGTATAAATATGGTAATCTCAGTAAAGGCGAGTGTAAACCTGGTTACGCAGAGGCCAAGATGACTTCAATCTATCCAAAGTAGGCTGATCTCATTGTGCATTGTGAAATACTGGAAGTTCACTATTTCATATTTGTAAATGTGCATGCAGACACTGCTGTTAACAGCCCTGCAATTTAGATAAATAATTTAGATTTAGGTGAGTGACATTCCCCTTAAGACCAGGAACATAAAAGTACAAAGAGTTTACAAGATTGCAAAGAGAAATTACAAGATTTCTTTATTGCTTCTGTACAAGCATTGCTGGTCATTGACTGGCAAGCTGGTTACTGTTGCAGATACATCAGCTTGACCAGATGAAATCATCTTGAAAGTGCACAAAACAATCTTATACTGGTAAACAGGAATGTGATTTTTATCCAGCTTTGGAGGTTTATTTATTCATTTTTCAGAAGGAGTGAGAACATACAGTAGAAAGGAAAAGAACAGTTATCAGATCACAGTTTTGTTGGTTACATAAGACTTGACCTTGTTCTTCTTTTTAGAATCGTACATCACTTCATGTGTGTTGTATAGTTTGTCTTAAACCCATTACACAGTGAGGATGCAATGCTCTTAAGAGGAAAGACATTTCCTTTCTCTTTTAAATAATTCAGTGTCTGAGAAGATTCCCCACCGTGAATGCTCTTTATCCCTTATGTGTTGATTTAAGGCATGTTTCAGAAATGTGTCCATGGAGCGCCTCACTGGCATCAGAAATGATGCAGATCTTTTTTTGGGTCTGTTGTGCTCCTCTGGGCTCCCAGTGCGTGAGAAACCCGTGCTTCTGATTCACACGACTGACACGCAAAGCTTTCCTTTAGCCGCAAGATTTCTGCCTGAGCCTCTGAGATTAATATAAACCACTGTTTATGGATCTTATTAATTCTTATATTATCGGAATCCTTTTAAAATAAGATAAAAAAAATTATTCACTGTGGGATGTATAAATACATTTGAGTCTGTGTTGACCTTATTTGTTTTCTGGTTCTTGGTTCACATCAAAACACATTCAAAATACATAGTTAATAGCTTGTTTTTAGAACCATTAACATTTTAAATTTGTGACATTATTTTCATAGCTATTAAGCACATTTTATTTAATGTGTCTGGACATTTGGCTTTTTGTAATTCTCATTAAATTATGATCAGTAATTATTAAAAATTGTTTTCAAATCTTATAGTTCAATTCTCCAGTGTGTGTGTGTGTGTGTGTGTGTGTCTGTGTGTGTGTGTGTGTGTGTGTGTGTGTGTGTGTGTGTGTGTGTGTATTAGGGATAGGATGAGACACCTACCTCCCGATTCCATACTATCACGATACTTGGGTGCCGATACGATATGCGTTGCATTTTTTTTTTTTTTTTTTTAAGAATTTTGATTCTACAAGTATTGCGATTTGATATTACTATGTGTTGTGATTTTTTTTATTTTATTTTATTTTTTTAACTCTAGACCATGGGAAAAAGTTGAATGATACACTTAATACACAGACTGTCACAATTAAAAAAAAACACACACTTCTTATTAGTATGTGTGTACAGTATCTCACAGAATATACACCCCTCACATTTTTGTAAATATTTTATTATATCTTTTCATGTGACAACACTGAAGAAATGACACTTTGCTACAATGTAAAGTAGTGAGTGTACAGCTTGTGTAAATTTGCTGTCCCCTCAAAATAACTCAGCACACAGCCAGTAATGTCTAAAAATGAGTACACCCCTAAGTGAAAATGTCCAAATTGGGCCCAATTACAGATTTTCTCTCCCCGGTGTCATGTGACTTGTTAGTGTTACAAGGTCTCAGGTGTGAATGGGGAGCAGGTGTGTTAAATTTGGTGTTATCACTCTCACTCTCTCATACTGGTCACTGGAAGTTCAACATGGCACCTCATGGCAAAGAACTCTCTGAGGATCTGAAAAAAGAATTGTTGCTCTACATAAAGATGGCGTAGGCTATAAGAAGATTGCCAAGACCCTGAAACAGAGCTGCATCACGGTGGCCAAGACCATACAGCGGTTTAACAGGACAGGTTCCACTCAGAACAGGCCTCGCCATGGTTGACCAAAGAAGTTGAGTGCACATGCTCAAGTCATTTCCAGAGGTTGTGTTTGGGAAATAGACTGAGTGCTGCCAGCATTGCTGCAGAGGTTGAAGGGGTGGGGGGTCAGCCTGTCAGTGCTCAGACCATATGCCGCACAATGCATCAAATTGGTCTGCATGGCTGTCGTCCCAGAAGGAAGCTTCTTCTAAAGATGATGCACAAGAAAGCCTGCAAACAGTTTGCTGAAGACAAGCAGACTGAGGACATAGATTACTGGAACCATGCCCTGTGGTCTGATGAGACCAAGATAAACTTATTTGGTTCAGATGGTGTCAAGCGTGTGTGGCGGCAACCAGGTGAGGAGTACAAAGACAAGTGTGTCTTGCCTACAGTCAAGCATGGTGGTGGGAGTGTCATGGTCTGGGGCTGCATGAGTGCTGCCGGCACTGGGGAGCTACAGTTCATTGAGGGAACCATATATGCCAACATGTACTGTGACATACTGAAGCAGAGCATGATCCCCTCCCTTCGGAGACTGGTGAACTTCACCACATATGGTGCATGACCACCTGTCCGGCCGCAGGGCAGTATTCCAACATGATAACGACCCCAAACACACCTCCAAGACGACCACTGCCTTGCTAAAGAAGCTGAGGGTAAAGGTGATGGACTGGCCAAGCATGTCTCCTAGACCTAAACCCTATTGAGCATCTTTGGAGCATCTAACGCAAGATCTCTAACATCCACCAGCTCCGTGATGTCTTCATGGAGAAGTGGAAGAGGACTCCAGGGGCAACCTGTGAAGCTCTGGTGAACTCCATTACCAAGAGGGTTAAGGCAGTGCTGGAAAATAATGGTGGCCACACAAAATATTGACACTTTGGGCCCAATTTGGACATTTTCACTTAGGGGTGTACTCACTTTTGTGGCCAGCGGTTTAGACATTAATGGCTGTGTGTTGACTTATTTTGAGGGGACAGCAAATTTACACTGTTATACAAGCTGTACACTCACTATTTTACATTGTAGCAAAGTGTCATTTCTTCAGTGTTGTCACATGAAAAGGTATAATAAAATATTGTGAGGGGTGTGTGAGATACTGTATGTGTATATATATATACATGCATACATACATACATACATACATACATACATACAGTTGAAATCAAATGTTTACATACATCTTGCAGAATCTGGCGAAATTTGAAGATCAGGGTAAATTTAACTTATTTTGTCTTCCGGGAAACATGTAAGTATCTTCTGTAGTTTCTGAAGGGCAGTACTAAATGAAAAAATATGATATAGGCAAAATAAGAAAAAAAATGTACACACCTTCATTCTGTTCAGAAGTTTTCTTAATGCATGATTTTTTCTTCTGGAGTGTTTGAATCTTCTGTAATAGTTGCATATGAGTCCCTCAGTTGTCGTCAGTGTGAAAAATGGATCTCAAAATCATAGTCATTGTTGGAAAGGGTTCACAATGTAAAGCGCTTTGAGTGCCTGTACATTTGAGTGCCTCGAAAAGCGCTATATAAATGTAAGGAATTATTATTATTATTAAATACACACAAATGCTGAAAAACCAAAGAATTTGTGGGACCTGAAGGGTTTTTCTGAAGAACAACAGGCAGTGTAACTGTTCAGGACAAACAAGGGACTCATGAACAACTATCACTAAAACAAAACAAAAAAAAACACACAGCTGTGGATCATTCAGGTAACAGCACAGTATTAAGAATCAAGGGGATGTAATGAATGGGGTAATTTTTTATAAATTCAACTATTATTTTCTCTTGTGGACTATGTAAACATATTTTTGTGTAATATCTTATTCAGGTCAGTACTAAATAAACAATAGCATGCATGTAACAATAATATGCTCTTATTTTGGTAAAATAATTAACATTTTGCAGATTCTGCATTCTTCATAATTTACTGCAATGGCTTCAATTACCCACCATTCATATGAAAGTTATGTCATCATTTACAGTATATGCCATCATTTACTCATGTCAGTTAAACCCTGTATGACTTCCTTTCTTCTGTGAAAGATAATGAAAGAAGAATTTTATTTTTTTATATTTATTTATTTTTTTTATTTTGTTCATACAATGGAAGTCAATGGTAACCAAACAATTTGGTACCAACATTCTTCAAAATATCGTCTTATAAAGATAAAGAAACGATTAAGAAATGTCTAAGTATTTTTTTTTTTTTCATACAATGGAAGTAATTAGTAAATAAAACCGTTTGGTTACCAACATTCTTCAAAATATCTTGTTTTATTTTCCACAAAATTCATGCAGGTTTGAAACGACATGAGGGTCACTAAATGATGACAGAGTTTTTATGTTTGGGTGAACTATCACTTAAATAGAGATGAGTTGTGTAAAAATGGGGCTCAGAGCCAGATCACATGACTCAGGTTGGTCTTGATACTGAACCTTTCTGGTGTAAGTGGAGTCAGATGGGAATATTAAATAGACCGTGACATCTACAGTGTTTGTTGAGACACTAAACCTACAACATTTAGTTAGCCATGTAATTAGCATATGACATGCATTGATGAACATGATCCGGGAACCAACCTGACCACTGCTCTGGGAATAAAAGCAAATATTCAGTGAACTAGTAATAGTCACGCACACATGCATTTACAGTTACGGTCCATATATATTTGGACACAGGCACATTTTTTATTATTTTAGTTGCTGACCAAAACATATTCAAGTTACTGTTATATAATGAATATGGGCTTATAGTGCACACTCTGATTTTTAATTTGAGGGTATTCTCATCACAATTGGAGGAAAGGTTAAGGCATTACAGCTCTTTAATGTGTAGCCCCCTTTTTCAAGGGACCTTCGTTATTTCTACATCAGTTAAGCAGGTAAAAGGTCTGGAGTTAATTCAAAGTGTGTCATTTGCATTTGGAAGCTGTTACTGTGAACCCACATCATGCAGTCAAATGATCTCTCTCCAAGTGAAAAAGACAATTGTTAGACTTCAAAAACAAAACATCCATCAGAGAGATAGCAGGAACATTAGGAGTGGCCAAATCAACAGTTTGGTACAGTAGAGAGAGCTCAGCAACATAAAAAGGCCTGGATGTCCATGGAGGTCAGCAGTGGTGGATGATCGGAGAATCTTCTCCATGGTAAAGAAAAACCTTTTCACAACATACAGCCAAGAGAAGAAGACTCTCCAGGAGGTAGACGTGTCACTGTCGAAGTCTACAATCAAGAGAAGACTTCACCAGAGCAAATACACAGGGTTCACCACAAGGTGCAAACAAGGCTAGATTAGACTTTGACCCAAAAAAAAACATTTAAAAAAGCCAGACCACTTCTGGAAAAGCATTCTTTGTACAGGTGAAATTAAGATCAACCTGTACCAGAATGACGGGAAGAAAAAAGTATGAAGAAGGCTTGGAACAGCTCATGATCCAAAGCATACAACATCATCTGTGAAACATGGTGGAGCAGTGTGATGGCATGAGCATGGCTTCCAGTGGCACTGGGTTACTGGTGTTTAGTGATGATGAGACAGAGGACAGAAGCAGCCGGATGAATTCTGAAGTGTGTAGGGATTTACTCTCTGCCCAGATTCAGCAAAATGCTGCAAAGTTGAATTGGAAGTGGAAATGACCCAAAACATACAGTAAAAGCAACTCAGGACTCACTTTTTACTCAGGTAAAAGTGGAATATTCTGCAATGGTTGAGTAAATCTCCTGATCTCAACCCGATTGATTGTGCATTTCACTTGCTGAAGACAAAACTAAAGGCAGAAAGACCCACAAACAACAACTGAGGTCAGCTGGAGTAAAGGCCTGGCAAAGCATCACAAATTAGGTAACCCAGTCTCTGGTGATGTCCATGAGTTCCATACTTAAGGTCAGTGGCGCCTGCAGGTGTACGGCTGTACGCACTGTGCGTACCATGAGCGCTCAGACTGACCTGAGATATGCCCCGCAAACATTTCAGCAGTAAATTATAGGCCCGTGTGTCCCGTTTTTCTGTCGACTGAACCAGCCATGCCATCAATAATTAATGTATCAGTCTTTTGCATGCCAAAGTCAATTTCTGCTTATAAACATTACATCAAATAGAAAGAGAAAATCGTGCTACACGCACTTTCATGAGATCGGGTTAGACTACAACAATTAATTTTACAAATGGGAATACAACGAATTCATGACAATGTTTTACATTCATGCTACCCTTAAAATTTATAGTTAAAAGTTCTTTAAAATCATCTGGAATGCAATAAAGTAATTTTAAAAGCTGTTTTTAAAGCATTTGCTGCATGGATTAAAAAATAGGCTAATAAATAATTCACATGTCAGACAAAATTGGTTGCAGAAAATCTTTTAAATTTTAAGGAATTCAGAGCAGAGCAACATAAAAATAAGAAAAAAGATAATCAGGCCTGTTTTAGGCTTTTCCTTATTTTTATATTTTAGATGGTGATGAAAAATGACTCGCCATCTCTTCATTGGACGTGCCTTTAGAGAGAAATGCATCTTTAAGGATTACATAATGAAAGAGTTTTTGTTTTCGATTTGAATTATTTCGTTTTAAAGTAGTAATTTAAAGCTTTCTATAGATATATTTATCATATTTGTGACTCAATTAGTCTAGTTTCGGTTCATTGTTGTGAAGCGCTCCTATTCAAGACGAGACGGTAAGCGTATCCTCTGTTTTCCTATTTATTTTATAAAAGCACAACGTTTTGTTGATATTGTGAGTGCACACAAATAAAAGTAGACCTTTTACAGTTCCGAATGATGTATTACACTTACCTTTATGAGCAAAAATTACGGCGTATTGTAAATTGTTTCCACTATCAAGAAAAAATGCAAGTGACAGCTCTGGTGCCTCCATGTGCGCTTCAGCTTCCACTCTTTACACAAACAATTAGATACGCACCTAGCGCACATTTATATAGTTCACACATTTAAACTAACATTGTGATATGCTTGAACTGTTTATATCCATAGATTTTATTTTAGGCAAGTCGTGATGATTTGAGAAGGCTAAATTGATCAAACGTAGGCTATAATCAGCTCACTGTCTGCTGCTGGCCGCTTGGTCATTACTTAAAAAAAAAAAAAAAAAATTAACAAAAATAACTTACATTTAATGAACAAAAAGTGCTCCAAGCGTTTTTATAAATTAACTTTATAAAAAAACAAAACGAAATATAATCACTTTACCATTACATACAACCCCCCCCCCCCCCCTCAAAAAAAAGGATTCTCAACAAAATATTAAAAATTAACATTTTATTTATGATTATATTTATTTGACCAATTACATCTGAGCCACTGAAAATAGTTGGATTGTGTATAAAAATGGTTGTAATTCCTAAGCATTATATATTATATGTTATAAATATATAATATATATTATATGTTATATAAATATGTTATATTTTTGTTCTACCCCTTTGAATTAAAGCTGCACTTCAATTTCATCTTGATTGTTTCATTTTAATTCTATTCTGGTGGCATACAGAGCCAAAATTATGAAAATTGTGTCAGTGTCCAAATATATATTGACCAAACTGTACATGCTGACAGCACATGTGAGTCATAAATACATCCTGTCATAAATAGCATATGAGGCCACTGTTTCATAGCTCAAAAGACTTATTAGTTCTATTTAACTCATTTGAATTGAACTTTGATCCTTGATATTGGGGTCCTTTGGGTAGATATAAATATAATTAAATGAGTCAATAATTAACATGGGTCAAAGACGAAAAGGGGGTTTTAAGCATCAAAAAAATGAAAGTTTAATACAGCTTTAAAGTTTTGTTGTTGTTTATACATTCGAATTTGTCCTGTTTAATTTTACTTAAAAAACTTTTTTTGTCTGAGCAAACATCAATGACTAACATACATTTTTACCATGATTTATAGTAGACACCCAATAAAATGTCATTCAGTGCAACAATCGTTCATATACCAATAAATCCTGTCAGGCGTACTTAGATGAATCATTAGATGACATTTAAAATACAGGTCAGAAAAAGTATGACATTTCATTTTTGCATAAATACATTTGTTATACTGAATGACGGTGGAAAATTATTTCACCCATATTTTGAAACAAATATGTTATTTGAAACTAACGTAGACACTTTACTTACATTTTAATATGTTTTTTGTGTATATAAAATCACTTTTTTTATTAATTTGCCGCAGACACCAAAATAGGACATCTCATCTTTGACCCACATACAGTCAAAATATAAAATAAATCTGTTTGGCATCTGATGAAAAATGTTTGATGTCTCTGATTTTCAAGTGCAGTTTTAGTAATTTAATAACTGTGGAAAAAGTTTTTGGCAACAATCTGTTAAAGGCACCTGCTGAAACTTTCTGAAAAGCTTCATCTCAACATTTGTTCTGTGAAAATGTGGCCCTTTTAAAATTGGTATTATTATGAAATGAATATCTGATTATAGTCTAGGACTCACGTATGTTGTAATCCTAGTAATTATGAAGGGTTCACATACTTTTCTCACAAGTGTATGTGTTTGGAGGTTTGAGGCAGTGAGAAATGCGGGAGTGTGTGTCACCTTCACTTACAGTTTTGGGATGTGAGGAAGCGCAGAGTCGCGGTTGTGGTCGTGGGAATCGGATACACCGGACCACCTGTGTCATTAGTGCATTACTCTAGGGGTCGGACAGCTGCGTACGGCATGACGGAAGTGTTCAGGTGTTGTTTTGTCAGCCAGTCAAATGTTCGGGGTAGTTTGTGACGTGGATAGTTGTATCAGGTGCATGCTGGGTGGAGGATGTTGACAGAAATCAAGGCGTTTCTCCTTGAAATACAGCTTTGCCAGGTGGTATTTGTGGACAGAATGGGAGATTTTTTCCACTGGCAGGATTAATGATTGTTTGCATAACATGTTAGGTGTTGGTGCTACATAGCATTAAACAATAAAGCCATTTTTTTAAAGAAATACTCAAGACCTATTATAACCTGTTGGTCACATGATGCAGTTTTTCATATATTCCCTTTTATACTCTTTTCTTGTTTTTCTTAGGGAACGGCTTTGGAGAGTAACTAAAAGTAACTTCTAACTTCTCAGCATTTATGATGGTAGCTATTTTAAAGTAGTGTAGCTTTTCTAGTTTCATGCTTTTTCCAGGAAGTAGTGGTAAGATTTTATTTATTTTTTTATTATTATTTTAGATCATTAAATTTTTTTGCTTCTGGACATTTTACTTTTTCTCTCATTAAGTTACAATACAGTAATTGTTTCACAGTTATTGTTTAAAATGATTGTTTTCTTATTTACAATTATTTTAATTCTTAATTGTCATTTTACATAATGTCACAATTAGGGCTGCCCCCTAATAGTCGACTATTCATTAGTCGACTAGAAGAGGCTTGGTCGACCAAATTTTTTTCAGTCGCTTAGTCGCAGAAAAAAAAAAATCCACAGGCAAAGTCACGCAGTCCGTGACGGACAGACCGTTAACAGCTGGTCTTTGTGGTAATGCAGGACATCCAAACGCTCGCAGATCATTCATCGACCTCAAAAATGACTTATCATCTGAAATATGTAAGTATTAGCAACTCTACATGGCTGCTCAATCTAATGTTAACCTTGAGAAATGTGCGCTGTTCAAGTGTCTGTGCGGAGTGAGGAAGAGTAGTGCGCTCACTGCGGGACAGATGGAGGCGCCGGTGCGGTCTTAAAATACTCCCCCATTTTTTGGTCATACAAATAAGAGCAATACATCTTTCGAATCTTTAAAGACTCTACGTTAATTTGTGTGCACTCACAATAACAACAAAACTCACTTTTGTAAAATAACGAAAGCAAACAATATGCGCTTTCTGCCGTCTCGGTGTCTGTGAACTTGAGAGCGAAACTCTGTGTAGATCTTTGCCTTACAGACATTAAAAATATATCTATAGAGCGTGAAATGTCTATTTTCTAATGAACCAATTCAAAAGGAAAACAAATATTCTCAGATTATGTAATCCATATGAAACATCACATACAGGCGTGTCCACTACTGCGGAGATGACGAGTCAATGTCGCCGACTTCATCTTAAGCTGAAAACAAAGAAAGCACTAGTTTATCAAATTATTAAAATGTTAATGCAGCCTCCTTACTGTTTTTCACTGACACATTCATAATCGTTACTTCTGCCGGTGAGCTTTATGCGTGTACTTAAGCGCTTATTGGCTATGTAGGCAATTAAAGGCTTATTATAATGACTTAAATGGTTTATTAATAAACGTGCGATTAGTTGACTAATGCAAAAATGAACAACTACTAGTCGACCAGAAAAATCCTTAGTCAAGGGCAGCCCTAGTCACAATACACAAAAAATGTTAAAATAATAAATGCATTTTTAATATAAAAATACCTATTTGTTTTTGTAATAATTTATAATAAAACAAATATTAAATATTAAAATAAATATTTTGTTAAGAAATAATATTGTAGATAATAATCAATTCTGCCAAGGAATATAGTTCATTAGTATAAATACGCTAACTCTAGATTATTTTCGGTCATCAAGCAGCATTTTAATGGAAGTATTTTATTTGGTTGCTAGAATTTGCAACATTGTAACCCAATGTCATCAGAGCAAGAATAATCAATGAATCTAGTCCTATTTCTTGCAGACACTCTGATACTGAGTATAATGACACTTTAACTAGTGTCATATTGCTTAAATAGCCTATGTAGCTTTGGAAGATCAAATTCATCTTAGTGAATCGATTTATTCAGATGATTAATGTAAATTGAAAAACAGTTCCTTGATCGCTGAGTCATACATTCATTCAGGTCAGTTTCTTTTATTTTTAACTTCTTTTCTATAAATATAAAACCTGTCTGTCATCTTTCACATTTGCAGTAAGTATAGCCTAATTAAACGTAGGTCATTTCAAGTGCACGCTGCTTTTTGTCCATTTAAAAAAAAAAAAGAAAGAAAATGCCACAAAAGTAAAAATAGCATTTCAGATAAGAATTTTTGGTGGAAAAATTCTGTGCATCCTCAGATTGCAAAAATAAGTTGTCATCTCACAGTTGTATATTTAAAAAAGTTTTGCCTCCTTAAATAGCTTCATTGTAGTTGGATTGTAGTCTAATGTCTGTAAGTGAGCAGCTTGTAGCTTGGTTATCTCAGCTCCTTATAAGTCTCTGTGCTTGTTTTGAGGAAAGGTCAAGTTTAGGCTGGACTTCCTTAGACATTCCATTGCTCATCTCTTACTAACCAATAAACACACCGGTAGCCAGTGGATTATGGGTAATGCAAACCTCGTAATCCTTTCAAATATTCCACCGTTTGAGATATTTCACCAGTTATCAAAGTATCACACCCCTTTTCTCATGCAGGCTGTGCATGGAGTGTTTAGCGTGCTTGTTTTAACTTGTGTTTTCTCTGTCTTTTATTTATTGTTTTAGGTTTTCAAAACCTGCCCCCATGTTCCTTGATCCAAATTTCAAGAGGCTATCAAAGATCAGCAGTTACCCGCCTCCATTTGGAGTAAGAACACAAGGTATGTCTTTCTTTCTGAGTCCGTTTTATTTCACAACAATTTCAAAATAATATTTTTTTTTTTGCATTGAGATGTAAAAAAGAAACTGTATAAATTAATTTAATTAAAAAATCATTTAAAAATTCTTTTAAAAAAATAAATAAATAAAATATATAAGTTAGATGTAAAGCAACATTTAATTTTTGTTGCCAGCCCTCAATCAATCAAGTGAGTTTTGTCCTCTTTGTATTTAAAAGTTTAGGAACCTCTTCTCTGTACTCAGAAAACCTCTGGTAAAAGTTCCTCTGAGTTGGAGGTATTTTCAGTGTTTTTTTTTTTTTGTTTTTTTTTATTGTCAGCGCTGTTGGTTTCATTAACAGATGATCCAATTAAACATGTTAACATTGTATTATGTGTAAACAAAAGACCAATCATAACTCACACACTTGATTCAGAAGGGCCTATTCCTCCCTGAGGACGTCAAGTAAATAAAGTGTTTCACAAGACGTGCTTTGTAATTTCAAACGCCTGTGTTTTTCTCACACAACCGCTGTATAAATCACAAAGAAAATCGCAATCTGTTGTTCAGTCAGAGGTCCTCTGAGAAATCTAATGCCGGTCGGATAGGAATCTCAGTGATTGTTGTACATTTGTATTTTCACAGTTCTTCTCCTCACAGATATTTTCCCACAAATTACACATTTTCAGGTGTCCATGATTATATGAAAGTAAGTTATGTTGTACTTCATCAAGGGTCTGTTATTGAGGCAAAAAGTACATCTTAAGAATTCAAATATTTTCTTTAACACTAAAAAACATTGTCATAATGCATCAGTCCAAGCATTCATTATTTTTTATTTTTTATTATATTATACACTACTGGTCAAATGTTGGAGTAATTAAAGGGTTACTCCACAAAAATTTTGTCATGGGGGTAAGTGATTAATGACAAAACTTTAATTTTGGAGTGGAGTAACCCTTGAAGATTTTTTAATTATTTTGAAAGACTGCATTTATTTAATCAAAATAAGTAATTTAAAACTGTTAAATTATGAAATATTATTACAATTTTAAGTAACATTTTAAATAAGATTTTTCAGGAATGTTTGAATAGAAAGTTCAAGAGATCAGCATTTATTTAAAATAGAAATCTTTTGTAACATTATAAATGTCTTTACTGTCACTTTTAATCAATTTGATGCTGCTTTGCTGAATAAAAATGATCACACTTTATTTTAAGGTCCAATTCTCGCAATAAGCAAACCATTAACCACAGCTTTTGCCTCAAACTCCTAATTTGCTTCTTATTAATAGTTAGTAAGGTAGTTGTTAAGTTTAGGTATTGGGTTGGATTAGGGATGTAGAATATGGCCATGCAGAAAATGTGCTTTATAAGTATTAATAAACAGCCAATATGTTAATAATAGGCATGCTAATAAGCAACTAGTTAATAGTGAGAATTGGTCCCTGAACTAAAGTGTGACCTAATTTCTTTCTTTTTAATCTTACTTACCCCAAACTTTTGTATGGCAATGTATCATGGTTTCTGCAATAAAAGCATAAGAGACTTATTTCTAAAACATTAAAAAAAATCTTAATGATTCCACACTTTTGACTGAAAGCATCTGTTAGCAGCAAACACCAGTAAATCTAAGGATATGCCAGTGTTTTCGCAAAGATTATTCATGTTTACACATGACTTGCAAATGAGAAAATATATATATATATATTATTAGGTAGATGGTTTGTAGATGTTAAACTAATGTCCACTTAACCAGTCACCAAGGGCTCCTGCAAGTAAGGTGGACGCCATTTTCCCACTGCCTCTATTCAATCACTTTTTCAGTGGTTCTTTCATCCGTTGTGCTTTCAGACGTTTAAACCAGGAACGTGAGGCATTTCTCCTTTCCACTCACCTTCATTCATGTCTGCCCTGGAGGTTTTGGGTGTAATTACCTTCCAGCCTGATTAAATCACAAATGTGCATGTTAAGTGATGAGTTGTGCTCTGACTCCGTTTAGCTGCTTTGGCAGATGGTGTGGGACATTAAGAGCAGAGCTGTCGGCATCTCTGCATCCGTCCCGCTGATGTTTCTCAAGCCGTGCCTTTCAGCAGAAACACTTGTACTTGAATTACATGTCTGTGTGGGAATTACTGCTGTCTAATGTGCTCTAATGTGATGTTGAGATGAAAACACACTTAAAATGCTGCTCATGCTTTTAAACAGAGCCCTAACTCTATGGATTAAACTTTTTATGCTGCAGACATGAATGATGACTTAAATAGTGTGGCATGTTGAGGAAAGGAGTGCTATTACTATTTCAAGTAATCTGGATTGCATTGTTTGGCAGGTAGACTATAAAATGGACAATGGTTTTGTTGTTGTGGAGTTTACGTACAAATCCTGTTCTATTATCTTTAGCATAAAGAGCTTTTTCTCCGGTGGAATGCCTTTCATTGGAATGTTTTACTAAAAATAGCATGGTGGATTGTGCAAAAGATAAAGAGTGTTCTAAACTTAGGGTTTTTCCTCATTCTTGAGTGTGTTTGAAGCTGTGAGGTTCTTTCCCAGGAGGCTACAGCATTGTTGGCAGCGTGTGACCGGGCTGCTTGAGAAATGTCCCCTGTCCAAAAATAATAATTTGCTGAAAATTTACTCGCCCTCAGTCCGTCTAAAATGTTAATGCGTTTGTTTTTTCAGAGGAACAGATTTGGAAAAATGTAGCATTCCATCACTTGCTCTCCAATGGATCCTCTTTAGTGAATGGGTGCCGTCAGAATGAGAGTCCAAACAGCTGATAAAAACATCACAATAATCCACAATTGATCCACACCACTCCAGTCCATCAGTTAAGTTTGAAGTTTATTTACTTTTCTGCTTAGCAATACTGAGATTGAATTATAGCAGAAAGTACATTGAAAAATTACAAGATTTTCAAAAACGAATTGAATAATACTACTCCAAAAAAAAAAAAAAAAGATATACATTTGCACACACACACACACACACACACACACACACACACACATATATATATATATATATATATATATATATATATACGTCTGTCCATACATAAGCAAATTATACATCCATTCACTCACGCGCATTAAAAAGTTTTGAAACATACAAGTGCAACTGTACCACATTACATTCATTGAACAGTCTAACACCAAAAGGAATGGTAGAACTAGTATAACGTTTTGTCCTTGCTTTGAATAATGTCAAATTGCTTTGCTTCCTAAGAAGCCGACCAGTTTTTTGGTGGAAAAAGATCATAAAGGAAATGATCATTCTGAGCCATCTCTTGTATTAATTTGATGGTGGCTTGCTCTCTCCGACCTTGTAAATTAGGTAAATTGATGTGTTGGTAAATCTCTCAATAATTCGTTGTGCTCTCTTTTGAATGCTTTTCAGCAAAGCTGCTTGCTTTTTTGTGCAACCAACTAACAGCACATTTGCATACTCCAGACAGGGTCTGATCAAGGAGCAATACATGCTGACTAAATCATCAGCAGAAGCTCCATGTTTTGCAAAAACTGTCAAAAAGTGAAGACGTTGAGATGCCTTTTTTACACACTCACCAATGTGATAATTTTATTAATGTGATTAGTTGATTGTCAAGATGATACCCAAGGTATTTTGACTGTAATACCACAGGAACCTCCTGACCTCCCAGTATGAGTGGGGGTGGTTGTATTGAATTTTTTGCAAAACATATTGTTTTGCAGTTAACATCACATGAAATCATACACATTTTGTGTATTTGTAAGAAATGTTTTAAATCGTCTTCCATTTTCCCTAAAGTCTTGATCTTCCCTTGATCTGTGCATATTTCTCTCCTGATTCAGAAAATGTTTTTTCACTGGAGAAAGCAATACTAATCATAGAGGACTCATATTTTAGCTGGAAGCAATGGTTTGAAGTTAAAAACGTCTTAATGATTAATTAGTTTTTTCACAAACACACAGCTTTTCACTTCACAAGATGTGAACTGATGGACTGCAGTGGTGTGGATTATTTGTGGATTATTGTGATGTTTTCATCATCTGTTTGGACTCTCATTCTGACGGCACCCATTCACTGCAGAGGACCCATTGCTGAGCAAGTGATGCTACATTTCTCCAAATCTGTTGCCCTGAACAAACAAACAAACTCATCTACATCTTGAATCGACTGAGGATGAGTACATTTTCAGCAAGTGTTTAATTTTGGGTGAACTATTTCTTTAATGCAGTCCAACATTCATGCATAATTTACAGAGGTCTTCCATTCGAAATATTATGTACAATTAGTATGACTGTGACCCAAATCATGCTGCATAAACATGCCGTGCTAAGGGTGGTCAAGAGGAATGAGTGGGCGGTATGACTAATATTGAATCACACTATTAGTAATATTAATAAATGAGGATGCCTCAGTGCGCTGTAGTTTAGAAACAACTCATCAGAGCATAAACTAACTGTAATCTTTAGCTAACTATAATGTCACAGTTTAGATATTTCTGTTAGAAAATCAAAATCAAAAGCCTGTTTTGTTCAGACCTCTGTTTTATGTAGTTTTTCTCGCTAAAAAAGTAAATAATTGCATTTTTTCTGTCTACAGAAAAGATCATCGATCATATTTTACAAGCTACAAAGAGATATTCGCTTGATTCAGAACTGGACAGGTAATTATAACATCCACATAAACAATTTCACTCACTCCTTTTCTTTTGCAAGAACTATCCATGATGAACCATATCTCATATATTAAAAAAATATATTTTCATTCTCTAGACTTGTACAGCTGATCGGTTTCTATAATCATGTTTTGTCATTTTCTCCTGTAGTATAAGTTGTAAGAAATGTATTATTATTGGCAACGGAGGCATTCTGTTCAACAAGTCCCTGGGATCCCAAATCGATCAGTATGATGTTGTTGTACGGTAAGTTATTATAAAAGTAAAATATTTTATCGATTGTTGCTTGGAATTTTTTTCTCTCTCTTAATTTTCCACTTGATATTTGGCATGCTGACACAAATCAGTTGTTGTTTCAGAAGAGGAGCATGTTATTACATTTGATGACTGATTTTGAATACAAACATAAACAGTTAATAATGTTCACAGCTGAATCCTGTACATTAATAGCAGAAAGTCAATGGAGGCTGGGATTTCATGTTGATTTGTCCTCTGGGTTTAGACTGAACGAGGCTCCAGTCGCCAGGTTCGAGAAGGACGTCGGCTCAAAGACCACCATGCGTATCACGTACCCTGAAGGAGCCATCCAGAAACCTGAGCGCTACGAGAAGAGCTCGCTTTTCGTCTTATCTGCCTTTAAACCCATGGACTTCAAATGGCTGCGTCACATGGTGTTTAATGAAAAGCTGGTAAGGCGTCCGCAAATCTGACCACGTGTACCTGCTCTATTTTTTTAATTTAATGCGTTTTTTCAAATTTGATTTTATTTGTATCCAGCAATAAGGAATGCATTATTCTCAGTTCTGTTTTTATTTTTTAATGTTTAATGTTATTCCACAGATCCTTTAAAATCAGCACAGAAAATGCTAAAGAAAATGTCTGCTGATAGTAAATCAGTCAAACTGTTTAAAAAGAGGGTTTAGAAAGAGTATTTGCCGATGTACACATGTACCAGTAGGGGGCAGCATAGTGTGTGCTCTGAACAATAATATTAAATATGAATGCCTAGGGTCAAAAATGTATTTTTAAGACATTTTTAATTTTAGAAATAAGCTATGTTCTTTAGTTTTTTCCAGATAATTCCATATAATAAAGTAACCATAAATATCAAACACTTTTGCTGGAAAAAAAGTTTTTTTTTGCAGGTTTCAACACATATTTACTGATGCTTTCAAGACATTTTTGCAGTTTTGATCTCTTTTGGAGAGCTAGATATTATTATCTTGGTGACAAGCATTTAAAAAAAGTTCTCAAGGAGTAAAAACAGATGTGCAAGGTCAGTGAGTGTGACATTTTCAAAAGCTGACCACTTCTAAAGTTCAGTTTATGAAATATGGGACAGAGGTTTGTCACCACAAGTACCTGTGAAGCTGCATTGGGATTATGGTGAATGGCGTAGAGACGGATGTGGGCTTTGTGTTTGTCGTGTCTTTGATATGCAGCTGTGTGCGAGGCCGATGTCTTTGTGAGTCAGCCAGTGTAGCGTTTCCTCAGGTGACTGACAGGAACTCAGTGATGTGCTTAATTGTGTGGTCTGGCCTGGAGAATGGCCACCTTATCTCCCCGGTTTGGGTTTAGTCAAGCAGCTCTTTCTCTGCATTATCTCCAGAATGCTAATGAAAATGGCGCGCACATCTGGCCTCTCTTCTGTTAGAGGACCTTCTCCCATGATGAAAGCTGACTCTAGTTCACTCAGCTCAAGGACATTTCCGCATTATTTGGATCCCCAGGTCGCAGCGCTCTAATAAAAGTCACCGGTGTGTAACTGGTCCTGAGGAGTTACTTGTAATATTTCTGTTGCCACACTTTTAGCGCTGGATACTTTTCAGTGACTCAATATCATAATAATAATAATAATTATTATTATTATTGTTGTTATTCATTTGTTCATTCATTTATTTTTTTATTATTGAGTCCGATTTTGACTCCCTGATTCAAAATCAAATGTCACACATGTAACAAATTTATCTCCAATGATCTTTTTGGACTACTTTCAAAGAAAATGGCTTGTAAAGTCAGTCTCGTTGTAGAGATTTATGCAAAGCGAACCACATAATGGCCACACACAGGTAGTGGGAGATAAATTCAGTGTCTGACTGTATCCTGATAAGGTTAGTGGCTGAGATTTGTTGATATATCTTTAGAAATACTCTATACAGCACTGTTTCCCTTGGGCAGCAGCTTGACTTTCTCTCTTTTCTCTCTCGAGTCTTTCTCTTTCTAAAAACACTGATAACGTTTCTTCTGCCTTCTATATACTGCTCCATTAGAATTCCCACCGCCAGCCGAAAAGCCATTAGGACTAAGAGAGAATTGTAGGTTCAGAGAAAAAAACAAATGAATGTCTTGCATCTGGGACATAAGAGTTCTTGGGATCATAAAAAAGAATTTAAAAAAAAGTTACATTTTCAAAATTTAAAGCCATGAAAAAAATGATCCTAAAGTATAAAAAAAAGCCTGATGTGCTTTTAGAAATCTTTTGTAACATTACAAATGTATTTACTGTCACTTTTGATCAATTTAATGCATCCTTGCTGAACAAAAGTATTCATTTAAAAAGAAAGTCTTTCTTTTGAGCAGTATCGTGAGCCATTGCATTAAAAGCTATTTTTTCCGTATGCAGTAAATGCGGCATCAGATGGCATCGTAAAGAAAGCTGTAGATGAAATATGCATCAGTTATGATCGTACATGAATGTACTTCAGTAACTATGATATTTTGCTGGAAATGTTTAGCATGTTCAGTTTTTGAGTATTTAGTGGAAAACATGACTAGTGTTATTTAGTTGGTCTTAAATGATTTGCTTCTAAAAGTTTTAAAAAGGTTTATGTTTCATTCTCTTAAAATACAGCTTACTCTGGAGGGAAAAAAAAGAAATAGTTTCATGCCATAGCGTGCGTTTTAAATAGATCCATTACCGTTTACTGCCAAAACAGTGATTTACTGAACAAACTGAACAATAAATGAACCAATTTAAGTCGAATTTATGTGTAATTTTACGTAATGATAAACAGACTTAAACCGAAAACTTTGCAGTGAAATAAATTCTTCAGATAATTGTTTTCAGTTAAAATGTCTCTTCCACTTTGAGAGCATTATCCGTCACTGACCCGTCCATGTGAAACATTCATCCACGTCCTGCTGCATGCTACAATCACGGCTCTAATTTACACATGAAATTAAGCGGAACGTGTTAATTCGGTGAAGGTTTTGAAGTGTGCAGACTGTCTTGTAAATATTCTTCCGTTCAAAACATTCAGACAGGAATACTGATGAGGATAATTGGGAGGTCAGAGATGAAGTAGATGTTTTTCCTTTGTGTGTGTTTATTGGCCGTAGACTTCGCTTGTGATTCTTTGACGCAGAAATACTCTCATTACTTGAATCTCTGTTGATTTGGAATTAAATGGAAGCTATGTCTTCTGAAAGCAAAAGAGCGGCCAAGATATCTTGTCGTAAATGATGCGTCAAAACAGCTAAATCATCGGTAGTCTTAGTGCGGCCTGTTTAGACTAATGCCACCATATGTGAGATGTTAAGCCAGCCCAAGATCTGCCGAGGAGGTTTTGGTGGTGTCAGCTGTCCTAGCTGTGGACGGGTCGTCGCTGTCCTCTGCTTTTGTCTCCTCTTTGAAATCAGCTTCAAACATGGCCATACAGAAAGGCAAACATGAGCAGGTGGACGAGGGGTCAATAAACTGCTCCTGTTGTTTCCACTGTTGGTGCAGTGAGTCACGTCAAGCTGCTTTGGATGAGTAATTGCAAAAGACAAGAGAAGGAACATTGAAAGAACATTTTAGAAGACGAGATTAAAAAACTAAAGGAGTACAGATTGTATTCGAGAAGGTCATATTTAATTTGGCGTCATTCAAGAAATTTTGAGATCATTCTGAAAGCATTGTAGAAGAACCGAGAAATTTTAACAACAGATTAATGAACAATTGAGATTTGATGTGACTTCAATTTGAGGTCGTTCAAGATGGTTTGAGAACATTTAAGAAGTGATTACAGTAAATTTGAGAAGGTTTGATTTTACTCAAGAAGAGAAGGAATGTTGCAAGATGATTAGGAAAAATTGTCACATTTGAGAATATTCAAGAACATTTGAGGAAAAGATTCTCTAATCTGTTCTTAAATGTTCTCACGTTAAGATGATTTGATGGGACTTGAAAAGGAACCTTGCAAGAACTTTTCATAAGAAGTTTAAGAAAATGGAATTTTTTTCAAGTTGAAAAAAAAAAAATAATAATAATGTTTTGAGAAAATTCAAGGATTGCGTTAATTTGAGAAGATTTGGCGTGATTTAGAAGAGTATAGAAGAAACGTTTTAAGAACATTATGTGACTCAAATTTGAGGCCATTTGAGATGATTTGAGAGTGTTTTAAGAAGAGAATATAGAAAATATTACTCAAAAGAAGAGGAAGAACATTGTAAGGACGTTTCACAAGAAGATGATTGAATTTGATGATGATTTGATGTGACTCAAATTTAAGAAGATTTGAGAAAAAATCTGTTCTTCTTCTCTAACCTGATGTGACCTGAGAAGGAATATTGCATGAACTTTTTACATGAGGTGACTGAATTTGAAAAGTTGAGATTTAATTCAACTCGAAGATATAACGAGACTAAATGTTTGACCCAGCAAACTCAATTTGAAAGCTATTTAGTGGATCCTTCTTGTCTGAAGTCTCTAGTGATCTCTTATTTTCTGTCAGCATTCTGATCCAGACCATTCCTGTGATACTGAGCATGCTGTCTAGGTAGGCAGCTCACTATGGTTCGGAACAGAGCTGAAGTCATATGAATCATTAGATGCTTTGTATGACATCTTCAGCTTACACTCCGCAATACAATGGTGTTTATGAGTGTCAAGTGTCCTCAGAGTCTGGTGACTCAGACATGAGGAGACAGAGGGCTGGGGGTCAATGTCAGGGTCAGCGGCCCCTACCACTCCACAGACGGCTGCAGAAAACCACAGTGGTTTATGAATGCCACAGTGTGTGTCAGCCCGCTGGAAACTGATGGATTCTGTGATAACGTCTGCGACTCGCACCTCCAGAGTGTCAGAGCAACTGAGAGCGGCCATTGTAGTGAATGAGCCGCAATGGCTTCCAGCGCAGGGAAACACAGGGCCCACTCCACGCCCACAGGTTACAGCCTAACATCATCACCCAAAAATGTGTCAGGAACTCTTTTAACCAAAGCAAGGGAAGTTTGAAAAACTAAGGGGTTTGGGAATTACCCATCAGAGAAAGTATGTGTGTGGATGTGCACATCAGATAGTCGGATATGACCGGCGGTAATGAATGATTCATTAAGTGAATCACTAAGAGTTCAGTCAGTGACTGGTTCGTTAAGTTGATTCAACTTCTCCGTCTTTTTCAGTTTATTTAGAGATTCATGTGCTTGAGTAAATCAGTCACGAGTTTTACTTTTGCAACGGAAGGTTTCCGGAAGTCAAATGCCATTCATTTTGTCCATAGAGAAATTGAGTTTTGAGGTTTTAAAGATAACAAACATATGCTCTTTTCAAGACAAACCTGAGCTTCAAGACAAGTATGTATATTGTCAGGGACAAAATTGCTCGTTGACAAAGGGTTTATGATTTCATCAATTGCAATGAAAAGGCAAAGTACAAAAATAAAGTTGAATAATTTATTTAAATGAAAACATACTGTTAATAAATGCATTATTTATTCACTCATTCAACCAGTTATTATTGAAGATTAAATATCATGTTTGTGCATCTATCCATCCACATCTATGTACAGTAGTTAACAGTCTTTATTGCAATTTAAGTATCTATTTTATTTGTTTGTGTATTTATGTAGTTAACCAGTCTTCACTGCAGGTTAAATATCTGTTTTGTGCATTTATTTATTTAGTTAGTTATAATGATGGACTGTACATTTGATCCCTTAATTAAGACTTTATAATAAAATGTAAAAGAGCCCTAATTTAATCTCTACTTATAGTGAATAAATTGGGAATAAATATTTTCTTTCTTTCTTTCTTTTTTATTTATTTATTACATAAATGTATGAAGTATTTTGTTAGAAATTTATATTTTACTGGGATTATTGTAACTGTGTATCATTTTATTTGTTTTGATCTGGTTCTGTGCATAAATGCTCATCTTTAGAAATCTATTGAAGAATTATTTTTAAATCTCATATAATTTGGAAAAATATTTCCAGAACTAAGTTTGCTGAATTTTTTTTTAGAAAACTTTTTTTCATACATTTAAATCTTATTTTTTGATTATTAATTATTTTAAGAGATATATTTTTATTTTTATATTCATATGTTTGTCAGTTTCATTGTATATCGTGAGCTCACATTTCAGCCAAAATCTAGCTTGTTAAGCCATAGTGCTGTACATTCAGCAGTGTGGTCAGATTAGTTTTCCGCTTGTTGCTACGGCAGTGTTGAGTGACCGTGTCTGTAATACAGCACAATGAGCCATTTGGACGCATCGGCAGACATACATCAGCCATAGTTCAGAGCTCTAATCATTAGTCAGCTCTTCTGCAGGTCTGTTTCAAGCAGCTTGGTGACAGGTATCAGAGAAACTCTGCGTACAAAGGCCTCGTGCGATGTAGGAGGTGGATCCTGCCACCGGGTGATTGATACAGGGTCTTCCTTGCCTTTGTGGCTTTGTTTGCGCTTCTTGTTTTTCATGGGGCTTTTAAATGGCCCCTCTCCTCTCCACGGTGCAGGGTATTGTGTTCATCTCTCTCTGCCTGAGCCACGTCACATTTTCCACCTGTGTGTTTATGACTCTCGCCCTATGAGTCCAGCACCCAACAACAGATCGAGTCACCTCTGCTTCAGTGCTCGCTAAAATATGTCAGCATTTTTCCTGCACCTGCTTTCTGCATCCTTAGTAATGCTGGCCAGGCCTCGAGTATAGTTATGACGTTTATGTAGTCACTTCTGAATGTTGCTGGGCTTTTTAAGACTTAAAAAATGAATGCATGACAAAAGTTTGTGATCAGTTAGATTTTTTCTTTTATTCAGCAAGGACACATTAAAGTTCTCAAAAGTGACTTTAAAGACATTTCTAATGTTACAAAACATTTGATTTTCAAATAAATGCTGTTCTTTTGAACTTTCTATTCATCAAAAAATCCACAGAAATATGAAGCAGATCAACTGCTTTCAACATTTGATAATAATCAGAAATGTTTCTTGAGCAGCAAATCAGCATATTAGAATGATTTCTGATTTCAGGATCATGTGACACTGAAGACTGGAGTAATGATGCTGAAAATTCAGCTTTGATCACCGGAATAAATTATATTTTCAAATATATTCAAATAGAAAATGGATGTTTTAAATTGTAATAATATTTAACAATTTTGCTGTATTTCTGATCAGATAAATGCAGCCTTGATGAACGTAAGCGATTTCGTGAAACATGAAAATACATACTGGTATGAAATCTGAATAAAATTAAATTCCTGGAAATTTGTGTATTCAGTAGCGTATGCAATGCTCTATCAGTAAATAGAACGCTAGGGCTTACTCATGCAAAATAACAAACCTGACACAAATTATAATGTAAAAAGCTAAAAACATTGATAGCATTTGGTTAGTAATAAGGGAGGAGTTTGTGCCGATGTGACTGATACCTGTGCCGCGACAAACGTGGTTTGTATTACACCTTGTATCACACATGCTTTGTGTTACACCAGAAAGCCTCAAGTAAGGCTCCCTGGGCCAAAGCCCTTGTTTTTGTGTAGTTGTGCGACCCTCTGTAAAGCCTGTCCCTCCCTTGAAAAGAAAACACGGGCAGGACGTAATTACGCAGTGTGTTTATTTGTTGTAACGTGACTCGGGATGCCGTTTGATGAAATCCCACCGGTGTCGTTGCTCCAGGATGTCAAGCGGAGTTACGGCTTCCAACAGTCACTCTCTCCCAGGTGTGTTCGAAAGATCCTTCATATTAGCTGCAGGTGAAGTGAGCCTCCCGTGAGGAGAGCGAGAGCTCTGTGTTCGGACATGCTCTTGGCTTCAACGCTTTGCTAGCGTCACCCTTTTTATTCTGATTATCAAAGTGAGCGGCTTATTTACTCAGCTGAGAGCGTTATTCAGCGGCCGCGAGTGACTGTTCTGTGTCAGCTTCACTTTAGGCCTTTCTGCCTTTTATAATAGCGTATTCACAGAGCAGGACTGTTTGAAAAGAAAAGCTGGTAAAGGCCGTCAGCGAAGTCACGCAGGTTTATTCTTTTCATTTGTTTCTTGTATTAATTCAGTGTCTTCTGTGTTCCGCTCTTGATGTCTTTCAGCGGAGTATGGAGGGATTCTGGAAGTCCGTGGCACGTGACGTTCCCAGAGACCCAGAAGACATACGGATCCTGAACCCGTATTTCATCCAGGAAGCGGCCTTCAAATTCATCGGCCTTCCACACAATAATGGCCTCATGGGAAGAGGGGTGAGGAGAAAACACTGAATAAATACTGAAGCGGTCAATCCAAAACATGCCGTAATAGAATTGAAAACTCTCTCCACTTTGAAAAAGACCAGAGGCCAGTTGCATAAACACAGCCTATGTTTTAGGAACTAGTTAAACAAGAGGTAATCTGTCTAACTTTTCGTATTCAAATGAGCTCAGTCTGTTTTATTTACAAATGTGTAAATGATCTATGATTCATTTACAAGTCTGATTCACTGTAACCTTGTATTTTCTGATTATTACTGCAAATTGGCTTTTAACAAAATATTTTATGAAAAACATAACATTTGCATATGTGAAAAATGTACAAACATGTATTTAAAAATCATTATAGAATAAAACTATGCTTAAAATATACACACAAATACATACTGCCCTGGTTTCACAGATGAGGCTTAAGGCTAGTCCCAGACTAAAATGCATGTTTGAGCTGTCTCAACTGAAAATATCTTGCTCTGACATATCTTAAAATATGTCTGTGCCATTGTTCTGTCTCAAGATGCACACCTGTAACGTTTTCTTCTCAGGCATTTTTATAAAAGCTGCTTAAATATTTTCATTTATCTGAGGTCTATAAGATAAGCCCAGTCTGTGAAACCAGACCACTATGTTTTATAAACTATAGGGGAAAAAAGTTATGACCAGTCTTAAAAAAAAGTTAGATTAGTTTTAAGACTACTCTAAGCAGTCACGGGTTTATTCTTGTAAGGTTTGTTAAATAGTTGTTTTGGGATTTGTGAGGCAAGGTGCAGTGATTGAAATTTATTATGTTTTTTTAGTTCTATTTTTAAATCATATATAGTTTTAGTTATATAGTACATTTATATATATATATATATATATATAATTTATTATTTTACATTCATTTATTTCTTATTTATTTATTAAAATATATATATATATATATATATAATTTATTATTTTACATTTATTTATTTCTTATTTATTTGTTAATATATATATATATATATATATATATATATATATATATATATATATATATATATATATAAATGTAATGTATTTCATAAAATATTTTAAGCATTTTATGAAGTATTTCTGAACATTTTATGGAAAATGATAACATGCATTCCAAAGAGAGAGAGAGAGAGAAATATTAATAATATAATTGTATTTTGACCTCTTTTGACCTACCATTTCGCAAGAAGTCACACTTGCAATTTCAACAAAACCTCATCTATGATAGACAGATAGATACTTTAAGATGATTTTCCCTAAAAGTTTACAGACAGACAATCAGTCAAACAAACAAACAAAAACAATAAATAAATCTATGTATTTACATGATCAAAATGTACTGAAATGAGCCTAAACTCTCTAACAATGGCCCCGGGTCAGTGGGTCATCCTTATTGTTGAGCTCTCTGAGATGAAGTTGAAATGAAGTGTTGGACCGTCACATCTCCACCTGATCCAGAGACTGTTTGCGCTCTGCTGCTATGGAGACCCGGTTGGAGGGGCTCGAGCGATGATGCGTTTCCTGTTATCAGCATGCAGGCCGAGTGTCTGGGGCCGGATTAGTCCGGAGAGTGTCTCTCTGTGGTGATAAGACTTTCACATTGAGACTTGTCTCTCCAGCCTCAGTGGATCAGGTGGTGACTGGATGATCCCTCTCTGCTGACACACACACACACACACACACACACACACACACACACACACACGTCCCGCTCTGTCTGTGTCTCTGATAAAGTCAGTCACACGGTGCATTATCTGTACTGAAGTGTGTGAGCAGTGCACTCGACTACCCTGAGTGTCCAGTCCATCCATGGTTGTTCAGCATTGGCTCGACTCATTTCATCTCTTCTGTTCACTGTGCTGTATAGTCTGAATTAAAGCATGTAGTAATTAATTCAAACTTGATTGTTTTATTACTAATAGAAAATGACTACTTGAGTACAAATGTTAGCTGTTTTTCATGTTCAAACAGACATTTTGCAATTGAATACTTTTGTTACATTACATTACTAACAATATTATTGTAAATACAAACTACATACATTATAGAGATGACTGATTTGTAAATGTATTATTCTTTTGAGACCGTTCTTTTCAGTGAATCCTTGAAAATTTGGTTTAAAAAATTGGTCTGAATGGTTCATTTACGAATCTGTCTGAATCAGATTTGTAAGTGAATCACAGATCATGTGAGATTTGTACATTTTTGCATCATTATTACTGTACATTTTCTTTTAAATTGCCTAGAAATCAAAATCTTGATTGAGATTAATTCTTTAAAACAGTCAGACATTCACTAATTCAAGAGTAGTTCAAGACTATCAGTCACAGGTTTATATATGTATTTGTGTTTATACAAATGTTTATGTTTTGTATATAAAATAAAAGTAGATATTTTATAGGACTGGGATGATACGCTAATCTGCCGATCCAATACTTGTGTGCCGATTCAATATATATTGCGATAATTGAGTATTGCGATTCGATATTACAATTTATTGTGATTTTTGTTTGCGTATTAAACACTAGACAATGGAAAATACTTGATAATACTGTTAAAGAGGCTGTATATGATGACTGATATTAACAAAACAATGCTTCACATCTTTCTGAACTTTTATTTGGAACACATTAGGAACACTTTTTTTTTTCTTAAACTTGAGGTTCTATGAATGTGTCTTTACCTCCGTGCTCAAGTATGACTGTTGGGTATTTTATACACTGTGACTGAACACTTGTCGACATGCAGTACTAAAAGTGTTTTGTTTTTGCAGAATATTCCTACATTAGGAACTGTTGCGATCACGATGGCTCTCCATAACTGTGATGAGGTGGCAGTGGCCGGATTCGGATATGACATGAACACGCCTCACGCACCTCTGCACTACTACGAGAAACTCATGATGTCTGCAATCAAAGAGGTAACGGCACCACACTCACCTGATCTGAACAATCTCTCTCTAACTCTTACAGAACTAGTGAGCTGCATTTAAAGGGGTCATCAGATGCAAAAATCACTTTTCAAGTTGTGTGTGTGTTGGAAGTGTGTGTACACATCCATCCTATAATGATAAAAATCCACCCAGTGTTTTTTTTTTTTTTTTAATCCCTATTTTAAAATCCCCTTTCTCAAATCAGGCTGTTCTGAGATTCCTGTCAGAATGATGTAGTTCTGCACAGGCCCCTCCCACGATAGTTGATTGACAAGGCCGTCTTACCTTAGACCCTGTCATCCGTCTGCCATTGTGTCGACTCCGGTGCAGGGGAAGACAGGATATCTCCGATTAAGCGATTGAGGTGTTTTGTTGTTGGATGTAATAAGGAATATACTGTAGCAGTCATCATTTACTCCCGACATCTGAGCCGCTGAAGACGCGGAGGATTAACGTTACTTTCACTTTGAAGGGAATGCGCTGATCCCCGATCTGCGTACTTGCGTCTATGTTCACGTGAATCATTCGTGATCCAGCTTCATCTACAGAAGAAGTGTGTATAAGGGTTTTTTATGAATCTTTGCAAATCGCCTTTCCTAATAATGTGCTAGTTAGCCAGTTAGCCAGCTAGTAACAATTAATCTGACGGTCAAATTCTTTTTGTTTTTTAACGAGACTCTCCTGTGGTTAAAATTTCTCAATGGTATTGTAAAAAACAAAGTATGTTATAGACTTTTAATTAAGACCCTAAAGAATCATATCAACTTGTGCAAAATGGGCATCTGATGTCCCCTTTAAAAGCTATATTTGGCCCCTGGAATTGATTTAAAAGGACATTTTCACAGTGATGCCATAGAAACATTTTTTGTTTGCCAAAGGACCTTTCAGTGAACAGTTATTTAAAGAACCATATTTTCTTAGTGTGAAGAACATTTTAGTATTGTGAAGAACCTTTTTTTTCCCCGCTCTGAATAACCTTTTGTTCAGTAGAAAGGTTCCATGGATATTAAAGATTCTTTGTGAAGAAACTTTATTTTATTTGTATGACATGACACCTAATTTCTAGCGATTATCGCCGATTTGATTGCACAGATACTATTTAAACTAAACTGAGCTAGACATTGACATCTCTGAATTCAATAAGGAAATGCCTTTAACTGAAAATTGAGTGTTTAATCTTATCATTATATATTACTGACACTCTGTCCTCCAATTTGATACTGTTAAGTGCTTTGACACAATCTGTATTGGTAAAAGCGCTATATAAATAAAGGTGACTTGACTTGACTTGACATGTTTGATAGCACATAATGACAGAAAAATTCACTGCGGGGAAATTTTCCCCCTCATTTTTCAAATATCTGGAGGATTTTTGTCACATTCAGGGGCTTTTTTGCTCTGAAACCTGATTAATTTGTCTTATCATAGTTAACAGAAATGTCCTAGTTTTGGTATCTAAGATGAGTTTAATGTAAATGTAAATTTGTAAATGTGTCTGAAGTACATCCGTGATGTCCGCTCGCTGGTTGATGATCTTTGGGAATATCCCGTCCGCTGAGTCACGTCCACAAACAGGTCACATGACCTCACGCTGCTCTCTGTTCCAGGAACATGCAGAAACCTGAGAGGTCCGAGTAATGAGGCAGCATTGGCAGTCAGCTGTGTGCGTGTTCTTCTTTCAGTGTTGATGAAACTACTTTGATACTCTAGCTTTGCCAAACTACTAATAAAGTCAAGCAGTCAAATACTACAAGATACTGACAGGGTTCAAAAATAAGGATTCATTTCTGATGTTCTAGTCAGGCCAGTAGTTCCTGTGTGTGTGTGTGTGTGTGTGTGTGTGTGTGTGTGTGTGTGTGTGTATGTGTGTGTGTGTGTGTGTGTCAAGAGATTGGAAAAAAAGATTATATTGATTACAGATCAGCATAATATGCAAGAACAATGTCAAATCAACTTTATTTCTATTTTCATACAATATAGTTGGTTTTCTACAAAGCAGCTTCACAGTATTAAACAGTGAAGTAACAGAATCAAAAATGAGTCAAAATAAGATTCTGTTGTAAAGCAGTTTTAAAAAGACAATAGTGTCATTAATCAGCTCAAGTTAGTTCTGTGCTGTTTCAGTTCATCAGCTATAAAATAAGTTCAATTCAGGAATGTTAAATACATCACAGAAAATCAAACCTTTAAGTTTGTGAAACATAAAAATGCATGTACAAGATTACATTTTCAGTGGTATCACAGCACTGACCTGAAAGATTAAAATAGGTAGCAAACACAATATTGGCTTTTATGATGCAACGTAAAATACTAATCCAAAACACCTGTGCTGTGTGAAACTGACCTATTTCAGGTGCAAAAATGTTTTTTTTTTTTTTTTTTTAAGATGATGCATTTTGTGTTTTATCAAACGGATGATTCATCTTAAAATGGCAAATCAGTAGATGGCACTGTCATTTTCTCTCTTTACCTAGAAGAGCACCTCTGTTGTTGCACATGTTTACTTTAGGTGGACCGTCCGAACCGCTTTTGTGGCTTGTGAAATCAAAAGCAAAGCCGCATGTGCACACGTCATAGCTCTTTTAAACACAGCACGTGACCAACTTCTGATGAGAGTTTACCCTATTGTGCTCTTTCTGTTTCTCTTTTTCTCTCACACACACCCAGTCATGGACACACAACATATCCAAAGAGAAAGAGTTTCTCCGAAAGCTGGTGAAGGGGGGTGTCATCCAGGACCTGACCAACGGGATCTGAAGTCACGTCCCCGTCATGCAGCTGATAGATAGTATTCACCATACCACTGGTGACCGGCATCCCAGCCGATGGACTCACACTAATGCGAGCCGTCAAACCTCCAGAGATGTTTGAGCCAATCGCATGATGCCGCCGGAGGAAGTGACCTCACCTCATATGCTGGACGGTATCCATGGCAACCTCACCTCAAACATGGTAATGCTTGTTTTAAGATGCCACGTAGGCGGGAAAGAGTCCGTCCCTGTGCGCCACGACGGGCGCCCTGCAGAGACTGGAAACGTGCTGCTTTCTCCTGTTTTTTACTCCACTGTATTCAGTATTTATTAGACCGTATTTTAATCACGTCATTAAGATGCTTTATTTTTTAAGCTGAGTCAGCTTGATTGCTTTAATAATGTTCTCTTCAATCTCAGGCTATGCACAACAGCACACAACAAATGATTGTCACTGTTGATTTTCTGCTGCTCTTCTGACGTGTGCCATTAAACCAGTCAGCATCCACTTGTTTCCTGCGCCTTGCACATGTATATCCATCTCTGTGTATAACCAGATCATGAGACCAGGCGGATTAAAGTATTATCAAGATTTCTACATTCAGTCTGAAATGGGCTTTTCATTTGAACTGTCAGTTGATGTGTACGTGGCCGTTCACACACAACGGCCCCCTCAAACTGCATAAGAATTGTGTGTTATAGTAAAACTTCAGTGGGTGATGTGTTGGTAGCAGATTACATTTGTTGGTACCAATACAAGTCAAATTACAGGACTGTCTATACCACTGTTGATACCACCTATAAAATAAGTATTTTAATAATAAAATTAAAATAATGGCAATTTTATTTCTCATTTTTGAAGAACTAGTTTCTAGTTAAAGAACAACAGCTTTTCTCCATATATGGGCCTATTGTGAGCTGCAGGGTTGTTAATTGATGATATATTATTTCAACTTATTTTTTTAATAATCACATTTAACGGGAATTCCTGGGGTGAAAACTACATTACCCATGATACTGCAAAGAAATCAAAAGAATTCAATTAAAGAATTGTATATATATAAATGCATGTATTAAATCAACAACTTTAAATGAATAGGTTAATATTTATTACACTATTATAATAGTTTTATTTTAAAACACTTTTGAAGTTATAGCACATTTATATAATGGTACAACATATAATAATATATAATAGAATAAATATTTATATAGCAGTTGCTTCACATTACTAAAGAGGAAAATAAGAGTGTTAATGTTGTAAAATTCATCAGCAATGAAACAAACTTCATCTATAAAGCAGCTCTACTGATTAAAAATAGTGTCATTATTCAGCTGAAGTCAGTTCAGTGTTGATTCAGTTCAATAACTGTCTGTAGCAAACTTATTGTCATTATCTCCCTCAATTCAGTTAAAAATAGTCAAAAATCAATTTGATCGCAATGCTTCATTAGATTACAGTTATTTCCCTGATTGAAGTTAAGCACACAATCTTGATCCTTTGTCTTCTTGTCTGATTTAAATTTTTTTTTGCCTTCAAATCAAAGTTTGTGATTGTTATGGATCACCTCATGGTAGTTAGTTGGTTTGCAATGAAGATTTTTTTGTTATTATTGCATTTTATTAGTCATATCGAAAAGGCAAGCTTTGCCGCTCTTTCAGCACTCTTGTTACGCTGCACGACCAATCAGATTCAAGAACGGGCTCTAACTGCTTTATATAACAGTCTGTTACTCATCCAAACACATTCATCATTGACTCGTGTTCATTCTACTGTTACATGACTGGAAAACATCAGCACCTGTTTATGGAAAGCTCATGTTTAGCATTTAAACTTCCCACCTGATCAACCTGCCTTCTTTTTTTTTTCTTTTTTTTTTTTTTGTCAAACAAACAGTTGGATGTTTATGTGTGCGGCGGAAGCAAACACTCCAGCTGCTTGTCTCATGACTCACGGCGGTAATGGGGGGGGTTCAGGGTCCTTGTTAATGGAAATATTAGGAATTTTTAAAGAGTCTGTGCTGTCAGGCGCTGTTCCTGGAAATGCTTCTGTTTGGTATCCAGACGATCTGGATTCATAAACCACATCTTATCCTTTTTTTTTTTTTTGTGGCATGAAGTTCTGCTTCAGGCTGTTCAGAATCATGTAGCGACATATCAGAATGTGATTATAGTTATTCATGTGTGGTGCGTCTGGTGGGTAATGGCTTGTTTGCTGTGTGCTTACTGTTTAACTGTGTTCACCTGCTGCTTTTCTTTCTGTCAGTCTGAATGTAGTCATTTAACTGAGGCTTTGAATCTCTTTTAGCACACAGATTCACTTCCACTGGAGAAACACAAGTGGTCTTGGTCAAGCACGTAATGGTAAAAGATTGGCTTCCTCCTCAATGGGATTGAACCAGCAATCTACTAGTTATAGAGGATTGCTCTAGATCAGTGGCGGAAATGAGCTTTTATGTGTAGAAGCAAGAATTGGAATTTATGACCTCTTATCCATAAAACTGAATCAACATCAATAGTTTATGAATTTTTTAGACTGCTATTCAAAAGTTTTGGATTGGAAAGATTTTTAAATGTTTTTAAAATAAGTCTCCTCTGCTCACCAAGGCTGGGTTTATTTAATCTAAAACATTATTACAATTTAATACCAGTCTTCAGTGTCACATGATCCTTCAGAAATCCTTCTAATATGCTGATTTGCTGCTCAAGAAACATTTCTGATTATGATCAATATTTAAAAAGGTTGTGCTGTTTTATATTTTTGTAGAAACAGATGCATGCAAGTTTTTTTTTTTTTTTTTTTTTTTTTTTTTTTTGATGGATAGGAAGTTCAAAATAGCATTTATTTATAATAGAAATGTTTTCTAATATAAATGTTTTTACTGTCTTGTGTAATTGTTTATTTATTTTTTGAAAAACCTCTGAAATGGTAATGTATATGAGATTTTAAAAATACAGGATTTTGTTTTAAAGCCGTTTTCTCCCTTCATTTTGTAACTGAAGTGCATTACGGTTACATTTGTGGCATTTTCCTGCTGGATAAGAATGAAGAAAATGTGAAAATATAATGCTGGATTAATGAAATGCTACCTGGGTTAAAAAACTTTTAATAATGCCTTCAGATGGATTCTGGTGAATCAAAAGTTGTAGTTTTAAGGTTCCTAACTTTTTGGAAAAGTCCTTCGTTTATGTCCTGCCTCCAAATGTTTTTGCTGCAGCAAACGCTGTCCTTGAGATTCTTTCAGGCTTGTAACATTTTCTCACTGATACAGTGACCAGACGACTGGATGCTTCATGGCTGAATGTACACTGGGAAAAAACCCTGTTAAATTTACAGTAAAGAACTGGCCGAAATCCACTGTAAAAACAGCGCTTTTTTAATGTTTGTTTACGTTATTAAAGAACGTTCTAAAGTGTTTCCAGATGTCTTTTAATTGGCGTGTTAACAGTGAAATGTGGAATGTAAATCTTGTGAACAGGCATTTACAGATGAATAGCGTGGCTGTGTGGTGTTCAGGGCCGCGCGGCTGCGATGCCTTGCCTTCAACCTGCTGCGCTTCATGTGCTTGATGTGCTCGGAGTGCACTGAACAGATTTAGAAAGTAGTGTAAGATCACAGACAGTTGAGCTATGGACACAACGGGCAGGTGTCTCCTATTTAAAGACAATCCTTGACCTGGATGTATGCCGCGGGACGAGGGTGCAGCGAAGTTTGGGAGCTGGAGAAGTGAATGGAGGGCTGGAACGGTCTCTGACAGGTGCGTCTGTCCATGTAGGTGGGCCTTCGTGACACGGCTGCGATGGAGAGGTCACATCCTGACAGCTTCACACTCGGCGGAGCAGAGTTGAGCAGGGTTTGGTTACAGTCGGACTGAAGGCCAATGTGTGCCGTGTTTCTGAGCTCTGCCTGTGAAGAATCACTCCGCTTGGGCTTTATTCTTCCCGACAGGTCATCCACTCGCACCCTCTCTTCAGAAAACACAGCTAGGGCAGCTTCCGCACCGTCAAATGAAGCATTTTAATGCCCTCACGCTCAATGAGAGTTCAAGCAATAAAAAGGGTTTCAGTGTGGGTTGTGTTTCCTAGAGCAGGCGTTTTCAAACTGGGCTCTGCAGAAAATTGAAGTGGATAAAAAGTATTTATTTAATTTAATTTAACTTAACACATTTAATGCAAACTTCATTTTTAAAACATTTAACAAATTTGATATTGCCGGTTCATTTTGCTTTCTAGAGACTGGCTTTAAATCATGAGATTAATTGTGATTATTCTATGTAGATCTGAATGACTTGAGACACTGCAATTGTAAAAACATCCATATATAATGTGATTTTGTACACGTTTAAACTGGAGGCGAACTCACTTCATTCATCCAATAGAAATCACACACACACACACACACACACACACACACACACACACAAACTGATTAAAAGATAAATCCAAGAAATGAAGAAAAGATCCTGCAGCTTGATGACACTTTCTTTTGCTATTTTCCAACTAATGCAATGACATTCACCTTTAAGTGTGACGTGTCCAAAATTAGTTTTTTTTTAATAAATAATGATTAAATGTGATGATTTTATTATGCTGACAGCCCTATAGTTATAATACTATCAAATTAAAATTTAATATGTAAAAAGAAAAGTATATTTAAAAGGAAAAAGGAATTTATATTAAAAACAGAAATTTAATTTTTTTCGAATATTACTTAAAGTAAATTAAAAAAAAGAGACAACTTAAGTTAACTTATAATTTTAAGTCAAGCACAAATGTTTTTTTTTTTTTTTTTTTAAGAAACCATACATTATTACTTATTCTAATGTTCAGTTTTAAGTTATAATTAATCACAGCAATCATTTTTGGGGGCCTTGATACATGGGGGAAAAAATGTGTGTGTGAACTATATATTAATACACTGTTAAAAATTTAAAAAAAAAAAATTGTATTTTTTGAAGTTTCAACTGAAGTAAATATAGATTTGAACATTTTACAAGGAAATACTGTTTCAGTCTTTCAACTTCCAAATTTCAGGTTTCAATCACTGTGTTAGCTCGCTCTTTATATCAGTTCAGTGTAAAGGGGTCCTGGGCATCAAAAAGCTTGAACCCCCCTGTCCTAGAGCATTCATCTGCCTCTATTTCTTTCATTAAAAGTAAAACTCATTCCCTCCATCCTCATGTCACTCCCATTCCTTTAATCTCATTTTCGAGGCTCACATCCTGAAGCAGACTCCTTGTGACTGGTGCATCTTAATGGTGTTTAATGCTCTCAGAATGTTCTCCGTAAAGCTACACCATGTACTTGTACCTCGAGAGAAGGGTGGGTCTGATGTGGAAGATAAAGGTTTTGAGTTTGAGGCCCTTCTGGGAAGCGTGTGTGTATTTACCTCAGAGTCAAGCATCCTCTCTATGTGCTTCTGCATTCTCTGGCTGGAGGCACTAAATATAAACTCCAGCGCTGTTTGCTATATCGTTTAGTTTATAGTTTGTCTTAAAGAGGTCAGCGTGTGCTGTTTCCCAACATGAACGATTCCTTGAATAGTTCTCTTTCTGCTGCTGGTTTGGAGTCTGTATTTGAATGAACGTTTTTTTTTTAATATCTCAACTTCACGTTTCATTCACAACCTGTGATGAACATAATGTTTTTGGTTTGCAATTTTATTAGCATTATAAGTGGTGTTTGCTGCGCATATATTTTGACACTACTGTTCAAAGTTTGGGTCTTAAGGATTGTTTAATGTTTTTGAAAGAAGTCTCTTTTGCTCACCATGGCTGCGTCAAACATACAGTAAAAACAGTAATATTGTGAAATATTATTACAATTTAAGGTAACTGCTGTCTATTGTTTTATATTTCAAAAAGCAATTTATTCCTGTGATGAAAGCTGAATTTTCAGCATCATTACTCCAGTCTTCAGTGTCACATGATCCTTCAGAAATCATTCTAATATACTGATTCACTGCTCAAGAAACATTTCTTGTTATTATAACTGCGTTTCTCATTTTCAGGCTTAATGTGCTAAAATAAAATAAAACTATGTAAACTTTAACTACAATAAAACTAGTTCAAAATTCAGTAATACTATAATATTATTTCAGTGATAATAAATAACAATGGAAAAAAAGATAACCACAAAGTGTTCATTTTAGCATGTAACTCGTGCTGCAGCATTTGTGCTCCAGACTTGAATGCCTCCTCAAGTCAAGTGTCCTGTTGAGCAGAGCTGTGGTGACTCTTTACTAAGCAGAACTGCTAGTTTTGTCTCCTGCTGTGGTGAGGAAGAGGGGTGATTTAGCAGCTTGACCTGAACCACAGGAGTCTGATCCTGAAGCCGTGGACCTGTAGTGACCACCCAGGACCTCCAGCGCTCCTCTGCATGCAGGGCTCGGGAGGTCAGTCTGGGATGATCACAGTCCCGTACTGAGCCAATGTTTTCTTCTGTTTAAGAACTTCCTCACAATAGACAGCAGAGTGAGAGCCGGTCTCAGTGGGACATCTGGACACACATGAAGGACACAGGGACTCGGGGCAAAGGTCAAGCTCTGAGGTCACCAGACCTGTGCTGAATGCCAACCTCGGTCCTCTGGTGATGTAATATTACATTTTGATCTCTTCTGATAGTACCCACCTCATGTTGCTGTTTTCTGTGAATGTGTGAGACTTCCCAGTCATTAGCTGCTATAGATAACTAGAAGAATAACAAAGTGCAAAGGCTACAAAGCAGTGTGTGTCTGATTATGACAATACATTAAAATAATATGATCACAAATATTACTTAACTTTGCAATATTTAGATGAATAATGGGCTTCTTTTTTTTTTGTACAGCTAAGAAGCGAATGACAATACTGTATATATGCAAAATATATGTTGTAAATAGGGAATCTCAATGAAATACATTTTTGAAACTGTTTCAACCTTCATATACCAAAAATGTAGTTAAGGAAGAAAAATTTGCTTAATTTATATATATTTTTGGAACATTTGCTGCTTGCTGATTTTTAGTCAAATGTTTTGTTCCAAAGTTATTATAAAAAAAATAAATAAAAAAATAAAAATCTTTGTTGCTTGAAATAAAATAAACGGTGACTGAAATAAAATAAAATCTAAAAAATTTTTTTATTTAAGTTAGATTTAAGCAACATTTCTCATATTAATTTTGTTTAAATTGATGTACTAAAATAAGATTAAAACTTAATGAGAATATAAATCCAATATAAATAGATAAATGAAAAAAAATGCACAACAAAATTACTTAAATGTTAACTACAATTAAAATGAAAATTTAAAAATAAAAGCTGATTCAAAATAGTAATAAAAATGACAATGATCTCAATAATATTAAAATAACATGAGTTATATAGCAACATAAATGTTTTCTTCAAATGCGACAGGTCAGTGTATTTTCTTGGACTGAAATATATGGATGCAAAATATATTTTTAATACTTTTAAAAAATACATTTATATTTAGTATGGGCCTGTCTTATGTTCAAAATAAGGTGTATAGACCTCATCGGTCCACATCAAGTGCTTCGTTTGGGCTCGAGCCATAGTGTGCTTTAGATTGATGGCGTTGGTCAACACATGCAATTTCATACTGGCTCAGACGCAGCATATCTCATATGTTATTTATTTCTCTAGCCATTTATTAATGTAAATTATTCTTTCATTGCCCTGATTAAATATCAGGTCACAAGACTGAAAAGAGTGTAAAATTCTGGCTCCTAATGTTGGCACACTTTGTCAAAATATACCAAATCTTAGGACTTTCTTGCAGAAAAACAGCACTCTTTTTCTTTTAATTAGCTTGATGTTATCCAGACTGGACTTTTTTAGGAGAACTTTGTGTAGCAGGAATTGTGAAAACACGCAGTCTGGCTTCCTGAGCGAACTCCATCACATCTGTCTGAACGCGGCTCGGCTCCGGCTCTGCGATCGCACCACGGGGACCGACTTTCCCTCACACTCGCAGATCTTACAAGCGAAGCGCTTTGTTTTCGCAGCTGAAGAGCGTATCCTTGAATATATATCACTTTGACAGAAGCCGAGCGGAGTGAATGAGTATTGAAATCAAGTCATATTCGTCATTAGTCCGTTTTCACGGCCTGCTTCGTTGTCAGAGATCATGCAGTGTGAAACCAGCTGCTTTGAGTTACTGCGCCGTGCTCTTCATTAGATTATCGCTGAATTAACGGAGTATAAATGTCTTTGAATTGATATCTATATCAAACCAAGTTGCTTTTGTGTAAATGAATAATAGCACAAAACTGTCCCTGCAAAACATTTCTTGAAGAGAAGTCTGTTAGCTGAAATGAATCAAATCAGTACAGTTTAACATGCAGATTAGGATATACTGGGACACTGCAGTTGTCCGTAGTTAATGTGATTCTCTACACCTGTATAAACTCGAGGAGAACTGACTTCAATCACCCCTAAAAAAAGTAGAATAAAAATGATAAGTGAAGTTGGTGAAGAGAAAAGATCCTGCAACATAGTTTGATATTTTCTAGCATTTTCTAAAGCTGTTGACATTCAGACTTTTTTTAATTTGACTAATGAAAAATATTTGATTCAATTTTAATTTAATTTATTAAAAAAAAAATTATTTTAGACATTTCAAGGATGACCAGTGCAAAAAATTTTTTTTTATTTTATTTTAAAATTTTGATAATTTGTAGGGTGACTAGTAAACTGTCAAAATATTGTATTTTTATTTTTATTAATTAAAATGTTTGTTTATGATTTTTTTTATGTGTGTTAAGGGAGTCCAAAATATTTTATTTTATTTTATTTTATTTTATTTTATTTTATTTTATTTTATTTTATTTTATTTTATTTTATTTTGGGGGGATATCACAATAAAGTGCAGAGTATTTGAAAGATATTCTATTATAAATAATATATTATACTGTTATACCATTTAATATATACAATTTACACAATATAATATTACAATAAACCAACAAAATTAGAAAGTAAATATGAGTAAACATGAGTAAATGTAATAAATGAAATTGTTAAATGACAATTTACGCAATATTCACAGTGAAAAAAAATATCTATTGCACATGCTTTGTAACAATAACAAAAGTTCAGATATAATGCAGTGTGTGTGGGGCATGAAGGCAGGGTTTGTCGCTTTAGTCAGAGCAGGTGGGCTCTTTCTTGTTTGTTTTAAGCTGAGTGTGTGTGTGTGTGTGTGTGTGTGTGTGTGTGTGTGTGTGTGTGTGTGTGTGTGTGTGTGTGTGTGTGTGTGTGTGTGTGTGTGTGTGTGTGTGTGTGTGTGTGTGTGTGTGTGTGTGTGTGTGAAAAACAAGAATCCCTACTGAGTCTCATACAGCTCAGGATACAGCGTGTCCATCTTCAGTTTGACTGTGTGTCAGTCTTGTGTCTATAGGCTCCTGACTGTCTCCTCTTAATTTGAAACTGTTGCCGATGTTTGGACTTCTGGTAAAAATAGCTTCAGGATACAGCTAATACATGTGTGTCTCATTGATTTCATCAATCAATGATTTTCATCAACTTCCTAGCAAGCACATAGGGTCACCTGGCTGTCACGATGGTGATTTTTGCATGGGCAGACATCACTCATTATATTCTAATTATTCATAAAACAGAGGCTCTGTTATCCAAAGCAATGCATTGCCAGTTACAGCAGTTTATGAAACAGATTTGAACCTGCAACCTTTGGATTAGCCCATATCTTTAACCACTAAGCCACAGCACCTGATTTACACCCCGACAGAGGTTTTCCATCAGGACCAACGAGACATCAGGACAGGCTTCACCCGAGGAAGGTATTTTAATCCTCTTTTTCTGTCTGTTTCAGATGGGCACATGGGCACACACGCACACACATACACACACACACACACACACACATACACACACACACGCACACACACACACACACACACACACACACGCACACACACACACACACACACACACACACACACACACACACACCCACAGTCTCAGAGCAGCTCAGAAAGCAACGCAGAAGTGCTTGAGCTGCAGCCAATCTTGATAAACTCAGCCGTTCAGAAATCCTGCCTCGGCATTGTGGGAAAGTGTGTTGTTTGCTTACCTGTCAGTTATTCTATTAGTCTGAAATCTGGTGTTGATATCAAGCACGCTGATTTCTATTAGAGCCGTGAAGTGACGCAATCACAGATAACGGTGCAGTGTCTGATTGAGCCAGAAAGATTTGGTATTTGCCCTTTAAATCAGAATGTCTCATTAGTGTTTATTTAATATGTCACTGATTTTAATTTTCTCTTTCATTTTTGTATAGTCCTTAAATAGAGAGCTGCATAACTTTGCTATGACAATGTGCCAAATTGAAATATACTTATTGAAAATAAATGGATGTGAAACCTGAGAGCTTTATGCAATCATAATTCTTATAGGCCTATTAAAGAGTATAACTAATTACTTAATTATAGTAATTACTATTTTATATATATATATATTTATATATAAGTCCAAAAAAATTATTTTCTAAAATATGTTTTAAAACATATTTACATACATATGTTTTCTACCAATATATTTTTGTCCATTTTTTTTAAATGTATAAAAAAAAATTATTTATTTTTTAAAAGCATTTTAAAAATGTTGTCTGTATAACTTATGTGAGCATACAATGCATTTGAATAAAAATCATTGCCCCCCAAAATATTAAAATCTTCATTGTCAAGCATTTTGAGCTACGAGAGTATTGCACATATTTGGTGCACATTTGATTAGTGATTTGAACAAATTCTCCAAGCCTAATTATTAAAATGTGGTACATAATGACATATATGCTTTCAAAAATAAGAAATAGAGTAAATAGAGACCAGGATTTAATATCTAAATTGTGAGTGTCCTGTTTTTGACTCAGGCTAGTACTAAGCAATTATCTAGCAACTCCAGCAGCTGCATAGCAACATGTTTGACCACTCAAATGCATATAGCAAGATACCGGGAAAACTTTATGGGAGCCACTCACATTCCCTTCTGAAACTGTAAAAATCTACTTAGGCCTTTATTATCAAGTAAACCAATAGAATAGAATAGAGCTCAATTACTCCAGTGTCTCGAGCAGGTGAGCGCGTTACCTGATCTTGCGTCTCACTCCATCTTCGCTGCCGGCGACGCGACGGACTAGAATTATAATCAGCGACGCGAGTGACGTAGGCACCCAATCGACCAATCAGAAGCCTCTCATTATAATCAGCGGAGCGCGGCGCGATCACTTACGCCGTGGATTATCATGGGAGCGCTGGAGTTTGTCGCGTCGCGTCGCTCGCTTGTAGCGTATCATGTGATAGGGGCTGGAATTTGACACCTCAGGGGTTCAAAACTCTCATGTGTTTATGGGACTTGATTTTGGCACGGACTCCTGCGTTTAGAGTAGAGAGCGTGTCCTGAGGAACTACTGCGCGCGAGCTGTCCTGGACCTGATCCGGCGTTTAAACGCATCTGGGTCAGTCAAGATAACCCTAGTTTCTGGTCGCACCGGACACAAGTTTATGTGAAAAACGTGGATGTTCAGAATTATGCATCATCACTACAGGGAGAGGTCGAGAGGAAACATTTTAAGGAATACATTTTCATTATCTGTGGATTATTTTCACTTGTCCGTTTCTTAATTTATTTCACTCAAGTCCATGACAGGAGAGGTCGATCGGGACCGAAAAGGTAGGATTGTATATTTCTTTTCTTTTCTTTTCTTTAGATAGGTATTTAATTTGAATCATGTTGCAGTAAGTCATTGGTCTAAAGTTTGCGTCTTTGAACATTTTTTTTTTTTTAATTATTTTTAGCATAGCCTAATTACTTAATATATATATATATATATATATATATATATATATATATATATTAATAATGTGTGTATATTTAGATTATATATTTATGTTGGCTGAACATTTCTTATTGTGATGCTAAATAGAAAAAAATGCATGTAATTTTCTCACGTCAGATTTATTTTCGATAAAAAAAATAAATGTATATATGTTAACTTGTTGCAATATAATATGCAATATAACGTTATTGCTTTAAGCGTTGCTGCCCTTAAAAGAATCTGAAATAATTTGTTTGTCACAGAATATTCGATACAATTTTGAATTTAACTTTATTAGATACAATGTGTAACCTATTTATTAAATATTGTTGTCTTTTAAAATAGCACGAGTTCTTACTCTTCGATTCTTTTTGTTCATCTAAATTCCATTAAAATGTCTTTTCCTTTATAAAACCGTATAAATATGCATCAGTTATTGTTGGATCTGTTGAAAGGTGGTTGATCCCCAAAAATGAAAGGAAAATAAAAGCTGCTTAACTGCTTGGCTTTCCTCAATCTCGTACAAACAGGTTGAAAATGTACCTCAGAATACTTAATTAAGTGTATTGCTTTGCTTATTTGACAAGCTTTTCCAAGCGGACTGAGCTGATGATTGATTATGGGACTGACAGTAAGTGTGCTCCTGAAAGAGCTGTTTTCCTGTCTGGAAGGGATGAAATCTGGATACAGTTAGAAGAGAATCCCAGCACTGTTTTCTCCACTCTGGGGTCTTGTTATGGCCATTTGTGGTTCTTTAAGTCTTATATCTTGCTCATGTATGTAATTATAAATTCTCAGTTCTATAAATTTGATCTCAGTTCTGGTTCAGGTGCATTGTTTTTCTCCCCATCTGTTCTCTGCTGGAACAAATGCACACCACACCACTGCTGTCTCCTCTTGTAAATGTCTTTTTAAAAGATTTGGATCGGAATGTGCGAGATTCTTACACAGAAACAGTCCCATATGTAGCTTCCTACCTATAGCCTATATCCCACCCATCTGGCTGAGCTGGTTGGCACGTTTGTTGAGCAGGTAATATTGCATTTCGGTATCAGATTGCAAACACTTCTAAACAGACTGCAGGCTACTCCCTGGCATACTGTAATCCTTGGATCAAAATTATTAATTTATTTGTCTGTTGGCATGGTTTTATGTGACTAAGGCAGCAGGGTATTTGACTGTGGAATTTCTCTGGGGTTATTTGTTATGTCATGTTGAAAGATTAAATAGCAATGCTGAGTCATTGGTGTGCTCTTTTTGTAAAAGATGTACAGCATATGGTATTTTTTCACAGGGCACATGATATGGTGATGCTGCTAAATAGAGGTTGATGGAGTTTTGTGGATCCTCTGTATTATCATAGGTGGGTCTCTTTAGTTTACGACCTGCCATGTATTCATGATGAAATGTCTTTAATGTGCTGCGTTTTCCTGTTGCTGTGATAGATTGGGTGTGCTGGCACTTAACGCTCAAGTGTCTGAATCACACCTCCTTTAAGAGACACTAATGCAAGCGTTCAGACCTTTTCAGTTTTACTGTCTGCTGAAAGCTGTAATACTGTTTAATCACTTCCAAACTGTCTATTTTCGGAGAATTGCTCACCCGCAGTGCAGTTTCCACCTAGTCGCTGTTTACTTTAATGCTGGATCTTATATACAAGTTCTCGCTTTTGCAGGAACCAGATTTTTTGTTTTCGTCATAAAAAAGAAAATCAAAATGTGTTTAAAATCAGATATTAATTAATTAATTATTTTTATACATAAATTAGTTTATTCTTTCTTGGTTTTAAATATATAAAAACATAAAATGTTACTAAATAAAATATAAATAATTAAAATAGTTAATGATTTATAATGTTAATAAATAATATTATAAAATAAATATTGGACACATTTGACCTTGACAACAAAAGACAGGAAGTGTTTTCTATGGAAACATGTTTCTGCTACAGAATAAATGATAAAAAAGGGTATTTGCAACTTTTTATCTCAGTTCTGACACTTTTCTCGAAATTCTGAGTTCATATTCATATCACAATTCTGAGAAAAAGGTCTGCAAGATATAAACTTAGAATGACAAGATATAAAATTAAGATAAAAAAAATCAATCTCATTGTGAGACAAAGTTGCATTTACCCTTTTTATTTTTTAATACGTGAGAAACAAGAAAAAAAACTCAGTTTATGTCTTGCAGTTGGAGAAAAAACGTCTGAACTGTGTGATATAAACTCATAATTACAGGAAAAAAAGTCTGAATTGTGATAAAGTTCCAATCACCTTTTTTTATTATCTCCTTTTTATAGGTAATAATTTATTTTGCAATCCTAATTATGCTCAAATATATGATTAGTTGCATTTTATCTTAGTTTATTCATCCATTATTTTGCATCTTTGTGCCAGTATATCAGAACTTTCCATGTAAACTGCAGGTGTTTAAATTGCTCAGGTGTATATTTTTAGCGTCCATTTAATTTTGATGAAGCGACTACATAGCAAGGGTAGGTTTCGTGGAAACAGGGCAGAGCATGAGTGTCAGGCGATCACACGGGACGCAGGAGCGCCGTGGTGTTAGTAAGAATTATGGGCCGCAGTCACCGCATGGCAGTCCACCGCTGGATAATTTATTACAGCCTCCACTAATGAACAGCCTAGTTGTGCAATAATGAGAAACACCTTATCCAGGGTCAGAGCGGGGCAGAAGGACACTAGAGCCCACAGAGAGAGGGTCCGAGGCTTACATAAAGTTAAATACTATAGTTGTGTGCAGCAAGGTGTTTGATGTAAAGTCTGGTGCACATTGTACAGATTATTTTGGACAAGAACCGCCCACTTAACGTGTGACTGAGATGACATTTGTTTAGGGGCAAGTTTATATGAAATATAGAATACCACAGTATCATTATGGAGAAATTAATTAAAGTAATTGCACAGCAGAAAACAAACATCTCAAAACGAAAAGAATGTTTATAGACTCCATAAAGTTATATGCACTGATTATTTCACAGATACTGAATATACAGCTTTGCTCATTTACATTTTAAAGTATCAGTGCCTCAGTCAAAACCCATCAAGATCTAACGCTGCCAACCAGGAAAATGTTGCCTATTCAGTTATTTCTTCCTCAAAGCCTTGAAAACATGACTTGGTTTCCAGGAGGACTTATAAACGAAACCTGTGAACTCTTACTCCCAGAAGTCATCTAAAGTGAACTTACAGCTTTCCAGATCAAGAAGCGCTTTCCGGTTTGTGTCTGATTTTCAACAGATGGTCAGTAAACAGACTGTGAGCTAGTGAGACTAGTTAAATGCTAACTGCTTAGAAAAGAATTATAGACCAATAATAAAATGAGTTCACTTTTATTTTTCTCACATAATGTGTCACATTTTATTTGAAGCATCTTCAAGACTTTTTTCCTTTTCAAATGTTACCTCGCAGTAAAAAATGATTTTCTACCGAAGTGTGTTTTACAAGAGAATACTATTTCAGTTTTTCAACATAAATATGTTTAATTCAATGCGTTACTTAACATTTATTCATAATTGTTTGAGAAGTTTCTAGTGATGAATTGGTTGTCAGTATTAATATACAATAGATTCTTAACTGCTTTTGGAAAAAAATTTTGCATGAAAAAATACAAAGGAGGATCTATTTCATGTAATTATTGTTTGTTTTGGTCAACGATAACCACAAACTTGTTTTCCCCTGAGTAATAATGTCTCAAACTGTGCTCAGATTTAACAAGATGCCAATCAAAAATCAGAGATCTCAATATGAACATTTCTGATTCAATTCTTCCAGCACCAAAGAGCTTGCACGTTATTTTCTAAGTATTACCTAACCTACTCCATACAGTATGACGACTGTTGACTCATTTAGTCTGTTTTTATTTATGTATTTCGCCTAATCTATAAAAGAGCAACATTTTACTGCAATAAAAGTTTTTCTGGTAAGGATTTGTACCAGTATGCCACTGTATGAGTCTGTGCTTGTGTGCAGGATAGTTAGGAGTGAAAACGCATTGAGTTCACTCAGCAAACTCAGCCATGTGGAATGTTCTGCAATGTCATCGAAGTAAACAAATACAAACACTTTTGAGAATTCATCTCTTTCTCTTTTTCTCCTTCTGTCACTTCAGTTGAGCTCTTCATTATTCCCAATAACACACGTTACCCACCCAGATTTCTCCTTTGGCTCCCATTTCTCCATCTGACAGCTCGGACCCCACAGCGAACGCACACACACTGCTGCAAAGTGTACGCGATCCGTTTCACACACACACGCTGGATTTTATTATTTGCGAGATGTTTTTGATTCATCATGTCAGTGAGCAGGTTCATTTGTCTTAATGGAGCTGACAGATGTGTGTATCTGTATACACCACAGAGAAACAAGGAGATGAGAGATAGATGGTTGTGTGAGAGTGTGTGTGTTCGCAGCCGGACATCTGGTTCTCCGCTGTCACGCTCACACAGAAGTTTCTCAGTAGAGAATCCAAACAGACGCCTCTTCATTTACAGGAACAGAAACATGTTTAAATTCTGTCAAAATTGTCCCTCCAGAGCAGCTCATCTCTCTTCGTTCTCAGACGGGCTTGTATAAAATGTATACATCTCTGATCATCTCTCTGTCTGTCTTATTCACAATAGTAGATACTTCTGAAGACAGCGTGACTGGTGCTTGCCTGTTAAAATCTCCCTGCCATGATGCAAGGCCGTTGCTATGCAGTGCATAGGGCATTCTGGGTGGTTGCTAGGGGGTTCTGGGCAGTTGCTAGGTGGGTACTTACTGGAACAAGTGAAAACTTCATCCTGAAGTCTCTGTGATATTCTGGTCTCAATATGCCTTGGGTCTTTCCTTCAGTGTATGGCTGTGGGGTTTAGTTTGCTGTTTTTAATGTTTGAAAGTGAAAAATTATCATTTTTTATTTTGATTTTTAATTTTTTTTTCTTAAGTGTCAGAATAATAAAGTACTGACATTTACATGCTGTAAATAGGCTGCATCACGCATACATTTTCATAGACATGCATTAGCATTCAAAAGATTTTTTAATTTTTTATGTTTTTCTTATGCTTAAGGCTTCATTTATTTGATCAAAAATACAGAAAATTGCTAAATATTTTTTACAATTTAAAATAAGTGTTTTCGATTTGAATAGAGGTTAAAATGTAATTTATTCCTGCGATTCAAAGCTGAATTTTCAGCATCATTACTGCAGACTTCAGTGTCACATGATCCTTCAGAAATCATTCTAATATACTGATTTTCTGCTCAAGAAACATTTCTGATTATTATCAATGTTGAAAACAGTTCTGCTTCATATTTTTGTATAAACCGTGATGCATTTTATTTTTCAGGATTCTATGATGAATGTGATCACTTAAGATCAATTTGATGCATCGTTGCTTTATAAAAGTATTAATTTCTTTCAAAAATACTGACCCAAACTTCTGAATGATAGTGTGTTTGTTCAAGGTTTACCTTTGGTTTTACATGTCGCAAAGTCAATACATTTGCTCCTTTACTTTGTCTTTTAGTGGCTAATTTATAGGCATCTTCGTTGCATGAATGTGATTGGCACGTGCAGCGCAGCATTAGCAGCTCAGTGTGACTGTTTGAAACCAGACACATCATATCAGTTTCACAGTCCGTCTTTAAGCACGTTCTCTTTGATGTATGTCAGAAGGATGTAGACTTAGGTTTCTTATCCTTTGATTTTAATGGCATGTTTGTTTTTTAAAAAAATATTCCTGTGTCATCAACATCTTGCCACATCAAAACCTTTGTTGGCTTACAGCATGTTTTGACAAACTTTCGCAGTGATGAATGATACGATTTCTTAATTTGAAGTTGAAAGAAGTTAATGGTGAATCATCTTAAAACTATTTGCATACTGTGATTGGGTGTTGGCGTGTGTGTTTGTGATTTACTGCTTTGTCACAAATGTTTATTTGAGAATATACATGCATACATGCATATATGTATGTAAATTTATATATATATATATATATATATATATATATGGAAATCAACTTGAGTTATTACAATCATTTTTATTTTAGTCATTTAAATGCCCGTGATACATCTTATTTTATAATTAAAAAAATGTAAATTAAAAAAAAAAATTAATATATGGAAATCTACTTGTATGTATCACCATTAAAATTATAATAAAAAAATAAATGTTAAAATGTTAATTTAAAAAATAAATAAATATATATGGAGATTGTTGTATGACCTTGTAAACCCAGTGGCTCACTAAGAATAACACATTTAAAGTCCCTGTGAAATCAAAATGAAAGTTTTTTGGGTGTTAGTATCAGTATGTTAGTCTGAATGTCAAAGCATTTGATGATTAAACATCAGATCAGGTGTCTCTATCAAATACTGCATGACTAACATTACTTTTCTTCATTATGTTTATGCAGTGTGTTTGAATGTTGGTGTTTTGGTGATTTTTAATCAGTATATGAAGTCAGTTCTCCTCAAGTTCTCACAGGTGTCCTAACAGAGGAAACACTGATGTAGAGAATCACATTAACTATCAACATGATCCACTAATGCATCAGTCGTCTTGATATTCAATCTTGGATTTTCCAGTCTAAACGTAGACTTTGGCGCACCTGTTGATGTGAGTTTGGTGCAGGACTATCGGTTTGTCATTATTTTTGCAGTTTTATTCAATGACATTACACACTTCAGCTTTAATTGTTGCATATGCTTGTAGTTTATAATTGAAACGTGTTATCAGTCACAGAGTGTTTTAAATCTTCTGCTAACCTTTATGTCACTCAGTGAAGCTGCCAAACTGTGCAGATTGTGTCAGTGCAAACAACAGCTTGCAGCCTTCGGCAATGGTGGGTTATTCATAGCAACAGTGTGCTGTAAATTGGATATTTAAGGCTGCAGGTGAAACCATCTCTCTAGGTCAGCTCTGAGTGGCATTGCTACTTTCATCACATCCTGTTGCTTAATCGTTTTATAGCAGCCGTCTTGAAATGCGTGCCGTTTACGTGCAGCACGAGAGAATGTTTCAGTGTCTGCATGTTTATACATGTGGTCAAGGAAACCCTCAGAGCTATGTGATTAATGATGATATAATGTTTTATTCGAACAGACTTAGTGTGATTTATAGTTGCTAGCAGTGTTGGGGGGTAACGCATTACAAGTAAGTCGAGTTACGTAATCAGATTACTTTTTTCAAGTAACTAGAAAAGTAACACATTATTTTTTAATTTACAAGAAAATACTGGAGTTACTTTTTCAAACAGGCCTAAGTAACGCCAGTTTTCCCAATGATTTACTGACAGTTCTCCTGTGTGAGTGCAGAGGCGTTGTGTGTGCTGTGAAGACATGATGTTACTGAAGTTCTGGACTAAACGTGAACATGCATTTACACTTGCTCAAAAACAGATTCAGTATTCAACAAAATGAATAAAAACAGTCAAATGCAAACTCAGAATATTACACAAACCTACAATAATTAAATGTTAAATATAACACAAATATCCTTTATGTATTTAATCCCAGTGTCTTTTCTGTTGACCTTAAATGATCCAATTCAACAATACCATAAGCAAAAATGACTTTAGATAACACTTTCTTCTCTTGCGTTCTATTCTTCATGCAATCAGGAATGGCAGCACAGCTGAATGGTTTGTTTGAGCTTTTTGAATTTACATTTCCTTCAGCCTGAGGCTTATTCATTTCACTTTTAGTGAAAGGGCTTTTACATTTGCCAAAAACAACTTTTTCATTTTGAAAACAAGCAAGCAAGCTCAGCCCAGATGAGAAAAAGTAACGCAAAAGTAATGTAACACATTACTTTCCATAAAAAGTAACTAAGTAACGCAATTAGTTACTTTTTTAGGGAATAGCGCAATATTGTAATGCATTACTTTTAAAAGTAACTTTCCCCAACACTGGTTGCTAAGGTGTTCTGTGTGGTTGCTAGGGCATTGCTAGGTGAAAATTGTCCTGTTGCTTGGTAAATAAAAAGTTTTTGGGAATCCCAGCACGCCTGAAAGGGATGGGAGAGTGTCTGCAGGAAATTTCAGGGATAAGAAACTGCAAAAAATAAAGGAAAAGGTTGCCTTTGGACCAGTATTTATTGTGAAAAGCATATTAAAAATTGTTTTGAACTTATAATAATGTGCTAGAGCATCTGGGGAACATTTCAGAGAAAAGAAACTAAAAAATTAAGTAAAAAGTTGCTTTGGACCAATATTTATTGCAAAAATCATTTTAATAATCATTTTGAATCTCTAATTATAATAATTTTTCAAGGGGGTGCTAGAGCGTTTGATGAACATTTTAGAGAAAAAAGTGTCATTTTAAAAAAACATATTAAAAAAAATAAAAGATTAGAATGACAATATAAATGCCAATTATTTTATTTAAGCGTGTTTTCTTTGTAGTACACACTTTTTTTTTTTTTGAAAATGTGTAAATGAGTCTTAAAATAGCCTAATGCAGGTTATCCTTCTGCAAAGGGATCATCATAATTAATCATATTTTTAAGAACTTTAAAAATGCCTGGCTTATAAAAGTAAAAGCACACCTTTCCTCATTAGGTTACGTAATTTGATGAATGACCATATCAAAATTGGGCAAACTAAGTTTAATATGAGTATATAGTCTTAGAAGAATAAATATTTGTTATATAATTTCCTGGCTTTACGAGCAAAATGCATGATAAAGGAAAGATGGGACTTGCTGTGTCATGAAACCACAGTCAGATTATATCTAATTGATATTTGCACATCTCATTACCCGTTATGCTTTCAGCAGAGGGAGTGTAGCAAGACAGAAAACAATTAAATAACTTACATTTTGTGACATATTATGGGAAATTGTTCACAACAAAATTGAAATTCTCTCATTATTCATCTGCTGCTATGTTTTCCCCATAAAATGCAAAAAGCATAAAATCTTAAGAGCCTTTACACATCTTTTTTTGGTAGGAGAGCTGATCTTCATTCATCTTTCCACCAAAGGATTCACATTCAGAAATGCATTTCTGAAAATAATTGGAGACTTTTTCATTTGTGGGAGACTGTTTCTTTAAGAGCCACTTGTTTAGTGCCATTATATTTGCATGCATATCAAATTATACATCTTTTCCTTTCTAGATGGCAAAGGGTGGAGGAGTCTGGAGAACTGCATGGCTGCACCTGCCCGATGTCACCTGAGGAACTGGAAGGTGAGCATTCCTTGTATCATTTGGGTTATCAGCTAATAAATAAACACATGCTTTGATGCCGCCTGACATACCATCACAACCCCTGTTTAGCCTCGGCTTGCCTGTACTACATTACCAAATGTGTCAGAAGCATGTCGGTTTGGACTTGTTTGTGTGTCAGCATGCTCGATTTTCACTCCGGCTCATCGGATCATTTCAGCCAGACACTCCACAGACATTCATTCATTAAAGTCATCCTGAAATATTTACTCATGGTGATCTACGGCGGTGTTGGGTGTTGCTTAAGTAATGAAGGGGGCTGAAGTGTTGGCTGTGTAGGATCACTGGAGGTCTGCTGTAGTTCAGGTTTGGGGGTGGGAAGTGTATCCATGTGAATGGGTCGATCGGACATCACGGATCGGTTTACGCTGTCAGGGTTTATATAACACAGACGAGTAATGGGCAGGCCGTGACAGCGCACTAGATTAACCCTGAGGATTCATGTCATTATATTTCCTACTAGCGTGTGTTATTGGCTCTGCTCTTTCTTTGCAATCATAACACCTTCAGTTCAGTACATGCTGTATCAGTGATTGACATCTTTTATCCTTCTTGCAGGTGATGCTGCTTGTGTTTGTATGTCTTCTGGGTTTCGCTGATGGAGATTTCCTTCAGGAGGAGAAAGAAGAACCCCGTCCTAGCAAGCTGAGAGCCTCCACAACCTCTCCAGAACATCCAGGACCGCAGAAAGATCTAGATGAGTGGCAGAGCAGAGCACCATGGGCACAACTGCATGGTCAGTACATCCCTGACACTGTGAGGGAAACCGGGGCTAGTTGTCACACTTTCTTCAGTGAATGAGCAATGAGTGTTGAATTCTAAGAGGTTAAAGCTGTTAAAAGTTGTCATTATTATTATTATTTTATTTTTTTATGTATTTATTTATTATTTTTTGCCCTGAAAAAAAATATATATAAATATGTGTGACTCTGGACCACAAAACCAGTCTTAAGTCGCTGGGGTATATTAACAGTACCCAAAAATACATGGTAGGGGTCAAAATTATCGATTTTTCTTTTATGCCAAAAATCATTAGGATATCATGTTCCATGAAGATATTTAGTACATTTCTTACCGTAAATATATCAAAACTTCATTTTTGATCAGTAATATGCATTGCTAAGAACGTCATTTGGACAACTTTAAAGGCAATTTTCTCAATATTTAGATTTTTTTGCACCCTCCAGATTTTCAAATAGTTGTATCTCGGCCAAATATTGTCCGATCCTAACAAACCATACATCAATGGAAAGATTATTTATTCAGCTTTCAGGTGATGTGTTAATCTCAATTTCGAAAAATTGGTTTTGTGGTCCAGGGTCACATATATACATACATACATACATACATGCATACTTTTATGCATTTAGTTTTTATCCAAAGCAAAAGTGGAACAAAAGTAATTCCTCAAAGTGCCAACAATATTTGTAATATACAATGCCAGGTTTATTTGACAACTAGATTAGGAAGCAAGTTTGAGAAGAGAAGAAATGAAGTGAAGACAAAGTGTTTTATATAGTGCTTTATACAATACAGATGGTTTCAAAGCAGCTTCATGTTGATAAACAGGAAAATAACAGTGTTGATGCTATAAAATTAATCAGTTATGAAACATATTTAATTAATATCAGCTGCAGTGCAACTCTACAGATGATAGTTCCATTATTCAGCTCAAGTCAGTTCAATGTTTATTCAATTTAGTTCAAAGTTAGTGTCATTATTCCGCTCAAATTTTGTTCTCATCTGATTGTGTCAGTCCAGTTAAAATTATAATAATTAGAGGTTGACCGATTCATCGGTTTTGCAGATTAATCAGCACCGATAGTTAATTGTCGCAACTATCGGTTATCGGCTAAAATCAATGCTGATAGTTTTCTGGTTTGCAACCATTGCTGGAGTGGCTGAGAAGGGTCCGCTGGCATTATACAGTACGAGAGCGGCCTCTAGAGGCGGAAATCACTGACAGCACGTGTTGTTTATTTTGACACGTGACACTGAGCGGGAAATCTAGACGCGCATTTAAATACAGCCGACAGAAAAGCCTGCCGTGGAACAGAGCGCCTTTCACATAGTTTTCTATTAAATTACATTATATTTGTCCCAAATCGTTGTGAATGTACATAATGACTTCACCCTAGGCGATAAATTATGTATTGTGCATTTTTCAGCAAAACGTTTGTCTTTCTGTGGCTCTAATAAAGTCTGTGTGCTTCATATAGAGAGCTGTAATAGATTGCGATTTCTCTTTCCGCTTGCTCTGTTTTTTTTAAACACCGAACTTCAAACACATTTATGCCACATTGTTCATTTTTGAAGCAAACTTATGTCCGTTTGGTGATTAAATAAATAGTTTTAGACCGCCACTTGATTTGAACGCAAAGTGTCTGGTGTGTGTGTGTGTGTGTGTGTGTGTGTGTGTGTGTGTGTGTGTGTGTGAGATACCTCTGAGTTCTCCTAGACGCAGCGCTGCGCTTTTGCCCGGTGTGTGACTAATTGTTTTTTTTTTGATTAGATAATTATCAACTGGTAAAAAATAGAAGCATATAAAGTGTGTGAGTACACATAAAATATCCATATGCATGTAGCATGTATTTTTAATGCTATGGCCTTGTGTAGATATTTAAAGATGGCCATCTTTAAGTATGATTGTTGAAATTAAATGGTAACACTTAACAATAAGAGTCCATTCGTAGCATTAATGAAAACTGTAGAAGTATTGTTCCTTGTTAGAGTGTGTTCATTTCAACATTCACTATTAGCAACTAATAGGCTACATTTTTAAATTTTAAAGTTTCTTCTTTTAACATTAGCAAACTATGAAATAACTTTAATGATCAATATAGTAAATAATATTAATATTTTTATTCATTTACAAAGTATGGTTCAGTACTGTTGCTGCTTTTTTTTAAATAGTAAAGCACTAGCTCTCTTTCAGTATCCATTTTGAAAACTATCGGTTGATTAATCGGTATCGGGCAGTGTGGTCCAACCTAGTTATCGGTATCGGTAAAATCCACTATCGGTCGACCTCTAATAATATTAATATATTAATTGTCTTCAAAACCCCAGGACAAAGTTCACAAAAATGATCCTAAATTAAAGTACCAAATTCAACATACAAAACACTGTTAAAGAAAACAAAAGTGTAATTGCATTTTTGACTCTCAGTCTTCGTTATTGAGATATAACTCTTTTGACAACTTCCCCATTTCAAGTACACTTTAGTTTAGTTTACAAGCCTCATCCAGCTTTGACGTTATTGCAAAGCCTGTAATTAAAATTGGAGACTTTTCGTCTGTACTAACAGTAAAATTAACCCATCAACAACACTTGGTGATAGATGTGAGCAATTTTAAAATTATATGTTGTCACAAAGTGTATACCAAAGGCTGTGTATCAAGTCATATTGCTAATTCTCTAGCAGACAGAAGCTCATGGATCTTCACTGAGCCGTTTCAGATGTGAAGGTCTCAATAAAGGTCTCAGTTACTGTATGTTTCATTAACTATCAACTTTGTCTCAGGTGTTTCTCTTAAAATTCCTTAGGAAAAATAGAAGTATTAACAAACGAGTCAATAGCTGACATACTGTACTGTACGTGTATAGTGGCAGCTCAGATCATTTGGAAATTTGATGAGCAGTGTTTATTTATGTTGAAACTTTTCATTGCAGATTTAGACCACTAAAACTCTTATTATTGTTTTTGTTTAGTTTTTTGTTTTTTTCTCGACTTAATCTGATTTCGGGGTAGGAAAAACAACTGAGATAAACAAAAGAAATTTCATTGTTTTCTGTCATATAGGAAGCTTTTAGGTCGGAGGAATGGAAGGTGAAACCAGTTTTTTTCTGTCTTCTCAGGCTTCTTACTGAAGTTAATATTACATTTTCTGTCTAACCTGTCAGGGGTTTGAATCCTTTGGGAATGATGCTTTACTCTTTCTGGTACCTCAAACACTTCACAAAGCCCTAATGGGTGAATCTCACGAAACCTGTCCAGGTCATATTTCACCCCAAATTCAAAAGACAAAAATTATATATATATATATACACACACACAATAAGAGACAGTTAAATATTGTGTTTTTAAAATATCATGTTCAATTACATTTTTTATAGAATTTATTTAATTGGATATTTTGTTGAATATCAGTTATATCTAACCCTAAACCCAACATTATTGCATATAGAAGGTTTAAGACCTCTGATTTGGAACAAGCCAAAACCACCATTTAATGTGTTTAAAACAATCTAGTTTATTGTAAATTCATCGCAATCTTGCCTCCTTAAAATTGTGAACAAACACTTGCACATTTTGTTAAACCTTTTCTGTTCGACTGAAGTAGGTCTAGGTCAGTGTAGTTTTGTTCAGTGTTGACAAATCAAATCTTGCTCTAAATACGGATCTGATAAGAATGGTTTAGGTTACGTCTAACCTGCATGTAGCAGTTTATTACAAAAGTTTGAAAACAGTGGAAAATGAAAGAATTCTTAGATTCATTCAGAAGCATTACAGTAATGAGAATTTGGGGGTTAATGTTCTTAAATGTTACTGTGTCATAATCAAATATAAATAGGACTCATTTTCTTCATGCAAAATATGATTTCTTCTTTTCTTTTGATTTTGGGGTGAAATGTGACCTGGACGTTTATGTGAAATTCATCCTTCCACACTTTTTCTGCATTTATAGAGAAAGTCTTTGTTGAAATTTAAGACAATGTTTTTTTGTTTTTTTTTCTCATTCTGTGTTATGTCACAGTGACAAATTGCTTCAAGGCAAATTCCTTTCAAATTATTCTATTTTTGTCCTTATGTTCAGTGGAAATAAAATATCTGTGCACATAATAATGTAGAAACATGAGTGGAATGCAAACTTACCGTGAGCATATCTTGTGAGGACATGCATTACAATACAGACTTAAGATATACTGTAGAAATGTCTTTGGTTTAATTAGCTCTAAGGATCTTCTGACATTTAATGCTGACATGCCCATGTACTTTGTTTTGTGCAGTATGATAAACATGATCAGCATTAGCTGAGCCACAAGCTGACATGTTGGGCAAACAAACAGAGCAGTGTTTTTACAGAGCTACAGGCCCAGAGTGTTTACACTCTTCAGGAAGTCAACCGTGATATTGACCATTTTGCCGCCACTGAATTAAACCCCGTTCTCAAAAACACCGCCATCAATGGATGCTGACTGGCCATTAAAGTACACAAAACAGCTAAAATATACAATATATTAACAGATGTGAAATGTACTGCTGGAGGTCTGCAAAGAAAATATATAAAACATACACTGTTTAAAAGTTTGTAGTCTGTAAGATGTTTTTAATTTTTTTGAAAGATGTCTTTTCTGCTCACGACTGCATTTATTTGATTAAAAATACAGTAAAAAACTGTAATATTGTGAGATATTATTAGAATTTAAAATAGCTGTTTTCTATGTGAATATGCCTTAAAATGTTATTTATTCCTGTGATGCAAAGCTTAATTTTCAGCATCGTCACGCCAGTCTTCAGTGTCACATGATCCTTCAGAAATCGTTTGAATATGCTTATTTGCTGTTCAAGAAACATTGTTAATTCATATTTTTTGTGGAAACCAGGATGCATTTTTATTTTTCAGAATTCTTTGATGAATAAAAAGTTCAAAAGAACAGCATTTATTTGAAATAGAAATCGTTACTGTCACTTTTGATCAATTTACTGCATTCTTGCTGACTAAAAGTAATTTATTTAAAAAACACAAGAACTTTCTTAAAAAAATTATTGTGGAATTTGCAATATTTAAATAAATATTTAACTAATGATTGTATAGGCATAAAAACAACTGTTTATAGCTCCAACTGGGATAAGAGAAAGTATTTCAACATAAAAAAAAAAAACAGCAAACTTAAAGGAGGAGGATTGTTTCTTTACCGAGACTCACAGATGTTGTACACACGTTTTTCCACATCTAGTACATTTGTCATGTTTTTCTCTGGCTCATGCAAGCCATAGAATAATCTCAGCTCGCTCTTCCTTATCAATTTTATGTTCCACTTCAAATAATCCAGAGCTCCTCAGTGCAGGTTCTGACACAGCAAATTGCTCTCTTGGAAGCTAATTATTGCAATCTTTGCCTGGAGAAAGTTTGAATCATATTCTAAGGTTCTCCTCACCTTGTGACTTTAAACAAAACTCTATAAACATGATGTGGCATGTTGTTGGATGTTTTCAGTGCTGCATGCTGCAGTTGCATGAGATACAGTACAATAATAGTCCAGTGCAGTGGCAGTAAGGTGCTCAGCCATCAGCAGGAGGAATTTCACACCGTGGAGAGACGTGCACACGTTACACAATCAGCTGCTGCGGTGTGAACCAGGGCCACTAGTGTTATCACCTTTTTAAATGCCGGTGTTACATTACAGTGGGCGGATGTGCCTCGCGCTGGCAAGAATTGAGACTATTTTAATGCATTAGAGCCACGTGCCAGAAGCTGTATTCTCTGGAGAAATAGTTCAACCAAAAATCATTTACCCATGCCAATGTCATTCAAAACCAGAATGACTTGCTTTCGTCTGTGGAACACAAAAGGTGATTTATTTATTTATTTATTTTAATGTGTAGAAATTTTTCCATATAATGAAAGTAGATGGCACAGGTTCTGTCAAAAAAAAGTGAAATATCATAAAAGTATGAGAAGTAGTCAATGCAACTTGCATTGCATTATATTCCAAGTGTTCTGAAATAATTTCATAAAGGAACAGAAACAGAAATGCACTGAAAATATTGAAACACTTAGAGCCCAAATTGATTACTTGCTATTATATGCAAAATATTTATTATTCTCTATATTATCATTAATAATAGATTTATGATGCTGTTGGACTGTTATATTAGCTCAAGGACCAGAACTAAATGTTTCAGAATTTATGATGCTTTTAAGGTGCTTTTTGTCATTTTCAAACTTAATAGCCCCAATTTACCTACTTATGCATTTAAAGATATTCTTCAGAAATTCATCTGTATCGGTCACCCAGAAGAAAAAATGTCATATGGGTTTGTAATGAAATAAGTAACGATGACAGAATCTTTATGTTTGGTCACGTTCTGTGGTCATCAGCTCATGTTTTCTGTCGTCTCAGATTCGTCCCTGGCCGAGGAAGGCGAGGGTCATCGAATCCGGTGGCAGCGTTCCTCTGCAAAAAGCTCCAGTTCACGGAAGTCCCCAAGGAACCGTAAGGAGCGGCGCAACCGTAAGCGAGGCCGGAGCAGCCAGGACTGTCGTTTGGAGAGGAAAGAGATGAAGGTGCGTGATCTGGGCCTCGGCTACGACTCGGACGAGATCGTGGTGTTTAAGTACTGCGTGGGGACGTGCATGAGCGCCCGTAAGAACTACGACCTGGCCTTGAAGGTGCTGACGGATAACGGCAGCGTTTCCAGCCGCAACGTGAGCACTCACCCCTGCTGCAGACCCACGCGCTTCGAGACCGTCTCCTTCATGGACGCCCAGACGAGCTGGCAGACCATCAAATGGCTTTCAGCGGCCAACTGCAGCTGTGTGGGATGAGAGAAGCCGAGGAGACGCAGCCGGTAAAATCAACCCAAAGCTCCGGTGTAGACAGCGAGGGGATTCCAGTGCAAGGAATGGGATGCAGCGCTCCTGATGATGCACTGCAAACGCAGCCGATCTGCTAGCATCAGCACGGGAACCACAGGAATATGGGACGTCCTGCAGGGAGACGGTCGGAAACCGTAGAGGTTTGCGTCATGTGACCTTGGAGAGCTGTGAATGCGAGTCGTCAGATTCCTGCTCCAGACTGCAGTTCCGCATGGAAAGTTTGTGAAAAGTAACTTGAAGGCCTACATTTCACATTATCTGCCTCTAGGCATTATGAGATTGAGAAACTGGAGATGTTTTAAGAACTTGGATACCATGAAGGTTCATTATAACAGAACAGAAGGTGCTTTTAATTCACTTATCAGCTTAGCGTGTGTGTTTAATATACACAAACTTTCCTTAAGCCATGTGCACATTACAAGACTGAAGCGTGTCACTTTTTTATGTTTGTGAGTAGTCTACAACAAAAATTTCCAGGGTTTTTTTTTTTTTTCAGATACAGGCCAAAATTTGTCCTGAATGCATATTGCATGCAGCGTTTTTCCAGTTTGCAGGCCGGTTCTGAATGCTAAGTGGTGGAGTTCTGCATCGGCTCTTTATAATGATGAAATCATGCTCGATTACACTGCATGTCTGGACGTATGCCCAGCTATAACACTCTCTTCCATCATCTGATCATCATTAGATGAATTACTGCTGCCATGATCGCTAGAAAATGTACACAAACTATTTTTAACTCTTTTCAACTCTTTTCTCTTTTAAACAAATTCCGCCTGCTTTCCATAAGCAGTACAAGCGTTGATTTTTTAAAATAATGTTGTATTCTATAAAAGGCCTGTTTTACATAGAAATTAATTAATCATTCTTGGATTTACTCGGACCTAATTTACATTATTGTTCAAAAGTTTGGAGTCGGTAAGAAATTGATACTTTTATTCAGCAACAATGCATTAAATTGATCAAAAGTGAGAGTAAGACATTTATAACGTTCTTTTGACATTTCTATCCATTAAAGGATCCTGAAAAAAAAAATTCTGGTTTCCAGTGATGCTGAAAATTCAGCTTTGATCACAGGAATAAATTACATTTTAAAATATATTCACATAGCAAACAGCTATTTTAAATTGTAATAATATTTCACAATATTACTGTAATTTTACTGTATTTTTGATCAAATAAATGCGGCTTTGGTGAGCAGAAGAGGCTTCATTAAAAATGAAAATAATACAGCACATTGATGTACCAGCACAGATGAAACTGTATTGCGGGTCGTTTGCAAGCAAAACTCTTTAGTGAATTGACCCGTGAGTGTTTAAATGACTCGGGTTGACTTGTGACCGTCTTGTAATGTGCTCTTGGCGTTACACACTTGCACAAACACAACCAACAGCTAACCACTTATCCTGATGCCACATTCAGTAACCTCTGCTATCAAGAAATACCTCTTTAATTTCAAACGTCTTTGATCAACATTGTTATTTTGTTTCACTGCTCGAGTGGATGTCTGTTTTTCTGTGCATGTTCTATTATGGACTGGATCTTTGTCGGGATACGTGACATTTGATTTGTCAGTTAAATGAAATGGTGCCCTGGCTAAGGTTCGGAGCACACAGCACTGTACCAGTTTACCAAAATGTATTTTAATTCAGACATTGTCACATTTCATGTTTTTGTTTTGTGTTTTTGGGTGTTGTCTTATTGTATGCAAGGTGAATGATATACCAAAGCGATAGATAGATAAATAAATAGCAGATCACCTCAGGTAGGGACAGTGGGCAGTAGAAACGAAACCTGTGGTTTACACTTCTATAATCGACCGTCACACGCTTCTATTCCGTTTCTCACACTTACTATATTAATCTCATGGTTTACTTTTACTTTTACTTATATATCACGTGTAATGCTTTTAAAGACACTATAAGTACCTGTGAACTCATTCTCAGAAGAACACGCCTGGATCATGTTTCACTCTAAATTCAACAGAAATAAACAGAAAAATTGACTTTGTTTTTTAAAAATAAACCCAATTTTTTTGAATTTTTTGACATTATTTTCTTGATATTTTAATTTTAATTTCATCAATTAAATATATTTCCCCCAAAACTCACAATCTCAATACTGTAATGTAAAAATATAATGCATAAGTTATATTGTATTTATACATTACAGTAGTATTTTACTGTAATACATAAAACAACTGTTACAGTACAAATTGCATAATTTCTTATTTTTATTATTATTATTATTATTATTAAATGTGACCAGAATGTGTTGTCATGAGATTCACCCTCAAACTAAAAGCATTTTACGATTAAGGGAATTAAAAATCACAAATTCCATTTTTGTTGCTGCCTTTGAATGTAACAGGGATTTTACCAACTTTTTTGTATTGATATTAAGCATTCGATTAATAGAAAACATCATACAGTAGATACCAGCTTAACCTCCTAATGTTTTGTTAGATTACTTGCAGTGTTTTAGCCCTGTTTTTGTGTTGCATTTCTGTTTTTTGACTCATAGATCATAGATCTAATAGATTATCTACTATATTATCCAACATTTGAAAGATGCCAGAGAGGGCAGAGCTTTATTCATCATGTCATGTTCTTCACTCGCCTTTATATCGAATGCAATAATGTTGTTCTGATAATCTGGTTTGAGTTTTATTCCTCTGAGATCTGAGGAAAGCAGGTTTAGTCTTGAACTGCTCATTTTGTTTCCCAGCGGTGCAGTGAATTTCTTTCCTTCAGGATGGCATTATTTTACCCTTTGGATGCTATGCATCCCCTGCTTTATTTAAGGGAAATTACTGCTATTGTTTGTTGTATTTATTGCATTTTTTGGTATACATGTTATCATAATTATATTTTTTATTATTTATAAAATGTATATACCTGGAATTTATTGCTCAGATTTTTATACAGATGATGCATTTAAAGAAAAATACATTTTATCTTTGTGTGTCATACCACGTGTTTCATTTTGTGTTTTGCTTTGCACCAACATTTACATACCAGACAAGTCAGAGTTTCTCTATAAACCACTAATAAAATAAGAAATCAATAGGCTAACGCATTAAACAAATGTTATTGCAATAGTATGTTAACTTGTTACTGTTTAACACATATAAAGGCCTCAGCAGAAAGTTTCCAGATGAATGCTCTCTCACAGCACAACATGTTTATACTAAACACAGACAAGCCTCTGATTACTGTCATCCCTCCTGCGGCCCAATGTGCGTACTGTCCACCCTAGCTGCCCTAAATAGTATTAAAAATGAGATTAGATAGTATGGATAGTATGCACATTGGGATGCAGGCCATGAAATGAAGGCAACTTGTGCACAGTGATACAGAGACGTTTATGTTCTCCATGGCTTAGGCTTACTAATGCTCTTTCTATTGAACTACTATAATTTTACTTGTCTTTTCTGATATTTTTCACATAAGAGAAGATGAATTCATGATATTTGACCCCTGAGAGAGAAGTTTGAGCGCCATGTTTCCACCGTCCCCTGCTGTCAATATAGATAACCCAACCGCGCCATCTAGTGGACGTTTATATACATATAAAATACGCTCAGAACATTCAGATAAACCTTAGAATTCCAAAGTAGAATCTAAAACGAAAAATGAAAATTCTATTTTTTTTAAACTATCATTTGTACTGTTATTAACAAACAGACACACCTTAATATCAAGTAAAATAAAACACACACACACACACACACACACACACACACATATATATACATCCATTTTGATGCTATGGGCTCACTTACATTGACAAGTTAAAATTGTATATTTATAATATTATTATTATTATTATTAAACGCTGAATTAGTCATAATCTGTCGCTCTCAGCAGTATTTATTTTCGAAACGCGTGTTGGAGAGTTTGTCCCTTCGCCTTCGCCGTAGTGTTGTGTGAACTATGCGCGGGACTCTCAAATAAGCCGGTGTTTGATAACGAAAACAAAATCTTCCTTTTTGGTTACTTAATATGTTCTTAAATAAGATATTCTTGGTAGTTTAAAACCACAGTTTTGCTGTGGGAATTTCGTTATCGGAGTTATTTATTTAGTGCGGAGGCCGAGCGCTTATGTTGCCAAAGTAAGAGGAAAAAGAAGAGAAGACTTTTTAAAAGACAGAAAAATGCACGTCTATTTAAATGTATTCATTTAATTTGGATTAAATTCCTGATCCAGAATGGTAGGTTACAATTTTAACCTTTTAATTCGTTATAAATGTTGGTTCATGTATGCTTAGATACCTGCAATCTTCATGTATACACATCTAGTGTAACTTATGTTGTTGATTCGTGTTCTGTAAGTTCATTAAAATCTTCTTCAATTAGAGGAGAAGTCTAGCACCCAGTCAGGTGGCCAAAAGGAAACAAGGGCCGGATTCAGATGATGAGGACTGGGAGCCTGACATCGTGAGTTGATCCCATAAGCTCTTGACGGAATTATCATCATCAGTGAGGACATGATGGACTGTTTTCACTGATTTTACTCTACAGGCATCACAAAGTAAGAGAGATTGTCGAGAAAACTACATCTCTCCCTACAGAAAACCCCTGACAGCGCTCACCAACAGACCCCTGTGCACAGATGGCAATGAGCATGTGAGTTATATTTAAAATGAAAACAAGCAGAACACTTGTATGAGAACACAAAGGAAATCTAACAAATAAAAACAGAAATACAAGAAATTATAAATCCGTCTTTGGGGCATATGTGTGTGAGGACAGCCATACATAAATGTAAATATTGCCGATTTCTAAAGCAATTTATATTTAAATCTGGAAAGACTTCACATTGGAGTTTCTGTCATCCGATAACAGACAGCTTGGCCAATTTTTGTACTGATGCATTGATATACATGATAGATCTGACAGGAAAGTTCAAGATCCTAAAGGATAATTTTACCTTGTAAATGTGCAATATTCATGTACAAGGCTATTGATTAGTGCTGTCAAACAAGTAATCGCGATTAAACGCATTCAAAATAAAAGTTTTTGTTTATGTAATATATATATATATGTGTGTGTGTGTGTGTGTGTATGTGTATATATATATATATATATATATATATATATATATATATATATATATATATATATATATATTCATGTAATTTATATCATATATAAATATATTTAAAATATAAACGTAACATATTTTTCATGCGTGTGTGTGTATTTATATATACATAATAAATATACACCGTACACACACATATATTATGTAAACACAAACTTTTATTTTGGATGAGATTAATGGTTTGACAGCACTACTATTGATAAATTCTGGAAAGGACACAAGAGGGAGGTAACATTGAAATATGAAGGGGCATTATTATAATTAATTATTATATAATTATTCATTATCATATAATTGTTTAGATTATATAACTAATCACTTTAACTTTTCACAGGAAGCATTCATTCGCAAGATTTTATCAAAGCCATTTAAAGTTCCCATCTCAAATTATACAGGTCAGTCTGTGCTCATAACTCATTTTCAATAATGGTTGACCGATATATCACCAAAGCTTATCTTTGACATTTTTTAATTATCTGCATTGGTCGATGTGTCAGTAATGGGACTTTTGTTTTGACAACGCAAGCACCTGAACACACGGATCTTCATTAGTTTACTGTCTCTGTTAAACAGTTTTGTCTATTAATTTATTGCCAGCTAAACAGTTCTACTTTATAGATAGATTTTTTTTTTTTTTTTTACACATTTATTCATTTTTAAGTTAATTTTTTTCTGATTTGGTAAATAATATATTTAGGGCTGTAAAATGATTAATGGTGATTAATCGCATTCAAAATAAAAGTTAATGTTTACATACTATGTGTGTACTGTGTATATTATGTATATATAGATACACACACATACATGTATAAATTAAGTAAAAATATGTTAGATTTATATATAATATAAATTATATATAACTACATATACATACAAATATTTTTTTAAAATATATACATATGTGTGTTATATATACATACTAAATATACACCGTACACACACATATAGCATGTAAACATAAACTTTTATTTTGATTGCGATTAATCGTGTTGCAGCCCTAATTATATTAATTAAATATAAATGTTACTTCAGCAATTGTCATCAGTGTATTTTATGTATATTTTAATTAATGGTGTGATTTTTTTTTTTTTTTTTTTTTTAATATAAATGATTAGCCACCCTTTTTATATATATATATATATATATATATATTATTTATTTATTTTTTATATATATAATTAGTGTGGTAAATGTATTGTGGAGGTTGAGATGTGCTTGTGTTGGTCTGATCAGGTCCGTTGGGTCTGCGGGCTCTGGGACTGAGGCGGGCCGGGGTGAGGAAGGCCCTGCACGACCCGTTTGAAGATGGAGCTCTGGTTCTGTACGAGCCGCCTGCCATCAGCGCTCATGAGCTCATCAAAGCTGACAAGTCAGTGACGTCTGATGATTTACAGAGGTGTCTTACATTGCAGCTGCACAACAAGAACATGATCGCTCTCTGATTGATTCCTTTGCAGGGAGCAGTTACCAGTGCATGTGGTTGTCGATCCAGTGCTCAGTAAAGTGCTTCGACCCCATCAGCGAGAGGTAAGATTATCAATGATTCAAGGGTGCAGTGATATGGTTATCCCTGAATAATCTCAAAATGCCCAACAATCAGATATATTAGCTAAACCCTTTGTTTTCTATAAATGTCTAGATCTCTATAACACATTTTTGGAAATAGGAAAGCTCATTTACGCCACAGAAAAAAAATAAAAAAATAAATAAAAATGGTAATTGCAACTTTTTGTCTCATATTTCTGTCCATTTTCTTGCAATTCTAAAAAATTCTTTTTTACTTGTAAACTAAACTCACAGTTGCATGAAAAATGTAAGAATTGTGAAATAAAAAGTTGCAATTACCTTTTTATTATTGTTTTATTGGTGGAAACAATTCAGATTTTTCATCTCAGAATTTCATGTTTATATCTTGCAATTACAAGTTTTAAATTTGCATTGACTTCTTCACAATACTCAGAATTGTGATGGAAAATAAGTCAGAAATAAACTCAATATTTGTTTAATTTTTTCCCCGTATCAGAAATAAGCTTCCATATTTCCAAAATATGGACTAAATATAGACATTTCTAGAAAATAAGGGTTATAATTCTTTTTTCTTTTTGAATTTCTTGAATTAAATTTTTAGTTAACATTTGTGATGGAAAAAATTGAATTTTAAGTAAACATCTGTGATGAAAATGCCTTTTAAATCATCCTTACAATGTTCTTCTGCAGGGTGTGAAGTTCCTGTGGGACTGTGTGACAGGAAGGCGGATTGAAAACTCGTACGGCTGTATAATGGCGGATGAGATGGGGCTGGGAAAGACGCTGCAGTGCATTGCTCTCATGTGGACTTTACTGAGACAGAGCCCTGATTTCAAGCCTGAGATCGAGAAGGTCATCGTGGTGTCCCCCTCCAGCCTCGTGCGGAACTGGTACAATGAAGTGGGCAAATGGCTCGGTGGACGTCTGCAGCCTCTCGCTATTGATGGCGGCTCCAAAGACGAGATCGATCGCAAACTTGGTATTTGAGTCATTCTTTTTATTATTGCAGGAGTTCGTTACAGGCTTAAAACCCAGATCAATTCAGTTGAGATGCAAAACTGATGAAGAAGACTCTGTTATCTATGTTCACTACGTGTTGATGTCAGTGCATGTGTTCTTGCAGAGAGTTTCATCTCCCAGCATGGCATGCGAGTGCCAACTCCAATTCTCATAATATCCTATGAAACCTTCCGCCTTCATGCTGAAGTCCTGCACAAAGGCAAAGTTGGGCTGGTTATTTGTGATGAGGTAAGTGTACTAGAATAAGTACATAATAAATAAAATATTCACAAGCCAGGAAATATTAGGGAATTTTATTTTATTTTTTAAATAAATGTATCATTTTAATCAGCAAGCATGCATTAAGTTGATTAAAAGTGACAGTAAAAACATGCATAATGTTACAAAAGATTTCTATTTCAAATAAATGCTGTTCTTTTGAACTTTCTATTCATCGAATCCTGAAGAAAAAAACACAATCTGAAGGATCATGTGACACTGAAGACTGGAGTAATGATGCAAAAAAAATGTTTTTAACATTTTTAAATTTGCTTTAACATCACAGCAATAAAATATATTACAATAGATAACACATCTTCACAATATTACAGTTTTTACTGTGTTTTTGATCAAATAAATGCAGCCTTCATTCTGTATGTCACGTGTTGTTGGTTTAGGGTCACAGGCTGAAGAACTCGGACAATCAGACGTACCAGGCGCTGAATGCTATGAACGCTCAGAGGAGAGTGCTGATATCTGGGACTCCCATTCAGAATGACTTACTGGAATATTTCAGTTTGGTGCACTTTGTAAATGCTGGTATTCTTGGTAAGAGACCTTTTATCGTTCCAGGTTTACATGACCCTGTGGGAGAACTTTACTGGAACTTTATTTTAAAAACATGCATTTGCGTTCAAGCGTCTGCCTATTCTCTCAGGCACAGCTCAGGAGTTCAAGAAACGCTTTGAGATCCCGATCCTGAAGGGTCGTGACGCTGACGCCAGCGATAAAGACAGGACAGCTGGAGAGCAGAAACTCCAGGAGCTCATCAGCATTGTTAACAGGTGAGCTTGAGAGTCTCTAGAAGACTCCTCCCTGTCTCACCATTCAGATCATTTGGATTAATCCTTGTTTGTTTTGTGAAGGTGTTTGATTCGAAGAACCTCAGATATTCTTTCCAAGTATCTGCCTGTGAAGATTGAACAGGTTGTCTGCTGCAAGTAAGAGATCAATTTATATTCTCTACTTTTTGTAATAGCAAGGCTCAAAATAACATTATTAATCATTTGATATTGTTGTTTCAATAATCAGCAACCTTTTGCATGTTTGTCATCATTAGCACTTGAGCAATAAGATAATAGTTGGAAATGAGCATGTGTGACTGTGATCGTTTTTCCTTGAAGTATTAATGAATTCTATTTGTGTGTCTTTGTCAGACTGACTCCCCTTCAGAAAGAGCTGTATAAGTTATTCCTGAAACAGGCCAAACCTGTGGAGAGTGTGCAGAGCGGCAAGATCAGCGTGTCTTCTCTGTCGTCCATCACCTCGCTTAAGAAGCTCTGCAACCGTCAGTATTCATCAACATAATCAGCCCTCTTTATCATTTCTGACATGAAAACACGTGCTTTAAATACAAATGTGTTTGGTCTGTCTGTTAGATCCTGCCTTGATTTATGAGAAGTGTCTGGCAGGAGAAGAGGGGTTTGATGGAGCAATAGATCTCTTCCCCCAAAAGTATTCCACTAAAGCAGTGGAGCCTCAGCTCTCAGGTCAGTTCTGACTTACACTACCCTTCATTCAGCAAAGATGAATTCAATTTGTATTACAAAAGATTTGTATATCAGATAAATGCTGTTCTTTTGAACTTTCTGTTCATCAAAGAATCCTGAAAAAGTATATATATAAGCAGCACAACTGTTTTCAGCATTGGTAATAGTAAGAAACATTTCTGGAGCAGCAAATCAGCATTAGAATGATTTCTGAAGGATCATGTGAGACTGGAGTAATGATGCTGAAAATTCAGCTTTGATCACAGGAATTAATTACATTTTAAAATATATTCAAATAAAAAGTTATTTTAAACTAATAATCTTTCACAGTATTACTATTTTACTGTATTTTTGATGAAATAAAAGTTTGTCTGTTTTGGTGAGTAGAAGAGCTTTTAAAAATCATTAAAATATTTCAGAAACATTAAAAATCTTATCAACCCCAAACATGTGCACTGTGGGCTCAGAGACGGAGCTGCACCACAAGGACCATTAACCCGAGACAGAGTTGCACCATGGGACCCTCCAAGTGCTTCTGATTCTTCATTGTTTTTCATGCAAAGAACATCACTCACCTCAGATTTCAAAAAAAGAAATGCATGAACTGATCTGATCTGTGTGGCATTGAAGCCCAGATTCATTGATTCCTGACTGTAATCTATATGACTTGTTTTCAGGGAAGATGCTAGTACTGGACTATATCCTGGCGATGACCAGAACAACAACGAGTGACAAAGTGGTTCTGGTCTCTAACTACACACAGACTTTGGATCTTTTTGAAAAACTGTGTCGAACCCGAAGGTGAGAGATTCATATCCAACATCAGAGACTGCTCACATTTCCCCAGTTACTTTCTTGATAGAGGTTTAACATTTTTTACATGATCAGCCATATTACCAAGTTGAAATTGGTCTAATAATATATATATTTCTTCACAAATAGATACCTTTATGTTAGGCTGGATGGGACAATGTCCATCAAGAAGAGAGCAAAGATCGTGGAGAGATTCAACAGCCCTTCTGTAAGTCTGTTTCAGTTCTAACACATTCTGTGTTCAACCTGTCATATTAAGTCTATTTATTAAGTCTGTTATTTATTTATATTATTTTTACTAACCTAGTTCTTAATTTAAAAAAAAAAATGCTTTCATTTTGATCTTTAGTAATTTTATATGCTTTTTTTTTTTTTTAGCACTATTTAGGTTTCATTTATTTTATTTCAGCTTCAGTTGTAGTATTTTTTTTTTTTTTTTTTTTTTGGTTTTAGTTTCAGCTAGTGATCATTTGTAATTCACATCTAATATTTGGAGTTTTTCATCTAATATTTTGTTTTTAAGAACTTTAAGTTTAGTTAAGGATAAAACCCTGAGTCCTGCACACTTTAATTCTTCTCTTCCAGAATCCAGAGTTCATCTTCATGCTGAGCAGTAAGGCTGGCGGCTGTGGCCTTAACCTGATTGGTGCAAATCGCTTGGTGATGTTCGACCCTGACTGGAATCCAGCCAATGATGAGCAGGCGATGGCCAGGGTGTGGCGAGATGGACAGAAGAAGACCTGCTACATCTACAGACTGCTGTCGGTGAGAGATGTTTCCCGGATTATACAAGAAATGTCTCAAACAATGTCTCTTATTGTACAAAACGCTTAAGGTGGATGACTAGCCAGCTTGTTTCTTTTTCCTCTGTCAGACGGGAACGATAGAGGAGAAGATCTTACAGAGACAGGCTCATAAGAAAGCCTTGAGTAGCTGCGTCGTGGACGAGGAACAGGATGTGGAAAGACATTTCTCTCTCGGAGAGCTACGAGAACTCTTTGCACTCAACGAGGACACAGTCAGCGACACACATGACAGGTAAAAACAACACTTGTGCTGCTGCCTTTTGACTAAAGGCTAAAGTAGCATTATTTTACGGATAAGGAAAATGCATAAGTTCATAAATGACACCCTGCATCATATTTGCAGTATGAAATCCAGTTTTGCTGATCCCAAAAATAATGCCTGTTTTGCTCTAGTATGAAACGCTTTCTCTCAAAATAGGATGCATTTTGTAGCATTTTTTAATTTGACAAGTCATTTGTAAGGTGACATCGTCTTGTATTATCCTTTCAACACCAGAAAAACTGCTGAAAGAAGTTTCATATTTTCCTCTGAGCCAACTATTTGTACAATTCTCAGTTGATTTTCACAAGTGTGAATGGTTCTGAAGACATTATTTTATGCCTAATCCTGATTTCACAGTTAGAATTATGACAGTGACAGAAAAAATAAATGCAAACATGAGTCAGATGTAGAGATGGGACGTTTGACACTGAGGCTCCGAAGCCTGTTTTACTCTAATGAAGCAGAGTGATTCAAAAGTCTGTCGAGGCTTGAATCAAATCTCCATGATCATGTGACTGATGACATTTGAGGCTTCATACATGCTGAGTATTGCTTTTGTGTTGAAACTGGAATCAACAAGATGTGGCTGCTGTAATTGTCACTGATAGGGTCTGTCTTTGAACCAAAAAAGATTCTAAGCTTCAATCAGGAAAAAGCTTCACAAGGCTTCATCTGCCATCTCTAGCCAGATGTTTTCTGCTACATCTGTGGGTCATGTTAAAAAAAAACAAAAAAACATTGTGAAAGTTGTTTGACATTTTTCTCACTGCTTTGCCCATTGAAAGTAGAGATATTTTGAATACTACTATTCATTGAAATTTGACTACCGTACTTTAAGTCCATCAAGTTTTAGATATTTTGAACTCAGCATCATCAGTTAGATTTTTTTCAGAATTTTTAAGATGCACTGTGGTGGTATCTAAGGAGGCGAGATCATTCAAATCCATTTTTGTGCCGTCAGGTTTCGCTGCAGGCGCTGTGTGAACAGTCGACAGGTTCGTGCTCCTCCAGAAGATTCGGACTGCACCAGCGATCTGTCCAACTGGCATCACTGTTCGGATAAAAGAGGCCTGAGGGACCCAGTGCTGCAGGCATCCTGGGACGCTGCCGTCTCGTTCGTCTTCCACCAGCGCTCACATGAGGACCAGAGAGGAGTCGTCTGAGCATCATGAGTCAAAGATCATCTGTGGAACTGATATCAGAGCTGATCTGGGAACAGTGAGAGGATTCCTGAAACCTTTCTACTGTTCAATCACTAGTACACTGACTTTTTTCAGTTGCTTTCATTGTATTTATTTTGTAAACAAATTCAATAATTATCTCCATGTATGCTATTAAAAGTGTAATTATACTCAGTGTTTGTGCTGGTCATTTATTACCTACAATAACGTTTGCATGTGCTTCTGCTCACATTTGCAAATGTCTTTTAAAAGAGCCGCTAAACGCTTGTCACATCACACTGATGTGATCTGCCATCGTCGACCTGGAGTCCCAGTCATCTGTTAATATATTACAGTACAGGATGAGCTTTCGCAGCGCTTGACCTTTGACCTCAGGGTCACGATCCAGTGGATTGAACCGCAGGTCAAGCATCAGTCGCTGAACAGGCCTGTATGTTTCCAGCAGCTGCGCAAACTCCAGCAGTTCAGCAGGAAGAATGAAATTTGAGCTGTTTGAAAGGAGAGATGACATTTATTTAACCATACATTTGGTGTGTAAATGTGTATGAAGGATGCATGTAATAAAAGCAGCGTTACCTAAGGTCTAGTTTTGTGATTTTACTTGGGTGGCCTCCTGAGAATAATTCAGCCATCTCTATGGCACTCGTTGCTGGAGGAAGAAAAACAGATTTGTCATATTTATTCACCGTTGAGTCATTCCAAACCAATATGTTTTTTTTCCTTCTTTCATGAAACACACAATGAAATGTTTTTGTAACTTTTCTTCAAAAATTTACATTGCTCACACAAAGCTTTATGGAAAAAGAGCAGCATGAGCATCAAAACATTAAGCTGGATTAATCATATGGTAATAGTTCATCCACATACAAACCCATCATAACATATACACTACTATTATCAAGTCAGAAATGCATTCTGTTTTGAAAGAAGTCTCTTCTGTTCACCAAGGCTGCATTTATTTGATCAAAAATACAGTAATAACAGTAGCATCGTAAAATATTATTACAATTTCAAAGATCTGTTTTCTGTTGTAATATATTGTGAAATATAATTTATTCCTGTGATCAAAGCTGAATTTTCAGCATCATTACTCCAGTCTTCAGTGTCACATGATCCTTCAGAAATCATTCTAATATGCTGATTTGCTGCTCAGGAAACTGTTTTTATTAATGTTGAAAACAGTTAATATTTTTGACGAAACAATAATACAGTTTTCTTCTGGATATTTTGATAAATATAAAAAGTTCAAAAGAACAGCAGTTATGTGAAATATACATCTTTTGTAATAAAGATCACTACTCTCTTTAATGCATCCATGCCCCTAACCTGATATTGTGTGTAAGTAGTGTAGTTATTCTACAGAGGAAGTTCAGTCTTACCCAGGCGATTCTGGCTGAGCATCAGGGTGCGGAGGGAGGAAATCCCTTTCAGTGCTTCTACAAATGGCAGCAGGAAGTCCTTCTTTACAGCACACTTATCCAGCAGCCTGCAGTCTCTGAAGGACAGCTCTGAGATTCAAACAACAGCACAAACATTAGCCACTCATTTCAGCACTCGGTTTAGCTTATGTATTATGTTGTACCTTACCTTCCAACACAGAACGTTTCAGAAACTGAAGAATCTCCTGGTGATAGTCAGACAAGTTTATGTCTTCCAGCTTTAATACCTTGAGGGATGGATTAGATCCTATGGGGGGAAAAAAATACAAAAATAAAAATGTACTTTGTATCTTAATAGCCATTTAGTCTGGAAAGACATTTTGTAATAAAAACGCAGTTTGAAAAACAACAGAAATAATTCATAATACTCAAACACTAGATAAAAAGATGTATCAGGTGGGACGGGTAAGAGAAGCATTTCTCCATTACTAAACTGGTATGACGTACTCTTCATGACCTCAGAAATACAAGTGAAAAAGAAGTGCACTTAACTGTATTGAATCTGAACTTGTATTGTACATCAATACATATAAAGAGTATTAAAAAAATAATAATAATAATAAATAAAAAAACTGTACTTAATATTAAATAAATAAGCAACTTAAGTGTGCTTTCAAGAGTCTCTTAATATTATTCTTAATTTATATTCTTAATATAATTATTATTCTTTATATAATTAAGTACACCTTTAAAAAGTAAACTCTGAAATAATATAAAATTTAAAAACGTACTTTCAATTTGAAATCACTGTTTTACTAATCTTTTGTAATGCTTTAAAGAGGTACACTTATTAATTGTTGACCAACATACTAAAGTAAAGTATATGTAAAGTACTTGATTATATATTTTTTTAAACTGTAGTGTTGTTTAATATTACATTTAATGTTAATATATTTTAAAGGTTCTAAAATGCAACTTCACATAAATAAAATACATTTAAATACAATTTTCAAAAGAAATTACACACATTCAGGGTACACTTTAATCATGTTTCAGTCAACTGAAGTAATTACGAAATTACATACGAAGACGTACTTAAGTGGGTCAAAAAATGATCAGCCAATTAAGTGTCTAAAAACATTACTTTCACTTCACACATGAGTGTATTGTTTAAAAGTATACTGTGTAATAAGTACTCTTTACTCTTATGCTGAAGTGCACTTTTTCACAAGGGTGACAAAAGGATGTTGAGATGTTGTAAACGTCTGGTTAAACCAGGAACCGATTATTTGTCAGATTACCTGTTAATGTGTGAAAAAACTGCTGTGACAGATGGATTCCTGTGAAATGAAGGTTGTTGAGTTTTGGAGCCGATGTCAGGACCGGCAGAAAACACGCCACTGTCATCGGGCCAGTGGATCTGACTGTCAGCTTCTCCAGACAGAGCTCTGCAAATAAAGAAAAAGAAAAAAGAATGATCATATGTTTATTATTTAAGAATAAAATGTATTTACCCTGTGGCAAAATATGTGAATGTCAAAATTCTCTCTTTTGCTATCTATCTATCTATCTCTGATAAACTGGTGCATATCAACATCTCATCTGCACAACATCTTTCTGTACTATCTTAACAATTCATATGGATTTAGACAAAAAAAAGCTGTTTGTCTCAGCTCATCACCTTTGTTTTCAGTGAACCGTGGCTGCGGTCTCCATGTGTTTCTGTCGGCAGGCGGGCAGATCTCCAGACACAGGCTCTGTAGGGTCGGACAGGCTCTCAGCATGCTGATCAAGTGTGTGTGACCGCTAACATAACTTACACGGAGATCCGTCAGAGAGCAGCCGGGGTTCAGAAACAACTGTCTGAGAGACTCCACCAACACTGACATCTCCTGCTCACTAATGAGCCCTGCACACACAAACACACTTCCTGCAATCCATGTTAAACAAATAAATAAATATACAAATAATTTAAAATAATAATAATAATAATAATACATAAAATAACATTGGGATGTGAATGATTTCATGTTTTTGAAAGAAGTCTCTTATGCTCATCCAGGCTGCATTTGTGTGATTAAAAATGCAGTAAAAACAGTAATATTGTAAAATATTATTGTAATTTAAGATAACGGTTTTCTATTTGAATATATTTTAAGATGTAATTTATTCCTGTGATCAAAGCTGAATTTTCAGCATCATTACTCCAGTCTTCAGTGTCACATGATTCTTTAGAAATCATTCTAATATTCTAAATTGCTGCTCAAGAAACATTTCTGATTATTATCAATGTTGAAAACAGCTGTTTTAATAATTTAAGTCAGTTGTGCTTATTCATTTTGTCGAAAGCATGATCATTTTTTTCAAGTTTAAAAGACAGCATTTATTTGAAAAAAAAAAAAAAAACTTTTGTAACATAAATGTCTTTACTGTCACTTCTGATCAATATAATGCATACTTGATAAATAATATTGAATAATAATTAAAAAAATAAAACAATAATAATAATAATAATAATAATAATACAAAATAAAATTAAATATATGGATATTATGATCAATTGAATGCATCCTTGATGAATAAAAGTTAAACCTTTTATTCTTTAAAAATAAAATGTAATCAATCAATCAGTCAATAAAAATAAATGTCCATTGGTGTCATTTTCACTAATAAGGAATCAGATTTAGTAGTTTGCTCTAAAAAGCCAGATTAAAATAAAATAGTAATACACAACTAAAATAAAAAAAATTAAAAAGTTTACTGACCCCAAACTTGTAATGAGAACCATTTATAAACCTGTTGTCCAACAAAAAACAGCTGTCAGCATGCACTTACAGTCACTGTGGAGATGTAGCGTGCGAAGACACAACCATGTGGGCAGGGTATGTGACACTGTGCTCAGGATTTCACGCTTGGACACTTCAAAATCAAGCGAGTGGATCTGACCTTCAGGGCAGCGGTCAGCAGGGCTGCTTGAGGACGAAACCTCGCCATACAGAACCTCTGGGTTTCCGTCCACGTCTAAAGCGAGACGTTTGGCAGAGGGTTCCTCCAGCTCTGCACTACACCTCGAGTCTAAATCATGGCCATCAGCGTGGGACGTCTCTGGAGCAGTGGACACCGTTAGCTGAGGACCTCTGCGTCCGGACATGAGCCAGCTCAGAAAAGATGAATCTGGATTTCTTCTCAGAACTACCTCTCTAACAGAGCCGTGATCCAGGAGCCGGTGGAGGATAAACAACGCGTATTTCCGTTCATGTTTGAATAGCGATTTCACGTCCAGTAATTTGAGGGACGTCACTCCCTTTTCTAAAGTGCTCAGGATGGGCCGCAGGTCCACGGATGCCAGCCTGCAGAAGTTTTTGGATGATGTGTGGAGAGAAAGGACTCTGACGTGCTTTACGGTCATGGAGAGAATGGAAGAATCGCTGAGGTGGGAAAGGTACGATCCTCCCCGTCTGACCTGAGTGAACAGGACCATGTGAAAGAGCCGTTCCAGACATCTCTGCTTCCAGTCCTGATCGGGCAGCGCTGACTGAAAAAAACAAACAAACAAAAAAACAGTAAACCAGATTTCAGGTTTAGTGCACTTGCTCACAACATGAGTCTCATAAAATACACAAAATAAAATAAATGAATCATTTACTACATATGTTACTTATAAGGAATTTGACTTAGTAGTTTGCTCTGAAAAGACAGAATAAAATTTAATAATAATAATATACAAAATAAAATAAAATAATTTAAAGTAAGTTGTAGTTATAAGGAATCTGACTTGGTAGTTTTTTTCTAATAAAATAATAATACATTTAACTACAATAACAACAACAAAAAAATACAAATAAAATGAAATAAAACTATCATTTATTGGCCATGTAAGCTGTTCTTATAACGAATTTGACTTAGTAGTCTGCTCTGAAAAGCCAGAATAAAATAAAATGCAAAAAAAAGAAAATAAAAATAAAATAAAATAAAATCAATAAAAATTACGCAAAAAAAAGAAAGCCAGTATAAAACAAAATAATAATACACAAAAAATAAATTATAAATAAAGGTTTACTGGCCATGTATGTTGCACTTATAAGGAATTTGTCTGGGTTGAATAAAATAAAATAAAATAGAATAGAACAAAATAAAATACCCCCCACCAAAAAAATAAATAATAAAATAAATTGTATAAAATGAAAATATGAAAGTTAACAAGTGAAAGATAAGCAATATGCTAAGCATGCTCATCAAACATAATGACAGTCATGGTTTTATTCAGCAGAAATGATCATATAAAGAACAACAAACCTTCAACCTCCAGCGCCACGTCTGGTCCAGATCTCTCCATATTGCTGCCCAAATTACAGAGGTGGAGATTCCTGAAATAAGCATCAGGCTTTAGTGTTAAATACATCCCTCTGACTTCATTAGATGTCACTAATATAAGAGTAACAGAAATGTAATGAAGTTGTGTGTATGTCTGTATTGTTCTGCACCTTTGGTGGCAGCAGCAGTTTCAATCCTGTCCAGATAATAAATGTTTAGATGTGGCAGTAAGTCCTTCAGGAGAGACACGGGCAGATCTACATCAAGACAGATGGAAAGAATATTAGAAATGTCAAACAGTTTTCCATCGAGTCCTTTATGTCCATGAATTGTAATGAAGTTAATTCCGTTCAACGTTCAGTTAAGTTACATACATATTAATTCCTGGTCTGGCATTAACAAGACATTTTGCTGTAAGTAAAACTCACTCGAAACCTTTTTTTCCAACACATCCATGTTCTGAGCAACTTTGACGATGCACATTTGCACCAACGAGCTTCCATCCGAGTTCCCCATTTTTACACAAGAGACGAGCTCCAGTGTTGTTGTTGTTGTTGTTGTTGTTTCTTCTTCTTCTTCTTCTTCTTCGTGGTTTTTAACGGCGGTTGGCAACCAACGTAAATAGGCGAGCTCAAGTGTTTTCTCGCACCGGAGCGTGTGTTTCATACATCTCTACTGTTGTGCTTCCGTCATGTGTTTGGAAAATAAAAATGTATTAGAAGGAAATATTGGAGGATATAAGTAGTAACTCGTCCAGGGGGCGCTCTGCGGCTCAGAAAGCCGATTCTTTCATGTAAGCGACATTGTACATATTTTTTTCTCTCTCTCTCTCTCTCTCTCTCTCTCTCTCTCTCTCTCTCTCTCTCATTTGGGATATTTAAACGGTACACAGTATAATCTTTTAAATTTAAATATTCCAATAATTAATGCCTGATCGACAAATGGAAAGCTGCTACCATAAACCACTATGAAAATCTTTTAAAATTCGTAACTAGTAATCACAAACTACGATTGGCCCAATCTGGCCAGCGCAAAGTAAAGAAACCAATACCACGTGACAACAATTTTTTTTTAAAATATAATTTATGTCTGATAATTTACATTTGATTAAGAATTTAAATGTGCATTAATCTAAATGCGCAGTAATTACACAATATTTGGGCTTCTAATTCCGCCAGTTAAAAACAACCTTACTTCATGTTAATTTCCATTCTAGTTGCTCAATTTCTACGGAAAGAACGCGCCAATTGGCTCAATTCTTCTCAACTCTAACTTCCGGGCGCTGAAGTGGCCAATGAAACACGCTGTAGCGGTGCAAGTCCCGCCCAACAGCGCAGAACCGATCGGAAAGCACTCCTGCAATCTTTACTGATTGATTACACGAAAAAAAAAAAGTTGTACAAACAAATAAAACTTAATTTCTTTCATTTAAATTTTACAAAACTAATTTCTCTATTTTAATTAATTCTCGTATATGAAGAGCATCTTGTTTTGCAACCAAAATGTTCCTTAATGCTAGCTTTTACCTGTAGTGTACACTTATGATCTTTGTATAGTGTTGATGCTTATTTGCTATTTAAATTCCCAACAGCAAAGTTATCGCAATAAAGTAATGAAAACAGCAGTTGTCTTTTCTTCTTTATTGTTATTTGTTGCATTAGCAATAAACCCAAATTTATGCCAACATCATCTCTTTACTGATCTCAACAACAGAAAACACATGAAAGATGAAAACAGAGCACAGTTATTAACACTTCAGTCACAATTCAGCAACATAGATGATTTGAAGAACCTATGGGTTATGGTGAATTGTTGAATCTGGGACAGAAATCAAATCTTATATAAATAACCGAGCACTGTATTTCTATAAGCAGACATCGATTTATAAACAGCGCTGAGATGCTCCTTTATTTGATTGACTGGAAAACCTTGTGAGCCACCTGCAGAAAACAAATAGAGCAGAATGTAGTTATAATGAATAATGTTTACAAAAAATATATTTTAAACAGTTCATTGAAAAACTAAAATTGTGTCACACAAATGAATAATTTTGGGAGAATTTTTCACAGAAAAAATAGCAGCATACAAGTTTAGTATGACAAGCGAGAGGATAAATATTGATAGAATTTTTTTGGTTAAACTACTCAATGTAGGGTGTGTGACTTCAAACCACATCTGTAAACAAGACACCTATCTAGCAATCACTGACATCTAACATCCACAGGTTCGATTGAGCATCAGCACTCACACAGTGGTCACGAGCGTGCAGGAAGTCAAAGAGCTCCTCCGTACAGTCCTCTGTCGTCTCTGAGCGTGAGCCGACCCGTGTCTCGCACGCCTCGAGACGCTCACGAGTGTGAACGCAATGCTCCATCTGCTCACACTTCTCACGCATCGTCTCTAATGGGTCCTGAGGAGTAAATATTCAAACATAATCTTCATCAAACTCAGTATGCATAGACATCAATGAAGACATTATGAAGATGCACTCTGATGTACAGATGTAGGACTTGGGTTTGACAAATGAAAGTGACTAAGAATTGGTAAATAAGGAGGACACCAGAAAAATGTAAGGATACATAAATTCAGAAAATCATCAAAACTGGGGGTGAAATGACCTTTTCATTAACATTTTTATGAGACATATATAAAAATGTGCCATTACATTATATTATATTTTATATAGATAGTTGACAAATAAAAATTGGACTGTATCCTATGTTTTGACATAGAAAAAAAATGTAGAAAAATTAACAAAACAAATAACATGAGAAAAATGTATCTTCATTCTTAGAGTTACAAATAGCATGAGAGAGGTTTATCTTCAATGTTAGAGGTTTTTTTTTTTTTTTACATATACACATACATATATATATATACATATATAAAATATTGCTTTATAATACAAGACATAAAAGACATACCACCATATCCTGCTCCTCTTCTTCTTCTTCCTCCTGAACACAAATAAATGTATTAACTGGATACATATATATGCATATTATATATACATACATAAATATCATGAAAGCAACAACAACAACAAAACATAGGATACCTAGGATGCGTGTGTTTACTTACACATACAAGACAAAGGCAAAATCTCACGCGACAGTTTAGACAGCAGAGGTATAAGATAATAGCTTATGTACATTAGATTCAACGTATAGATCAGGCTCGGCCCATTAGCCAGACCGGTTTGACATAAAGCGGCCTCTTTATCACACTAAATGACATTTAAAGCGCTCTGTAAAACATTATATGCTACTATACCTCCTCTGGCTCTCCATTCGTGATCATTTTATCTTCGAAAACCATGATTTCAGCTGAGTTTTCCTGACTTGACCCTCTGTGGACTGTCGATATGCGCCGATGGAGGACAGCGTGACACTTTCCGGAAGTTGTAAGTGTTTAAAGACTTTCACGTAAAGAGAGTCGGTCCACCTCTGTCAACTTCCGGTTCACAGTATCTTTCCACCTCACCGCAGTCCTGCCATCATCAGGTAGTGCATGTCATTTGCTGCGTCCCAATGTGCATCCTACGCCCTTAATGTATGTACTCTTTTGGTGAAGAAAAAGTACACACTTTTGAGTGTGTAGTAGAAGAGTAGGCAAGCTTTGGGACATATTATCACGTCACACAACTGCGTCTTTAACGGGCCGTTCATGTCGCATCTGTTACACGCACCCTGTCACTGTAAACTGGCCTGTCAATCATCTTATCACATTAACATCCTCCACATTTAATTTCATTTAACGTCCTACCATATTGGAGAAAAAAGAAGTAGCTCGTTGATCTGCCAGTCGCGGGTCTTGTATGCAGACAACTCTGCTATTTTCTGCATAATGATGCATTTAAAAGTTAACGACCAAATGGATGTTTATAAAAGTTCACATTGCTGTTGCAGATGAAATATAATACGGATAACAATAAATAAATAGTTTTTACTAATTTAAATGTTGATTATTAGTAACTCTCAGACCCCTTTTTGTAAACCTCTCTAAGGTCGATCGCGCGCATCCGCCACGTTTGTAGTTTTTCTAACGCTTTTTATTCGTGTTTGTAGTTCTGGACCGAAAGCGCAATGGATTGTGGGCAATTTTAGCCATTAGAATGTGCAGGGATCCACACTTCAAAAATCGACCTGAAATAGTAGACCATCCGGGGACTTTTGGCATACTCTTTTCAACATACTATGCTTTGGGACACACTTATTATAATCTCACATACTATTTAGGATGGATAGTATGAACACTGGGACGCAGGGTAACACTCCAAACTCTTAAGTAATATGACATTTTCAGTCATACATTAATTCCTGCCAGCGTTACATTGTAAATGTTTTGCTGCCATCTGTTGGCCTGGAGTATGAACGTCAGTGGAACCAAATATAATAATACAGCTGAAATATATCATGTTTAAATACATGTTAGCTATACTACCTGCCCACAAATAAGGATATCACAGCTTTTCTCCCCGGTTTTTGGCCACAGCTCGTAGTCTTTCTCTTATGAAGGATCTGATTTCCATTCGCACAGGAAATGGAATGAAAGTTGGAGCTCTAGTGCGGACGATTCATAGTGATGTCTTTAACCTCGCCGAGGGTCTTAAAGACACGGTGACAACATTTGAGAGTACATCACTCTTCGCGCTCCGCACGATCACAACACACTGAGCAGCAGTTATGGACGGCTTTGATGTGCAGCAGCTTATATTAGACATGGATATGAAGTGGACGCCGGTGATTGCAGCCACTGTTTGCGGAACAGGTGCATTATATCTCTTCTTGAAATGGAGAAATAATCAGAAGATTCAGAAGAAACTATTAAACGCACGGAAAAGACGAGATAAATCTTTTCAACAGGCTGAACAAGCGGTGCGACAATTTAAAATAGAGGTATAACAACTAACATGCATCTATTATTCATGCAATATGCATATGGAATATGCATTGTGTATAGAGAAAGTGTTTATGTGCATTTCATGTACGCAAATTCTAATGTTGTCACTTTATATGGGGTAAGTTGTCACAATGAAATCTTCTGCTACTGTAAGATGTAAAAAATGAAGCAAGTAAGAAACAAACCAGTTTATGAAAATGTGAAAATGAAAGGTGTAAGAAAAATCCACAATTTCTTCCATTCTTGTGCCAAACATGTAAAAGAAATCAAATTAAATGCATTTAAATGATGCTTTAAATATATTAATAATCAAATTTAAATGAATCGTAATACATTTAAAACAGTAAAAATTTACTTCATTTTTCTTTTGCACTCGTAATATTTTAAAGTAAATTTAAGTTTGAAATTAGGTACAATCCACTTAACTAAGAGTAAAATTAACAAAGCGAATAAGTAAATTTAACTTGGCCAGTTAGAGTTTGTTGAGTAATTTCTACTTAATTATTTGAAGTTTACTCTGCTTTTTTTTTCAAGTACATTTTTTTTCTTTGTTTGTAAACTTTACTCAGACAATGAAGCACTGAAATAAGACCAGCTATTAAAGCTTAATGTTCACTTAGAAACATTTAAGTGAATAAGGCAGTAGATAGCTTGCTATACTTCCCATACTCTTCTGTAAGAAATGTCCACACAATATAATTAATACCTAACTGAACACAGACCTCAATACTTGGTACACAATAAACAATGACGGTAACAATCAGTGGATTGTGTTTTGAGTATGAATGGATCATTTTGAGTAGAAAATCAACTCCAGATATCACAAAACATACCATAGAACAGTGTAAATACAACTAGAAAACAGTTAAAAATTCGACCTAATTTTGATGGGAACACTAGTATCATAACTTTGATATTTACTCACAGAATCCTGGTAAACATAACAAACAATTCCAAGTAAAATATATTTATAAGTTCAAACTTTAATTTTTTTTCAGTCTGACTTTTATGGAGAATCAGATAAAGATAAATTCTATCTTCACTATATTGTTGACTCTTTTCTGAATGCATGAGAGTGGGGGGTAGTTTTCCATTTTTACATAACCAACAACATTACAAGAATATTACAATACTGAAATTTTAGTTCAAGCTAATTTATCAGATTTAACTAGATGTTTGGAAACCAACATCTAAAACCATTTCTAGAGAAAATAAGCATTTGTGTAATTGGACTTTTGACTCAAAACTGTTTAGTTACTGAGATTAAGCACCTGTGACAACTAGCCCCCGCCTCCTCTGTTATAAATTAATTCAATAAATATTTGATGTTTTTTTTTTCTCTCTCATCTTTCTAGAACCCAGACTTTGAGAGCAGCTCTATAGTGTCTCTGTCTTTGCCGGAGCTCACTGGGAAACTCAAGGACGGCTCCCTGCAGCCAGACGCTGTGCTTTATGCCTTTATGGAAAAGGTTGTGAATGCTGCCATATTTGACATGTGGATAATATACTGTCTGAGATTTATGAGTTTATGGCCAGCTTCAGAGGTTTACAATCAATGTTGTAATTGCTATAATTTTTTAGACCTGAAACCACCTTGTGCAGTCTATTCTATACAACATTTACTAATAGTTTTAATCCTATTTTTATTTATATTATAAATGTCAGCTATAATATTATTAAAATATCAATATTTCTGCATAAATATAACCCAAAACATCACCAGCTCAAGTCCTGAAAGTAGACAAAGAGAACCCAATCAAACAAATGAGACAAAAATATTTTATTTATTGAGAAAAATGATCCATTTTTGCAAAAGTATGTGAATCTTTGCTTTCAGTGTCTGGTGTGGCCTCATTTTTCAATTGGATTAAGGTCTGGACCTTGGCCAATCCAAATCATTAACTTTGTTCCTCTTTAACCAGTAGAACGACTTGTTGTCTTGCTGCATGTCCCACTTTCTCTTGAGACTGAGTTCTGGCACAGATGTCCTGATATTTTCCTTTAGAATTTGCTGGTATAATTCAGGATTCATTGTCCCATCATTGATGGCAAGTCGTCATGGCCCAGATGCAGCAAAACAGGCCCAAGCCATGATACTAACACCACCATGTTTCACAGATGGGATAGGTTTCTTATGTTGGAATACAGTGTTTTTTCTTTTTTTTCCAAACGTAACGCTTCTCATTTAAAACAAAAAGTTCTGTTTTGGTCTCATCTGTCCACAAAACATTTCTCCAATAGCCCTCTGGCTTGTCCACATGATCTTTAGCAAACTACAGACAGGCAGCAATTCTTTTTGGAGAGCAGTGGCTTTCTTCTTGCAACTCTGTCATGTGCACCTTAGATGTTCAGTGTTCTCCTGATGGTGGGCTCATGAACATTAAAAATAGCCAATGTGTGAAAGGCCTTTAGTTGCTTAGGGTAACAGTGGTCTTGAATTTCCTGACTGTGGATTTGTGGAGTCCAAACCCTTTATAGATGGTTTTGTGACCTTTTCCAGCCTGATGAGCAAGAGAAACTCTTTTTCTGAGGTCCTTTGTTCATGCCATGATTCACTTCCACAAACATGATCAAACTTTGATAGATCTCTGTTCTTTAAATTAAACAGGGCAGGCAATGACATCTGATAGTCATCCCACTGTTTGAAAACACCTCTGAACAGATGCACTCTAATTTCACATTCAAATCACCAGCTGATCCTAGAGATTCACATACTTTTGCAATGAATATATGACAAAGAAATTTTTTGTTTGATTGGGTTCTCTTTGTCTACTTTTAGGACTTGTGTGAAAATCTGATTATGTTTTGGGTCATATTTATGCAGAAATATAGAAAATTGTAAAGGGTTCACAAACTTTCATGCATCACTGTATATATAAAAGTGCACGGGACCAGCAGGAAAAGAAAACGCTTATTGTTGAGTGTAATGTTGTACTTCAAAGGCTCTGGAGGTGAGCAAGAATCTGAACTGCAGCACTGAGATCTTAATGGAGTCCGTGACGCAGCTGAAAGACATCAACACTCAAAAGAAAGGTATTCTGTATGGAGTGCCCATCAGCATCAAGGAAAATGTCGCATATGAGGTGAGTATGATGGTTACTAGACAGGTTCAGAGAAGTGTCTTCCTGTGCGGTGTATGAAACGTCCTGTATGTGTGAGCAGGGTCATGACACTTCCTGTGGTGTGGTGAGTAAGTTGGATCAGCCTGAGCTTGGGGACAGTGTGGTGGTTACAGTGCTGAAGAAGCAGGGCGCAATCCCATTCATCAAGACCAACATACCACAAAGTCTTCTCAAGTGAGTAAACACTGTATTATTGAAAATGGAAATACCTGGTAATATCAAATGATTTGCAGGCCAAGAAGAGTCATGAAAATGAATCTTTAGCGAGCAAGAGTGTGAGAAGAGACCATGCAGTTAGTACACTGTAAAAAGTGAAAGTTGACTTAACTTAAAACAATTGAGGAAACCCGTTGCCTTAAAATTATTAAGTACATAATAATTAAAAAAAAAAAAAAGTTAAGTGAAAAAAAGTTTAATTATCATGGCTTTCCTGTAGCTCAAATAGTAGAGAATGGTGCTAGCAACGCCAAGATTATGGGTTCGATTCCCAGGGAAAGCAAGAGCTGATAACATGTAAAAACTGTAATTTGAATGCAATGTAAGTCGCTTTGGATAAAAACGTCTGCTAAATGCATAAATGTAAATGTCATGTACTTAAAAATTTTAAGGCAACGGGTTTCCTCAATTTTTTTTAAGTTTAGTCAACTTATCACTTTTTACAGTGTAGCTCATTCACTGGAGCCTTTATTCGTGAAATCCAACTGTTTACCTCGCAAATCAATTTATTTGTTACTATTTTGAAACAATTTATCTAATGAACAGTGACATACAGCCCAAGGGCAAACACTACTGTAACTACTTTGCTGATTCTAAAAGTACCGGTCTAATGTACCAGTACTTCAGTTCTCTCCTGCAGACTTCAGTAAACAGAACAGATTTTTATTGGCATCTGTTAAACTTATGGTATTATGACATTATGGGCTGGTATTACACGGGAATATATAAGATCTAAGGTGTAACTTCTGCTGAAACCATGATTTTCCCAAGATAAGACCCCTGTACAGTTCATATAAAACCAGTCATAAACACCTGGGGCTCCACAATCATTATACATTTTATGAGAGGTGAAAGTTGATTATAATGAAATCGATCACAAATGCCAAGTTTCAGGGGTCAGCTAGAGTAGTAGACGTTAGAGCAGAAATATAAATGCGTAGGTGTGTCTTTAGCCATTTCTTGAAGGTTGTGATGGTCTCAGCAGATCAGGTGGAGATTAGAAGCTTGTTCCACCACTGAAGAACAGAGAGAGCGAAGGTTATGGAAAGCTAATTTGTACCTTTGTATCCACTGCTGTTACCAACCCAAACCCTCTGTATTTGTATCTACTGTAGTTATGACTGCAGTAACCCCATTTATGGGCAAACCTTGAACCCCTGTAACCTTCAGAAGACCCCTGGTGGTTCATCCGGAGGAGAGGGAGCTCTGATTGGAGGAGGCGGCTCCATCCTGGGCCTAGGCACTGACATTGCTGGGAGCATTCGTATCCCAGCATCCTTCTGTGGGATTTGTGGATTTAAGCCCACAGCAAGGAGGCTAAGGTACGTATGCATCTTTCAATGTGAGGTTACTGTATATGTGGTGAGGAAAAGTTTCATATTCCAAAGCAAAGGGTCCACAGTAGGTTTTGGAAGTGTGATGTATTTTAAATAAAGAACACGGTCAGAGACGGAGTCTTTTGAGATTTTATTCTTGCAAGAAAGTCAGTGAGCTCCGCCATATGTTTGACAAAAATAAGTGAGCATGCTTCTCTACTTTTATACCCTTTTGCCCTATTGTTTTTAATAGCTGTCTCCCAATATTACCATATATAGCTAAGAAAGCGTGATAAGCACTTGATATGTTTCACTCCTCACATAGCATCTTCCCGAAATCCTCATGATATACTGTTGTTTTTTTTTGTTTTTTTTAAGCAAGCAAGAACAAGCAGGTCATCGTGACATCTTCTCATATTCAGGCAGAAGCAGGCCTCACTCTTAAACGCTCATATACCACTTCATAATATCAAAGAAATATTGTAGTAAATATATGGAGTAAATATGAATAATATGAGATTAATTTACACAAATGCTTCATACAGTAATTGACAACAAAGGTTTTAAAGATTCTGTCCTGCAAATGACCTCTTGAAGAGTTACGTAATTCCCTTGTCGTATCAATGTAAGTCATAAACATTAATATGTTGAAATATTGCTGTGTTTAAACAGTAACAGAGTTAACCATCCTAGTTCTTTTAGGCATTAAAAGCCATGTGCTCAGGTATTTATTAGACATATAATGTAATGCTTGTATTGCTACAAATCTCCAGTTTTCAATGTTCCGTTGTTTAGTATAGAAAATTAAAGTAACAGGGTTGAGCATTTAAGAGAAAAGATGAACAAAATAAATATGAATGTGATAACACTTTTATAGCTATATGTGACCCTGGACCACAAAACCAGTGTCAATTTTTTCAAAATTGAGATTTATACATCACATGAAAGCTGAATAAATGGAATCTGAGGGTGCAAAAAAATCTAAATATTTAGAAAATCGCCTTTAAAATTGTCCAAATGAAGTTCTTAGCAATGCATACTACTAATTAAAAATTAAGTTTTTATATATTTACTGTAAGAAATTTACAAAATATCTTCATGGAACATGATCTTTACTTAATATCCTAATGATTTTTGAATCATTAGGATTGATCATTTGTATTTTTGGCTATTGCTACAAATACACCCCAGCGACTTAAAGGGGTGGTTTACTGCTTTTTTTTCTTTACTTGATTGTGTTTATGGGGTGCAATATAACATGTCTTCGTGTTTCATTTGTTAAAAAACGCCTTATTTTTCATATATTCCACCTTTATTGTAAGCCGCTTTCTCCTCTGTCATTTGAACGACCGGTTGACTTCCTGATTCTCTGAAACCACTCCCTCAGAAACAGGCGATGGGCTCAGATTGGTTAGTTGGGCCGGTGTGTTGTGATTGGCTAAACTGCGTACTGCACGTTGTCCGGAAACTTCACGCCCGTTAGCTTTACGGGTGACAGCTGCATGAGCTCCGGTCAAATGTAAATAATGGTGTCAATATTGAGTATCAGTTTGAGCCAGAATCAGACCCAGAAAGCGGTAATGAAGAGAGTCAAGCAGAACTTCCGCAAGCACGGCTCTTACAAACGTTTCTGAATGGAAGTTTGCTGTTGTGATTACATATCATTTTTTGAAGTTTGTACACGTTTGTCTTATACACACAAAATAGCATCGAACTAACTGGCTACTAACCAAACAGCGCTGGCTTGTGTTTACGTTCTTGATCAACTCGAAAAATTACGTCATAAAGTAGGCTATACATGGAAAATACATTCACAAAATTAGTACATAATTACAAATTCGGGTCCAAAATGTTTGTATGCGTTTGTCATAGACACACGAAATAGCTTTTAACTAACTGGCTACTAAAGCCAGCGTTGGCATTTGTTTACGACCTTGATGAAACTAAAACATTACGTCTGAAATTATACATGCAAATACATTTAAAATTATGAAATCTTACTTACAATCTTACTTACACCCAACAACTGCTGCCTCTGGTTTTAAAGCTGGAACTGCTCCATGTTTTAGTAATAGTTTCTGTGTGAATCCGGCATTGAACTCGTGTAGATTCTGGAAGCTGTCTTCCGTAAAATGCGCAGCACAGAGAGCTAAATTATGATTGTAATTGTCAAGAACATAATCAAACATAAATTTTAATTATTGTTGATGAACTACAGCATCCGTAGGAAGCCCGAACACAGAAGACCTGACAGCTGGGTGAAAATAACACCGTTTCGACGGCACGGCTACAACTCTCCACTATAACTCTTCCTCTTCGACAAAGCCGCAGAACATGGTCTTGCCCCCTTTTCTGCATGTTCCGGAGGGAGGGGTTGATTGGTTTATTTCGTATGCAACCCGGGAAGTAGTTTGTTGTTGTCCCGTATGAGTCGTTTTTGTAGGCATTAAAAAGTGAAAATCGCAGTAAACCACCCCTTTAAAAACAGCTTTAAAAATTACTTTATTGCATTCCAGATGATTTTAAAGAACTTTTCACTATAAATTTTAGGGTAGCTTGAATGTAAAACACTGTCATGAATTCGTTGTATTCCCTTTTGTAAAATACAAATTAATTGTTGTAGTCTAACCCGATCTCATGAAAGTGCGTGTAGCACGATTTTCTCTTTCTATTTGACGTAATGTTTATAAGCAGAAATTGACTTTGGCATGCAAAAGACTGATACATTAATTATTAATGGCATGGCTGGTTCAGTCCACAGAAATACGGGACACACTGGCCTATAATTTACTGCTGAAATGTTTGCGGGGCAAATCTCAGGTCAGTCTGAGCATTCATGATACGCACAGCGCGTCCAGCCGTACACCTGCAGGAGCCACTGTCCCTGGAGACAGGAACTGCACAGACAGATATCAACACACATACATGGAGAAACACTTATCTTACTTCAAGGTTGAATAGCTAGACTCTTCTTCTTATCAGGTACTGTTCCCAAAACATACAGACAATGAGTGTAGCTTCTTAGTAAGAGAAAATGAGAGAAGCACAGAAATTGAGTTTATTCTTTAAAATACAGACATAAAACTACTATAAGCATTCTGCATATGAGGTGTTCCCATCGCCGAGAGGCTCAGATGACCTCTTTGACCTCATGGTGAGCCTGAGAGGAGTACATAGAAGTTAAGCATATGGAGAGAAATCTCACGAATAGGAGAGAGTACGTTTCAATAACAAAATACCTCTTTACTGTCTACTATATGATATACAATATAGGAGGTTAAATGCTGATTAATAATAATTCAAAAAGGATATAGATGAATATATATATATGAAGGCTGTCATGGATCCAGATTCCACTCCTTCATATATGTACATATATAAAAAACAAAATAGTATTATTAACTAGAATGAATCAAAAGTAGCCTAATTGCTAATATATCAAGGGAATCACATTGCTAAATGTTATACAAGTTTATTTTTACTTTATCTGACTTTTATTTATGTATTTATTTATTTTATTTTATTATTAATGAGAGACACAGTGTAATGTCCTTTAGTAATTGTGTATGTGTGGCTGAATCTCAGGTCATATTTTCATTGACATTGACATTTATTGAAGCAATATTTCTTGTTACCTGTTTTTGATTTTGGGGTGAAATGTTTCCTGTTCTTGATAAAGTATGATCTTGACCGATTTTGTCAACTTTCACCTTAATCTACCTGTTTTTCTTGTTCTTTGCTTTTTTTTTTAAATTAATTCATTTTTTTAATCATTTAGCATTCAAGGAATCGGTTCTTGCGTCAAAGGCCAGAAATCAGGTAAGATCGTCATGCTGATCTAGTTCTGAATGGTACACTAGAACAGAGCATCGTGTACTAGAACATCGTGTAATGTATGTTGCGTCATTGTAGCATTATGGTGATTTGTTTGCAGTGTTGTCCTCTCTTGGCCCTTTGGGAAGAGACGTCGAGAGCTTGGCACTGTGTATGCGGGCACTGCTCTGTCAGGAGATGTTCTCCTTAGACCCCACCATCCCTCCCATACCATTCAACCAAGAGGTTCGGCATTAAATATCACACACCAAATGCCTGTATTTGTGATGTGTTGTGTGAATGCAGAATCTATGATACTTTGCTTTTGTTAAACAGCTGTATAAGAGCTCAGAGCCCCTGAGGATTGGTTATTATGAGAACGACGGGTACCTGCAGCCGTCTCCGAGCATGGCCAGGGCATTCAGGGAGACTAAGGACCTGTTGGAGAGAGCGGGGCACACGGTACACAGACACACTGCATTAACAGTTGTTATGCAATTTAATGCAAACTAATGGCAGCTTGTAGGTAAGAAAGAAATTGCCCTTTTTAAACCACACAACAGTGTTTATGAATTGGTCATGAAAGTCTGAATGGTTTTTCACTCCACTATAGTGGACACCATACATCTAAGGGTAAAAGCTGTGTCAACTCATTATACATGTGTGATTAAAGACTTGAAAAGCTGGTCTGATTTGCAGGCATGTCATTCACATTTTAGCTGGTTCCATTCCAACCCCTGCGGGTCTACCATGTCTTTCATGAGTTGACATTCAGAGGGATCTTGGGCGACGGAGGTCGTACCCTCCTTAGTCATCTGTACGTCTCTTTATTAGCACATTCAGATTTCCATTTAAAACACTAGTCTCCGCTTATTGATAGTAACCACATGTCTGTTGTATATTGTGTGTTTTGTGTGCTTTCAGGAATGCAGGTCCCATTGACGTGTGCCTCCGCTCTCAGGCCACCATGCTGAGCACTCCATGCTTCATAAAGAAGCTTGTTTCTGTTGTTCTCAAGCCTTTTGTAAGTGCTGTAATCACAGTTGTTTCCTGCTTCTCATATGTATCGAATTAAGCAATGAGTTGTTTTGGAAAGAGGATATTCAACCTAATATGTTTTTCACTGGTCTTTATGTTTGTGCTCTTCAGTATCCACGGTTGTCTGCAAGCATAGATGCAAGTACTGGAATCGGGTCAGTTATAGAGATGCACATTTCATTCATTTGCATAATGAACATAGTTATGTTGATAAATATTATTTTCTAGAGTAATTTAAGTTGGTTACAATTACTTTTTTTTTTTATGTACAATTTAAAAGTTTTAGAAAAAGTTGAAATACACTACCGCTCAAAGTTTGGGATCAGTAAATCAGTACCTTTATTCTGCAAAGATGCATTAAATTGATAAAGCAACAATAATAACTTTTACATAGTTAAAAAAGCAAAAGTTAAAAATGCTGTTTTTTACGAAATACATTTTATCATGTTTTACACTAAAATATGAACTGTTTTCAACATTAATAACACTCAGAAATGTTTCTTGAGCAGCAAATCAGCAGCATATTAGACTGATTTCTGAAGGTGACACTGAAGACTGGAGTAATGATGCTGAAAATTCAGCTTTGATCACAGAAATAAAGTACATTTAAGAGCATGTTCAAATTTAAAAAAAAAAGTTAAATTGTAATACATTTTTGCAATATTACTGTTTTTGCTGTATATTGATCAAATAAATGCAGCCTTGGTGAGCAGAAACATAAAAAAAAAAAAAACTTAGCAATCACAAACTTTTGAATAGAAGTGTATTTTCACCCAAAAATGTAAAAAAATGTACTTTTAAAATGAATTATTTACCCTTCAAAACCTCAAAAAGGACTTTGATTTAACGTTTTTTTCAATACAGCAAACAAAAAACACCATAATATATATTCACAGTCTTCAGAAGTCTTCTGAAAGCTTTGTGTTTGTGCAGAATTTAAATTAATTTCTGGGTAAACTGTTCCTTTAGTATAATATATATATAAAATAACTTTTTCCCCTCCTTTTTAAGGTCTGTGGCAGAATTGTGGAGACACCATGCAAGTATTGAGGTAGTCTTTTATCATATTGATTATATTTTTATGATGTGGTTTTTCAACAGCTTTCATCAACACCACTGAAACTGTAGAAATGGTTATCAACTTTATTAACAGAACAATGTTTAACATTTACAGACTTGGTTTTATGTTGATGTTTTGAAACTGAGCGGGGCTGTAAGAGACCTTTGTTCTCAATCTTAAATATAATTAACAAAATAAATGTGTTACAAATCATAATCCAATTAACTCCGCAGTAAACAGTTTAACAATCCAATTGGAACACTGATACATCAATGATAAATCACACATAACTCAAACTTACATAACCTCAAGAACTAACATTATATAAAACAATGCCAAAGAAATAAACTTACAAAGTCAGGAACACACCAACTCTACAAAGGAAAAGGAAAAAGACGAAATCCTGACGAAAACCAACATACACCTCAATGGCTTCTTCACATTGCCCAATATGAAAGATTCTTATTCTGACGTGATTGCAAGAGGTTTTCTGTTTTCTTATCTGTAGGAATACACTCAGGAGGTGATAGCTGAGTGGAGGAGACTGAATGTGGATGTAGTGCTGTGTCCCATGCTTGGACCAGCCTACAATTTCCATTACTGCGGGAGACTCAACAGTACTGTCTTACCTCATATTTACATGACCGTTGCATTTTCATTATTATCTTTGTGCCTGTAAACCCAGGCTTGACATTATTTTTGTGATGGTGCAATTTATATATACAGTGTGTGTGTGTTGTTTATGCTACATTGAGGGGACCAAATGTCCCCACAAGGATAGTAAAACCAGTAAGCATTGACCTTATGGGGACATTTTTTAGGTCCCCATGAAGAAACAAGCTTAAAAATCATACAGAGTGAGTTTTTTTGAGAAAGCAAAAATGCAGAAAGTGTCCTGTAAGGGGTAGGTTTAGGTGTAGGGTTGGTGTAGGACAATAGCATATACAGTAAGTACAGTATAAAAACCATTACGCCTACGGAAAGTCCCCACAAGGATAACAAACCAGACGCGTGTGTGTGTATGTATATGTCTTTTTTTTTCTTGTTAATCGCAGCACCACATCTGACATCTCATTGTTTTTTTGTTGTTGTTGTTTTTTGCTTTTAATTCCTTCAGAATTACTAGTTAGTTGCTAATTAATTTGACTAGAAAAATATTATTTTTGACCTGTCATACTTGATGGTTTTAAAGGTATATTTCACCCTCAGACTATCCAAGATGTAGATGACTTTGTTTCGCCATGGGAACAGATTTGGAGAAATGTAGCATCACATTATTTGTTCACCAATGTGTCCTCTGCAGTGAATGGGTGCCGTCAGAATGAGAGTCCAAACAGCTGATAAAAACATCACAATAAACCACAAGTAATCCACACCACTCCAATCCATCAGTTAATGTATTGTGAAGTGAAAAGCTGTGTTTGTAAAAAAAAAAAAAAAAAAAAAAACGAATTAATCAAGATGTTTTTAACTTCAAACTACTGCTTCCAGCTAAAATATAGGTCTTCTATCTATAATATTGCTTTCACCAGTGCAAAAGTGGTCTCGTCTGACTCAGGAGAGAAATATGCACAGATCAAGCACGTTTAATTTTTATGTGAGAGAAAACAGAGGTTGGACTTCTTCACTGGAGGAACCGTTATTATGGATTATGAACTCTTGATTTGGCCAGAAGCAAAAAAAGTTAACATGCCTTAATAACGGATTTGTTTCTTACAAACATGCAGCTTTTGGCTTCACAAGATCTCACAAGTTAACTGATGGACTGGAGTGGTATGGAGTATTGTGATGTTTTTATCATCTGTTTGGACTCTTATTCTGACGGCACCCATTCACTGCAGAGGATCCACTGGTGAGCAAGTGATGGAATGCTACATTTCTCCAAATCTGTTCAGAAGGAGAAACAAACTGATCTATAACTTAATTATATTTTGAATAAAAACTTACTTGGTCAGAAGAAGCAGCAAACTTGTATATCCTTGAATGCCCTGGGGTTGAGGACATTTTCAGCAAATTTTCATTTTTGGTTGAAATATTCCTGTAACATATTTATTATAAAATTTTTACTGTATTTAACTTGCAAAGCTGAGGGAATAAAAGCTTACTTGCATTGCCTATGTGCCAATTTTATACTTAAAAACTGTCAAAAACTGTGGATTGTGTTTCCGTGTCAGTTTGAAATTGTGTTGTTTTTCTGCAGTTTAATGTTACTTATTTTCTTAATTATCCGTAGTTACTGTAATTATTTCAGCATAATGGAAGGCCAGTAACTGTCACCTAGATGCAGTAAACTTTCTCTGCTCCTGAAGGTGCTGCCAGTTACACCAGTCTGTACAACCTGCTGAACTTCCCTGCCGGGGCCGTGACCGTGTCTACAGTGACGGAGGAGGACGAGGCACAGCTCAGTCAGTACACGGGTGTCCATGGGGACATCTGGGACAAACTCTTCGTTAAGGTACGTTTTTTCCCAATGCAAGACCACTGAGGTAAATTGACATTAAATGCATAAGTATTTTTTGTCAACTTTAATATATTGTAAAAAACATTGTGTGGGTTTAATGCCTGACTACCACAAGGAGGCAGTGTAGTCACGATTACCACGAAGGAACCACACAGCAAGTGGTTTTTAGCAAAAACATGTTGTTGTTCTTTTTTTTTTTTATATTATAAACTTTATAATTTTATTAAATATAATGCTCTTATAACTTGAGAAAAAACATAGTAAAGCCTTATATGGCACTGTGTATAAAATGGCACTGTGCAGAAGACTGCACTATTTGATCCAGATGTTTTAATTTAATAATTACAAACAATTAACAGGTGTCAAAAAATAGTTTTTTCATGCCCTTTTTAGCCCAATCCTCAATATAGGATGACAATCTTACATAGTGCCAGTAGATTACTATGTTTTCATATGTGTTGTTACAAATAACACATTATAACAAGGAAAGAATATGTTTAAATTTAATTGGGTTTAATTGTCAGTGTAGAAATGACTGTAGAGATTTATATGAATGTAGAAATGACTAGTTTCTTTTACAGTCAATAATGATTCATCTTGTGTCATAAAAATGCTTTTTTTTTGCTTTAATTTTGTATTACAAAGCAAACCCAAGTTAATGGTTAATTATATCAGTAATATGGCATTGGATGCAAATGGGGCACAAAAAAACTTTTCTGCATTTCTTTGTGTGTACTTCTGTAGCTATACTTGTGAGGGGCAAACGTCCTCACTTACATAGTAAAGTATCATGACAGCAAAATAGTGTGGCCATCACTAGTTAAAAAGTCTTATAAATCTGTCAAATCATGTTTCTGTAATCAATCAGCACAGGTTTCTGTGTTGTTTTTATGTTTATGGGTAGGCCATAGAAATATCATTTAACTGATATAAAAACAATGGAAGTCTATGAGATGTCCCCACTGATATATTGAAACGTGTGTGTGTGTGTGTGTGTTTTCAGGCAGTGAAGGGTGGTGTTGGTCTCCCTGTGGCAGTGCAGTGTGTATCTCTGCCGTGGCAGGATGAAATGTGCCTGCGCTTTATGAGAGAGGTGGAACAGCTCACAGCCAAGAGCAAACTCAACAAGAAACATTAATGACTGAAATTCTGCTGCATATGTTTGTGGGCTGCTAACGGTTCAGTCCCAGGTGAGTCATGAGCAGGCCTGCACTGAATCTGTGACCGCAGAAACATCCACAGACGTTCTAGGAAGCTCACAAATCCTATATGTTGTTCATCAAAAGCTTTAGCTGATATGATGTTGCTTTCAGCTAATAATTACTCTGGTAACTCTATATGATGCAGTTTTACCATTGTACTTTTCATTAATGTTTACTTAGAATTACCTCAGTGATTGTGTGTGTTTAATGATGTTTAAATCTCAATTTTGAAAAATTGACACTTAAAGGAACACTCCACTTTTTTTGGAAATAGGCTCATTCTCCAACTCCCCCAGAGTTAATAAGTTGAGTTTTACCGTTTTTGAATTCATTCAGCCGATCTCCGGGTCTGGCGAGAGCACTTTTAGCATAGCTTAGCATAGATCATTGAATCCTATTAGACCAGTAGCATCGCGTTCAAAAACGATCAAAGAGTTTCGATATTTGTCCTATTTAAAACTTGACTCTTCTGTAGTTATGTCGTGTACTAAGACCGGCGGAAAGTGAAAAGTTGCGATTTTCTAGTCCGATTTGGCTAGGAACTATACTCTCATTCCGGCGTAATAATCAAGGAACTTTGCTGCCATAACATGGCCGCAGCAGGCGCAGTGATATTACGCAGCACCTGAAAGTAGTCCCCAGCTACCGGGCACTACTTTCAGGCGCTGCGTAATATCACTACGCCTGCTGCGGCCATGTTACGGCAGCAAAGTTCCTTGATTATTACGCCGGAATGAGAGTAGTTCCTAATCATATCAGCCTAGAAAATCGCAACTTTTCATTTTCCGCCGATCTTAGTACACGATATAACAACAGAAGAGTCAAGTTTTAAATAGGACAAATATCGAAACTCTTTGATCATTTTTGAACGCGATGCTACTGGTCTAATAGGATTCAATGATCTATGCTAAGCTATGCTAAAAGTGCTATCGCCAGACCCGGAGATCGGCTGAATGGATTCAAAAACGGTAAAACTCAACTTATTAACTCTGGGGGAGTTGGAGAATGAGCCTATTTCCAAAAAAAGTGGAGTGTTCCTTTAAGACTGGTTTTGTGGTCCAGGGTCACATTTGTATGTTTGTCAACCAGTGGTGTACGGGAAGAATCTATGTGAAATCAGGCTTTTCCACAAAAACGTTTGGTGACGATAGTGCCACTGAAACTGCACACCTTAATAATAAATAACAAGTAACTAAATCATTTCTCACAATGTTAATGAAACACGATTATTCGCACTCAGTATAGAAGCAATGCAGCTTCATCAAGACTGAATGAGGTTTTGAATGTATCTCTTTCATTTCTGTTTCATTTTGTATAATTTATTGCCACACAAATTCAATAAAGTAAAAATGAAGCAGCTGTCCAACCATCGTCCTTGCATGGCTGTCATTATGAGATGAGCGGCTCTCATTTCTGTGCCCTGAATGATGACTTCGCTTGGAAAGGCTTTAACTGGACTTAATGACACATGACACCATCAGCTCCGATGGCGTCATGTGTCTGTTCTGGGTTTTGCGCACATTTTACATTCTTCACTTACATCAGTCATTTTGATTTCCTCTCATTTTATTGTTCTCTTTCCTGTTTCACTGTTGAAATGGATCCTAATTCTGGCCTGTAATTGTATATTTAAAAAAAAAAAACAATTAAAAAAAAAAAACATGGCTTTAATAATGTAACATCGACAAATGCTGCGTTCAAAAGTTTGGAGATTTTTTTTTTTTTTTTTTAAAAGAAATTAATACTTGTATTCTGCAAGAATGCATTAAATTGGTCAAAAGTGACAGCAAAGACATTTAAAGTCTTACCAGTTAGAGAGTTAGAGACAACTATATGGCACAAAAATTTACCCAGCACTCCTAAATCTGACAAAATGAGCATTTCAAATCCAAAAATCAGATTCAAAAGAAAGATTTGTTCATTGAAAGAGAGCAAAATTTCAGTCTGTACCTCACACAAGCCAAACAAGCGTTTCAGCACTCTAAAATCTATGATATACTCAAATATTTTAGCGGGAAGATTTTCCTCTGTTTGTGCGTGATTTGTTAATTGTGTCCAACTTACTCAATTCCTTAAGTTGTAGTTAAATTTGGAGATCATTGATTGGAATGAGTAATAATTGTAGTTCTTGAAACTGATCAGTATAATGTATGCAGTTACAGTACTGAGTAAAACAAACAAACATGCAATTACTATACACTGTTAGACATTTCAAAGGGTTTTTACAGTAACTTACTGGCAACACTGTTGCCAGTAAGCTACTGTAATTAAGACTTACAGTAGCAAACTATTTGATTTATCAGTATACTACTGTAATTCATTCATTTTAATATAGATTTTATAATTTTTATATAGAATTCGTTTTATTTTTACTCTACATAGGTACTACTGGCATTCAATTAAAACAGACACAATAATTACAAAATATCAAATTCTTTATTTAAAACATTGCATGTATAACACATAAAAATACAGTCTTCCAATGCTGGAACAGTGCATCTTCACCATTTCTCCTGACTTTGGACGTTTTGCAGTGCATTATGTTGTGTCATCTGGATTCATCCTCACAAAAAATCTTTAGGCAACAGAAACATAATGGGGAAAAAGACAAGCAGCCAAAGAATACATAGCCGTCTGCAAAACCCAGGTGCTGCTCCAAAACGTGGCCACCATCTTTGCTCACCATACACTTTGACAGAAATGTCTTCTCTGAGAAACAAGTAGAAATAGCACACTTTTAAAAGGCAAACCTCATACAGAATACACAAATCTCTCAAAACCATAGCTGTTCTCTTACCATGAATTATCAGTCTCAGGGTGGCTGGCCTGCTCATGTCTTTCTTGATGCTTCATTGCAGTTGCCTTTAAAACACAAATACAAAAAAATGTAGTAAATCTTAAATTCCATTAAAAACTATAACAAACTAATTCTAAAACTAGAAAGGCATCTAGCCATAAAACTAGTTTAACCTAGCTAACAAACAATTTTATTTTCTCAGGCTACTGGCCAACATTAACTACTAACACCTGAACTAAATTTCACATTAGTTAACCTAATGTTAATATAAGATAAGCGTTGCTCGTTAAAAACCATTTTAATTCGGTAACTTAATTCAATAAGCTGACCAAAGTCGTTTGAAACGACAGCGCAGTTTAACATGGTAAAGTTCACCGCCATGTTGTGGAGTAAATGTTACTAATGTTAGGTAAACTGGTGCGCAAAAATCTGACACAAACACACAGACAAACGTACTTATATTTTTACCTTGCTTGCTGGTCTTTTTCTCTCGTAAAGTGCATCAACACACAGCGTAGATGTTCTCCGGAGCTCTCCCACTCTGGCGGGTTCATCCCCGGGAAAATCCTGCGGCGCTGCCCGCTGCTTCCGTGTCTTCCTCGGACGCGAGTGGCGCGGCGAGGCGCGACTCTATAAAAAACAATATAGAACCCATTATATATATTATCTACAGTGGATGCGGACAGTAATGTGATGCCCCGGTATATTTCTGATGTACAGATGTACAGATATACTGTTTCTGACACGAAGTACAAACGGATTTTCCAATCATTACAAGCTATGTAACACATCCAGTAGTCAGTCCCAAGCTGTTGCGGCGTTGTAGACACGGTGCAAGGCAAATTGTGTCAATCCAAACGTAAGAAATGAGGAAAATAAAACGACCTCACTATAATGGCGCCGAAGAGACCGTTACAGTAGTATACAGCAATTTTAAAAAAATACAGTAAATCTCTGTATGTGGGGTCTGACGTCACAGAAAATCCCCATGATGCAAAGGGTATTACAGTTATTTACTGTAAAGGGAATTTGCAGTATTATACTGGGTGATATACAGTAAATAACTGTGGAAATTACAGAAATGTCTAACAGTGTATGGTTTGGTTTAGCGACATTATACAGTATGTAATAATAAAGTGTTAACATCTCACATATTATACCTTAAAAATATCATTTGTTAGTCGAATTCAAATTTCATTTCAAAACCTGTAAATTGTTTTTAGGCATTTGTTCAAATCAAACAATCACTTGTGTGATACGCAGAGATTTTATTAAAGTGACAGTTCACTGAAAAATGAAAATTCTGTCATTTACTCGCCTTCATGTTGTTCAAAACGGCTGCTGGTAGCCATTGACTTCCATAGTATGTTTTTCGTACTGTTCATTCAGGTTTGGAACGACGTGATGGTGAGTAAATGATGACAGAATTTGGGTGAACTATCCCTTTATGGTTATACAGTTAGTTATGAATATGATATTTGCACTAGAAAGTAACAGGCAGCTGATTTTGATCAGGGTTGGCTCTAAGTTCTGCGTGAAAGGGCCCTAGAATCATGGTGACGCGTGTTTCTGAAGAAAATGTGTAGTTTTGAGATTACAAGCAGTGGATAAAACTGTATGTGCAAATGTTTCACTCAGTACAGACACCTGACTGGAAGTTGAAAAGTATGTCTGGCCCGGCACGTACAGCCGGATTAAGGGATAACGATGATTGTGAAGATTTCTGCGATTCAACAGTCCAGTGATTCAGGTTTTGGCGGCTTTTGGGTTCTTATTGCACAAACGGGAAGCATCGCCTCTGGACAGGATTCTCTTTTCTCCCGCGCCGTTCTGCTTCTTTTCTTCTTTTCTCATTTTTTGCTCTACGTCACAGCACCCCCCACCACGCTTCTGCTACGTTTGAGTTTTCCTTTCTTTCCTTCGGCGGTGAGCTCGCCCCGAGGCCCTTATAGCCAAATTGGTTTACATTGGGGAGATAAATGCTCTGCAAATGCGCTTAAACACATACAGTAAAAATGCAGACAGTGCGTATCGGGATTACCGACCAAGTCAGAGAGCGGAAAGAGAGCCGCTGCTCGCCGAGTCTGTCTCATCCACTCTCAGGAAGAGCAGAGGAGGATTTAGCATATCCTTGCCTGTCAGTAATTCCTGGAATTATATAACGCCGCGGCAACAATAAAAGTCCGGCGGTATTGTGAAAGTATTGTTTTGCAGGGCTGGCAGAGCGAGTCGTCGGGCGGGTCAGATGGAAGGGTAAGACTGTGCGCCGCTTTGCAGAGTTTTCAAGTGAGAATCCTGTCGAGGGGAATTATGGGGAATCTGCTTTAAACCTCTGGAGTGAGGAATGAATTTCTGCTGAGCGGCTTCTTCTGTTGTCTTAACGCCGAGAGCGGTGGAGGAGTTTGATGTTTCACGTGACTCCTACGGAGAATGTTTTGCAAAAGTGATCGCATTCAGTTTTCTGCTGCTTGAGTATTTTCTCTTTTTTTTGTCTGAATTTATAGGTGCACTCAAGTCATGTTAGGAGCCTATAAATGCTGTTTTATTTACAGGGAGCGGGTCGCCTCTTGGAGGCGAACATGTTGAGATCACGTGACCAGCTAAATACTACACGTTTTATCCTTGTGTTTTTGGACAATTCTGCATGGAATAAATGATTCTCAGTGAACAGGGTATTTTTATTATTTTTTTACAATGTCATCAGTCACTGAAAACAATTGCTATTGCATGTAGCCTACCTTTTAAGACACATGCATGAAATCTGTCATATTGTAGGAGAAAAATATTTTTTCTTGCTCTTTTTATTTTATTTAATTTTTTTGTGCTAATAACTTTGCAAGGCTTGATGGTCACTTTTTTTTCCTAAGGACCATGTGCTCCCAATTTGAAAAATGAAAATGTATCAAAAAATGTTAATAAAAAGACACAGGAGACATTTACAAGCAAAATAATTTATTTGAATACAAAAAAGTATACTAGGTTTTGAACTGCTTCAAACTGTATTTATTTAATAATTCTGGAATTGTTTAAATTAAAACATTGAATACAGTTTGTTGTGTAACCAAAATACCAATTATAAGCGGGGAAAAAATTGCTCTGAATTATGCGGGGTGTTTAATTGTAATAAGCCTGAAATACGCTGAGACTCTAAAATGACTTTACTAATTCCTCAATCAAGCAGATGAGGAAGATAACAGTCTTATAACCATCTAAAACATATACACACAATTAAGTAAACATTGTCATTAACAGTTGATCAAAAGCAATATCTTGCACTGTAAAAAGTGATAAGTTGACTTAACTCCAAAAAATTGAAGAAACCCGTTGCCTTAAAATTTTTAAGTAAATGATAATTAAAATAAGTGAATTGTCAAGTTCACTCAACTTTTTTTTTTTTTTTTTTTTTTTTTAAATAGTATTTACTTAAAAAAATAGAGGAAACCCATTGCCTTAAAATTATTAAGTTAAGTCCACTTATCACATTTGCAGTGTGACATAAATGCATGGTAGACCATTTATTGTGTATTGTGATTTCTGCTTTCTAGGCCCACTTTTATTGGCTCTTTAGACAATATTTAATACTTTTGTTATACCCTTTAAAATATTTAAAAGATTTTATGACCTTACATTAAAAAAAAAAAAAAAAAGGAAAGAAAAAGCAGAAAATTCAATCTTTTTAAGGACACACTTTTTGTTCGCACATGTACTCCTAAATCCATTTTACAGTTTGCTCACATCTATCTTTAGTCTCAAACGCAATTGAAATGCTGGTACTGTTGGGCCCTGCTTCCTCCCCTCTCCAAAATAAGCAGATATAATAAAACTGCATTGGACTTTTGTTACGTAAGATGAATACATTTAATACAAGACCGCCCACATTGATATGTAAATGGAGCCTGTTCAGTGTTCAGAATCTTGGTTTGTCCTTTCACAGTGAGGCAATGAGGATATTGCTTGATACTATTATTTCTAAACACCAGAAGAACCAGTTATAAAAGTGAAATAGGTGAAAGACAAGTGTAGCACCTACAGCTCTGCAGATTCATTTATTTTCCCTCATGTTTTTGTTGCAGCAGAAAAAAACAAGCAAATAGTGTTTAAATAGTGTAGTCACCCTTAAAACTTTTTTCTTGGCTCTGCACCCACTGAGATTGAGTTTAACTAATAAACTTTATAAATACTTTGTTCATGCAAAGTCTCTTAAAATCAGACACACCCCTCTGATATTTCCTGACTTCTCTACTTTATGCACACCCAGCAAGGTTAGAACAAAACTCATACCGTGCCATTGAAACAGCCCTTTTTCACACTCCTTTATGGCTCCTCTAAAGGTCTTAGCCGTGCGGCAAAGGAGAGCTGTCACTGGGGAACCTGAGCCCATTGATGAACTGACAGCCACTGCCAGAATATGATCCTAATCCTGTTCCCAGCATTCTTTAACCCACTGCCATCGCAGTACCGCCACATATTCAAGCAGCTGTCAACTCAGAAAATCCCTATAACAGAGCACAACCCTGATACACATCAAAGAGCTCAAGACGACCTCAACAGCTTAACACACATACACACACACACACACACACACACACACACACACACACACACACACACACACACACACACACACACACACACACACACACACACACAAGTAAGTAAAGACGAAAAAAGCACTCAACCCCAAAACGGCACTCATACACACAAAAAACGTTGGTTGTAACTGTCAAAGAAGACATTTGACATCTCGTACTTGGCATCAAGTTCATTTTATTGTGGTATAATTACATTAATGATCACTAAAGCAGTGGTTCTCTCAACCAGCTTTGCTTCAGGACACAAATGTTATGTTGGAGAATTGGAGAATAACAAAAAACACACATCACTATTTATTCATTTATGATCTGATCTATTTATGACTGAGCACTGATGTGTGTGTTTTTTTCTTTTAAATGGTATAGACTGAATTAGAAAACTGACATTTTAATTAATTTTGTTTATTTAAATGTGTACAATTGCTAAAGCAGCAGATTAAATAAGAAAATTGACACATTTAAGTATTTTTATTTCATTTTAATGTATTTTTAATTAAGTTACTAAAATTGCTAAAATAGCACAGACTGAATAAGAAAAATAATGTTTTATTTTTTTTTAACAATGGTTTTCACGTTCAAACAATTCATCACAGAAACCATGTTTATCCTTGATAAAAACGTGAAGCCATATTTCATGTGGCTTAAATTGGCACAGACGTTTTTTTTTTTTTATTATTTTTTATGTTTTTTTTTTAAATGGGTACAACTCCTAAAATGGCATAGACTGAATTAGAAAACTGACATTTTTATTCATGTTGTTTATAGAAATGTTTACAATCGCTAAAACAGCAGATTAAATAAGAAAATTCATTTAAGTATTTTTATTTTATTTTAATGCATTTTTTACTAAAATTGCTAAAATAGCACAGACTGAATAAGAAAAATAATGTTTTATTTTTTTAACAACGGCTTTTTTTAACAACGGCAAGTTCAAACAATTCATCACACAAACCATGTTTATCCTTGTAGTGATAAAAACGTGAAGCCATATTTCATGTGGCCTAAAATGACTTTTATTTATTTATTTTTTTAAATGGGTACAACTACTAAAATGTCATAGACTGAATTAGAAAACTGACATTTATATTTATTTATTTATTTATTTTAATTTAAATCTGTACAATTACTAAAACAGCATAGATTAAATAAGAAAATTAATGTTATATTTTTTAAAAATGGCTTTTAAGTTTAAATAATTCACCACACAAACCATGTTTATCCTTGTTGTGATAAAAAAAAATGTGAACCTCTATTTCATGTGGCCTGGACCATATTTCTGTTCATTGTTATTTTCATCGCACAACTTTTTCATGTTAGCAATATTTTATCCTAATTATTTTGTTAGTTAATTTTATTGTTTGCATTTAGCATGGTTTTCCCCCCGCTGTCAGTGACGAACCACTTGAGAACCAAGGCATTAGAGATGTTAACCATTATTATGCTTTTAATAAAGATCCTGTCTTTTGTCCTCCATTTTCTTTCTGGAATGTAAATGAAATCCATCTTTTTAAATGCATTGCAGTGCCAGCATATGGGCTGTTAACAGGTGTCTGAACACGACATGTCTTCTCACTCCACTCCTCTGTTCTTCCTCAACTTAATCCACTGGTATCCTGACCCGTGTTAATCTGCTTACTGTGTGAATTCTGCCGCAGAGCTGCCAAACCTCTGACAGGTGGGTGGTGACCGTCTCACTGAGGCTGATGTGGCTGAGGGACTCGTTTTCTGCCACTGTGTTTTAAGCTTTTCATTGGATCGCTTATCTAGATGAGCATGGATGTGAAAGAGGGAAAAGGCCAGACAGAGGAAGCACATAAACACTTCATTTGTGTGTTAACCAGGTTAAGTTTGCCATTTATTTGTAATGGTGTACAGGTAATGCAGTGCATGTGGATTAAACAGCTAATTTGAGAGAATAAACATTGATTAAAAATCTAATCCAAGTGAAATTTAAAACAAACCTAAATTTAGGTCAGTGATCTGTTGTTTTTCCACTGAGGATACATTTCTACAAGTATTCCTGCAATTTACTTTCATTATTTTCTCTAATTGTGATTTTTGCATTTCAGTGTAACTAATTCAGATGTTAATATTTTATTATTTTTAATATTTAATTATTCAGTTTGAAATAGCAGAAATCTAAAGGATAATTTAATTATAGAGATGACGTTTTGTTTAAATTGCGGATAGGTAAGAAATGCATGACTTTTTTTTTTAAACTTTTGACTTTTTAAAATTTAACTTTCAAATTGCATGTTGAAATGAATGTGACTCGGTGGTAGAAAATGCATGTGCAATAAATTATTAGGACCAACAGAAAAGGAAAAAAGTTAAAATCTGAAATATAGACTCAATAATTAAAACAATAAAGCTCAGAATCCACTAATTACTGTTACAGATTCAGCTCATATATGTGGTTTATTCCCTTTCATTTCACTGATAAATTATTCACATTTATTTAAACAATTCAGAGATATCCGATAGACTCTAAATCGACAAAACACATGGCATGACGTCAGGAGCATCAGTCTGAAGTCTTTCTGATGTTTGCAGGGGCTTCATCCATTCGCTTTACGTCCCTTTATAACATCCACAGACAGTGAAGACATTTAAACTTCTTCAAATATACAAACAGGAGGCTTCACTAACCGTCTAAGGCTGTGGACCTTAATAAGCCTATTTACAGAAACAGATTAATTGATGTGCTTTTTTTTTTACGTTTCAAAGTGCAAAGCCAGGGGCGTTTGGAAAAGTTAAAACCTCTGCCATGCAGCCGGACCGAAACACTTAAAAGTCATCCAAACTTCTCCATTCTGCCATGCTATATAATAATGAAACAGCTCCAGCTGTTGATTTGGGCACACTAATGTGATGTAGATCCTGAACACAAGACGTCGATGCAGAAATGCATTGATTTGCGTGAATCAGTGGTCAGTTTGGAAGCGTGTCCAAGCCGAGTGATGCAGCATGCTGCTTGGCCCTCAGACGCAGGTTCTCGATGCTTGTGGTTTTGCTGTTGAGGGCCGGTAGAGCACCGGAGCCCTGCAGCAGAGGGCTGCTCCACATCTGCTGGGCCTGGGACAGGGTCTGGTAGTAGGGCTGACACGGAAGGGAACCCAGTGGAGACGCCATGTTCACGTTCACGCCCAGGTAGGGTAAGGAGGACGGCGCGGTCACGTCGAAGGCGGGATAGTGCATGAGGTTGTTGGTAGTGGCCATGTGCTGGCGAAACTGTTCCTGCAGACGGAACAGACTGAGAGGAGACGAAGCGTAGGAATTGGTCTGAGCCACTCCACCGCTGACGCCACTGGAGGAGGGAAGACCTGGAGAACCCAGCGGCTCATCTGAGGAAGGAGAGGAGACAATGTAACAGTTAACCCCATTTTTTAGTGTGAAAAATTGTAATAATATAAAGAACCTTTTGTCCAATGGAAAGGTTCCATTGATATTAAAGGTTCTCGAGCCAATAAAGAACCTTCATTTCTGACCCACCAATTTTATTGATTTTATTTACATATATTTTTCTGATGTAGAGTCATGAACATGCATACAGAGTTTTAACACTCTTTAACAGAGTTTTAATTTTAACACTGTGTTGTGGAATGTGCATAAGATTTGTTACGACTGTGATATTTCTGGGTCAGTTTGACCAAATTTCATGGTTAAAGGTGGTTGCAAAAAAAACCAAAAAACATTTTAATGTCATGACAGTGTTTCAACTACCTCTATAGGTGCCATCATTTACTTTTATGCAATTGATTGATTCTTTTATTTGAAGAAACTTGTATATAATTTGTGCATGCAGTTTCACTTGGAATCAGACCTATGAACACACGTTCCTAGCGCCATGATCTTAATGTTTGATCTTCAGAAAAGCACAAGGAATAAGTGTTTTTCCAGATTACTTCTTGTTTAAAATGTTTTAAAAATAGTTATAATACTGTTTATAAAATGTAGAATTTTTGAAAAATAAAAGTTTTTTCACCATTTAAAAAAAAAAAAAAAAAAGTTTTTTTTTGTTTGTTTTTAATTTTTTAAAATGTATTTATTTGTAATGTGTGAGAACTATTAATGTTCAAAGTTGAATGTTTTACCTGATTGATTGATTGATTGATTGATTGATTGATTGATTGATTGATTGATTGATTGATTGATTGATTGATTGATTGATTGATTGATTTTGCATTTTTCATATTATGATTTTTGGTGAATTATTTTGTCTCCAATTTGACCCACACCATAAAAACTGGACCCACATTTTTAACATAATAGTTAAAAAAATAAAATCTGAAATTGCAATTCCATCGTTATTTACTGTTATGGTGTCTTTTTGGAAATTTTTTGGAGCTAGACCCATCAGTTTTTCTCCTTCTGTGCATCCCAGAAGAAAGAAAGGGCGAGGAAATTATGATAGTCATTTATTTTTTGTTGGCACTATTTCTTTAATTCCATTAATTCTTTAATCTATTTGAAGGTGTTTCCTTTTGAGCGTTGTGAAGAAAAGATCATAGCTCTTCATACCTGATTTAGGGCTGATTGGTTTGCAAGAAGGTGTACTGTCGTCTATCGTCAGGGTTGGCCCCGCCTCTTTTGTTTCATCTTTGATGGACAGTAATTCATCCTCTCTGTCTGTCATGTCCTCAGCCCCTGACTCTGCCCCTGACTGTTCCGGCGAGGTGACATTCACCTCTTCACTCAACTCACAGGGAGGGGGGCATGTGGGGCCACGCCCATTTGAAGGAGAGGGCGGGGCTTGAGCTTCAACAGGCGGAGCTTCTTCTTTCCCCTCTTCCTGGGCTCCCTCCGTCCCAGCATCCTTCAGCCGCTGAAGCTGCTCTTTCTGCAGGCTGCGCTGCTTCTTGCGGAACTTCGCACGACGGTTTTTAAACCACACCTGTTAGTGTAAAGACATTGTTTGCAAAACTTTAAAGTTAGTCAATTGCAGAATTAAATTGAATAGTGTAAAAATCTTAACTAATAGATATCACCTTACTTCCTGATTAATTATTCACAGTAGGCCTAGATTTAAGATACATTTTGTATTACAGTTTTCTGAAATCTTATGTTTGAATATGCAAATGAGGTATTGTCTACATAAGTAATCACTAATTTGTATACATTTCCGGAACAGAAATCTGAATGTTGGATAAAGCCACGTTCAATTTTCTTGCTTCATTTTGTTGTTGTTTTAGATTTATCTTTTTATCACTCCATTAATCCGAAAATACTATCAACCAGTAAAATACAGCAAGAAATTTTTAACCGTTTTGACTATGGGTAAAAAACAGGCAAATTATACATGAACAAATCTCTCTGTAGATACCTTCAGAATATAAGTAAGATTTCATAACTGTGAAGTTTAGTGCATGTAAGTGCTGCTGAATTGGAGATTTCTGACTTTCTGGAAAAAAAACTTATTTTGAGAAAATGTATGCATTGTAATTGAAATCTACAGAAGCAACTCGATCAAATGTAATAAAATCAAAATTAAGTTTGTAGTTTGACTGTTTTCTTTCTACTAGTCTAAAAGAAGATATGTTTTGTAATCAAAACAGACCAAAATCTCAAAATTGACCACTGCATGAAAAAAAAAAAAAAGTCTTAAGGTGTAAAGTTTACAATATGTAACAATGTATAATTCTGCAAACAACCTGCAACATGCATAACTGACATAGTTGAGTGTATGTTTTGGTTGCATGGGGATTTTTGAAATTATATATTTAATTTTATTTTTAATTAATTATTTTTATTTATTCATTTATTTTTTGCACTTTTTGGTTCTTGCATGTATTATTGTAGTAGACTGTTAGTGAACCGCGTGTTGTGAACTCACCTGCACTCGAGCTTCGGGGAGGTTGGTGCACATGGCCAGACGTTCACGCATGACCACATCAGGGTAGTGAGTTTTCTGGAAAGTTTTCTCCAGCGCCTCCAGCTGCTGCGCGGTGAAGGCTGTGCGGCTGCGGCGCTGCTTTCTGTGCTGAGAGCCGTAGCGCGCCTCCAAGATGATGTCTGAACATGTGCAGGGTGATAAATTATGGTGAGTTTCATAATATGTAAATCTATCTATCTATCTATCTATCTATCTATCTATCTATCTATCTATCTATCTATCTATCTATCTATCTATCTATCTATCTATCTATCTATCTATCTATCTACACTGTAAAAATGACCTGAATTTAACAGTAAAAGACTGTAAAATGTTACAGTAAAAACCTGTTAAATTTGACATTACATGTAACTTTACGGTAGTATACCGTTTTTGGAAGTGGAAAAAGAATGTATAATTTACAGTGAATAACCTTAAATTGACATTCTCACAATTCCCTGTGTTACATTTCAAATTGAGTTCATTTCTTTTGTTTGTTTTTGTTAAAATAAATGTTCTTATTATTTGGTTCATCATGTGACTTTCTCATCACCAGCAGCTTTTGGTGGTTATCAGTGCGGTACAAAAAAAGATTTCAGTACTTCAAATAGGTTGGTAGGCCTACATTAACATTATATCAGGTAATGAAATTACGGTATTTAGCCTAAATTTAAGTTAAAACGTAAAACCTAAAATGTTGCTACCATATTTTTTTACGGTAAAATTTTGGCAACCACAGCTGCCATTTTGACCATAATTTTTTATTTTTTATTTTTTTTTATAGTCTATCTATCTATCTATCATCTATCTATCTATCTATCTATCTATCTATCTATCTATCTATCTATCTATCTATCTATCTATCTATCTATCTATCTATCTATCTATCTATCTATCTATCTATCAGTCATTATTTCAGGTGAGCGGACATGATTTCTTACCTGCCAGTCTCTCCGCGAGCGTGAGCGCGTGCACGGAGGGCCGGTAGTCGGGAGCGTGCTGCGCGTGCTGGGCGGCCTGTTGATGAAGGTTGTACATGGCGCTCAGAGAGTTCATGGCGTGCAGAGAGTAACCATTCACTCCGTAGTGCTGCATCGCGTCCCTCTGATCAACGACAGACAATGCAGATAATTAGGCTACTGTCATGTCTAAAATAATCATCTTATGAGTTCATGGTGCTTTTGAGGTTGCAGTGTGGTATCCAAAAAGATTTTCAGTGATAGTCATGTTATAAAGCATATTTAGCATTTATGAAGAGAACTCAATAATGCAATTCTATTAGCAGAAATGTATTGTACTAACCTAATTCGCACCTCTTCTTTAAAATGTTTAAATACGGCACGTGCTTTACATGCATGTCATGTTTTACTATAAATGCAATAAATAATTTATCTCTCATATAGTACAATTTAAGTTCAAATTAAATCATTTATTCCCCTCAAAAATGAATAATTATTTCTATGCTGTCTTTGACAGAATGTGCATTGCAATAGAATATAAGACTCCTACAACAATAAAAGAGTTGTGCATCAATCGTAAACAATATAGGCATCTGTGTGTTCATAAACTTTCTCTTCACGTGTGTCTTTGTAAAACGCATAGCCTATTAAGAGTTTTATTACATATTTTAAGCTACGCATTTTTTGACATTTTATTTCATTTGCATCGAATAATTTTTTAATTAATTTTCATAAGGGATTCTTTGTTTCCTTGTGTTTTAAAGCAAATAATATGGCCTACTAACTTTTTGACTTAACATAATAATAAACATTACATAACGGCAGCCTATAATGTAGGCTAACTGTAAACTGTATTCACCTTTATCAAGTTAAAGAACGATAATCTTAATGTAAACAATAATATGGGAAAACCCGTCGTTGTTAATTCAATCAATCTGAGCGAAAACATTTTTTTTGTTGATGACATTCGACACAATCGATGATGAATGCTTTCGTTCAGTTCGCAAACAGCCGAGAAAATCTCTGATAGATGGGGTTATGACAGGTCGTCTATCAAATTAAATATAGGCATTTATATATGAATAATTCGTTTAAATAGGCTATGTTCAAGACATTTAAAAATTTGTATTAATTATTGCGCATTCTCTTTAACAAGAACTGGACTCGTGGGCATATGCTTTTGACTATATCCATCTGTCAAATAATAATAAAAAAACGTGACCTGCCATAATAAACGACAGTTAATAATAATAATAATAATAATAATCAAAGCAGAAGACTGAGTTTTTAAAGTAATTTCACAATTGGGAGAATGTGTAAGGATTTTCCATCATTAAGCTTCAGTTTGATCACTCTTTAATCGGTGATAATTGACTACAGTGGGATTAATCTCTTTTATTAGTCATTATTATTTTTTGAAGCAAGAATACGTGTAAGCAGCCTGAGCTTTTAGGATTTAGTCCTCGCTAAAGAGCCCGTGGCATTTGTGTCACTGACACTAAATTCCCCAAAGTAATCATATTCCAGCCACATGGGAATACTTTAATTCGGCTGAACAAAAAGTGCTTTGCTAAACATTTACTTTGCCCTCCCAGTGTTAAGCTCAGTTGGTGCTCTTTCTGTCCTTCATCGCCTCTGGGCTGATTCTGCTGGAGATGTTTGTATGCATTTATAAATGCTGCTCCCAGTTGGGACGCGTCTAATGTTGGTGCAAATAGCTTTCATTACCAGTCTGACATGATGGGACGCGAGCTAGTTTGTGTTTGACCACACTTGGTGCACAGTTTTTGTTTTTTTAACAAGCCACAACAACACAGTTTTTCCAAAACATTTTTTAATTAAAATAATTTTAGGCGATTGAGACGATATCACTAAAATACAGATTAGGCTATACTTGCAGATTTTGTGTCTTTATTAATATTTTTTTCTTAGAATTCTTTAAAAAAAAAACCATTCTATTATAAGTCATTAAGAAACACTGTATACTGCTTAACAAATTAGGGCTTAATGTACAGTCAGTATACATATCTGAATATATATATATATATATATATATATATATATATATATATATATATATATATATATATATATATATATATATAGCCTACTTCATACAGGCTAAATATATAAATCATTTTAATAATTTATAAACTGAATAGCCTACTGATTAACGAATGATCTGCCGAGCATTAAGCTAAGCTGTAAAAAAAAAATTGTTAGAAACAAATGAATTTTTATTTTAAAAGGTTAGAATTTTATTAAATAGGCGTATGACTAAATCATCCCGACTTTAGGTAAAACCGCCAAAGTAATTTGTAATTCCGATAGAAATAGATCCATATTCAACAACGGCACATAATACAAGGTTTGTTAAAATTGTGATGTGGTTTACATTTTTATTAGTCTATACTTTAAAATGGACTTTAAAATAACTAGGGACCTAAAGAATAGATTGAACAAAACAAAATTTAGATTTAAAATGTGAAAATGTGAGTGAGTTAAAACAGATAATTTCTCAGTTTTCTGTTTTATCTGATGAAAGCAGATTTTCACAGCCTCATATGAATTTTAAAAGTGGTTACTCACCTCTCTGAGAAGTTTTTTTTCTCCTCCGAACAGTAACAACAGCAATTTAGCTGACAATTTACGCAATTAAACAGAAGTGATTTTTCCCAGTCAAGTAGTTTTATATCCTGTTGGAAGTCAAAAGTATCCGAGACTGTTTACAGCTGCTCTGTTCTGAGGAATGTTTGATGTTAGTCCTCAAAAAATATCACAGTCTCCTCTGGTCAGCGCGCCAGGAGGTCCCGCCCACCGACCAATGAGCAACGCGATGAGATCACACAAGAACCTCATTGGCCAATTCCACTGTCAGTCACTGGTTTCCAGTCACCTTCAGTTCCAGCAGTTTTCACGGGTTCATGTTGACCTGTGCAACGGTATGCTTTTCTGCAGTCTTCATAAATATAGTACTAAATCAGTTAAGAAATAATTGGGCAATAACATTAGCTGTTATCATAAATAATAAAGTTTTTAAACCTCTAAAAGGATTCTGCAATTGATGCTTTTTGGGGTTTCTCATAAAAAAAAAATAGGCTATGATTTGTTATTGTTAAACCATTAATAAACTGCAAAAACAAATTTACAGTTTAGGAACAGCCTATCCGTTAAACTCCTAAACAACTGTGACACATGTGTTTTTCAGGCTGGATAATTATGAAAAAAAGTAGGCCTACATGAGATGTGGAGGGGAAAACTGTTATAAACGAATTCACTCTATTATTTGCGTTACACCTCTGACAAGCTGTTTTTAAGAGGGACCGAAGCAAAGAAGGTGCAGAGAGAATGAGATCTCTAATAGATGGCAGAATCTCTCCCGGCCTGGAGGATTTACAGAGACAAGACGCCATCTCAGCCTTTAAAACAGTCTTAAAATGACGGATGGTAAGAGGATTAAAACAATAATGCCCTTCTCTTCTTCAAGCTTTTTTTTTTTTTTTAAGATTTCTTCTTTTCAGAGAGAGAGAGAGAAAAAAAAACGTTTAGGCTGGAATTAAGAAGTGGTCCTTAAATATAAAACTTGCATATTTTGTTGATACGGTGCGAAAAATCGGAGATGTTTTCAGTCTTTGCGAATTCATTAAAGCCTTTATTGATGGGGCACTTTAAATATTTTCTAATAATTATCTTATGTTTTATGTTTTTATTAAAAAAAAAAAGAAAACGATTGCATTTATTTTCTGTTAAGCTAAATATCACAATTAGTGCTACCTCCTTACATAATGATAATCATCTAAAATGGATCAAAATGATTTTACTGATCTATCTGAACTTCCTCCTGTTCCTGGTATTTTGTGCGCATCCGCGCGCATTAGGGTCTAGAATAAAATCCGATTAACTTTTGAACCAGTGGAAATAAGAAGTTAAATAGGAGGCAAATCTGGGTAGTGTCTCTTTGTAAAGACCATTTTTAAGGCAATTAAAGCGAGAAGGAATTCCTCAGTGTCTCAGACGCTAATGCGCATGTGTCCAGCGCGTCTGAAGGGTTTGTGAACCACTAAAGAAATTCTACTGGCTAAAACTAAATGTCATTTAGGTTTTCTCCTCAGGCTTGGCGATTTGTAATAACAACTTCAAGTGCTGACCAACTATTAGCCTAATAATTCATGTTACTTACGGTTGTTTGGCGAGCTTCTCCCAAAATGCATCCTAGTTTCAAATCAATCCTTAGTTGACATTATATTATAGCCACCTGTTGAGATTTCTTTGTTCATACATATTTATTTAGCAGGGAAATACAAAGATTGAGAAAACTGAATTTCATTAGTAATTGTGGCATTTGTTATTGTCTCTTAACTAGGTGACAGGTGCAAAAAAAGTGAATGAATGTTCTCTCCAATTCGATTTCAGTGTGAACACTCTTTAATCACAAGCAATTTAAGCAACAATTGCCTCTACAAACATCACTGGGCTAATCAAAGTTGTCTTTAAAGATGTTTTCCTAATACATAGGCTACTTATGCCAACGTATTCCAGCATTTACAAAGGTTTGAAGTAGGAAGAGTTTTTAAAATTGTAAAGTTGAGTCCCTCTGAGGATGTTTTTGCGCTGACCACCATTTCAAACCACTTTTGCTGTTCTGGCCCACATCTCTGTTAACATATTCAGTCTCCGTGGACGTTGTTCTGTGCCATCAATCTCTGTATTTTTCTCCGAACAGGCTTCATCACAGAAAGCCTCTTTAGATGATTTAGCGTCTTTCCTCTTGGAGATGATGCTCTCGCATGGCAGATCTTCAGAACAAAACTTTATCCTCTCTTAAAGCTCAACCAACCAGCCAAAATGTGCAAGCTTACTCAATGAGGTGTAAAACCAACTTTAAACCAATGAACCAAATGCAATACGCTGGGTTTTAGTCAGCCTATTTGAATTTCATGTTTATGATATGGATGCATCCAAGATTTTACGGCCTGAATTCGATCAAGTCTGAGAGACATACTAAAGGAACACTTGCAAAATTGTGTCTTATTGAGTTTTGAATGTAAACACCCTACTTTGCCATTCATAGTGGGCTGAACCTCTGGTCAAGGGTATTGTAGTATGTGCTGATATAGGGAATATTAATAATTTTGATTAATGGCTTTAAGTTGAATGGTGCCTGGGGACTCTTATGACAAGAACAGCAAAACAACTTGCCAGAAGCAATCCGTTAGAGGTGTTATTATTAAGACATTTGGTTAAAATATTTTCTTTCCACTTCTGCTGAATCTGATTAAAAGGAGCCAAAATAACAGTCGCCAACACTCTATCCTTCCTCAGTAATACTAAACAGCACTGGAATTTTTCTGCTTTAACATGCATTAATGCACAAGGTCAGCACTTAGGGTTGAAGGCTGAAATTATATTTTTGGGATGGTTAAAGCAGCACGATGCTACTGCTGAGACAAGGATTGTCTAGCAATGTGTTTCTCTTCTGAAACAGTGATTTTTAGTGATAGAAACTAGTTTTTATTTGGCATCATTACTTAAATGACACTGCTTATATGTAAAAATCCATGAAATAGCTTAACAAGCACAGTTTTGTTTTCTTTGTTGGAGTATTTCTTCAACAGTATTTCTCCAATTGCTACAAATGTGACCCTGGACCACAAAACCAGTCTTAAGTCGCTGGGGTATATTTGTAGCAACAGCCAAAAATACATTGTATGGGTCAAAATGATGAATTTTTCTTTTATGCCAAAAATCATTAGGATATTATGTAAAGATCATGTTCCATGAAGATATTTTGTAAATTTCTTACCGTAAACATATCAAAACGTCATTTTTGATTATGCATTGCTTAGAACTTCATTTGGACAACTTTAAAGGCGATTTTCTCAATATTTCGATTTTTTTTTTTTTGCACCCTCAGATTCCAGATTTTCAAATAGTTGTATCTCAGCCAAATATTGTCCAATCCTAACAAACCACACATCAACTGAAAGCTTATTTATTCACCTTTCAGATTATGTATAAATCTCAATTTTGAAAAATTGACACTTAAGACTGGTTTTGTGGTCCAGGGTCACAAATGTGTTTTCACTTCTAAAAGTGTATTTTGTCAACTTTTATGAGTGCACTTGTATATGACCTCAAAGAGACTAAAAGTGTAATGCTAATCACTTACATTTTTCATAGATATAACACATGGGACATACTTTGGATTCTTTCCTGAAAGAAGGATTTTGAAGAGTTGTAACTTTGGGACCCCAAAATCTGAACTGCCATCCCCGTGAGTATTTGGACACCAGACCTCTCCTCAATTGGTTTGGCCAACTTCCCATCCTGAGAACATTGACATATTGAAACTGGCAGTTGAGTTTCTTCCCTCCAGCCTGCGGCCGGACACAACAACACCTTTTGTGTTGGTCTAATCCTGGGGCTCCACCGTCTTCGCAACTCTGGAGGATAAAAGCACCATCAAACCAGTACTTTAGGGGGAAAATCTTCCCTAATCCTAGCTTTACCTAAACAAAAGGAGGGAAAAAAAACAAGAGGGTGGAGAGAAATTGTGCAGAAACAGGGCAAGACCCGGAGCAAAGATCCATACAAACTATTTTCCTGGAGAAACTAAGCATTTCTGACAGGCTTTCAGGGGAACTATAGTGACACAAAGTATCAAGTCATAGAGAACGCTCTACAGATTAGATATTTGACTAGTTAAATGATAAAGCATTGAAACTTTCATAGGATTTGATTTTAAGAAATATGTTAGTCTCAAAGTATCAAAGTTTTTAAAGAACAGCTTTTTGTTGTACAAACCTAATCTGTATTACAAGCCCAAAATGATTGGGTTTTTCTTTGCACTAATTAGGTTGCAGGTTGTTTTTGTGCAAGAGGGCAAGTTATAAAATGCAACCATCAATGTAATCTTGCAAAAGATTTTTAAAAGAGCAGAAATTTTGTTTTTTTGTCCAATCAAACTTTTGGTGCAAATACCTGCCACTTGGTAGAAGCTTGTCAAATTAGGTAGATGCAAGTAAATGTAAAAGAACTGATATTAAATGCAGGTTACATGTTGTTGCATTGCTGCTTGATGTCCAATTTCAAATCTGGCTCCTGAAGCAAAAGCCCAGTGCTAAATAATCTGCTCAGTGATCTACTCCATTTGAGCACTAATAGTAGGTCTGGTTTGGGCTATGAGTTTTGCACCTGTTGTATTCCAGTGACTGATTTCTGCAACTGGTATAAATCTTAAATACGATTTCCTCCTAAATCTCACCCTCAGTGGCCACTTTATGAATGTAGCGATGAAGGCTTCCATTTTCTCCCTCGCAGTAAACGTTCCACGAGAGAGCCGTTGTGTGCTCCTGATTCTTTCCTTCAGAAGGATATTGAGGTAAAGAATGAGCTGATGGAGTCGGACTCAAGCCATGCAATGACTCTCTGGAGTCTAAACACAGCCGTATACACACCAACGCCTCGAGCAAACTGCTTCTACTGACCTCTTTGTTTTCTATTTCCTAGCAAGACTCGTCTTAAGACAGACTTGTCTGATGAGGAGAAAACCTTTTCAGTGCACAAGATACTCAGGAGCTAATCCAAATGAGTGTTTGAAGCACTTGATGGGATTGTTAAATAATTACTTCAGTAGCACCTCCTTAAAAAAACCATACTGACCATACTGGCAGGTGGAGGAATATCTTAATAGGTACAATGAAGATTTGAATATACAAAAGGTAGAGGAATTTATATGAACAGTTCATCCCAAAATTAAAATTACCTTTTTTTTCTTTCCGACACAAAATATATGGGAATAGTGTATTTAAATGAATCGTCCAAGGTTTATGTCACTTTATTGTTATTTGTGCCATTATTTAACACCCCAAAAAGCATGTCTTAACCCATTGAATCTGGGCATTGTCAGTAGATCAGCTGAATTTTCTACTCAAATTGACACTTTTATGGAAATTCGCTCTCATGCTAATTTGGACCTAAATATCTAATTTCATGAATATTGAACATTTCTCAGTGTAGACCTAAGTACATTGAAGAGTTTTTTTCTTGAATTATTTTTCATAGATAATTACTTGAGCATTTAATATTTTCAACATATGCAAGAATCCACGAATATAATGTCTATTCTAGTGAAATTCAGAGGTCGTGCACTCTTTGTCAGTGTTTGGTTGCAGTGGCCGTCTGACAATCTGATTTTACAGTTTTTTTTCAACTGCTTACACACATTTTCAAAACTTCAAAACTCACACAAATCCAAGAATTGCACACACAAAATGCAAAATGCCTCACATCTCTTGCAAAATGAAGCACTGCATTCAAAATATCACAAACACATCTCAAAAGCAAACATCTGCAAACACCTTTGGCATAATATTAACTCCTGTTAGATTTTTGTGTGTTACATAGAGAACCGTGTCATGTGTTTTGCAAAAAGTGTTTTATGAAATTGTCAAAGGCCGAGAATTAGTGTGTTTCAAAAATTGTGTGACAAGATTTTGTGTGTAAGCAGCAGAAAAAAACTGTCAGCAAACAAAATTTTTTAAAAAAAAGTCTATTTTAAGACTTATTTATGCCTTTATAGGCAAATTGATCTTTAATTTGAAGCATCATTCTGTTATAGAAAAATTTGAGAAATAATAAGTTGAGGTTTCATAATGCCTTGGATAAACTGTGTGTGTGTGTGTGTGTGTGTGTGTGTGTGTGTGTGTGTGTGTGTGTGTGTGTGTGTGTGTGTGTGTGTGTGTGTGTGTGTGTGTGTGTGTGCAGCCACAGGGATTCTAGCTGCTTCAGTGGAGTCAAGGCTGTCAAGCTGCTGGCCGAGTGTGTCTAACTCCTTCACAGATGCAAACACTGAATGAACCCTCCAGCCTGTCTCTCACTTAGCTGAAAGAGCCCTCATTGAGCTCAACTAACCATGTAACGAGTGAGAGCAACCTGTTAGACGGGGGACCGCCAGAGAACACACACACACACACCGCTCAGACGCTTGCCTAAACACAGATAATCCCTGTTGCTCACTGTAGCAGCGGGGTGCTAGTGAACAGAGCAGTGATGGATGTGTTTGTCTACTTATCTTCCCCTAATGATCAATTGATTCGCAGCCCCTGGGCAGCCACACAGTCCAGCTTTTGACCGATACGGTGGTAGTGAAACCCAGCTGAGGTCAGTCCAAATTATTTCCACATGTAATACTCCCATGCACTGTTATTTTTTGTCCATCCAAAAGTTTAAAAATCATTTTTGATGGAAGCTGTTGTTCAGGACAAGCGCAGCATGAAAGTTCACCACTCCACATAATAGCTTTCATTATTTACATGGAAGACTACTTTTCAAGGAGCACTAAGAACTCAGTTAACTATATCTGAGCCTTTTCACAGGACTGACATGATATACATAATCTAAAATTATTATTTTGAAAATCATTTTGCTAATTATTTTTAGTAGTTATCATAGAAGACATTTTTAAATTGTATTTTTAAAAAAATCTAATTTTAAAAAATTAAAATCGCAACACAGGAACATTTAAAGACCTCATTAAACAGATTAATGAGCAGTTTTCTTTTCTGTGTTGACATATTACTTGCAGGACATATTAAAAAAAAATTATAAATTGTTTAATTTATATTATTGTTATAAATAAAAAATAAATAGACAATAACAGCAACAACCCATAGTCTTTAGTCATCAATATTTTGGTCTGTTTTCCGAGATAAGAAAGATTTTAATATTTTTATATCTGCTTTTTTTTTTTTTTTTAGGAGTGCACTATAGATATATATATATATATATATATATATATATATATATATATATATATATATATATATATATATATATATATATATATATATATATATATATATATATATATATATATATATATATATATATATATATATATATATATATATATTATTTATATTTGTTATAATTTTTCCTAATATAAATATAAGTGACATTAAAGCTAACAGGCATTGACTTAAAGCTACAGTAAATCGTAAGTACAAATAAATTCAGTGTTTGCATGTAAATGTATACAGGTATGTTGATTTTCTTAATGCTTTTGCAGTATTTGTTAACAATTCAGAACAAAATCGCAATTGTTTTACTTGACAATTCTTTACCTTATATGACACAAATTATTTTTAATAATTTACATTTACATGTGCAGTAGTCAGTTGTTCACAATAGCACTGGTGCCACACTGGATCAAACAGACGAGAGAGAAAGTATAGCCAGAGCAGTATAAATTTATGTGTAAATTTATATAAATGTTTCCCATTTGAAAAAAGCCACAGCTTTTTAAATAAGGCCGGGAATAATCTGTTTCCACTGTGCTGTGAGATCCTGCAGGGATTTGCAGAAACATTCGCCCGTGACACAGATCTACATAATCATTTTAACTTTCTCCCCATTCCTTCCCATGATTCTCCTGCTGTCACTTTAGATACTGTTAAAACTGATTTGGGTTCCTTAATCTGGCGGTATTTCTTACACTTTTAAAATCTCTAATATTATAAGGAGATTATTTCATTTATAATTGATTGAGTGCGTTTCCTGGAGTGCCACTTCAAAGTTGCTGAATTGAAGATGCATTTAATAGCCAAAGCATGCAGAAAAGAGAAGAGAAAGAGAGAGAGGGAGGGCTGGAATAGGGACGCCAGCCAAGAGCTTGACTCCCATGCTGTGGGAAATGAAGCTCGCAGTCTTTTCTTAAGAAAGCAAGAGGCGAAGATATCATGAGGGTACTGACATAGGGCAGGCGGTGATAATGCACTCCTGCTTGATTCGGTATAATTATGGTATAATCCAGATTCTACATCACCCATGTGATTGAGTGTTACCAAAACTGGTCAAACAAAGCAAAGCGAATTAAACTGATGAATAAATGGTAAAATGTCTTGCCATAAAAATACTTAGAGGAATAGTTTGCTGAAAATTTACTCATCCTCAGCCCATGTGGATGAGATTTGGATAAATTTATCTTTACTTGTTCACCAGTGGATCCTCTGCAGTGAATGGGTGCCGTCAGAATGAGAGTCCAAACAGCTGATAAAAACATCACAATAATCCACACCACTCCAGTAGATCAATTAACGTCTTGTGAAGGTTTGAAAAAAAAAAAACCCCATTGTTAAACTATTTTAATTTTCTTTCAAAAGCCCATAATCCATAATATTGTTTCCTCCAGGGAAAAAGTCCATCCCGTCGTCCTCTCACATCAGAATCCACCAGCATATCTGTTTACAGCTGTTTTCTCTTAAAATACTGGTTGATCTGTGCATATTTCTCACCTGATTCAGACCAGATGACTTTTTCACTGAAGAAAGCAGTTATGGATTATGGACTGGTCTTTTGGCTAGAAGCAATGCTCTGAAGTTAAAAAAAATGTATTAATGATGGATTTATTTCTTACAAACATGCAGCTTTTCACTTCACAAGACATTAATTGATGGACTGGAGTGGTGTGGGTTACTTGTGGATTATTGTGATGTTTTTATCAGCTGTTTGGACTCTCATTCTGACGGCACCCATTCACTACAGAGCATCCATTGCTGAGCAAGTGATGTAATGCTACATTTCTCCAAATCTGTTCCCATGAAATTATGTTATGATGTTAAATGTTACGACACATTTTGGAACACGACGATGCGTTAAAACAATTTGCATAGTTACAAGCATTTACATTCATGCACTTGAACTTCATTTATTTGTAATTTGCTATAAACAAAAACATCTGCTAAATTATTAAAAGTAACAGAATAGATGAGCGGTTTGAGTCTAAATGATTCTGTTAATATGTTCACAGAACATTTTCTCTGTATTTTCTCAATAGATTGCATTACGAAAATGACCTCAGTGGCAAAATTCTGTTTGAGTCAAAATTCATTTACGCTTTAACTATGGAAAGCTGCTGCCTTGATGTAAAAACTGTAACCTGTTATTATGAGTGAAACAGGCCTAACTCTACTAGACAGAACCATTAATGATAATTACGATCACATTTATATACATTTGGCAATGCAAACATCATTTTGCTTGATTTCTATTGTTATCTCCAAAAAAGCAGGGTTCAGCTTCTCTCTCTGTGACGTGCATGACTTTAGACTTCCAGACGGGGCTGATCAGGGCGCCTCGCTCTCGGTCTTCATTAACCCAGTGAGGAGAGGATGCTGGAGCACATTTCCAGAATATGGGATTGTCATCTTGCTGATCATTTATGAGGGAAATGAGTTTTGACAGTGAGAAGGATGCCCCCCACAACCCCCCGTCTCAACGGGGCCATGGCCAAATGGGATCATAATCCTCTTAGTGCCCATCCTTATTAAACACCTCTCTAAATGACATGAAAGGCTCCGGCAGGGGGAAAAATACTATTATACCCCCAAAATAGAATCCCGGGCCCCTCACTGTACAGTATGTGTATTTTACTTTTGGTTTCATGACAAGTGTGTCTAAGACTTCTCAAGATATAATGTATATGAGGAACTCACCCCACCCCAGCGCTTCTGATGCACACACTGAGCAGATTGAGAGCTATTAGAGCTCACTTGATGAACTTAGCACTCCAACTCTCCATTAAATTCACAGCCGTGAAATTCCTAATTAATTTAACAGACTACTTAACCCTTTTATTGTAAAGATAATCATTGATTTGTCCTATTTTGTTTTTGTCTCAGAGGGTGGTACTGGAGACGGAAAGGAAAGGCACTCACGACCAGACAGAGCGAAGTAAACTGAGGTGGAGGTGATCAGATCTAGCAAAAGGTAAAATTGGTTTATTTTTGGAAACATACTGAAGAATGAAATAAAACTAAATATAAATACATTTAAGTATACTAAATAACAAACAGAAAGTAAATTACAAAAAAAGTCAAATAAATAAATATTATTTATTATTAAATTATACTAATAAAACTAACCATAAAAACAAAATATGAACAAACTTTTTAAAAAATGATTATTGGTAACACTTTACAATAAGGTTACATTAGTTAACTAGTTAATGCATTAAAAATGTACTAAGAATGGGTAATTCATTTGTCACAGCATTTATTAATCCTATTTAATAAAAATCTTTGTTAGTATATACACTGTAAAAAAATTCCTGTTCATTTTTAGTTCATGCCATTAATTCAAGTTAACAAGTACAACTTTTGATTTGAATAATGTATTGGTAAATATTTAAATGAACATTTACTAAGATTAATGAATGATTTAAAACTATTTTCATTTTTAATTCATGTTAACGAATGTAGTTTAATAACACTATTTAAAAAAAAAACAAAAAAACTTTTGTGTTACCTGATTGTTTTCAATAAACAAAATTGCTTGCAAAAGCTCCTACAGATCTCATCAAATAGTCCTTTAATAATTAGATCTGAACAACAAAAAAAAGTGTCTTAAACAAAACAATATTTTCTGAAGGTTTGATGCACCCAGAAGTCGGCACTCACAAAAGTAGTGTGCAGCACAACTGTTTTCAACATTGATAATAATCAGAAATGTTTCTTAAAGCTGCAGTCTGTAAGTTTTGCCAACTCTGTTTGAAAACCTAGAATTGCAGTTACTTGTGGAATTATCCTGCTTGCGTGGGTTGTGCTCCGGCAGGCTCCAGCGCGGATGAATCTGATGTTTTGAGGTGAATGTGTGGCTGTCAGTCACCGCACCGGTGTGGATACTGTACTCAGGAATCACAGATTCTAGCTTACGTCTTGGAATATATGACCCAAATGAGATTTTTCACCATATATTGCCATCTGAGCAAGTAAGTAATAAGTTTGTTCTGACCAACTGAGGAAAAAAAACATTACAATAAATCGCGCTACCAATGGTGATTAAATCTAACGATCAGTTAGCTCATATCACATCTAACCGTGCAAATTTTATTGTTATACTTTATTCTCAAATTATTAATGTTAACAACATTAGCATTGCGTGACAATGAGTATAGTGTGTATTAACATTTAGATTACAATTTCAGCACAGTCTAATATCTAATTGTCATAGCATTCGAATTTCATATTAAAGTCCCATGGCATGAAAATTTCACTTTATGAGGTTTTTTAACATTAAAATGAGTTCCCCTAGCCTGACTATGGCCCCCCAGTGGCTAGAAATGGCGATAGGTGTAAACCGAGCCCTGGGTCTCCTGCTTCTCCTTTGAGAAAATGAAAGCTCAGATGCCCAATCTGGAATCTTCCCTTTATGTCGTCATACGGGGAAAGGTTACCTCCCCTTTCTCTGCTTTGCCCGCCCATGAGAAAATGAGCTACTACCGTGCGAGGCGAGCACAATATTTTTTTTTCCTCGAGAGACATCATGGCTTGCAAACGAGCGAAGCATGACAGTTGCTCAGTGTTTGGATGTACAAATGAACACCGAAGTGTTTTTTCAGTTCCTTCATCCGAGCCTATGGCTAGCATTAGCTACATGATAATAACTGTAACAGCATACATAAACAAACCAACTAAAGTACCGTATCCAGACACAATATTTTAAACTAACCATTCGGAGACGTCCTGATGTAGCCACTGAGTTGCAACTTCTTCATCCGGTGCTTCTCCATCCGGATCAGATTCTGGGTCAAACTGAAAAGCTTGAAGGACTGTGTGTCTACCAGCCATTGCGATACATCCACTGTCAACATTAGCGCATGCTAGCGCAGTGATATTACGCAGCGCCTGAAAGTAGTCCCCAGCTAGGTAACTAGTTATAATATAGCTGGGGACTACTTTCAGGCGCTGCGTAATATCACTGCGCCTGCTGCGGCCATGTTACGGCAGCAAAGTTCCTTAATTATTACGCCGGAATGAGAGTATAGTTCCTAGCCAAATCGGACTAGAAAATCGCAACTTTTCATTTTCCGCCGGTCTTAGTACACGATATAACTACAGAAGAGTCAAGTTTTAAATAGGACAAATATCGAAACTCTTTGGCCATTTTTGAACGCGATGCTACTGGTCTAATCGGATTCAATGATGCTAAGCTATGCTAAAAGTGCTATCGCCAGACCCGGAGATCGGCTGAATGGATTCAAAAACGGTAAAACTCAACTTATTAACTCTGGGGGAGTTGGAGAATGAGCCTATTTCCAAAAAAAGTGGAGTGTTCCTTTAAGGCCACACACCCACCCTCCACCTTGCCCCGCCTCTCTCCTCCTCATTAGCATTTAAAGCTACAGACACAGAAATGGCACATCCTAAGGAAAGCTCATTGTGGGACTGGCTCATAGTGGCTGAAATTCTGCACCAAGGTTGAATTTCGGGAAAGAGACATCAGATACAGTACTAGAGACCACTTAGGCCTATATAAAAGCATTCAAAAAGCAGCATGTCATGGGACTTTTAAGAAATTCTTCTAACCCAAAAAGCAAACTATGCTCCCTTCGAACTGATTGTCTTTAAAATACAAATCCTGTGTAAACCCAGGCTATCTGTAATCAGAAGCACATTTAAAACTGGAATATAATTTAACTTCATTCGCATGTGTTTCATAAACACATAATCCTTTCTGGATTACAATCCGCCATCAAAATGATAAATTTAATTATTCTAGCTGCTGTGGGAAAAACCTGCCACCTGCAGGATCCTCACGTGCGATAGCCTAGTAGCCGGGACAACTTTATGTTTACAGACGTGACGTAATGACGCAGTGCCATGCTCGAATTTCCCACGACAACCTACCCGTACCACTCAAATTAGAAAACATTTGTGACATTGTGAATTGAGCTAAAGTAAGGTGATAGTTTTGAACACTGGCTGGTTATGCACTTGCTCAAATATTGATGTCGGATCATTTTTAACCCAAAAAAAGTTACGGACTGCAGCTTTAAGCAGCAAATCAGCATATTAGAATGATTTCTGAAGGATGTGACACTGAGGACTGGAGTAATGATGCTGAAAATTCAGTTTTGATCACTTAAAAAATATTTAAATAGAAAAGAGTTATTTTAAATTGTAATAATATTTCACAATATTACTGTTTTACTGGGCTTTCTGAGACTTTAGCACTTCTGCATGATAAAACACATTTACTGTATAAAACACTGTATTTGAAATAAAATAAATGTGTTGCTGTGGTAGAGCTGTCAGAGCTGTTCCTCTCGGTTAATTCTTTTGGTTTTAAATTCCTTATATACTTCCTGTCTGTCTTAAGCTAGTGTGAGGACTGTATTATCAGGGTCCTGTCAGAATGTCACACCTTTATTAAAAATACCTGCAGTTTGCCTTCACGTTGACCTGCTCTCGCATCATCTAAACACGCTCTCTCGCTCTCTTTCACACAGACATGCTAGAAGGATGGTCACTTTAATCTTCAGCTGAGAAATTGAGCATTGAGCCATATGTTCAGAGTGACCACATTGTGTTTAACAGAAGAACTAACACGCCTGAAGTTACTTAAACAGCTGTAAAGGGTAAAGTACACAAGAGTCTGTGATTTCTGACGAGAGCTGATCTGTGTGTGTGTTTGTTTTGTGAATACTGGCAGGAATCTTAAAGAGAAGGTCAGAAAGTCAGTCCAGGAGTTTGTGAGATGAAAAGTTATGTCACTTGTCTCTCCTCACAGGAATCTCTGGATCTGTAATCTCTCACACCTTCTTCCCATAAAACCGCCTGAGATTTTCACAGCGCTCTGTCAGAGTTAATATTTACCGTGACCTCTTGTACAGAGCGAGAGAGCCGAGGACTGTCTCTGTATCTGTCGGCACAGTGGACGCGTGTCTCAAACACATTGCTGTTGTCAACACAAATTTTTAACTGTTCTGTTTTTCTGTCTTTGTATTTTTACTGATGTCTTTCCAACCCTTTTTTAAGGGATTACAGTCCTGGACATTTAAAACTGCTTCAGCCAAATTATAAACTCATATTAAGTGCTACTGAAACATCTTAATCCACATACTTTTTTAAAACATTCAGTTTTTACTGTTAAGTATGTAATATTAGGCCTGTGTGATACATAGCCTATACAGTACAATGAGAGATGAACAACTGTTTCACTAACTTACATACAACTTAGTCACATGTTGTTGCCATTTGCATATAAGCTAGAATTATTACCATAAACTTAATTAGTTTTTCAATTACAAGTCAACTTGACATTTTACCAGTGATGTAGTGTATTGACATACAATATTCAATGGGAAAAATACAATCAATCAATCAATCAATCAATCAATCAATCAATCAATCAATCAATCAATCAATCAATCAATCAATCAATCAATCAATCAATCAAACAAGATTTTTGTCATAAAGGCTGCATTTATTTGATCAAAAACGCATTAAAAACAGTAATATTGTGAAATATTATTATGATTTACAGTAACTGTCATCTATTGTAATATATGTAATATAAGTGTAATTTATTCATGCGATCAAAGCTGAATTTTCAGCATCATTACTCCAGTCTTCAGTGTCACATGATCCTTCAGAAATCATTCTAATATGCTGATTTTCTGCTTAAGAAACATTTCTTATTATTATCAGTGTTGAAAACAGTTCATAATTTTACATAAACCAAGATACTGTACATTTTCATGATTATTTTGATTTGAAATCATTTATTTGAAATATATAAATCTTTTACAACATTATCAATGTCTTTACTGTCAACTTTTGTTTAATTTAATGTGTCGTTGATGAATAAATTTATTATTATTTTTCTTACTGACCCCAAAGAACCCCAAAGAAAGTTGATTTGTTATAGGTCTATAATCTTCAAGTACTAAAAGAATCATCAAAGGGGTAGTTCACCCAAAATGAAATCCTGTCATGATTTACTCACCCTCATGTCGTTCCAAACCTGTGTGAGTTTCTTTTAATCTGCTGAACACAAAAGAAGATATTTTGAAGAATGCTGGTAACCAAACAGTTAACGGTAACCATTGACTTCCATGGTATTTTTTTTCCATAATCTGTTTGGTTACCAGGATATTTTAAAATATATTCTTTTGTCCTACACTCTAAAAAACAAATGGTGCTATATAGCACTAAAAGTGGTTCTTGGCTCGTAATCCTAGGGGAACCACTTTTGGTGCTATATAGCACCATATCTTTAAAAAAACCTTTGTCAAATGGTGCTATGTAGAACCATAAGAGGTGCCATATTGCATTGTATTTCTTCAACAAAAATGGTGCTAAACAGCACCAACAGTGGTTCTTTGGCCCGTAAAGAACCTTTAAAGGGGCTTAACAGGTTCTTTGTACGGCAGTGGTGCTATATAGCACCTTAATCACCCCAAAGAACCCCTGAAGAACCATACAGGAGCTTAAAAGGTTCTGTATATGTGCTATATAGCCCCTCAGTCATGCCAAAGAACCAGTGAACAACCGCTGAAGAACCACTGAAGCACCAAGATTTGGTGCTATACAGCACCAAAAGGGGTTCTCCTATGATTACGAACCAAAGAACTGCTTTTAGTGCTATATAGCACCATTTTTTTTTAGAGTGTAGACAGAAGAAAAAAAGAAAAAAAAATCTTGCACACTGTGTAGTATGGATAGTATGTGAATCGGGATCCAGCCTGTTTGTCTGTTCTCTCAAGGTAGTTGTTTATAAAACAAATGAGATGGCTGAATAAATACCCAGCCTGTAGGAGGCGCTGCAGTGGCCGGGCGGAGGGATTTACCCCGCGTATAGAGCGCTTAATTCTCCCGAGTGTGATCGCTCGTGGGGACAGAGATACTCAGCACGGGACTCCGCCCCCTTCTTTTCAGAGTCTGCGAGGAGCTTTGGGATGGCGTTAAAAAAGAAGATTAGGTTTCCTCCCGAGAGCAAAGCTCCTTAAGGAGTATCGGTGTGCCTCTCAGTCTCTGGTCACTAACAGTGAGAGGAGGAGGGGAACCAGACTGCATTCATAACACGCACCCATGCAAAGGCCACCAGGGTCATCCCGTACATTCACGTCCGAAAGATAGCCGTGATGTGATTATCGAGTCACCCCTTCATAGGGCTTTCATGTGGGGTGGAGCCATATTTTTACACAGGCCACGTTCGTGGCATAGATATATAATGTGCTTTTGCTCTTGCATATAGCTTTTGCTTATTTAATCCTAATTACTGTGTGATTGAAGACACCATGAGCGTCCAAATCAGAAGGAGTCACACTGAGGCGAGAGAACAGTGTGAAGACAAACTTTGTGACATAAGAGCAAGGTCAGAAATGAACCAGGTGTCTTAAAAATAAAGTCTCTTAAATGGAATCGATGGTTCCGTGAAGAACCTTTTTAACATCCATGAAATTTTCATTCCAAAAAAGGTTCTTGGAAAAAGATTGTTATCTATCTGTTACACCTTGCATTTGATATATTACAATTACAATATTACAATTAATTGCTCTGTTATAGTTATGGGTTTAGTAGCTTGTAAAATTAAGATGTGGGATGTCAGAGGTGAGCATTGTTCAATATAGCCAATTAACAGAGTTTATGATATTAATATATATATATATATATATATATATATATATATATATATATATAGATCTGAATACACTGAAAATGGGGAAAATGCTTAAAAATCTATAATATAGAGCTGTTTATCCAATGTTTAGTGTTTGATTTATTATTAAGCAATTTTCACTCAGAAATTGCTAATAAATTTCACAAGTGGAAATGGCAAGTGTCACTGAATTAAACGTGAAAATGTGAAGTATTAAAATAGCATTTTAGCTGTATTTTCTTGTAAAGCATACAATAATAATCTTCAAAAAAAATGTACAGTATGATTACAGAATGTTTTGAATTTATAGCTATTATACGGATCTGAATTTTGCTGCCAAAAATATGTATATTATGCACATTTTCTCTAAAAAATACCCAGACGACTGGCTTAATTTGCTAAAATGTGCAGTAAACAGCCAGAACTGTATCCCACAATGCAGTGTTTGACTTGACCTTCCATTCAAATGAACTAGAAGTTATATCAGCTGAAATTTCTGCCAGATGTTAAGACATATTTACACAAAACTGGATTAAAAATGCTAAATAACTATATTTATATGTCCAATAACTGCACTCAGTGAATCAAACATGTATGTTACAACATAAAAAGACTTAATTTTGTAATTTAACTATGGTAACACTATTTAAAACATTTATTGTGCACTGTAAAACCTGATAAGTTAAGAATACTCAAAACATTTGAGTAAACAAACTATTTTTTTTTTTTTTTTTTAAGTTAGTAGAGCTTAAAATTTTTATGTCAAGTGGGGTGGGGCTGAGAGCAATGGGAGCCAAGCCAAGCCTTGTTTCCATAATCCCACCCCACTTATCACAAAGGTAATTATATACAACTTGCTTCCATCAACAGCATTCATTCAGATTGTTATAGGTTACTCGTTAGCAACAGCACACTAGTACATGCTAATGTAGTTATCTAATAGACTCACCACAACACTTGCATGTAAATAATCAAAAAGCATGCAGTATAGTCTTGAGGATTTGCTGTCCATCCATAACCTAACCACAGGCTCTACTCTTCACCACAACGGTAACAACCAACATAACAGAAACCTATATAAATCCTAACATAACACAGCAATCTTGTGCAAAAACACACAAAATAACACTTAATTTCTACATTTATTTTCCTTGTTGTCTGATGCAAAGCATGCTGGGAACTAGAAAACACAATAATTTTAAGTTCACCTTACTACAATGACATTATGAGTTTACAGAACTTATTTCAATTGAGTCCAATGAACTTTCATTATTATTTGAGTGAAATTAACGCATTTCATTTAATTCATTTCACTGTTTGGTTTTAGAGTGTGCAGTAAAAAATATCAAATTCTCCAGCTCAGAGAGACATAGAAATGGTCATAAAGAGCTACACTCAAAAATATCTCCTGCATATTCAGATTACTTGATTAAAACAATTTTGTGCAAAAGCATAAAAACTGTAATTTGTGTTACTTCACTGAATGAGTAAAAGCTGTGTTAATACTGCAGCTAAGAGTGTCTTTTACTTGTTTCTTCTATACAATATGTGAACTGTTTTTAACTGAAGCCGTTAAGATAGATCAGATAAACTAGAGTGAATTATTTTCAGGTAAAATTTACAGAATAAGTCAAATGAAATTGTGATTAAATATATTTTTAAAAAAATATTATATTATATTATAAATTGATAAATTTACTTGTCAGTACAATTCTCACAATTAAAGTTCAAATAAATCTATTCAACCAAGTGGAGATGTGGCATAATTTTATTATGTTAAATCTATTTTTGAGTGTAAATTATGGTTATTGCTATATACAGGGAATAGATAAATATCAAATAACATTTGAATTTAAATACCTTTATTGTCATTATATACTTGTATACAGTAAAATTGAATAATGCTACTCTACTGTTGCATTGCCAAACAAATATAAAACGCAACAATGGATATGATAAAACAAGGAACATCAATAAAACGATAAACATTTTCAATCTTAATAAACAAAAACCAACTCTCAGATGAAGAAATACAACAAAAAATATAGAATAATACAATAATAAAAATATATTAAAGGCTTCTTTGTCATATATTGATATCAGGATTGTGGTGTAGATTGCTGTCCAGACAATTAGCTGCTGTTGTGTGGTTGATAACGTCATTCCATTATTTCATTTACACTCAAGAGAGAGCAATAGAGTGAAATAAATTCCTTGCACATTCCTTTAGCTGACTGAAAACAGTGATGACAGTGCTGAATGAAAATGTGCAGCTAAAAAAATCAAATGACTTATTGAGCTTTGTAGCGGGGGCTGGATAAGCTTTATCTGGTCCATTCAAATTCACGACGGTTCCCAGGAGGCTGGATAACTGCTCACGTTTCAGGACTGTCAAGGCCTGCCAATGGTCATAATGGCTCCTAATTCCACATTAATGCAGTCTAAATGAAGTGTCAGAGGAAGATTGATCTGTGGAAGTCGCTGTCTGAGCGCCGGCCGCTGGGCAGCAGCGCCTCGGGCCCAGAGCATCAGCTGACCGTCCAGCATCACCGAGGACCTGCTAAACGTGTGCGTTACACAGCTGAGTGCAGCAGACACACGGACGTCGTGAATATTAAAGTGATGGGGGTCGAGCGAAAACTAGACTGGGCCTGTTAGATTGTTAACAAGAACATGGTTGCTTTGATTTGACAGTGGTTCTTGCTTGGTGGGCAACAACCCCAAATCCATTCTGTTACCCTGGACAACAGGGAAAAGCAATGCAAAAAATTAAATTAAATAAAAACTGACCAACAATTTAAAAATGACTGAATACTAGCATGCTGTCTGTCTATTCTGTTAAAAATTCTGAATTTAAAAACATTAAATGAGAGCCTTGAAACACAGAACAGACAAACATGTATTTGTTTGTTTGTTTATTTATTTTTCTTTTATTTGTTTTATTGTTTTTTATTTTAAAAGTACCAGGATTCACCATGGTTCAGAGTACAGAGCTCCTTTAAAACTATAGATCTCAATAGATCTCTTTATTTTCCAAAAGATCGTCATGATGTGCATGAATTTATATAAATAAAAAGTGAATCAGTGGTTCTCATCTGGTGGGTAACAACCAAAAATGTACACATACATATACATAAAGTATGCTCATGTGCTATTTTTACATTTTGTCAATGTTTCCCTTGCCTTTTGATGTTTGGTTATCAATGATTTTGCATCAGCTCATCTAAAATGATCTTATTCCTTATTCCTATTCACTTATCTTATTCTTTTATTCATTTATAAATCTAATGATTTTGACAAAGAATTCAGGGAACATAAAGTATTAATGAGTCTTAGTTGTGCTTACCAAAGCTTTGTCATTTTTAAAGTTATATTTTCTCCCAATAACATCTAAACTACTGAAACAGATAAAATAAAATAAAATAAAAATGATGATGATTATTATTATTATTGTTATATGGTCACACTTTATTTTAAGGTCCAATTCTCACGATTAACTAACTATTAACTCTGACTTTTGCCTCAATAAACTCTTAATTTGCTGCTTGATCAATAGTTGGTAAGTAGTTGTTAAGGATAGGTATGGGGTAAGATTAAGGGATCTAAAGTCTGGTCATCTAAAATATGATCTTTTCATTTAATGTCATTTCTCCTCTCAGACAGTTACTGTTCCTTAATAAATATAAAATCTGACATTAATCTCTGACCTCTGTTATATAATAATACAGTGCAGAGTGCACACGTGTCTCTCTCTCTTATTTTAGACGGCCCTCACTGGACTGAAGCTGTGTTGGGTCCATCACACATCCGGCCTGCGGTGGATGCTGGGAAAAGCGCGTGGATCCGCTCAGGAGCCCCTGACAAGCGCTGAGGCTGCAGCGGCTGCAGTTTGATTAAGCGTAAAGCAGGGTTTTAGGGACATGCAGGCAGGTTAATGAAACTCTGCAGGACAGCAGCTTCTCCTGGTTTACACCCTGCCTGAGAACCGCAGGTGACAGAATAAGGTTTAGTATCTGTAGTTAAATCCCTAACCTCAGCCTACCTGCTGACTGCTGGGCCACCAAACCCCCTGCGTCCTATTCCAGCATCACACTGCAACTCTTACAGTGCAGTTTATATTAACATCAGTGCTAAATTGGATGTGTTATGCAAAACTTTCTACTAACTACTGATGCCCGGGTGTTCTCGGTGGTTACCAGGGCATTGTTAGGTCTTTAGTTTAACTCGATTTACATTTTTTCGTATAGCACTTTTCACAAGAAGTATTATATTTTCAAAGCAACTTGTGCATGGAAAGCAAAAAGTGCATGGTTCAATCAAAAATAGAAAAAATGTATCTAGTAATGTGTATAGTAGACTTTATCGTGCAGATAATGCATTCATGCAGTTAATTGACATCATGTATATATAATTAAGCAGAATCAATTTGGAAACAACATATGGAAAATATTTATGTAATAATATTTTAAATATTAATCAAGAGTTTGTGTCATCCTCACAGGGGACTTTTAGTCTTCTATTAAAATGAAAATGATATTAAAACTTATTTTAAAGTATATTAGCAAAAAATAATTCAACAAATATAAAAATTTTTAATATAACATGTTTTACTCTGAATTAAAGTACAAATTTATTATCATTTTATTAACAATTACAAAGTAAAAATCTGCTAAATGAATGAATAAGAAATGAAAATAAAAATGAATCATAAAAAAATTCATTCATAAAAATTGAATGAATGAATGAATCAAAGAGCGGCTTGAGACACAGAACTGACAAATATATATTTTTGTTTATGCATTTTTTTAATTAAGTCAGAATTCAAAAGTACCAGGTTTCACCATGGTATGGATGTAGAGTTCCTATAAAACTATGGTAAAGACCTCCATCAGCTCATAAATTGGCTGTCAAACACAACACTGTCTATGGCAATAGTCAGGGAATGTAGGTTAGTCTAAATGCACCTGCCTTTCATTTCCACCCTATAAAGTGGCTCCTGCCTCCCCAGTGGCTGACAGATGCAGAAGTAGGACATACCGTTGGGAGAGGAGCGCAGTTTTGGTGGCTCCCTGCCTCCTCGGGTTCGGGCTGGGAGGGGTTCGTCTAATCTCCAGCGATCCACTTGGGTCTCGGATTTATAAATTCCCAGCAATCTTGGATTCTCAAATCCGTCTTGATTTTGTGGGTCTGGGTGCGGGGTGGCGTAGGGGTAGTGCTGGGGGGTTGCGAGTTGTTTGTGATGTCCTTTAGAAAAAGAGCTTATGGGTTCAGTAGAAGAAACGTGGGGAGCTAATGTGAAGATTTAGGACTTTCTGTGAGGCTTGGCCTCCTCTAAGCTCTGTTTGCTTGAGCCGTTTGTGGGGTCCTGCTCGTACTAAACCCAGATTAATATTCCTTTATATCCAGCAGCCCAGACACACACTTACACACTCACAGAGGAATCAGTCCCCCCTGCAAACACACACACACACACACACACACACACACACACACACACACACACACACACACACACACACACACACACACACACACACACACACACACACACACACACACACACACACACACACACACACACACACACACACACCTTCTTTTGGCCATAATCGCCTCCAGTCTCTAATCCATAGCTGCTCATCTTTCCTGTTATCTGTCCCCAGTAAGCACCTTTCTCACGGGTTATTTCCATATGGAGAGTGGGAGGGACGACACTGCCGTGTTTGCTGTGTTTCACTCAATGTCCTTGACCCCATACACCATTACACAAATGAAGATTTCAGCCACATTCAACCTCATGATTTAACACATTTTAGAAAGACAACATTTAAAAAAAAAGAAAAAAGAAGAAGGTTCATGTATTGTTTTGGTCTCGTGGTGTAAAGTAGTTTCTTTTCTAACATCAAGACCCCATACACCATTTTTTATTGTTTATTTAAGTTTTCAGTCAGATTGCTATCCAAAAATCGGACAAACATTGGATGAATAGTTGGGATTTAAGATTATCATTCACATATCTAATACTATCTAATGGTAGAAACATCTACTATTTAACATATTTTACAAGTAGTCAAAAAAAGTAATGAAAATAAACTTATTTGAACGTTACCAATCAAAAATGTTGCCAACTTCAAGAGGGGGATCTTGGGATGCTTTTTAAAAGTTTGCATGTATGATGTGAGGAGCACTTGTTAGATGCTTTAATGCATGTATTATAAATTATGCATTTAAAAGTAATAATATGGTAATGAAAAAAAAAATGTTGCAATTAAAACTGTTTTCTATTGTAATATATTATGATGTAAGTTATTCCTATTACTCCAATCTTCAGTGTCACATGATCCTTCAGAAATCATTTTAATATGCTGATTTGCTGCTCAAGAAACATTTCTGATTATTATCAATGTTGAAAAAATTGTGCTGCTTAATATTTTTGTGGTAACATGCACATTTGATCAGGATTCTCTGATGAATAGAAAATTCTAATTAACTGCATTTATTTGAAACAGAAGATTATAGAACCCTGGTCAATTTAATGAATGCTTGCTGAATAAAACTATGAAAAAAAATAGTGTATAATTGTACAAGAATTAGAAAATAGTGTGTCACAATTTCATGTCAGCTTTCCAATTCCTGTATCACCGTTTTTTGTGTTCCATTCTCTTAACGTGAGGCATGATACAGCTAATGATACGGCCGCTGACCGCAGCTCTCAGCCAGATAAACCCGAGCGGCGTCTCCTCAAGCAGTTTACAGCTCCTTCGGTGCTTCTGATCTCCCGTCTGCTCAGCCTAAAAGCCTCTTCCCTTTCCCGCTTTGTCTTCCCTTTTGCTTTCTCACCTACTTTTCTCTTCTCCAGAGTTAAGTCACAGTGATAAAAAAGAAAACAAAGTGAGAAGAAAGAGGATGAGTTTTTGCACGCTGAAGAGCCGCTCTAAACCAATTACCTAAGTGTCTTTTATCCGCTACATGCTTTTGTGTCTTGATCAGCTTTGAATCTCTTGAAATCCCTCCCTGAGATAACAAACAAATGTATGAGAGGAGAATGAGGAGGAAAAGCTTTTTGGCACGGGGAAATAAACTGGCACTGGTTTGAGATTTCATCTGTAGGGAGAATGCATAATTCTACAAAATCATCTACATTCTTTCTCTTGTAGGTGAAAAGTTTGTGAGAATAGAGAAGACTGGGGCTAGATGTCAGGCTCTCGACTCTACAGAATATTTTTCAAGCCAGGCTTCTTTTTAAAAGTCAGTTTTTGTGTAGACACAATGTACACAAGAAAAAAGGTACAAAAGCTGAACTTGGGCAGTACCCTTTCAAAAGGTACACATTTGAACCTTATTTACCCATAAAGTGTGCACATAAGTAACTTAAAGTGTACATATTATCATCTTAATGGTACACATTTGTACCTTTTGAAAAGGCACTGGAGTTTTTGGACCTTTTTTAGTGTGTACCTGAAGTCTTAGCTACAAAAAAACAAAAAATGTCTTAAACATTTTCATCACTACTGCTCAGGAATAAAATACATCGCTATTATAGGCTTTTCTGTTTTCCAATTCTTATTTAACTTATAATTAAAGGAAAAGCTGTCGATTGAGTTATAATCATTTAACATCCATTGATTTGTCTGATTTGTGTCATACTTGGTTAAATTTGCATCATTAACTGTTTAATACTGTAAAAAAAAAAAAAAAAAAAAATTTAAGGCAACCAGCTTTAGCAGATTTTTGAGTTTGCTCAACTTGTCGTTTTAAGTTTATACAACAAACATTTGAGAATCTCCCACAAAAATAAATTGAGCAAACTCAGAAATCTGCTGAAGCTGGTAAAAAAAAAATGTTTTAAGTTCGCTCAACTTTTTTTTTTTTTTTTTTTTTTACAGTAGGAAGCTGCTTCTAAACAATCTGCATTGTATAAAGTCCAAACAATGAATTATGTGTGAAAGTTTACATTCTTTCTTTGATTTTATAATCCTGTTGGTTCTTTAGATTTTTACACTCTGACAACAATGCCTTAAGTAAAAATGAATAATTTATTAATTTATGCAGATGCTATTATCCAAAATCACTTACAATAGAGGAGCATAAACAATTCATCATACGCCATGGTTATTAAAAAGCTTCTTTGTTTTTATATGGAACCTTGATTTGAGTGAAGAATGCTGTAAGGTTCTATATAGAACCATGATGTTTTTTTGGTTTTTTTTTATAAAAAAATGAAATCTATTGATTTAATTGCAATAGTACTGGCCACGTACTAAGTAGTTAAACTCTGCACAGTAAAAAAAAAAAAGCTGAGCCAACTTAAAATTTTAAGGCAACCAGCTTCAGCAGATTTTTGAGTTTTAAAACTCAAAAATCTGCTGAACCTGGTTGCCTTAAAATTTTAAGTTGGCTCAACTTTTTTTTTTTTTTTTTTACAGTGTAGTTAGCTTAGTTGTGGGTAACTTTATTGTGCAAAAGATTCTCATTCATAGCAAGTAAGAGAACCCAGTATTTGAAAGTGTCGTATAATGAATGCACCATCTCTGTGAATAATCTCACAATGGTGGTCATTCTTATCAGATTCACTGCAAAGACTTTTCAAATAGTTTTGTTTCTCTGTAGCCTGAGGCAAAAACGGCAGAACAATTGAGGTGATGGGTCAAGAGCAGCTTAATCCGAACATTCTTCATCCTGGAATATAATATGGCTGGAAACCAAGGGGCATGTAAAAGAAGAATGCGTTCGGAGAAGGTAAGAACATGAAAGAAATATTAACCTTCATAAGAGTTCAACCCAAAATGAAAATTCTGGCATTATTTACTTCACTTGATGCTTAAAATCCCCACTTTTGTGCTCCACAGAAAAACTAACAGCATATGGATTTGGAACGACATGAAGGTGAATAAATAATATGATCTTTAATATGACCTTTAATATGTATATGTTTGATAGTTGTGATGAACTATGGCGTTTCCTCCAGTAGCTCTCTTTCTCTGTCTCTCCCAGTGGATGTTGGAGAAAATAGATGTCATTAATAACAGCTTCACTCTTCCACTCTGTGCGTGGTTCATCAGCTCCACCGTGCTCTCCTGGAGCAAGTCGTCATTTCTAAGATGTCACACAATTACTTCTTAAGTGCTCAAACAAATGGAGAGACCTGGCAAGTGACATCAAATCAACTCTGTCACAGGTGATTGAGTCTAGTCATCAAGTCAGGGCGAACGCCGCTGCCTGTCAGGAGCGGGAAAACACAAGAGCAGGACAGAGATTGTAATGGACTCCTATTAATACAGAAACAAGTTTTTTTTTCGGAACATTTTCAGGTGGTAAAGATGGAAATATATTTCACCTGTCCTCTAGTGTATTTCCGCCTTTTGCACGCTTGTGGGTCATGTCGTTCCAACCCTGGAAAAACCCTGGTTTTGTTTAGTGTAAGGATGTGCAAAGTTTGACAGTGGCCATGTTTATGTGCAGATGGCAGTTTCGGCATTTGGTCATATTTTAATCTGTGATGTAAATGCATAAACTCGATTATCATTATGAGCTCATGCAAATATTCTGGTTTCTAGAAGTCTGAACAAGACAGTCGGCATATGCTTGTATTAACTGGAATTCTATGTAAACAACTAATCTTGAATATGCATTATTTTTGTATTATTTTCCAGTTTGATCTTTTGAGTCACAAATACTAAGAAACTACAAGAAAACCTACATCAGAAATCCCCAAATGTTGTCCCAACTAATCAAACACAATTGTTTGAAGAGTGATATATTGCGTTACTAACTGAACATTTGTTAAACTTGAAATCTGTAGTTGTCTTGATTCATTTATTGGATGAATGAGGCATTTCTAAATCCATCATTCATTCATTCATTTTGCATGTAGTGACCAAATTAGTAGTTTTACTTAGGACGGACAATATTTAAGACAATAGTTGGAAGAATTTACAAAGCATCAAGTCGCATTGATTTTTTAACGTTTTCGCTGTTGTTGTTGCTGTGCAAATTTAATTGTGAAAAATTTCAAGTACAAGCATCTTATTGGCAAAAAAATTCCAATAACTGTGAAGCATAAATGCCTTTTTTGGAATAAAGCTTTAACGATCATTCTGAAACTGAGGTGCATATAAATGTAGCTATTGTTTGCATTTACATCCATGTTTTAATATGAATCTAAATTGTGTCCTGCTTTTGTATGCATCCTCTAAATGCATTAACCTGATTATTGCTAGAAAGATGAATAAGACAGCTGGTATATGTCAGTGTAAATCGAAATTTTTGGTCATGTAAACACTTTTTATTTTTGTAAATTATTTGAACACCACTTTTTAGGAAACATTGCTAACAAAATCATATGAAAGAAGTGATCTTTATTGCTTTTTCATTCAAATGTTGACAGCACACCACCAGTCAACCTCCCGAGCAGACTTTGTGAGCAGCGCGAGTATGTAAACGGGCCGTGAGCGCTGGAACGCACATCTGATGGAGGCAGGAGGCCGTAGGACATTATCAGCGAGATAATATTGTCAGTGGCTGATGTAAATTGCAGGGCGACATAGTCAACAGACATGGCTGAGTGGCTGCAGTGTGTCGGGGCCGTGACACTGACAAATGGAATATTTTTGGAGGGCTTAATCGTAGGAAATGGGGTTCTGTCTGATGGTGACATGCCCACCCCCCGCTCCAATGGCCGCAAAAAAAGAAAACTGATTGTCTGGGCCGCTCACTCAATCTCACCTCCTTCAACCTTGCACCCTCCTCCCTTCCCAAACACACACTGATACACAATTGCTTTTTCCTTTGCTGTCAACAGAAAGAGGCCTGAAATGGAAAGACACATTCATCTGTTTCATTAAATAGGGAAATTAAGACATCGCATGCTCTTTTTCATATTCATTCCATCCCAGAAGAAAATTGTATTGCTCAGGAATGGCTTTTCCCACACTTAATAGAGTGAAAAACTACTTTTTCTTTCGTAAAATCAATATAGTGTTTATTAATATTTAATTTAATTGCTAATAAAAGAAAATAAACGTGACATGATTAGTGACTTAGTCTTTTTGTCAAACGAAACATGTCAGAAAGAGATTTAACCCTCCATTTTCTGTGAGTATTAATCTTATTGCTGTCAATGAAAATCAAACGAAATCAGTTGTGATTGTGGTGACAAAAATTACCATGGTATAATACCGCGTTCCAGTGTGTTCAAATCAAACGAGTCTTGCTGACAAGAAAAGCTTGTTGAAAGTTAAGCCGTTAATTTTAAGATGAACCTTCACGTTATATTTCCAAAAATCCTACGTTTATCTCGTAAAATAGTAGGCCTATGCTAACGATATCTCTTGAGACTGGGTTAGTTTGACTCCAACATGCATTTGTTATGATTTTACATAACTGTACTGTTAGAAAGGGACACTAGCAGTTATTAGCTGTTTACTAATGAGTGCACTCCCTGTTAGGACAAAAATGTTCTCAGAACGTTCTAGCAAGATTTTCCCCAAGTTATGAACAAACGTTCTTGCAGGAACCTTAATAGAATGTTTGTTAAAAGTTCAAAGTTCAAAGTCTTTAATGATGTTCTCAAAACATTAGCACAAAAACATTATTTAGCCTAATATTCAGGGAATGTTTTTTTTTCCTGAAATGCATTATTTTTAAAAAACAACATTTAAAAACATTCCCATTAATGTGTGCAAAATGATAAAATGGAATGTGCTGTTAATGTTTGCTTACCTAAGAAAACATTTCTAAAACGTTTAAAAAAAAAATGGATGTTTGAGTGTTCAAAGCAAAACGTTCGGAGAACATGTTTTTGTTAGCTGGGCTAATTTATTCCATGACAATCCACAAACTCTCAATTAAGTATCTCAGCAATGATGTTTCACTGTTTACGTAATTGTTTGATTGAGGTATAATATACATTTTCAGTGCTCTGGCTTCACTTTATTTTTTATAATTTTATGAAACATATTTTTCTTATTTAAGAGCACATCTCAGAACTTTCACTGCCTAGCGACTGTCGCCATGCCAGATTTGGACAATCTTAAGGATGTGATCAGTGCACTTTAAAAATAATGTGTTTTTTTTTTGTTTTTGTTTTTTTTAAATCAGAAATCAATCTACTGAGAGGTTTGCAAATTTGAGTCTGGAAAAGTATGGAAATGTATTTGAAATGGAAAATGTGTACGAACCCTGTGTTTAGTAAAAAAAAATTAAAAATAAAAATGATTTTAAGACTAGATATAAGTTATGAAACTTATGATTAATCAGAAATCAATATTTTTACCCAGTCCTACTATATTTCTGCATGAACCCAGTAAAATATTTTGCTTAGGATAATTAGAATAGTCTTTCACATTGAGTGAAACGCTACTCTTGATGCATTTCACCAACTTTGTTCATAAATCTTGCGATGTGAAGTTATGGCTAGCAAGCGCTTTTGTGCTTTATTCTTCAGAGCACTATAACCACGAGTTGCGAATGAATGCTATTCACCTCCATGATGTCTGTGATTAGAAAAGTTCGGATTTTATGGTCTTATAGTTTCCTGTAATGATTTTGATAATGATAGCTTGTGGCCTTGAGGGCCAAATGTCAGTGTCTGGGGCCGAAATAAACCTCTCAGATTGAGAAACAGGAGCTATGCTTTATTAGGCGGCTAAGAGCTGCCGTCTGATGCTGGACGTGCAGGTGGAGAGACGTCCCCTTAGCAGCGCTTCATCACTGTTGTTACCCGCTGAGAAAGAGCAAGACTGTCCCGCGTCAGGCATGAATCATTTCCAAGTGCGTCTGACCCGCTCTCTGTAGATCAATGATAATTACCAGCGTGACATGAGTACAATTATTACTGTACAGGATCAGAGGCTGCAGGGGAATGCTGGGAGCTCGATAGAGCTTGAGTTATGGCTCTCGCAGGGCCTGCACGCGTCTCACTCACTAAGCAAGCCATTTTACACTCTTATATGACAGCTTACAGCAGGATATAAGCCTTAACGCTTGTTGGCCATGGAAAGTGTGGCCTGTTTCACCTCTGCCTCGGTTCTCTATGATGGTCACATCAGAAGGAATCACATTTTATACTTGATTTTTAATAAAATAGTACTATGAAAACAGTAAATTACTGTGCCTGTCTGGTCACTTTGCAAAAGCTTAGATACAGAAAATATAGGCCCATTTATGTGTGTGTGTGTGTGTGTGTGTGTGTGTGTGTGTGTGTGTGTGTGTGTGTATCTAAGTTTTTGCAACTTAAAAATAAAAGCCCTAAAAAATTTATAATAAAATAAATTAATACTTTTATTAACAAGGATGCATTAAATTGATCAAAAGTGACAATAAAAACATTTATGATGTTACAAAACACGTTTCAAATCAGTGCTGTTCTTTTGAAGTTTCTATTCATGAAATAATCCTGAAACATTGCAGTTTCACAAAAATATTAAGTGACACAACTACTTTTAACATTTAATAATCAGAAATGTTTCTTGAGCAGGAAATCAGCGTATTAGAATGATTTATGAAGGATCATGTGACACTGAAGACTGGAGTAACGATGCTGAAAATTCAGCATTGTGTCACAGGAATTAATTACATTTAAAAATATATTCAAATAAAAAAAACAGTTATTTTTATTGTAATAATATTTTACAGTATTACTGTATTTTTACTGCATTTTTGATCAATTAAATGCACCCCATTTCTCTTTTAAGTGTTTGGTTATTCTGAAGAGTTAGGGTCAAGTGAACTAGCAGCACAAAAAAATAAAGTAAAATTCAATAAAAAATATTTGTAGCTTAAGTGTCAGAAAGAGAGTTGAACATGGTAATGAAAACAAATGTAAAACTGTCCCAGGTGCCAAAACGTTGTGAGTGGACCTTGAGAAAAAACTAAATAATAAAAAATGATTTGACCCCTTAATGGAGCTGCTTGATAAGTACAGAACCTCTCATGCGCGCGCGCACACACACACACACACACACACACACACACTCTCACATCCTCTTATCCCAGTATTTTCACGCTATGTTTGGCAGCTCTCATCTTCCCTTTGATTCCCTAAGTCTTCTTTCCTGCCGGTGTGTGTGTGTGTGTTTTCAAGGATCCAGTCGTACCTGTAATCATAATCTACGACAGGAAACTTCAGAGAATCAATTAGTCCAACCCTCATCCTGCGAGCGAAGACGATTCCCCCCGACTTGAGCCGCAAACACCTTCTATCACGAGTCATTTTGCCTCCCTAACACCCGACTTCTCTTCCCTGAGCCCGGATAGGTTTGACTCTAAGCCTCTAAAAAGTTGACAACCCAAAAGCGCTTTTCCCCCTCTCGCTCTCTCCGCGGCCCTTCTCCCCTTTCAGCCTGTCGCGAAAGAAAGCTGGATTTGTTTTCCTGCGCCACCGATAGCGGAGCCCGTTATGGCATTTCATCCCCAATTAAATAAACAGTCTTTTAGAGTCGTCTACAGCAAAGACTCGGGTAAATAGGCGAGCCTGCGGGAGAAGCCGGTGGCTCTACACTTTCCTTTGTCCTGAGGAAAATGAGCCTCTGAAGAGAATTCATTGTGGCCCTGTTGTTTTTAAACGCGGCTGCGTCGCACAAAAGGAAACGTAAACCTGGCTCGCTCCTCTCAGCTAAAGTGGCTCCTCGGCTGGAACAAACACCTCATTCAGGGGTCAAATTTAATCCACCCCGCCTCAAGCTTTTGTATTCAGATTAGAGACTAAGGAGGATTTGCAGCGGCTCGAAGCCTCTTGTTAAAAGGCTGTGTTCCCCACTTAACTTGCAATTTACCTGTCACTTAAGCCCCGAGTGGAGATGGAGCTCACCTCTTCAGGAGAGGTTCAAGCCTTTCTCCTTCCCTCTCAATAAGTGCTTTCTCAAATGCTTACTGTACCGAGAGGCAGAGACAGATTAGAAGAATCAAAACCAACCGGCTGTTTGGATAAGTAAGAAAGCATGTACCCCTGAATGAAGCCAAGAAATAAGACACAGACTTGTGAGGCGAGCGAATAACACTTTTACGTTCCAACAAAGGCCTGACTGTGGTAAATCCACATGACAACACCGCAGTAACAAAGCACATTCGATAATGCACTTTTGTTATGATTAGCACCGCTAACTGTTTAACCGAATGCTGCATGTATTCATGCTAAGTTTTTCTGTTGTAAAAAGATGTTTACTGAATATTGATAGAGCAACACAATTAGTTTCAGAAGAAGGTTGTTTTGTTTAAAACTTGTGTAAATAGGCCGCTGCAGGGGTCTTTTTGCCCACACTTTGGGTAAATGGCACGTAATGAGGTACACGGCTGCTGAGGGACATATAGTGATATAGTGCAGATAGGGAAAATAATTTTGCAAAGCATTTTGATACAGTAAGATATTTAAAAACTATATATATATACATTTAAAATAAATACACTAAAGTAGGATTTTGTTCTCTTCTGCTCATCAAGCCAACATTTTTTTTAAATTAAAAATACAGTAAAAATATTAATATTGTGAAATATTATTGCAATTTAAAATAACTGTTTTCTATATAATATATTTTTCAAAATGTAATTTGTTCCTGTGATGCAAAGCTGAATTTTCAGCATTATTGCTCCAGTCTTTCAGTGTCACATGATCCTTCAGAAATCATTCTGATATGCTTTGAAAAGAAACTGTAACATTATACTTGTATTTTATGTCACTTTTGGTCAGTTTAATACATCCTTACTGAATAAATGTATTTTTTTGATCAGATCTGTAACATGCATTTCATAAAATTGTCATTTGAATAGCATCTTTGCCACTCACTCATTAACAAATTTTCAAATGTGCCATAAATCTGCCATTATTATGGCACATATTGTATCAAACCCTGTCATTGTGATCATAAACAACTGGTTGGCCACCTTCTTGAGGAGCAGCCAGAGCCAATTTGTGTCTCTCGCCCTCACCTTAAACCTCTCTCACTTCGTGTCCCACCACAGAATAATTACGAGGGAAGTGTATTTCACTTCTATTTACAAACCACATTATTCTTTTTCATTAGCTCAAACTAGTCAAGCAGCTCGACTGGAAATATCAAACCAAAAAGGAATGAAGCATGGTACGATTATGAACGCTGCGAGACCGTAATGGTCTGTTCCGTGCTGCTGCCATCGTCCTCAACATTAGACGGGCCACAGTTAATCAGAACCCACTTTGATTTTTAATGGAAAGAAGAAGAAAGAAGTGGGATGCGTTAAATGCCGCCTGTCATGGTGAAGCTTTTCCATCTGAGCAATATCAATGTTTATAAATATGGATTATTATTGAGGAGTTCAAAATGTGCTTTCTGCCCTGGATGGTAAAACTGAGAGGGTTGTGGACTCTGTCTGTGTGTGTGTGTGTGTGTGTGTGTGTGTGTGTGTGTGTGTGTGTGTGTGTGTGTGTGTGTGTGTGTTTGTATATGTGTGTGGACACTCGTCTGGAGTCCCTTGGCTCCTCGGCGTTCTTCTCCATGAAATGATTTTGTAAATTCAGAAGGCCCTGAGGCCACAGCGGCCCGGGTCTCTTTCAGAACTGGATAATTGACTATTTTTCCTTGATAATTCATAGCTTGCATATGCCAACTAATACATCAGCATGAGAGCCTGTGGCCGCTCTTGCATCACCCCTGAGACCCTCGAGGAGATCGAGACGAGACAACACACAGTGAGAAATGACCCTTTCTGGCTTTATGAATGAATTATGTCCACAAAACATCTTGATCAGCGCATGGTGTCATCTTGTGTCTATGACATTAATAATTTGCTAGTTAAGACGAGGAGGAGGTGGATGGAGGGGGAAATGAATCCACCAATCGGCTGGTAGAATATGATGTTGGTCTTTTGATACATTCATCAAAAGCTGCCAGTTCCTCCCCCAGTTTTTAATATTGCCCTTTTCAGGAATGCGATTAACATTATTGTGAGAAGAAAAAGACATCATTTGTTATTTCAATAGGCATGTCAGATCCTCTAGTTCTCTTCATGGATTCATTTGTGTGCTCATTGAAAAACCATGTGATATAAAGTGGATTTTCATGCTTTTTTTAAATGAATTGTCTAAAAAAATTGAACATAACATTTGTCTACAATGTGACTTTCTGTATGCAAATTCAATTTCCATTTTCTGCAATCTAATAAAAAATCTGTAAAATTAGAAGCTATATTTGTAAATCTCCACAGACTTTATCACACATTACTATGAAATCTACAATTACATTTAGTCATTTAGCAGATGCTTTTATCCAAAGGAATGAAATGGATGCCAGGTTTTACTCATTTGACTGAAACGATCCTACAGATGGTAATGTGTTTTGTTTCAAACTACACAAGTTTGTGCGGCATATGGTGCACCTTCTTATTCCATTATTATTTTGGTTTTGCGTAGTGTCTGTGTCCAGGTGTTGGTCTTCAGGGAGATGTCTAAATGCAAAGAGGTCAGAGGATGCTGGGAATCAGACATTTGGGAATGTGGAGGCAAATGCATGAGTTTATGACCTTGGCACTCTGCAGTAGCATCAGTGCTTTCACACAAGAACTGACTAATACATCCTTCAGGTATTTATTATTATTGTGAAACTTTGTTTTGAACATCTATTTTCTATATTTATGTAAAATGTTTGGTTTGGTTTGGTTTGAACTGGCAGGTTTCATGTGTACGTATGCAACCCGTGGTGTAGTGTACCCTCTAATGGTTCCATACAGAATATTTAATGTAAAATCACATGGTTCTGCTGCCCTCTGCTGGCACATACTCATACAGGATCACTGCACTATTGCATAGGCCTGTATTTTTCAGCCTTCATGTGATATTCAGTATACCTCCAAATAAATGTTTTTACTCTGAAATGTTTTTTTTTTTTTTTTTTTTTTTTTTTTTCAGAGGGACTGTAATTGAATCTTTTCACCTTGTAGGTTCAAAATGTTTATTATATGAAGCAAACTAGGCATGTGTTCTATGCTGTTTTTTTACTAAATACAAAATTTCAGTTTATTGTGTGAACAAAAGGCGATAAGTGTGGAGGGAAAAAGAAACATCAAGGTAAATGCACAGTGCATGTCATTTCCAGTCAAACTGTACTTTTTAAATTATGCCTAAAATGTGAAAATATAACTGTGTATATTTAAGCTACATAAAATCCTGTGTGAAGTTTTTTTTTTCTTCTTCTCAATTTAAATGCTTATTTCTAACACTGCTGTTAAATCCATACGTAATTTGAGATGTGGTGGAATTGCCACTGTAGTGAAAGATTTATAACTTTCAGGAGGGGAAAGATTACAAAAAAAAATGTGATGCACCATTGTTAGTACACTAATGAGATTAAAAGTGTTATTTTCTGTTTACCTAAATCACGACCAGATATCTAATACATGCAGTCACATAAACTATCATAGAGTTCTCTCACTAATAAGTGTCTTCTTTGTTTCCCTCAGCTCCGAATCATCTGTGTAAATCAATCTGACACCAAAGTTACTCCCATTTGTTTGTCATCAGTTTGAAATTATGCAGACTTGATTTAGGAACTCACTTATGTCTGGTCTTAGATAAGTCACTTATGACATTATCTTAGATAAGTTTACAGTGCTGTGTGTAATGCTAAGCAATTCTGCATCATTAAAACAAACCCTCTGTATATATATATGAGATGAACCTGACTGATTTTTATTCAGCTGTTTCTGACTTCACCGTGTGTAGGAAGCTGTAAAGATGTCCAGAGATCTGCGTGAGGATGATGATGGATGTCAGGCTGCTCTCAGTGAGGTTCAGATTTCAAATGAAAACACAGATGAAGTGCAGGTGAACAATGTATAGGTGTTTAAAGATTGATTTTTGATTAGTGATCTAATTGACAAAAATGGCATTACTTGAACTTTAGTAATTCAGAAAAATATGAACAGTGCATGTTATTTTATTGATCTGCTTCAAATTTGAAGCACCATGTAAGCACTGTAAATGTCTGATCTTTTAATGCCCCTATAGTTGTAATCGAGTTTTGACTAGTAAAAGTCAAAAAGTTGCAAAAAAGCCCCATACACTATGAAAAAGAGCAAAAAAAAAAAAAAAATGTGTGAGAAAAAAAATCAGTTTTACTGAGGAACAGTAAATGTTTTGGTCACAACATGACCTTCTTCAGTGCCGTGTTGTGACTGGAACATTGGCTGTTTTTATTTTGATTTTGATTAATGTCATAGTGTGCTGGCCTTTTCTGCAACTTTTTGACTTTTACTAGTCAAAACTCGTTTACAACTATAGGGGCATTAAAAGATCAGACATTTACAGCGCTTACATGGTGCTTCAAATTTGAAGCAGATCAATAAAATAACATGCACTGTTCATATTTTTCTGATATAGAAAACAATGTTTACTAGGCGTGTATTGATAGTTTACACATTTATTCTGTTCTTGGAGAATGTATGTTATCCTGATTCTTTCCAGCTCGGTTCACTTTAATCCCTGTTGTCGTCATCGGAATGAAACAGAATTTATGTGTCTGCTCAGATTCACGTGTTTTATTGTTTTTTTACTGCCTGACGTGCTTTGAACACCACATGCTCTGATGTTTCAGCTTCAGTGTATTGGTGTACAGTGCTGAGGTGTTTCTGCACAGCATGCTGACGTACATGGCATGTAGCTGTATATCACAACAGCTCAGGACTTTAACGATCCATGCTGGACATTTTCCATGAATCCTTTAAGCATTTTTCAGACATGGCTGACACCTACAGTAATTATTTGAGTTAACAGTTTTTACAAAATCTTTAAAAGGTTACTTTTTCATAAATGAACCTAATAGCTGATTTATTTGGTAAATGTCATATATTGGATTCATTAAACAAATAATTCACTTCTTAGAAATCAAATTAACACTAAAGAGTTATGGCAAGAAATGAAACACACACACACACACACACACACACACACACACACACACACACAGGAGATGCATTCAAAGTCTTCAGAGTTATTCAGGATGCACAAGCGAATATACACTCCTGGAATGTGAAACAATGATTGTTATGCTTCTCATAACCTTCAGCGGTACCTTAATCCACAAGACTTTCTAAAACAGTCTGCCATACTTCAACATGGCAGCTAAAAGCAGGCACTTTCACATTGCATGGGTGAGGGTCAATGAAAAAGCACACACATTTATGATATCAATGGTAATTCACAAAATTATTCACGTTTAGTTACCCTGTTGGAAAATAAATCAGCATATGGTGGTTAGGTATTTTTTGAAGCATGGCAGCTGGTTTGAGCTTTTTTAAGCTGGTCCTTAGTTTGCCATGAGCTGGTTTAAACTGGTCTTGAGTGGGTTATGAGCTAGTCCTGAGTAGGGGCTATTTGCTTAGGACCAGCACAAGACCATCTTAAACCAGTTTATAACCAGCTCAGGACCAGCTTAAACCAGCTGCCATGTCTCAGCAATGGATGCTCTGCAGTGAATGGGTGCCGTCAGAATGAGAGTCCAAACAGCTGATAAACACATCCCAATAATCCACAAGTAATCCACACCACAATTAATGCCTCGTGAAGGAAAAAGCTGTGTATTTGTTGGAAACAAATACATTGTTAAGATGTTTTATCTCTAAACCTTCACAAAATACGAGTCCATAATCCATAATAATGCTTCCTTCAGTGAAAAAGTCCATCTCCTGTTGTTCTCTCACATCAAAATCCACACACATATTTGTTTAGAACTGTTTTGGTCTGTTTTGGCTTGTGCTTGATCTGTGCATATTTTTCTCCTGATTCAGAATTATTACATTCTTTATTACATTTATGCATAGGCATGCATGTTATATATTATGCAGCAAATGTAAAAATGGGTGGGTTCACAGGAGGAGCTCTGGATATTAGTGTTCCTCTGGATGGCAGCAGATAACTCACATGAATGGAGCTGATGCACATTAATACATTTCTTGTCTTTTACAGCAAACACATTCAGTCTTTACACATATCCAGTGATTCTAAATCATTCTGTATGGCATCCCTTTATTGCATGTGGATCTCACACAGAGAAGAGCTGTCATGAGCTTTTGATCTTCATCATTCAGCTGCTGATTTTTGGTTGGACTCAAGCCTGTACTGTACTGAAATTAGAGCTGCTTCACACAGTAAGTGCACATTTTGCTTGCATTAGCTGTTATAATTCAGTAATATATTAGTTCCGATAAATGAGACTTAAGAGAAGATAACTTCTTTGCTGTTACACTTTTGAAATATGAAATTTTAAATGTTATTAAGTTTTGAGTATTTAGGGTGGAAATTAAATAAGCAGACACTGGATGCATACTTTGAATGAGGCAATGCATGTGATGCATTTGAGAATATGGTCATCCATTCTTTAAACTGTGTTTGCTTCTGTTTGTCTCTCTTCTGCTGTAGTGATGATACGGCTGTGTGTAAGCTGGCTGGTTTTGCTGTTGGGAGTGCAGCTTGTTTTGGCTCAGCTGGGCAAACTTGACAAAGCCGATGATGATGATGATGATGAGGATTTAGAAGACAAGAGAAATGGAAGAAACAAAAATAAACCAATCACCTCTAATGTCATCCCAAAAAGTGGTAATTATTTCTTGCTGTTCAGCACAACACAGCAAACATAGTAAGCAGGTGGCTTGTAAAATACTGTATTTGCATTTTATATTCAAAAACCCATTTGGCTTCAGCTAAGCACAAGTGAGGTTTTGGTCCAGGTGGTATGAGATCATTACAACAGATTTCATTCATGCATCTGTCAGACAGGGGCAGGGTGTGGATAATTATGATTTTTTTAATAAATTAAACTAATTTAAATATTTAGCAAGAACAAGAAAAGTTCATAATATGTGATGTTTTTTGCCTTACGGACTGCTCTGCTCTCCAGGGCTTATGAATTTGATCTAAACTCTGCTCTGCTCATGTTTCTTCTTCATCATAAATATGATTTACTGGAGACTGGGGTCATTTCATCTGGTTCACGTTTGCTATACCTTTACATTTTCTTTTTTTTTGGCACTTTACGTTATTTATGTATTACTTAAACAGTTATCAAAGGATTAAAGTCAGATAGGAGTCGCAGGCTGTATTTTAGTGTCAAACCACATTACAACGTATGCAGTCACAAATCAGCATTTTTTTCACTTTGTCATTCCAAGTCTCACTTAAAGAAATAGTTCACTGCAAAAAAATATGTTTTCTAAAAATGCTGCAGTGTTAGTTTAGTATCACTGATTTACTACTGTAGTTTTTGTTAATATTTTGAATAAAATTTTATTTTTAGATTTTAAGGTAATCATTTTAAAATTTAGTTGTGTGGTTTTAACGTCAGTATAATTTTTTTTAAAGAAGTTTTAGTACTTTTACTATTTTAATATATAAATGCAATGTTGCTTTGTCAACTATTTTATTTAAGTTGTTTATTTTATTTCAGTTAACAAAAATGTTTTTTTTATGCTTTTGGTTTTAGTTTTTGTTAACAATAATAAGCCTTGTATGCTGTTTTTTTTTTGTGGGTCAGAATGATATTTTTTTTAAGAATCTTCAGAAAATCTTATTATCACTTAAACTCTTAAATTCAATAACAGTCCATATTTGCAACAGTCATGCAAAAACACAGTAAAACACCATAAAACTCAAATCAATATGACACCAGAAGTCAAGGTTAATGTAAATAATGTTTGGTCACAATACACTCAAGAAACTAAAATGTTTGAAAATGTTACTGATGTCCAATCTGACGTTTTAACATAGGTTTGAATTTATATCTTTGGGTCAATGTTTAATAATTTTTTGTCTTTTTACCATCTCTCAGATGTGGACTGTAATTTGGAACTGGCATTTTTGGTGGACAGTTCAGAAAGCGCCAAAGACAACCATGCTCAAGAGAAGCGTTTTGTTACTGATCTCGTTAGCCGGATCCGAAACATCCATCTCCAAACTGGACAGGGCTTGAAATTCAGAACAGCTCTCCTTCAGTACAGCAGTCATGTGATCACCGAACAGTCCTTCAAAGATTGGAGGGGCGTACCCACCTTCCAGGATCACATCGGGCCCATGCCTTACATAGGGCACGGTACCTACACCACCTACGCCATCACCAACCTCACACGCATCTACCTGGAGGAGTCTGGCCCTGACAGCGTGAAGGTGGCCATTCTGCTGTACGACGGCGAGTCACATCCCAAGAATCCTGATATCTTCTCTGCTTTAGCTGATGCTAAGAACCAAGGGATTAAATTCTTCACAGTGGGTTTCACATCCGCTGCCAATGTGGAGCAGTTGCGGCTCCTGGCCAGTCCTCCGGCCTCCCGCTACGTACACAACCTACAGGACAAGGGCGTCATGGATAAGATCGTCAAAGAGATTGTAAGTAGTGTTTTCCCATAGGAAATAAAAATCTTGTGTCAAATGTTTTTTGATAGACATGAACAAGAGCAAATGGAAATTTTGTCCTGCGGGAACCCAGAAATGAAAATTCTGTCATCGTTTACTCACCGTCATGTCGTCTCAAACCTGCAAGACTTTTGTTCACCTTTGGAACACAAATGATATTTTAATATTTTAAATGAAAATGTATCTGAGAGATTTCTGTCCTGCCATTAATTGTCTACACTACTACTACTTTTTCGCTTCAAAAGCTCTTAACATCTTGAGTCTCATCAGAAAATGTTTACTAAACTGCTCAATTCATATGGATTAGTTTTATGATCTCTTTATGAACATTTTGAAGCATCAAAGTGGTAATTGAGTAGAGTTTCTATGGCGAGACAGAAATCTCTCAGATTTTATTAAAATATCTTCATTTGTGTTCTAAAGATGATCGAAAGTCTTACAGGTTTGGAAGGACATGAGGGTGAGTAAATTATGTCAGAATTGTCATTTTTGGATGAAATATCCCTTTAAGAATTTTCCCAGAAGCATTGTGAGCCTAGAGGCTGGAATGCACCACACAATTTTTAAAACAGATTTAAAAGACTAGGCTTCATGCACTTGTGACTCATTCACTGGTTACAGAGAAAAACTGGGCATCATACACTAAATGACTGAGGATGACACACTAAGGAACCATTCACAAAAATGTGATATACGAGCACTGAAATGGGAAAAATACAAGGCCTCAAGGCACAGTTTTAATAAGTTGAACCTATTTTAGCTTGAGTGCTGCGTTTTTAGAACACTGTGTCATGGATGCTGCAAAAGACGCGAGTGCAGCAGTCAAACATGTCAATCGCCTTTTCATAGGAATGCATTGGAATGGAAAAACGTTCTGTGTGAACATTCCGAAAACGAACAGAAACGTGTGCCTCGTTGCTAGGAGATGCAAGACAAATGAAAACAATGTGTGTTCTAAAATCGTCTCAAAATGGAATTTGGATGGTATGGAAGCCCGTTTTATGCCACTCAATAATAATAATAAAAAAAAGGTAATTACGACTTTTTATCTCGCAATTCTGACTTTTTTTCTCAGAAGTGCGAGTTTATATTTTGTTATTCTGAATTTATAAGTCAGAATAGTGAGTTTATATCATGCAATTCTGAGAAAAAAAAAATCTGAATTGTGAGAAAAAAAGTCAAAGAGAAAAAAAAACAATTATCTTTTTTTTTTAAAAAAAAATTTATTCAGTGGCGAAAACAGGTCTCCGGATGGAATCTAATTCTGAAGAATTTTTTTTTAAGTCTGTGCACTTCATAAACTTCACAATTTTCTGTGAAATCTGTTGATTCCGACTGCCCAAAATCTGAAGACTTTGACTTTCGGCAACAAGTATCTACTTTTCCAGACTGAAGATTGGAGCAAAAATCTGTGCAAACATTGTGTAGTGTATTCCAGACTTAAATTGATCACAGAGGCAATTGGTGCCAAATAATGGCTTCTACAATCAACTTAGGCTTGCGGTGCTGTTTGAAGTCTCTCAATATAAATGCAATTCCTATTTAAATTCTGTGATCTGAACTGTGATCCTCATTCATTTTATTGTTCTTTATGTATACTGAATATTAGCTGTTGTCTCGTTTGTGCCTATTTTTATTTCTCCTGAGGAATGTTTGAAGAAACATCTGAAAAAATGTCATGAAAGAGAAACATCTGAGCAATAAACTTCCCTCAGGATTGTCCAAACAAAGAAGTTTAAGGTGGCAGTGTTGAGACAAGAGCTGTGAAAACAAATTTTTGGTTCTTAGGGACCAACTCTGAAGTCTAGAAATGATGAAGGTCAGATGCTTGTCAAATCCCAAATGAAGGATTTATATCTCTTGAGGGGTCACAGATTAAGCGGGACATGTGTGTGTCGGGGTTTGTGCTACTGAGAACACAGTTATGGAAAATGGGCCGTCTTATCTCTGTATCTGTCCTGAGGACATGGAAAAATTGGATTATGAATTCCTTCGACAGGGCATTAAGGGCATAGTGAGCAAATGCTTTCTCAAACACACCTTACCTCAAGATAAAAACCCCTAAAGGTGATTTAAGAAGTTATCTGTACTAGAGCATAGTATTTTGGACCGTGGTGTCCTTGTCAGCAAGTGATGCAAGTCCAAGTCTGGCTCGTGTAATTTCCTGAACCCATTCTCTCTTTGTTGCCTGATAAAAGTGATACAAAGCATGCCTGCAAAAAAAGCTTGGTGCCAACACCTGGTCAAGTGTGTCCCACAATGCACATAAGATGCATGTTATGAGATTCCATCCATCTATTTCATCACAGTTTTATCCTTCAACGGTTTCTTGTGGCTTTGGCTAATGTTTTTAGCATTGTTTCCTATTAGTAGACAGGAATGCTGGATCTTAGTGTGTCTGGAGTTGTATAAACTTACAGAATGTCTCTAATGTGGTGAGCTGACCTCCGTGTCTCACATCGCACAGCATCTGCACATGTTCGGGAAACTTTTACGACTGAATATGTTATCCAGCGCTGCCGTCTCCTGCTAGAGGTTCCCTCGTGCTTCTCTGATAATAGAAAACAGCAGATCACAGGAGAGACATCCAAGCCTGTGACATCACACCTGCCAAAAATCCAGCGTTTGATGGTTTTAAGTGTTCTTTCAGACTGGACAAAACTGGTTTTGGTGTTTTAAACGTTTTTACCTGGGGCTGGGTTCACAAAATTCTTAAGTTCTTAAGATAAATTCTAAAATGGTTGTAAGTAAGTTTATTTTTTGTTTGTTTTTTTCGTCTTTTCTTATGAACAATGTTAAGAATAAAGATAATAGACATTCTTTAGAAGATAAATACATTCTTTAAGTATTTGGTATACAAAATATCCTTAACTTTGTTTTAAAGTTAGAAAATAAAAATAAAATGGCAGTTAAGAAGAGTATTATCCTTAAGAATGTTTTGTGAATTTTCTGGCCCCTTATAGGTCTTGACCATTCTTCTTAGGGCTGGTTGACTACCTTGGCTAAGCTGGTAACTACATTTAAGGTGATAAATGGTTTGGTTTTGCAGGGTTTTTGATGGTCCAAGGTAGTAATTAGCTGGAGCTAACTGGAACAAGGTGGTTTTAGTCAACCACACTACCAGTTTATGGGACTGAGGTTGACCTGGTAAATCATGATCACGTTGGTTAAAGCTGATTGACTACTTTGGCTGAAGTTTAGACCTTATTGAACTACTAGACCAGTTTGATCCCTTTTTTCCAGTCAGAATGGCTGATTTTATGCTCAGTGGTTGGGCAAAAGAGTGATATCTGTAACAGACATTTGCGGTGGGTAGATCCAAATTCTGTTTTGTTTTTATTTGTATACCAGTATTGTGATTATGCCATTAAGCTTCTCAACTGTGCATCTGATGTAGTCAAATAGGTTTATAGAGATGTTTTTGGTGCAGTTTTTTTCTCAGGTATTGAATGTAAATAGATCTGGTGGGTCTGCTTGACCACTTTGACCATCTTAAGCTGGTAGGATTTTTTTTCTAAGCAGGTCTACTGGAGTTAGAGCAGAATAACAGTTAGTGGGTTGCAGTATTTGCACAGTGAACATCTGTTTCTTATTGACTTTGTGCTGGGTCAGAGCTTTAGGGTACTATGAGCAGCATGATCCTGCATGCAGGATGAATATCTCACCCAGCCTTCTGCACGCTAGCTGCTCTGGAACAACTGTTGATTCAGGTGCTTGTCAATGAGACAAGAAAATCACAATCAGGAGCTTTAATCGCAGGCCAGGAACATTCAAATCGCATGCAACATTGTCATCTTCTCTGCTGCTTGACTGTCTCATCCGCTGTAGTTACATCTGTTAATCAGCTGCTCGTTCAAGCTAAGGGTGATGTTGCTCATCGCATGCATCACATGCATCTTTCCACTGTGTCATTATGTCAACTGTGTGCGCTGTTTGCAATCAAGACTAAATGACTTAATGTGTTGCAATGAAATTTCCTTTGTTTTTCTGAGTGCCTGTGATTCCCAGATTACGGCATCTGTCTATCATCACTGTCCTCAAACTTGATCTTTCATCCAAGGAATGTTGTTTGAAATGTGTCTCTCTCTTTCTGTTTTTCTCATTCATACACATGTGCATCTATTATGCAAATGCATGCAAACTAAACCTGGCATGAGAGACATCTAAAAAAAAGAAATAAAAAAAGCAGACTTTCTTCTAGCAGCCTTTTGTGTACTGAGAAGAGACTAAATATGGGACCCTTCAGTTTTCTAAAAGTTGGTTTGGACATTTATACATCTCCTATCATTTTTGAACATTTTTCTTGTGAATTAACCTTTTTCACTTTTGTTTCCTTCTAGACTGAGGTGGCTAATGAAGTGGTAAGTGTTTGACTGACAGAATTAATTTAGGACACTTACGAGTGACATAATTTGTTGTGACTAAAGCAGTGTGTCTGTGTCCAACAGTGCCCTCTTTCCCCAAAATGCACTTGTGAGAAAGGAGAGCGAGGACACAGTGGACCACCTGTAAGTGTCACACGTTCTTAAAACCCTTTCTAGCCCCTCACACGGTGTTTCAAAAAAGCATAATTTAATATAAATTCAGAGATTTTGTCTTTCCACATATTTTTCATAAAGAGAACAAATACCCACCAGATTGATCAAAGTGGCCTCATTGGCTGAACATGCAAGAATTTTACAATTATATAATTATTCATGCTTATGTCATACTAAACCTGTTTGTTATTATTTTTGTAGCATCTCCACACAGCTGTTGTACATACAGCGACAGTTTATAATCTCATCTGTCAATCTTCAAAAAGGAGCATAAAGTGGGAAAAAAACAAAACAATGAAAGCATAATAAAATTAGTCCCTAAAATAGACTTCTTGCATTTTGATGAAACCACACTGAATTTGATTTGGTGGACAGAAGTTGTTTGAATATTGTAAAATAAATAATTCATATATTATATAGACATCATTTTTTGAAAGAAAACTGCTCCACTGCTATTTTAAATTAATACAAATTTCAGCCTATTAATGAAAACCTTATTTCTTTATTATTGTAAAGAATTTTCAGTGTCTAGAAGGGAGCACATAAACATAAATAAATAATTCTGCACCCATCAGTTCACCCACTTCAACCAGTTTTCTTTGTCTAGACACTGTTGACAGAATGATGCATGGCAGAATCTGAATCATTAGTAAGTTAACACTCCTTCTCTGAGAACCACAGGGTAAAAAGGGTCGTCCTGGAGAAGATGGAAGTCCAGGATCTAAAGGACAAAAGGTCAAGGTTATTTTAAATTATCGCCCATGTTTGTCATAATTTATTTGTGTTATCCTCTAAAATGTGACACACTTCCTGCAGGGAGAGAACGGATTCAGCGGTCCTCCTGGACGAGATGGGACAGAGGTGAACCTGTCCAGAACGAGGCCTAAAGTCACTCTATTTTCTTGACATTATCTGCTTGTGTAACTGCTCTTTCTCACCATGTGTTCTGTACTGATTGTTAGGGGAAACCTGGATACAAAGGAGAAAAGGTAAAATGATGCATCATAGACTAATTTACAAAATATCAGTTGTGCTTGCAATGCCATCTCATCATTAGATTACAAAAAAAAGTATACCTTAAAATGCAATTTAAGTCACTTTGAATAAAAGTATCTGCCAAATGTGTAAATGTAAATTTAAACAAATACAAATTTTATATGTCTTACATGCAATCCTTGCAGTAAATCTTTTTTTTTTGTTTTTTTTTGTATGTTGTACTGACTGATGTTACAAAGTTATTAACTGTAAATATATAATATTACATTTTAAATAGTATAATATATATATATATATATATATATAGGAATTTATGAATAATAAAACAACTTTTTAAACAACTTCATCTCATCTGAGTGTATTGTCAAAAGTAATATATCATTAATACATCCAAAAATGAATGGACAAACCTTTAAATTGTGTTGTGTGTACACTGACACTGACTTTTAAAAATAGATATATATTTTTAGGGTGAGCGAGGGGAGTGCGGGACACCAGGCGTCAAAGGAGACAGAGTCAGTGACACTTCAGATCTACAGTTCACGTACAGTAACATTTTTGTACAGTAACTAACTGAATCTGATTCTTTAAAAGGGTCCGGAGGGTCCTGTTGGCATCAGAGGAAGCAGGGGACTGCAGGTTTGTCTTTACACTTCATTTATGAAAACGCAAAACATGCATTTTTCTCTTTTTCATTAGTAGATTACTGCATCACTCTGTTGTGTTTCTCTGCAGGGTTTGCCTGGACCTAATGGAGACATTGGCTCTGAGGGCCTACCAGGCAAAAAAGTGAGTCCGATTCAACAATGTCTGCTTTCAAATACAGTAAAGCAGCATTTTTTTTTCATAAAACAGGTGGACAATTACACTCTTCAAAATAAAGATTACAAAAGAGGCTTTTCACAGTGATGCCATAGAGGAACCATTTTGGTTTCCTGCAAATAACCATTCAGTGAACCGTTCTTTAAAAAAAACAAAAACTTTTTTCTTAGTTTGAGAAACATTTGAATGATCTTTAATAATCATGAAGCACCTTTTTCCAATTTAAAGAACCTTTTGTGAAATGCAAGTGTTCCGTGGATGTTAAAGGTTCACGGAATAATCAATGCATATAAAGAACCTTTATTTTTAAGTGTGTAGAATGTGTGTAGAAACCTAATGCCATAAACGTTCTTCCATGTTCTTGTGTAATAGAAATGACCTCAGTGCCCTATATGAACTTGCAGGGTGCTGCTATGCTAAAAATGACTTTAAATAAAGAATTCATTAGGCTGGTTATTTTTAACTTGGATCATTTTTGACACTCTAGTTTAGTTCTCTGTCAGTGCTGATATGCATCTGTGTGCTTCTAAAGAGAACTCAGAAGTTAATTATTTTTTCTGGAATGTTCTTTTTTCCTGTACTGATGGATGTCATCTGAGCAACAGATTAATGTCTGGACTTGCATGCTTGTGTCGCACCACAAATCAGTATTTCTGTCTTTGACAGGTGAAGGTGTTCTGCCTAATGTGTCTGAACACAGTAATTGCGGTCTTTGCTTAAATATGTCTGACATGAGCCATGTGTCTTCAAAGACCCCCAGCTTCATCTGCCCAATGAAAGAATGCATGCAAACATGTGCCTAATGGCCCGATGTACATAATAGTCATGAAATGATTTTTATAACATCACGGTTATTATGATTTTTCCATTTAACAGATGCTGATATTCAAAGCATTCCCTTAAAGTTAAAGTCTTTTGTTTATTTTAGTGCCCATATTAACACAGGCTTGATGACAAGCAGACTAAATTTATATTCAGTGAATCTGACTGAATCCAGATGATATAAACAGTTTATTGCTGCAGTTTGAGTTTTGGGATTCGTTCCATGTAGATTAATCATCATTTAGATGTAAAAGTGATCCACTCTTCATCCTCATGTTGCTCTAAAAACATAATGAGAAAGGTCACGAGACACGAGTTTTAATAGTGTTGAAACTTCTTTTAACTTGAGCACTGCATATTTAGAATGGCGTGTCAAGTGCAAGACACTGCAAAAGATGTGAAATATGAACGCAACAGTCAAACCCGTCTCACTAGCAAGTGTTAAAGCAATGGTGAAGTATATAGCGCAGTGGAAAATCACAAAGCACATTCTGCACATTCAGCCCCTGAGAACATTATTTAACATTTAGATTTTAGTAGTAATGGCTCAATAATCTTTTTATTGCCTTTCTCAGCAAAATCTAATATCAGTCATCTTCTAATTCCTATGTATTGTTTTATTAATGCATAAACCAAATGCATAAGTACATGTAAGGACAATGTTTTGAGTGTTTTAGACAGCTGCAGTTACCATGTTTTGCAGTTGAATATTTACCCTAGTCGGTTTAATTAAGTAAAAGAAGCTGAGATGCATTCATTCTGAGACTTATTGGTTTGTTCAGGATAGACATTTGGTATTAATTTTATTTGTGCAGGTCGAAAAGAAAGTCTTAAAGAAGCTTAAATTTGTTTATGCCTTTTTTCTTTTCTTTCCTTCTTTTCTTTACCAGCTATTTATGGTTCTGGACCATTAATACTTGTCTAATGTGGTCTTTTCAATAAGGTAGAGAGCATTGAGTTCACAGATTGGACTTCAATATTGGATCTGTTATTATTATTCTGAATGGTTCTGCATTTTTAGGGCGAGAGAGGTTTTCCCGGACCACCAGGAATACAGGGCGAGACTGGCTTTGGGCTTCCTGGACCAAAGGTTGGCTTTAAATGGAAACTCTGATATCAGGAACCCAGTGCACTCATATCTGTGATCATAACACGCATGTTTTCTCAATCTGTAGGGTGATGTGGGGTTTCAGGGCAGAATGGGTCCTCCCGGGCCTCCTGGGCTTGGAGAGCCAGGCCTACCGGTAAAGATATGCAAGTGATCATGTTCAATAGAGATCGCAATTGTCATTGAACACAATGAAGTCGTCGTATTAATTTCTATAATCATGTTTTCTCTGAAGGGGCCACAGGGTTCACAGGGTTTGCCAGGAGAGAAGGGTCCTGCAGGAGAGGGTTTACCAGGACCAAAGGTAAACACGTCATTGCACATAGTTCATTATTTTCAGAATGCAGTGTGCGTGAGTCATATCAAGGTTATGAAGAGGTTTAATGTGTTTTTATTCAAGTTGTGTCTTGTGTGCATGGTTTATATCAGAGAACCTTTGAAATGTCTAAACTTTGTGACCTCTGACCTTAATTAATTTTCTGAGTGATCCAGCATTCTTTCATCTGTTTTCATTCAATAAAGGATCATAATCGATCTTGCTGTTGTTTGACACTGTATCTGAAAAATGCAGGGTGTGTCAGATATATTTATGCATTTGGCAGATGCTTTTATGCAAAGCAACTTAAAGTGCTTTCAGTAAATGTCTTGCCTGGGAATCAAACCCATGACTTTGGCGTTGCTAGTGCTGTGTTTCACCAGTTGAGCTTCAGAGGTTTGTTGACCCAGTGCAGAATCGTGTTTTTGTTAAGGCGATCATTTTAACTAATGGCAAATATCCAGATCACGTACAATGGGAAAAATAGATTCAAATTGCTTGTAAGTTTCACAAGTAATTACAAAGAAACTTTGAAGTAGAAAGACTAAAATAGTGTTTTCTTTTAAAATGTACTATTTACAAATGTTTTATTTACAACTCTTGTAAAACTTTATTTTTTATTTTTTTTCAGTTTAGCATCATAGCAGAGTTTTTCTTCAGAAGCTGTTATACATTATGCAAAATGCCTTTATCGTTCTAAAATAGGCTTCATTTTCTTTCCACAAATATTGCTTTTTCTTTTGATCTTATGGTGAATTGTGACCTGCACATTTTTGTGACATTCACCAGGATAAACAACAACAGCAAAAATATATGAAAATGGGATGGCAATGCATGGTATACATTATGGTTTAAACTTTTGTCTTTGACAGGGTGAGAGGGGTCTGGAGGGGCCAAGAGGACCCAGAGGACCAGTAGGTCCTGGCATTAGAGGAGACAAGGTAAAACATTCAGAACGTTTAAATGAAATTAGATTTTTAAGTGAACTAATCACTTTCTTTTTTGAGCTCATACTGTATCTCATGAGTGGGTTGATTATACCCTAAAGCTGCTCTATACTAGATGTTTAGTTTTCTTTAAAAACGTTTACAAATTAATTAGAAATGTTCTTAGCTCTGAAAAGTTTCAGGTGCTACATAATTTGCATTATTATACCATTCTCTGTGGCTTTGTGAAGGAACATGTCACAGCATGCCGTGCAATTAGTACTCAGCCTGTGGCCATGACATATGTGAATATCAATGCTGTATCTGTTACACATTCCATATCCTTTTAATAACTAGATTGTACATGAGCTGACAGATTTGCATATGCTTGACTCGTATTGTGTGTAATTGGAATAATATATTTGTGTTTATTGTCTTAAGGGTGATATTGGTCCTCCTGGTCTTCAAGGACCAGTGGGGCTTCCTGGAGCAGGGATCCAAGGAGAGAAGGTTCTGACAAGCTTATGATCTGAGAATGACATAAAAATGTACTGTACATCCATTCATTGTAGGATATGCTTGTTTTAGGGTGTGGAAGGACCACGTGGACCCCCGGGAAGCAGAGGCCCACTGGGTGAGGGCTACCCTGGACCAAAGGCAAGAGATTCCCATCATGCTATAAACACTGTCTCAACTTCAAATAGTAAAAGGGTAGGATAAACGTTATCTGATAACTTTACAAATGTGCTCTTGAAGGGTGATCAAGGTTTACCAGGTGAGATCGGTGCACCAGGAGAGAGAGGAGCAGGAGAACCGGGAGCAAAAGTAAGTCATCTTCACTTTACTCTAATGTAAAGCCAACATAAAATCAGAATTCACTCTGTTTTTTTTTTTTAATTCACAGTCTTGCTCTTGTGCATGATTCATCCGTGCACGTTCTTTCGAGAAAAAAGTGTGTCTTTTATCAAAATTAAATATTTAAGATCCAATCAAGTCCCATCCTTCATTTTTTCTTCACATATTCATTGAAATATGTAAGAAATAATAAGTATGTAAGTTAAATGGGTTGCAAATGTCGTTTTATGTTGACATTATATTTTAAGTAAGACTAAAAAAATTAAAAGACTAAAACTTGCTAAAACTTGCTGAAATTAAATACATCTTGCATTCTAAAACTTGCTGAAGTTTAAGATGAATCACTAAAATTACTAACTGGCAATAAATAAAAACTAAAACTGAACTAAAAAAAAAACTGAAATTAAACCTTAATGCCAATATTAAAATGATAATAATAATAATAATAATAATAATAATAAACCCAATTTAAAAATGAAAACAGAAAATGCAAAAAAATAAATACATAAATAAAGCCTAATTCCACATATAAATAAAACTATATAAATAATGATAAAATATGTGTTACATGTGTAAAGTCAATAAAATCTTTCTGATGAGGTGTCTTGATCAAAGTGGTTTTGCTGGTTAAAATAGATAAACATGCTACTGAAGACACCAGGTCATAGCAGCGTAAGGTTGTTAACTTTGGTTTTGGAACAGGGGCTTTTTGCTGGTCTACCAACTCTAACCAGCTTGAGCAAGATGCTCTACTAGGTTGAAAATTGGGGTAACACTTTACAATACGGGTGCACAAATATTCATTAAATAATGCTTAACTAATGCACAGATAATCATGAGTTAATGTATAACTCATGATGAACTAAACCATTTATTAATGATTACTGCATCAGCAACTAATGAACATTTGATAAGATTCAAAGAGTAAGTAATCAATAAATTATCAGTTAAATGCGTCATAATACTGTATATTAACTACCTAATAACTTATTTTATTAACTAATGAAGTAAATTCATATGTTAATTACCACATTGGGTCGAAGCCATGCCTTTAAACTTCCTGTTGTTTGCTTTAATTAATCATTAGCTAATGATTTGCATGGGTATCATTATGTTATGACTTTACTTGTTGAGGCACATGATTATTAATTAATTGTTAAGTAATATGGCATTGTGGTTATAGATTTTGAATTACCGTAGTTAGTTAGTCGAGTGCCTCAACAAGTAAAGTCATAACATAATGATACCCATGCAAATCATTAGCTAATGATTAATTAAAGCAGACAACTGAAAGTTGAAATGGATGCTTGAACCCATTGTGGTAATTAACATATTAATTTACACTATTAGTTAATATAATATGTCATTAGGGAATTAATACTTCATGAAAAATTTAACTAATAACAATTTATTGATTACTTAATCTATGAATCATATCGAATGTTCATTTGTTGCTGATGCAGTAATTGTTAATAAATAGTTTAGTTCTTCATGAGTTACACATTAACTCATGATTGTCTGTGCATTTGTTAAGCATGAATTAATGCATATTAGTGTCACCGTATTGTAAACTGTTACCAAAATTGGACACATCAACAGTTAACCCAGCTGATCATCCATCTCGATCAACTTGGACCACCTTGTACTGGACAATTATTATGCATGTGAAGCTTTGGCCAGCTAGAAACCATATCAAACTAGCACCCCTTTTTTCCATAATTTGAATAATTATTATATGAATTATTCTGTGAAGGGGGAACCTGGTGCTCCGGGGTTATCAGGATTACCAGGTTTACCAGGAGAGGATGGAGCTCCAGGACAGAAGGTACCTGTGACACATCAATCTCTTGAATCATTTCAGCCAAGACTTAGCATCAGCACCTTAGAAAAGCCCACACATATTCATCACTGTGTGTGTTTTAGGGAGAACCAGGAGCCCCTGGGTTGAGGGGCTCTGAAGGAGCAGCAGGAGTGGGCATCCAGGGTGAAAAAGTATCTCTTTCAATTTTCACTCATCTTTTATCACATTTAACTTTCTAAAATCATCTTAAAAACCTATCAAATGAAAAATTGAGTGCGAGATTTCCATACATGTCAGTCTTCTAACTTCCTGTTTAAATGGGGTCTTTAACTGTGAACACCAGCTTGATGCTTATTGATGTAGTGTTTTGTTAATGTAATGTTGTTTAGGGTGATCAGGGTCAGCGGGGAATCCGTGGGTTAGCAGGGCCACCGGGAATAGCCGGACCCTCAGGGTCAAAGGTGAGTGCCTAGTTCTCAGCTGTGAATCTGGAATATTTTGTCTTTTGCTACATAGACATTATATAACATCTAATATAAAATTCCCTTCCGTTCTTTATTAATGTCTTTGTAGGGAGAGCCTGGCACCCCTGGGAGACTGGGATTACCTGGACAAACGGGACGTGCTATAACAGGACCAAAAGTAAAAGCTTTTCTATTTGCAATCTATATGTAAATAATTGTGACTTGACTTGACTTTTGGACCCCACAATATATGTGCAAAAAACCCTTTAAATGCAGAGTATGTCTGTAAAAAAGCATTGTAATGTTTCATTGTAGGGTGACGTAGGCCCGCCAGGTCCATCTGGTCCAATAGGAGAGACGGGATATGGACTTCCTGGACCAAAGGTTCATTTAATTCTTAATTATTGTTAATACTGTAAAATAGACCCATGTTATTAATCTGTTGTCAGTCTTGATCAAACATCAATGCATTGCTCATGCTTTGTTTCTCAGGGCGATCGTGGTGACCCAGGTCCTTCTGGTCTAAGTGGACCAAAAGGGGACGGCTATCCTGGTCCCTTAGTGAGTAAAAAAAAGAGCTCTTATTAAAAACCATTCATGATCTTTACATCAATCTGTAATGAAGTTCTCGTAATTCACCATGAAGTCATATTTTGTTGTTGCTGTGTGTTATTTGTTTGCAGGGGCCTCCAGGTCTTCCTGGTCTTCCAGGAGAACCTGGTATTGTGGGCTTAGGAATACCTGGACCAAAGGTAGGGCGTCATCCTAAAGCAGATCTCACCTGTTTAAAAATATTCTCATCAAATGAGGTGTAACCACAGCTATTTCATCATGACTGTGTCTCAGGGTGATATTGGCTTCAGAGGTTTACCGGGCCCACCTGGACCTCCAGGGGAAGGACTACAAGGACCACCTGTACGTCACCAAACACAGACACATGTTAATGATATTGAATTTAAGCCCTTGTCAATCTCATTCAGTGCTTCTTAGAGCTCCTCACCATAATACAAAAGGAAACATTTGTGTGCGTGTGTTAAAGAACATATTTAAAAGTCTTCACAGTTGCCCCAAAATGTTTTTGCAAACAAATGTGGCTAATTGTTCCCACAATTAATAATTTGAAATGTTTTGTTTGAAATGTGTTTTGCCATTTTTTTTATAAATGACACATATCTAAGTGTGGCTTATGTATCCAAATACCTTTTGGATAAAACATTTTTTATCTGTAAAGTATTTTTTTCTATTATCTGCGATCCCTGTAAGACATTCTGTGCATTCCGTCTCTCTGAATGAACTTCTCACGGAATACATGCCATTCCTCAAAGGCTTCATCAATTACCACATCATCTTAACACCACATTTATCATTGTACTGTATCTGTGGTCATATATCACACACACACACACACACACACACACACACACACACACACACACACACACACACACACACACACACACACACACACACACACACACACACACACACACACACCTGCTCCAAATCTTTTACATATGTCCAACAAATCCAGATAATGTAATCCAGTAACATAAACGTCATTCCAGATGTTCCAGTGCTACTTTCATCCCAGCACCAATGAATCTGAAAGTGTTTTTTTCCACTTTGATTTGTTTGAATAATCTGTCTATGAACAAAACAGGGCAACATGGGAAGACCAGGACCTCCTGGACCGACTGGGCCACCAGGACAAGGCCTACAGGGTCCAAAGGTGAGACACTGGCATACACAAATCATAAAGAGTTGACCATGCATATATGTGTTTTCAAACCTAACAGCACAATCTTATACACTATTGCAGGGTGATCAGGGGTCACAGGGTGTGAGCGGGCCAAGAGGACCTTCTGGAGAAGGAATGCCGGGGTCAAAGGTCTCAGGTTTTGTTATATAATCTGTGTTGTGATTGAATATTCATACAGTTTATTAATATGAAGACCATTTGTGTTTTTCAGGGGGATCGTGGAGGTCAGGGTGAGAGGGGGATGAAGGGGGTTAAAGGTGATATGGGAGATCCTGGTGTTCCTGGACAAACAGTTAGTAAACTAACCTCAACGTTAACAGAGTTGCTGCCTGAGTGAAGCATTTCAAATCAATCATAATGTATACGAGTTGCCTAAATAGTAGGCAGCGAGGTAATTTGCTAAAATGTGGTGTGGTGCATTGAAATAAATAACATTTTGGTGCAATAGCATGCAGTGAAATACACATTGCAATAAAATGCATAAAAAAATCAGGTGTTTCAAACAGTTATAGTAAAAATGTAACTTTTACGAACAACAGAAATCATAAGAGCTTTTCCCCATTATATAAAAGCAAACATTTTTATTTGTGCCACATAAGCCAGTAATGTTTCTAAAATATCTCAGTGCTGTAATTTCCGTTTTTCCCAACTCACTTGTTTCAGGGTAGACCTGGAATCAAAGGTGAATCTGGACTAACGGTGTGTCTTTTACATCTTTCACATCATATTACAACATTCAAACCATGATATGCATTTTATACATATATGCAGTTCACATGTATTTCAGCTACTCAGATGTGATGTTTGTTTGTTTTTAGAGGGATGAGATAATCAGAATGATCCGGGAGATCTGTGGTATGTGTATCCCACATTACATTTGAACATAATATGCTTTACATACTGTTCAAAATGTTGGGGTTGGTAAGACTTTTTCAAAGGTTTTTTTTTTTAAGTGAAGTCTCTTATGCTCACCAAGGCTGCATTTATTTGATCAAAAATACAGTAAAAATAGTAATATTGTTCAATATTTTTGCAGTTTAAAATAACAGTTTTCAATTGTGATAACATTCTAAAATGTAATTTATTCCTGTGATGGAAAGCTGAATTTCCAGCGTCATTACTCCAGTTTTCAGTGTCACATGATCCTTCAGAAATCATTCTAATATACTGATTTGCTGCTCAAGAAGCATTTCTGATTATTATCAATGTTGAAAACATTGTGCTGCTTCATATTTTTTTAAACTGTGATACATTTTTCAGGATTCTTTAATGAATAGAATGTTCAAAAAAAGCATTTATTTAAAGTAGAAACCTTTTGTAACATGATACATTTTGGCAGTCACTTTTGATCAATTTAATGCATCCTTCCTGAATAAAAGCATTCATTTCATTAAAAACAAAAATAAATCTTACCCAAACTTTTGAATGTTAGTATGTAAAGTTCATTAAATGTCCTGTGCTGTCTTTCAGGCTGTGGAGTCAAGTGTAAAGAGCGTCCCATGGAGCTGGTGTTTGTGATCGACAGCTCTGAAAGCGTCGGGCCTGATAACTTTGAGATCATCAAGGACTTTGTGGCCGCATTAGTCGACAGACTCACCATAGGGCGTAATGCCACCCGAGTCGGTCTCGTTTTGTACAGCCTAGAGGTCCAGCTTGAGTTCAACCTCGCTCGCTACATGACCAAACAAGACGTCAAACAAGCGATACGCAGGGTCCACTACATCGGCGAGGGCACCTACACCGGCTCTGCCATCCGCAAAGCAACTCAAGAGGCGTTTTACAGCGCAAGGACTGGGGTGAGGAAGGTTGCCATCGTCATCACAGACGGACAAACAGATAAACGGGAGCCAGTGAAGCTGGAAATCGCTGTCAGGGAGGCGCATGCAGCAAACATTGAGATGTACGCTCTGGGGATTGTTAACATTAGTGATCCGACACAGGAAGAGTTTCTCCAGGAGCTCAATCTCATTGCGTCGGACCCTGACAGTGAGCACATGTTCTACATAGACGACTTCAACACCTTGCCAGGTAATAGATTCAGCAAACTTGAGGTTGAATGCCAATTCACTTACATATGAATGTATTTCTCTGGTGATGGCAAGATGCATAATTGAATAATGTACATATGGAGGTATGCATAATGCTTTTTCCCAAAAAATGGTGTGTTTATGGCATGTTAACCAGCAGGGGCATCTTTTTTAAAAACGCTGTTTATCTTGACTCATTAATTGATTGCACTGCTAAAAAGTCAAGACATTTTACATAAACTTTAATATATTAAATATGCTAAATATTTACATTTTGTATAATCATAACTGCACTTCAACATCTAAAGTTCTAAAGAACATCTAAATAATTACAATTCAAAATAAAAGAGATCAAGAGGTGCAGCAGTTATGCCTTATAATGCCTGAATAATTTAAGTTTTTAGTTAAATTTAGTTTTGATTTATTACTGATACATTACAACTCATTATTAATCAACTTTTAACAAATACATTTAAAAACTGCTATATATGCTCGTCATCATTTGTAAAAAAAAAAAAAATTAATGCACACTTTGAAAATTGAAAGAAAAAGTAAAAACGTTCAGTGTATGTATTACACATACATATATATATATATGTATATATATATATATAAGTCTTTACTATCACTTTTTATGATTAATATCTTTATTAATAAAGTATTAATATCTTTAAAAAAAAAAGAAAAAAAATTACTCACCCCAAACTTTGAATTTTTTTATTGTTACAAAATATTACTATTTTAAATAAAAATGTTAATTCATCAAAAAATCCTCAAAAAAGTATCACAGGTTCCAAAAAAATATTAAGCAACTGTTTCCTACACTGATAATAAATCAGCATATTAGAATGATTTCTGAAGGATCCTGTGACTCTGAAGACTGGAGTAATGATGCTGAATTCAGTTTTGACACAGAAATAAATTACAGTTTGAAGTATATTAAAACAGAAAACCATAATTTTAAATTGTAATTATATTTCACAATATTTAGTATGTTTTTTTTTCTGTATTTTTAATCAAGTAAATGCAGCCTTGATGAGTACATATGACTTCTTTAAAAAAACATTAAATCATGATATTGATCAGATATTTGAAGTTAGGTAGAATTAAATATCTAATATTGCTTTTCTCTCTTTTAATTCACTCTTATACAGCTCTGGAGTCCAAACTGGTCAATCAGCTCTGTGAGGATGAAAATGGCGCACTTATCTTCAGTCGCATTAATGGTTTTGAAAACGGATATGGTATTAATGGCAACCGCATCAACGGTAACGGCAGGTACAGTTATGGCACCAATGTAAATGAAGTCCACAGAGAGAACACGGGAACACACTCTGGGCTGAACACTGTCACTCATGAGAGCGGGAGAGGAGGCACGTTTGCTCCAACAGCTGGTCCAGACATTAATGAGGTTAGTGCACTGATGGGCTCAACAGTGACCAGACACGTTCTTGGTGGCCTTGGTTTAGTAATACAGATAATGAATGGAATTTTTTATTTGTGTTCAACTTTGATTTTCTTTGTTTTTCACGTTTCTAATGTTCTCTCAGGAGGTTGAGCGTGTACCTGAGACACCAGACGCAAACACTTCAGAGCAGAGCAGCGGTAGAGGAGATACTCCAACAGTCATTAGGACATCCACACAAAGCAAACCTTCATCAGGGACAACATCATCATCATCAACAACTGTGAACACGTCAACCTCAGTGCAGTATATACCAGCACCACGACCACCATTACCTAAAGGTAAAATCATAACACACTCTCTAATACACTACTGATCAAAAGTTATGCATCTATAAGATTTGTATTTATTTACTTTGAAAGAAGTGAATATTTCTATTCAGCAAAGATGCATTAAATTAATCAAAAGTGACAGTAAAGACTTAAATATTGTTATAAAAGATTTCCATTTTTTACTTGGAAAAAAGTATCATGGTTTCGGCAAAAGCAGCACAACTGTTTTCATCATTGATAATAATCAGAAATGTTTCTGGAGCAACAAATCAACATATTTGAATGATTTCTGAAGGATCATGTGACACTGAAGACTGGAGCAATGATGCTGAAAATTCAGCTTTGATCACAGCAATAAATTAATAGCATTTTAAAATATGCATATTACAATAGAAAACTACAGTGACCGGGAGGGGACATTTTCCGTTTTGTCTTGGCCACAACATACTAACTCGTAGGAAGGTGATAAAATGAAGTGGCTTTGAGATCATTTTGTCAAGGTAACTACATTCTTATGTCGTGGCCTCGAGATCCTATTTTGAGGGAAGGACATATTTTTCTCGTTTCCACGAGTTCAATGCGTAAACAAACTTGCGTGACCATAGCAACCTGATATTATAAGAGATAATTTATTAATATTTTATTTTGAATTAAGAAATTATTATATTATTTATTATAGAAATTAAAACATTATTAAATTATTATATTAACCGTAGGCCTAGGCTACCGGACAGTATTACACGCGATGTAGTCAGCGTTCGATTGAAGTTTATCATGAATAAATGTTACATAAAGTACATAAAAGAAAAACAGGCCAACAAGAAATCATTTTTGTCCATCCCACAGTCTTGTAAATCCATTAACTGATCTAAACCGTCTTTTTCCGTAATATTTTGTATATTGTTATTATTAGACTTATTTTATTGGTTATACTGTTTTTATATTCATTGATTTTTTTCCCTCTTCATTTTTAATGTTCTGAATAGTTTTGTAAGCAGTAGCCTACTGTAAATGCTCGACATGCCAATAAAGCTTTGATTATGCTATATGACTGGAAATTTATTTCGGATAATTAATAAACTAATTATATAGGCTACTATGTTTGTGGAATTAATCATTCGCTTAGTTTCATTTGTAAATGAAAACACAACATGCTCATTAATCGTCACACACGTGTGTAAATACAAGCATAAATTCAAATCTTTATTGGCATAATTGTCAGGCATTTACAGTATTTGCAAAATATATTGTAGCATATTAAAAACACTAGCATACAGAAGGTTAATTAGGTAAAGCGATACACAAATTGAAAGGGGTTAATAAGCATATATAACAATAAATATGGTCACACTTTATATTAGGTGGCCTTAACTACTATGTACTTACATCAAAAAATAAGTACAATGTACTTATTGTGTTCATACTGTATTGCAAAACACTATTGCTGCTATTGAGGTGGGATACGGGTAAGGTTAGGGAGGGGTTTGGTGGTCTGGGTAGGTTTAAGGGTGGGTTAAGGTGTAAGGGATGGGTCAACAGTGTAATTATAAATGTAATTACAGAAATTAATTACAGATGTAATTACATATAGGTATTTTTAAAAATATAAGTACAATGTAAAAACATGTACACAATAAGTGCATTGTACCAAATGATTAATTAAAATGTAAGTACATAGTAGTTAAGGCCACCTAATATAAAGTGGGTCCATAAATATACAAAGACTGTGGGATGAATACAATTGTTTTATAAATCTCTGATAATCCCAGGTTGCTATGGTCACTCTGTCACGGGGACGGGAGGCACGGGAACCAGGAACGAGGAGACGAGAAATTAGCAATACGTGAGTTTATTATCCAGACAGGAACACAGATCACAGGTAGGTAAGACACTTAAAGACCGACAAACATGGACTGCAAGGACTGGGGTTTATAAAGACAGGACAATTACCGAACTAAGGAAACACACCTGGAATCAAATTAACACAATCAGATCCTCGCACCGTGGAACAACAGAGGGGAGGGAAACGGGTGGGAACAAAAGGCGGAGGCTCAGGAGGAGGACGGACCACCGGAAGGGGGCCGGCTGACAGAGACCAGGGAGGTGACGAAGGAGGGAGGAGCCAGGGAGGAGACAAGAGGGACCCGGAGCAGGAGGAGCCTGGCAGGACCCAGGCCACAGCCATGATGATGGCCCACGGTGGAGCCGACGGAGGGAGGAGCCATGGAGGAGGGATGGCCGCCGACTCCAGGGGGCCGACCGACGGCGGCGGAGCAGGTGGTGGAGGAGCCCGAGGTGGAGACGGAGAGCCGACGAGCCAGGGGGATGCCGAGGATCCGGGGGGCCAAGGTGGAGCCGAGTGCTCTGGTGACTGAGGCGGAGGTGGAGCTCCAGAGATCCGCGGCGAAGCCGGAGGGACTGAGGACCAAGGTGGAGCTGGCGGGAGGAAGGAGCCCAACTGAGCTGGTGGGACGGAGCGACGAGGTGCAGCCGGAGGAGCGGAGTCCTGAGGCGATGGCGGGTCGACGCCCGACCAAGGCGGAGCCGGAGGGACGAGGGAGCCCGGTGGAGCTGGAGGATCGATGGATGACGGTGGAGGCGAGGGAGCTAGGAGCCGAGGTGGAGCCACTGGGTCAACGGACCGAGGCGGAGTCCAGGCCGAGGAGGCTGGAGGCAGAGGTGAGGGATACTCCAGCCCCGGCGACGCTGGAGGATGGCAGTCCCGTGGGGCTCGCACCGCATTGATGGCGGGCTGAGGGCGAGCAAAGGGGCTGCCAGACGACAGCGGTGGAGGAGGCAGGAGCGGGTGGGAGGGCGGGCATTTGTAAGCCTTCGGGCTTTCAGGGCTAACCCTTGTAGGGCGCTTCCGAGGGGCCAGCACTGGCGGGCACTTGCGAGGGGCAGGCACTGGGCGGTGCTCTTGCAGCGCGGGCTCTGGTTTGCACTCTTGCAGCGTGGATTCTGAGGGGCGCTCTTGCAGCGCGGATTCTAGGAGGTGCTCTTGCAGCGCATAGACAGGAAGGTGCCTTCTTGGCGCAGGCACTGGGCGGTGCTCTTGTAGCGCGGGCTCTGGTTTGCACTCTTGCAGCGTGGATTCTGAGGGGCGCTCTTGCAGCGCGGATTCTAGGAGGTGCTCTTGCAGCGCATAGACAGGAAGGTGCCTTCTTGGCGCAGGCACTGGGCGGTGCTCTTGTAGCGCGGGCTCTGGTTTGCGCTCTTGCAGCGCAGATTCTGAGGGGCGCTCTTGCAGCGCGGAGACAGGGAGGAGCCTTCTTGGCGCAGGCACTGGTGTGTGCTCTTGCAGCGCGGGCTCTGGTTTGCACTCTTGCAGCGCGGGTTCTGATGGGCGCTCTTGCAGCGCGGAGACAGGGAGGAGCCTTCTTGGCGCAGGCACTGGTTTGTGCTCTTGCAGCGCGGGCTCTAGGGGGCACTCGGGAGGCTCTGAGCTGGACGGGACCAGCGGAGGCAAAGGTGGGCTGGACGGGACCAGCGGAGGCAAAGGTGGGCTGGACGGGACCAGCGGCTGATGAGGGGGAACGTCGACCTCCCGATCCGTTTCCCAGTCAATGAGATCCCCTTCCATGTCTAGCAGCCCCAGATGAACAATCAACTCACCCTCAGCCATGGTGCAGTGGGCGGAGCTCCACTCCGCGCTCACATCGTCCACGGTTGGCTCCCTCGCGATGGGCACTGTCGCCAGCTCTCGCACCTGATCTGACGCGTTGGGCTCAACTTCCGGGGCGATCTTCCGCTCAGTCTCTCGACTTCGCGCTGGCTCGCAGATCGCGGCAGGGAGTGGCTCTCCGTCATCGGTGGGCTCGGGCTGATGCTCCGCACCGCTGGGAGTTGGTAGGCTGGGCTCTGGGTCTGGATTGGATCTGGCGAGATCATCTTCGGGTGAGACGGTGAGGGGTGATCCGTTTCTCACTCCACGAAGGCGGCGAAATCCTCTCGAGGACCATCCGCGGACGACAGCGCTCTGCACGCGGTGTTCAAACTTGCGTCGTAGAATGAGCAGAGCGTGCCGTCCGGGTAGCTGGTGGCATTAGCGATCATCAGGAACTGTCTGGTGTGGTCCTCGAGAGATCTGTCCCCCTGCTCCAGCAGGAGGAGGAGGAATTGGGGTCGCACAAGGGGATCCATAGAACAAAAACAGAAAGAAAAACCACTGGGTAAAAACGGAAAAAATAAACGGAGGGTACAAACACGGAGCTAACTTCTCTTGTTTGGGTCGGTCTTTCTGTCACGGGTACGGGAGGCACGGGAACCAGGAACGAGGAGACGAGAAATTAGCAATACGTGAGTTTATTATCCAGACAGGAACACAGATCACAGGTAGGTAAGACACTTAAAGACCGACAAACATGGACTGCAAGGACTGGGGTTTATAAAGACAGGACAATTACTGAACTAAGGAGACACACCTGGAATCAAATTAACACAATCAGATAGGAGGAAACTGGGTCACAGGGAACACATGAGGAGCAAAAACACAACAAAACAGTCCAGGGGCGTGACACACACAGGTTTGTTTGTGCATTAAATGTATGGCCACGAGAAATGGCTGTTCCCACGAGTTAATGTGACATTCCCACAAATTAATATCTCGTGGCCATAGCAAAACTAGGTGAACCAAACATGTCCCCTCCCGGTCACCGTAGAAAACAGTTATTTTAAATTGTAAGAATTTTTAACACTATTACTGCGTTTACTATATCTTTGATCAATGCAGCCTTAGTAAGCATAAGATAATTCTTTAAAAAAAAACAGTAACAAGGTGTCCTTGTTACACACATTACATGTACTTACTATTGTAATAACAATTAATTATGCATAATTGCATGCAAGTAACCCCACGCCAAACCCTAATCCTAACCCTGACCATAGTAAGTACATGTTAATATTACTCACTACTTAAATATAACTCAAAATTTTCAATGGTGTATATAAAAACATTCTGCATTCTTCAAATCCCTGATTTCATAGATACTCATTCAATTTTGGGGGGGGGGGGGGATAACTAGAAAATTACTACAATGGGCTACAAATAAAGCATTTTAGTCATTTTATGACATTTACTCGCATCTTTTTTAATTATTTGAAAGTGCAAAGTTGCATGCATGCATCATCTTGTCATCAAATTGCCTATATTATCTGCAGTCTTCTTTTACTGAAATGTCTGATGAACAAAAAAAAAAAATCTATAGTTGAAGATTCACATTAATAACAAAAGCAAGTAACCTGGTGAAATATCTGTAGATTGTTTTTCACCAGACAAGATATATATGTAATCTTGTAAACCTTTTTTTTTAATCTATGTTCAGAATTTGTATCTCTTGACCCCCGTTGTGAACTTCTCCTGGATCAGGGCCCTTGTCGAGACTATAACATCCGCTGGTATTACGACCGGCAGGCCAACGCCTGCGCTCAGTTCTGGTATGGAGGCTGTGAGGGGAACCGTAACCGCTTTGACACAGAAGAAGAGTGCAAAAAGACATGTGTTGTTGTGAGAGCAGGTAAAATACACACTTGAATTGAACTTTTCTTTAGTAAATATTACTGCAAATGAAAATGGACACCAGCTCCTTCCATATAGTCACATTCTTCACTCTTTTCTTTGCATTTAGGAGGCTGATATCCAATACGGATACCTTTCCCTTTGTCTGTAGCTAATTCCTCACGCTCCAATACGATGGACCTGCACTGAAATACTCAAAAGTATATGAAAAATTGGTAGGACAGGAGATTTCATTGAGAGTAGCTAGTTGATAATGCACAGTACTTTTCATATCACAACCTGCAGAACTGTGAATAAGCAATACTGTAATATTTACACTGTCACAACATTTTTGAATTGGCATTAATGTAATAAATTAAATGTAATCTTGATTTTGAGACCTAGTGTTGTCAGTATCAGTGTAATAAAGCTTGTCATTTTGTATCTTGTACTTTTTGTAATAAAATATTTTGTACTTGGATAAATGGCCTGGCTGTTGCACGGTTAACAAATCCAGATGATCTGCAATTTCATGTTCACTAAATCATCATATGTTCAGCTCAAGATGGATTTGTGCTGGTAGAGTTATAATGAGGTAACATTGCAGATGTTCTGTGGTGACTTTGAGGTTGCACACTGCCATCTCTTGGAGACAAATTAAGGTGCAGTATTTTGATATTGTGATGTCTGAGAAAGCAAACCGTTAGCATTCCCATTCATCTCAATGGAAGTCCAGGTAGTGCATGACCTGCATCGTGCCATTTTTGTTAATGTTACCAATTACTTATTTACTAAGGTAAAAGGTCAAGATTTACACCATTATGGGAGGCAAAAAGCATTCATTTTTACAATTACTGCACGAAATACCTTGATTTGTTTAAATATAGTAGTAGGGCTCCAATATAATCAACCCCAAACCTCTGAGAAAACAGCATCCAAAATAAAAACCTAAATGCTGAATAAACCATAGCTAACCTCTAACAATTAAACTGGTATGTTTTTCACTCAAGCTTGTCATTAATATCTCCTCATGCTTCCTCTTTAACAGTCTCACACATCTGTCCCTTATGCTTTGACTTAAATTAGACGTCTCCTTCCCCCAACACCTTTCTGCCTGATTTAATTTTAGTATTAGTGTCTCTAGTGTTACTGGTGCTCTTCTCTGAGCCCTGAGATCATTCTAGAACCATTTGCTAGAGTTGTAAACGCAATGTCCATCTCTCTCTCTCAAATTGGCCATATTTTAGAAAAGGGTTTAGCGATTTCTAATTATTGGGGAACTAGCCCCCTCAATGTCTACGGTGGTTACAGCCCTGATCAGACATGAAAATATGTTGTGGCACTGCTGTGCAGTCAGTAATGATTTAACGTTAGCAAACTAGTAGCCTTAAAAGGTCAACTTTGCACCAATTAATACCTTAGAGCTGTAAAATGAACCCTTAAGGTACTATGAACCTTTCATTGGTAAAATAGGTACAAAGATGACCCTTCAAGGGTGACTTGTACTCTTTGGGTGACTTTGAAGCTAATGTATCCCTAAAGATATAGATTTTGCACTATTTTCTAAGAATGCACAAGTATAACCAGCTACACTAAGAGTTTCGTCTCCTCCCAGAATCTGACACATGAATAATAAAGTTTGACTCGAGGCACCGAGTGCTTGGGGCAGCTGAAAATGGCTCATCACCTGTTGTAGTCGCAGCTGTCTCCAAACACTGCTAGTGAAACCTTCATTTACATGGAAAATTGAACTCAAAGACACTTGCATTAAAACTTGCAGACAAATTATAGAAGAACAGACTGGGATTGGTAAAACTTTCCGACGCATAAGTCTCCTCAGATCTTTATGTGTCCCGTCCTGTCGTGACAGCTGCCGTCTAGGCTGGCCATCACACTGGGATCCCTTTCTTCACAACTAGGATTGAGGGATGACAGAGGCAGTGGGGGTGGACAAGAGCGGGAGGGTTATATTTAGAAGGGCAGGATTAAATAACAGCCCCTTCACTCTGGGAATCTTTTCAGCACTCTGTCCTTTTCCAGCCCGGCCGGTGTGGCGAGCAGACCTGCAGCCACCTTCTCCCCTTTTTATTCTCTTGTCTGCCAATTCCCATCTTGAAACACGACAGCATGGATCCTAAAGCCATAAAGGAGGAGCTGCGGCTGTTCCAGAGCACCTTGCTTCAGGATGGACTGAAGGAACTTCTGAACGAGAACAAGTTTGTGGACTGCACTTTGAAAATCGGCGACCGCTGCTTTCCCTGCCACCGCTTGATCATGGCCGCCTGTAGTCCTTATTTCAGAGAGCTCTTCTTCTCTGAAGATGGCAAGGAGAAGGAAAGCGGCAAGGAAGTGGTTCTGAATGATGTTGATCCTAATATCATGGATATGATCATCCAGTATCTGTATTCCGCTGAGATTGATTTGACGGATGACAACGTTCAGGAGATCTTTGCAGTGGCGAACCGATTCCAGATTCCCTCAGTGTTTACAGTATGTGTGAACTATCTCCAGAAGAAGCTGTCGCTGTTTAATTGTCTCGCCGTCTTCAGGCTGGGCCTGGTCCTCGGCGTTCCCAGGCTCGCCATAGCAGCACGCGATTTCATCGCTGACCGTTTTGAAACCGTGGCGGCTGAGGAGGAGTTCCTTCAGCTGGCACCTCACGAGCTCTTGGCTCTGATTGGTGGAGACACTCTTAACGTGGAGAAGGAGGAGGTTGTGTTTGAGTCGGTGATGAAGTGGGTGCGCAGCGACAAGGCCAAGCGCGCCAAGAGTCTGGGCGAAGCGTTTGAGTGCATCCGCTTCCGACTTCTTCCCGAGAAGTACTTCCGGGAGAAAGTCGAGACCGATGACATCATCAAGGCAGATCCAGAACTCTTGAAGAAGCTGCAAGTCATCAAAGATGCCTTCGGAGGAAAACTCCCCGAGAAGAAACCCAAAGAGAAGAAGGAAGGAGAGGTGAACGGAGAGGCCGGAGCAGAGGCGGAAGAGGAGATGCTGCCGGGTTACTTGAACGATAATCGTAGACTGGGGATGTACGGACGAGACCTGATCCTCATGATCAATGACACGGCCGCTGTAGCCTACGACGTGGCTGAGAATGAGTGTTTTCTGGCTGCCGTGGCAGAGCAGGTGCCAAAGAACCACGTGAGTCTCTGCACCAAGAAGAACCAGCTCTTTATCGTCGGTGGCCTGTTTGTCGACGAAGAGAGCAAAGAGTCTCCTCTGCAGTGCTACTTCTACCAGGTACAAAAAATAACTTTAAAACTAGGTGCTGGTGTGATGGTAACCACACTAGGTTGCTTAAACTAGCTTTACCAGAAGGGATCTCCATGGTCTTCACCAAGAGGATCATGCTGGTCCACTAGCTAGACCAGGATGAGCATGGAAATCCATCTTTATGGTCTTTTCATGGGACGTTGAACTGATTTAACTTTAATTTGCAAACTTCAATCAATTTCCTACATACTTTTCAGATTAGAGCTGAGTTATAATGTAGTTCAAACTTTGCGACAACATAAGCAATCTAGTAGTTTTGCTATGTAGTAGCTTATATATTGTCCTATCCAAGAATACTGTTTGTACACTAAAAAAAAAATGATTCATTGAATTCACTAAAACTTTTTTAAGGTAAGTGGTTGCAAGCAATTTATTTTAGCTACGTTTAAATAAACACATTTAGTTGACTAGCTTTTAATTTTTTTTTTTTTAAATGTAGCTAAAAAAAATTGTTAGCAACCGCTTACCTTAAAACATTTTTTTCAGTGTATGCATATATATATATATATATATGTAACTTTATGTAAAAGAGTTGGGTGATAATGTAGTAATATTTTGCGACAATAAATTAAAACAATATTATGTGTTTATAAATGAAAATGAATCTATTTTAAAACATTTATTCATTATTAGTTGATGATATCTACTCTTAAACCATATTGTAAGGTATTATGGGAACTTATTTGTCATTTTAAAACGATTCTATCCTATCCAGCTGGACAGTATTGCTGCTGATTGGAGGGCAATGCCTCCTATGCCCAGCCCTCGATGCCTGTTCAGTTTGGGCGAATGTGAAAACATGCTGTTCGCCATCGCTGGCAAAGACCTGCAGACCAACGAGTCCCTCGACTCCGTCATGTGTTATGACACTGAGTATGAATTCAAAAGCTTTGTCTGTCCACCTGCTGATTCTGCTCTTCACACTTGATCTGTGGCTTCAATAGTATTTCATGTCATTGCAGAAAGATGAAATGGCATGAGACCAAGAAACTTCCTCTGCATATTCACGGCCATTCAGTTGTGTCACATAACAACCTGGTGTACTGCATCGGAGGAAAGACAGATGACAAGTAAGAGAGAGAGAGTGTGTGTGTGTGTGTGTGTGTGTGTGTGCAACTGAGATCAGAGGTGCTCAAGAACATATGGTGTAGTTTGCAGCTGTCTGAGATCCATCAAAGTTCCTCAAAAATCTTCTGTACAATGTGACACTTATTGATGAGGAACCCATGATGTATTCATCGTTTCAGATAAAAAAAACTTGATGAAACCCCCTCTTCAGTCCTAAGCATTTATTGGCAGCTATTAGTAAACGCCAGAAGAACTAGTAAAATGTAAAGAAAACTTGCCAACTGTACACTGTTCCTGTCTGTGTAGCACCTACAGCTCTGCATGTTTGAAACGAGTGGCTTAAGTTTATATTGATATAAATACATAATATTATATACAATTATATATTGTATATGTAGGTAGTCAGGAAGGAAGTCAGGTTGAGGTGAAGCACATTTTCTACATTTTAAAGAAAGATTACAAAGCAACATTTTTATTTAAAATAACATGAACCAATGGATTTTTCACAATAACACCAAGAATGTACTTTAAGTCAGTTTTTATTTCATATTCAACAACATAGTCGACAACATTTGGTGCACTGTTTGGTGCATTTGATTAAAAAAATCTTAAAAATCTCTCTTTTCTCTCTCACAGCAAAGCTCTCAATAAAATGTTTGTGTACAACCACAAGCAGTCAGAATGGCGAGAACTGGCTGCTATGAAGACGGCCAGAGCGATGTTCGGTGCCGTAGTTCATAAGGGAAAGATCATCGTAACTGGAGGAGTGAATGAAGACGGACTCACAGCTTTATCTGAAACCTACGATTTTGGAACAAACAAGTATGATTTATTTAAGTATTATTTATATATTACTAAAATATTCTTTAAATATTTTGAACTGGCTTTTATTTGTATAGTTTTGTTTTTTTTTCTAGTAAAATTTTTAGCATTTGTCCATTTATTTTTATTTCAATTTTAGTCATTTTCGCTCTAGGTTTTATTTATTTTTATTTCACTTTTAGTTTAAGTAACTTATTTTATTTCAGTTAGATGCCATTGCCAAGGAAACACATCTAATTTTTTTTTTTTTTTCAAGTTTTTCACCTAATATTTAATTTTATTTCAGCTTTATTTCAATTAATGAAATTTGTTTAAAGTTTTAATTTTGGATAACAATAACAACTAACAAAAACAATTTTTTGAACGCCTTAAAAAATATAAATCTAATGTATCTGTAGGGAGATGTACCATTCTAGATGTCCTCTTCCTGCGCTTATCCATCTTTTCTGTCATCTCTTCACTGCTTCTGCATGCAAAAATGAATTTTTTTTTAATATATATTGTATTACATTAATATGATTTGCTCTCAGGTGGGACACATTCACAGAGTTCCCTCAGGAGCGTAGCTCTGTGAATCTTGTGAGCACCGGAGGAAAACTTTTTGCCATTGGGGGCTTTGCTATTGTAGAACTGGAGGACAAAAACATTGGACCCTCCGAGATCACTGATGTGTGGCAGTAAGTCATCCACGATTCTGTGTCCAGCTGGTTCTGAAAGGAAAAAAGATTTCAATTAATTAGTTTTCTTTCACAGGTATGAAGATGACAAAAAGACATGGAGCGGCATGCTGAGAGAGATGCGCTACGCTTCCGGATCTTCCTGCGTTGGTATGCGTCTGAATGCTGCCAGGATGCCCAAACTTTAAAATCAAACCCATTTTTTTTAAAATGTCACCCCCTGTGGTCATGTGACCTTTGACCTCAGCACACAGCTGTCTGTGGTCAATTATATCCAGTCTAAAATGAGAAGCCAAGGGAACTAAACTATTTTCATAAAAGTGCGAAAAGCATTTGGGCTCTCTAAAGTGTTTTACTTTTACATTTTAGTCAAACACAGTTAATGTGAAATGTGTGTGTACGTGTGTGAACATGAGCCATTTCTCTTTTAATTCTATGACAGAACCATGTAAGCAAGAACAGGCACATTTCTGTATTGTTATTATACTGTAATAAAAATAGACTCTAGTTCTCTACTTCAAAAATACTAGGTTACTTTATGTATGTGCATTTTTTTTTAAAATAAACATTTTTAAACCATATCAACATGTGTGTGTTTTTAGCAGGTATATTTCTCTGACCGGCTAGTTTCATTATTTTAACTGCAACATGTTATTATTATTATTACTGTATATATATATATATATATATTTAAATTTCAAGTTTACCTATCACAGTATCTTCATGTATCCCAACTTTAACACTTTAATAAATATATTACTATTTGATATTGTTTCTATAACCTTGATTAAATTACTAATATATGTACAATATATAAATTCATATTTATTTATATAAAATATAAAATATAATTGATACAACACAACTTTTTTATTTTTATTTTTTTTGCTGCTAGTGTTTCTTTGAGAGCTTTTGAAGCCAATGCTTCACAAGGTTTCTCCAATGCAGGACTGAAAGCCTCTCAGTAATGTGGTCTCTTCTGGTCTGTATATTTGTTTAGAGGAGATCTGGAGTGGGAACGATTCCCTCTAACATCCCGACAACTCTTTGATTCTTGTTTGGGAGACCGGGATCGACGGCTGTAGGTGTGCAAAGATCTGGTTCCGTTCCTAAAATGATTCACCTCCTGTGTGAGACAGAATCATAAAATAGTTCTGAAGATGCAGAAGATGAACTACAAGAAGAAACAGGGTTTAAGGTCTTACTTGACGCAAAACAGTGTTTGCAGTCAAACTGTCAGGAGAAACATCTGACTGTCTGCAGGTTGGACAAACGTGTCCGTCAGACTCCAGCAAACACGTTCTGATACCTGACACCAAACGATTGTCAGAAACAGTCTGTTTGCTTCTGACTGATGTTTGTTTGATCAGACACTCACATTCATCACAGTAGCTGCTCCTGCAGCAGGGAATCATCACAGCATCGCTCAGCAGATCCTTACAGATCAGACACAGCAGCGTCGCAGGAACCGGATCGGATGAGGGTGAGGATGAGGATGAAGGGTTATTCTGGGGTGAGAAGGGCGGCTTCTCTTTCTTCCCAATCGCATAGGCATCACTACACAGATCAAACACAACATGATTCAAACACAAGACTTTAACAAACATTAGAACCTGCAGCAAGACCAAGTACAGTAAACTCACGCATCCATAACGGGAATGACGTATTTCCCGCTGCTGTCCATCATGACTCCCTTTCTGTCAGGATCATCCACCTCCACCAGGAAACTACGAGGAATCCCTGCGCATTTCCGTATGCGCTTATGAGGAGCACAACTTTTGTCCTGTGAATTCATGAATGACTTTCAAACTCTGACATACTAACGGGGAAAAGAGCTCAAGTTCACAGCAGCTGTGATCTCTCAAAGCCCAGTTACCCCATCGCTCGGGCAGTTTTTAATGTGATGTCCAGGAATCCTGCAGCGGAAGCAGATGTAGTTTGGTGGAAGCAGTCCGACCAGCTTCATCGCATCACTGATGAACGTCAGAATCATGAGCATCTCTCATATATTCATTCATAGATTCATTCGCCGTCAATGTCTGAACGCTCACCTGCTGGAATAATAGCACAGACTGGACTGGTACATCACAGCTTTGAGTTTGTCCTCCTCTGATGCATTTGCCTCAGCCAGATTCTCAGTCTGTTTCACAGGCATTTGCATCTTTTAATGTTTAGGACTGAGACACTCAAACCTCCTGGAAGAAGCTGCTTGTGTGTCATTGCGGCTTCACAATACACTGTGTTTTGATATTCAGCTCTTATTGTCTTCATTACGACACTTCATATGCAAACACCGAAGTTCATTACAGTGCAGCAGAGCGTATTTCTCATTGTTTTCAATACCTTCAGAAGCAGATCCAGAGAAACTGGTGAAGAATCACCAACCTGCTGCTGAAATAAACATGAACACAAGAGGAGTTTTACCTCTGTGACGAGACACAAGGCTTATTTAGAACAATAGTGAGGTCAGTCACAGAGTTTAGAGACCAGAAACATGAACAAGACACACAGAGACTTAGATGAGACACGAACGAGACGCTCGTCTACAGAAACTCAATCAGAATGAAGACGCACAGCCTTGACCGTCAGGGAATTAATAATAGTTTTATTGAGTAATGTTGCAGTAATCATACAGCAAATGTGGTTATTCATACAGAAAATGTAATGTAAAATTGAACAATAGTGCATATAGAATGAAAATATTATTTAAAACGGTGCAGTGGAATTGGGCTTACATTCGATTCAAATCAAGTAAAATAGCGACTTGTCCAGACAGTTTGATCTAAAACAGAGTAACTTTATAAAACTTAGCAAATGTGGCAATCTGTAATATACTGGAGGAGTCAGCTGACGATGTTCCATATGTTAAAGTATAAAAATAACCATAGGAATCGAATATTTGACGAAGAACCTTTCCAAAGAGAATTATTAAATATGAAAACCAATGCAAACACTTTTCTACATACTGTTTGTGAAGATCCACATGATGGTTCAGGCCGATTACTGCAAAACCAAACAACAAAGAGTTCAAATGACTAAAACAACCAATGACAGACTGATGATTCTTCATATCACATCTAAATAATAACTGCTGTGTTCATGTCACGTGACTTAACTTGACAAATCTTTTGTTTGTGGATTTGAGCCCAACAGCAGGGATTCGTCTGATAATGACTGATGTGTTGTTGGGAATGAGAGCTTCATCATCAGTGTATTCTGACAGAAAAAACACCAATAAAACCTTTAGTTTTACCTCACACAGTACCGTAGTATTCTATGAGTGACATTAAATATATCAAAATACCAAAATATTACCATCTGACTCCATATCATGGTAACATACAACACTAGTACAGCAGCAGATTCATAAATTTAACTTTATTGAACATAAAAGCATTGATTTGTGTTCTAATTGTTTAGGTTTAGTTTGCTGTGGAGCTGAACTCACCTTCATTGGTTTGTATTTTATATGTTTAGTTTAGTTTAGTTTGTGGAGCTGAACTCGCCTTCACTGGTTTGTATTTTATATGTTCAGTTTAGTTTAGTTTAGTTTAGTTTGTGGAGCTGAACTCACCTTCACTGGTTTGTATTTTATATGTTCAGTTTAGTTTAGTTTAGTTTAGTTTGTGGAGCTGAACTCACCTTCATTGTTTTGCTCGCTGCTGATCTTTAGGTCACAGAGCTTCAGTCTCTCGCGTCTCATGATTTGTTGTTTTAATTCTCTCACAGTGATGTGAACGCCTTCAAACGGGATCGTGTCGTGACTGAGTTTACTTCGAAACTTATAATGAACACAAGGCATGTTGACACATTTAGATTTCACCACACAAAACAAAACTGGTCTAAACTATCAAAATCGCCGAGGGAAAAACCAACGATCACTCGATTAACTCAATAATCGTCGCAAGATGCCGATGAGACCATAGATATGTTTCTATGGATGAGACAGTCATGTTTACAGAAAACGCAAACAGAACGTTTCCATGGATACTGATCAAGCTTATCCAATTAAAATTCCTCATGACGCGATGCACCTGAACGCTGAAAAACTTGAAAATGTCAATAGCCTACTTATTAAAAACATGTGATATTTGTAACAGTTTAATAAGGTTTATAATTATTAATCTTTATGAATAATTATTAATAGGCCTATAAATAATTATTAATCTTTATTAGTAAGGTTTAAGGTTTAATAGATGTTTTGTGTGTTTCCTTACAAAGCATCGGAAAAAAAACACCAATTCCTTGTGCTTCTAAACTCCTCTAAATATGACTTTTTTGCTTGCTAGTATGTGAGTGGTGACATTTTTTAAACAAGTCACCTGGAAAAAAATCAGAATGTTTACGCCTGTATGTGGCGACAAATTAACGTCTACAAATTTAACTTCGACAAATGACACACGATTACATTTAAAATAATTAAAAAATTAAATAAATGTGTTTACATAAAATGACACTCACGAGAAACGAAACCCCAAAATCCAATTTTTGTCCGCTTTAGGCTTCCGTAGTCTCTAGTTCAGGCGGTTTATGTTTTTACCCAGAATGCACCGCTGGCCGTCACGGCGCCATCTTTATAGACCTGCGCGCTGAGGACACGAGAACGACAGTCAATGTTGTTAATGTGCTCTTCATTTTGGTAGCATTTGTTTAACTTGGATCAAACATGTAAGTTATACGTCCTGTCAAAGATATGAAAAACCTTTCAGTATGACTTGTACAAAGGAAAGAACGAAATGGAAATCTCGATATATTCAGTAATAGACACATGTAGCACGTTAGCATGCTAGTCATTCAATCATTAAAAGGCAAAACGCGGGCATGAGAAAATCGAACTAATTACCCGGTTTCCTAAAGCTAATTAGATAAATATACAGTTTAAACAAATGGGGATACACAAGGTGTGCTGCTGGTGGCGATTTCACGTGTGTTTTAGCACAAGCTGTATGAACACATGCAGCAGCGCGAAAAATAAACATTTTAATGGCGTTTTATTCTAAAGTTATTTATCATCTCTAAGGTAACATAAAAACAAGTCGAATAGACTTATGAGCCACGTTCATGGTCGTGATGTGTTATTCTGACGACACTGACATATCGACGTTTAATCAGAGTAACGTTAGGCAAGAAAATAGCATGAACAACTATTGACATGAAGAAAGCGGACTTGCTACATAATAAATGCTAATACTCTCTGTGGTGAATTTTTCAAAATATGGCAAAAACATACATGTCAAAGTTATCATTCACAACAAAACCGGAAGGTTTAGCTGGTCGTGGAGTCTGTTAGTTTGTGTTATAGTGTTGTTAGACTAGTGAAACAAGTTTTGATGGTGTGTAAAGTCTGTAAGTTACAGAAGTGTTTGCTGTGTTTTGTGTCTGCAGTGCGATGGGGGTGAAGGCGCAGCGTCCTCGCTGCTTCTTTGACATCGGTATCAGTAATGTGCCAGGTGAGACTCTATATGTACAGCTGCTATTCAGTACATGACAACGTGGGATGTGTTTCCCTGTATAATATTTTTCTCCTGCATATTTTCCTTGCTGCAGCGGGCAGAGTGGTCATTGAGCTTTTCTCGGATGCGTGTCCCAAGACATGCGAAAACTTCCGCTGCCTGTGCACAGGTATCTATATCTATCTATATATATATATGTATATATGTATGTGCATTTATATATATGTGCATTTATATATATATATATAGAGAGAGAGAAAGAGAGAGAGATGTTTATTGCAGTAAAATTACTGTATCTGTGAGAGACATTTTTATAGCAAGTCTTCCGGGTCTGTTAATGCATTGCTTTGTGGGTTTTTTCCATCTCTGTCTCCAGGGGAGAAAGGAATTGGTAAGACTACCCAGAAACCCTTGCACTATAAAGGAAGTCTGTTCCACAGGATAGTAAAGGACTTTATGATACAAGGAGGAGACTTCAGTGAAGGTACTGCTGTTTTGTTTTTAATCATGTATATCATATGCGCTATGATATTTGACGGAAATGTTTACCTTAACAGGAAATGGTAGAGGTGGTGAATCTGTATATGGAGGTTTCTTTGAAGGTGAGTGTCATTTATTTCTGCTTCATAAGCATGTGCAAATTAATAAAATATTGCAATTTTTTTTTTTTTGGATTAAAAGTTCCAGAGTAATGTCAAGTCATTTTCTTGAGATGATTCTTCATTGACTTGAGTGACCAGGTTCATAAATCAGTCTAAATTAAAATGCTTATCTAATAATCAAAAATTTCAGTCAGTGTTATTTTAGTATTGTTTATACATATTCGTTGTATTAATTAAAGTTTTGACTTAGCTTGTTTTTCATGCATCTAATATTTATATTTTATTTTAGGTGTATTTAAGCAATTTTTAGTAGTTTTGGTTATCAATAACAACAGTGATTTCAATATTCTGACATTTTCTTTGTCTAGATGAGAGCTTCTCAATGAAACATACCAAGGAGTTCCTGCTGTCGATGGCAAACAGAGGGAAGGACACCAATGGCTCGCAGTTCTTTATGTGAGTCCAGCATACGTGCTTCTGATGGATTGTACCGCCCTCTCTGGAAATGGACGATGATCTGCGACTATCGTTTTCTTTTTTTGCAGCCTTGATGTAGAATAGATGTATGCCCTCAGTGTATTGGTTTGGTCTTGAACTAGATATGAACTGCAAATGATCATGTCTCAGATCGATTTATGGTGTGCATTAATCACTGTTTTTGTGTTCGTTAGATTTATATTTACATTCTGCCTCACTGTTTTGTGTCCCTGACCATAGAACTACAAAACCAACTCCTCACTTGGACGGGTAAGTGTGCAGAATGTGTTTATAAATTTTTGACAAACAAACTGCTAGGTAACATCTTATGCAGTGTTTAACAGGTTTTGTTGCTTTTTTCCACAGAATTCATGTGGTGTTTGGTCAGGTGATCTCCGGCCAGGACGTGATCCGGATGATCGAGAGTCAGAAGACCGATACCAACAGCCGACCCTACGCCGAGGTCAAAGTGCTCAACTGTGGGGAACTTGTTCCAAAATCTAAAGGTGATATTGCATATTTTCTTTTCTCATGTTTAAGGCTAGAAATGTTTAGATGTTTTATGCTATCAGCTTTACCTTATATTTTTATTGTGTACTTTTGTATAAACATGCTTCTGGCCTAAGTAGGCTGGCCCTATGAAATCCTTTGTTTTTTTTAAAAATTAATAATTTTTTTAAACATTTTTAATATATATTTTCTGGATTCTGTTGTAATTTCTTATGATTTTGTTTTAATGGTTAAGTAAAATTTTAGTAATAAAATGTCTAATTAAATAAAATCATTAAGTTTAGACAATTTAACAACAAAAATAAATGGGGAAAAAAATAGTGAAAATTAAAATAATGAATATGTATACAAATTCAATTATTATCATTCATGCAAAGTTATCATCAAAAACAGTGGCAATCAAATGAAGGCATAAAGCATTGTGCCATCCAAAAGTTTTAGATCTAGTCACGGTTCTTCCATCTCATTCGTTTTGTAGTGACTTCTACACACAGCATTCAGAGCCACTGTCAGTTAATTAAGAATTGACAAAAGAACTTATTATTTAATAACTGAGTACAGTCAACGCACATCAATTGTGATAAAACTGTCCAGTGTTATGGATGTCACTATGATTATTTGTGTTATTCACAACTATAGAGAATAGACTGGATGTTAATAGTTCATTCATGCAGAATGTTCCTGTAAACTTTTATTAATAATAAATTACAATTGGCAGTGCAAAAATAGCATCTCAGAGAGATCACACTTTAATTTAATCTTGGTTTAATCCTACTGATGCATTTTTTCCAGTCGAATTGTGGTACTGTGTTTTAAAGTATTGCTTCAACTTCTGTCATCCAGCAAAGAAAGAAAAGAAGAAGCATCAGTCATCCAGCGAGAGTGACGACGACCCTTCCTCAGACAGCTCGTCGGACTCGGGGGAATCAGAAAAGGACAAGAAACGACGGAAGAAACATAAGAAGGAACACAAGAAAAAGAAAGAACAGAAACACAAAAAGAAAGACAAGAAAGGGTGCAGTTGCCCTTTACACATTTATGATGAGAATCTTTCACCCTACAACAACACTAATATAAAATGTTTCAAAGTTTGAAGAATTTACTTCCCTTCATTACTAAAATCTCAACACCATACCAAAGTTATCTCAGACATCATAAGCAGTCTTGAAATTTATACAATTAAAATTTATTCATAACGTATAACAATATCTGAAATGATTTTGCCAGCCAGTCATTTTATTACTTATATTTGTACAAACTTTGTTCATTCTTGCTGAAAGTGATTTTTAATGTAGTCATTCTTCAGAAGAGTGTGAAAATTTTAACATGTCTTTTTCTGTAGGTCTGATGAGGAAGAGGCTGATCCCCAACCCGTGTCGACCATCCGCCCAGAGGAAGTCCCACCCATTCCAGAAAACCGCTTCCTAATGAGGCGAAGCCCCCAGAAGGCCAAAGAAGAGGAGCAGGGGAAAGAAAAGCAAAAGGAGGACTCTGGGAAAGACGGACAAAGAGAAAGAGACAGGGAGAGAGAGAGGGAGAGGGACAGGTAGAATGTGATATGTTGATACTTCCTTCAGTAATGTTGTGGAGGATCATTTGTTGTTCAGACATGGATGAAATGCTTATTATGTTGTGTGATTTTTAATATTTTCCTCTCCAGTTCATAACTTTTAAAATATATTCTAGACCCATAGCGAACTCACGGCCAAACCGCACAAGACTGGTGATGACCAGGTCAGGGCGCAGAATTAAAGGAAGAGGACCGAGGGTAAGAGAATGAATATGATTGGCTTTGAAAGGCAGATTGTGAAAGTTAAATGTGAATGCACTCAAAAAGTTTGGGCACATTTTCCGGTGGGGATCCTCTGGTAAAATTCACATTCCAGGGGCTAAATATTATGTTATTCGGGTCACTTCAACCCGCGGACATGAAAAACTGTGACAACAGTGTCAAAGTAGCTCAATTTCGCGGGAAAACCGCAGACTTGGCAACACTGTTAGCAAAACTGCGTTATTTGATCAAAAATGCAGTTAAAACAGTAATATTGTGAAATATTTTTATTATTTTAAATATGTTTTCTATTTTAATACATTAACATGTATTAATTCCTGTGATTCAAAGCTGAATTTTCAGCATCATTACTCCAGTATTCAGTGTCACATAATCCTTCAGAAATCATTCTAATATACTGATTTGCTGCTTAAGAAACATTTTTGATTATTATCAATGTTAAAAACGGTTGTGCTGTGTAATTTTTTTTTGTGGAAACCATGATGCCCCATGAAGTTAAATCGAATAGCATTAGTTTAAAAATAGAATTTAAAAAAATATATATTATAAACGTCTTTACTGTTGCTTCTGGTCAATTTCACACATCTCGCACACACACACAAAAAAGAACTGATCCCAAACTTCCATGTTTTGTTTTACATATGTCTTCTTTTTTGTTTTAGTGAATAAAATGAAAGCTAATTTTTGTAATTATTATTTTTTTTAATTTCTGTAGCGCTACCGGACACCATCTAGATCTCGCTCGCGGTCATGGGATCGGTTTCGCCGCAGTGAGACGCCTCCACACTGGAGGCAGGAAATGCAAAGGACACATAAAGCTAAAGCCAACACAGCCACCACCCAGGAACGATGGATCAAAGGGGACAAGTATGTGCAATTTTTACAGTGCACACAAATATTGCATTCAGGATTCATGCATGAGTTCATAAATGTAACTTGTTCACCCAAAAGTAAAACATTTTCTTGTCCTTGTGCTATTCCAATACATTACTTTCACTCAAGAGTTATCTATATTATATAATTTATGAAAAATATATATTATTTATTCTTACTTTTATTTTATTTATTTTTTTTCAGAGGAGATATGTCAGAGGACAAGACAGAAGCTACTGAGCCAGCCAGCGAGAACAAAGCTGCAGGACAAGAAGAAACGAAAAAGAACTCTGAACGAGAAAAGAGAGATGCAAAGCGGGACAAATCACGCAGTCCCTCCAGAGGAAGAGACAGGAAGAGGGACAAACATCGCTCCAAAAGCAGAGATAGGGACGCACGGAAAAAAACAGATGCTGATGCAGAAAAGAAAGCTCACAGCCGGAGCAAGAGCAAAGAAAAGAAGAGAGAGAAGGAAAAGCACAGTAAAGCGGATGACAAACGGGGACGCTCAAGCAGCAAGGACAGGAAAGAGAAAGATGCCAAAGAGCGGGACAAGGAGGGCGAGCAAAAAGACAGAAGCAAAGAAAGGAGCAAACAACATTCAGAAGGGAATGAGAAAGAAAAGTCAAAAGAGGTGGAAAAGAAGAAGAATGGAGAGCAGCGACGTGACCGATCTAGAAGCAGAGAAAAGGGTCGTGACGGGTCACGGAGGTCCCGGTCCAGAGGGCGCGACAGGCGTGGCCAATCACGCGACAGAGGCCGTGAGAGACGCCACAGCAGCAGCCGGGACAGAAGATCATCTCGCCGGTCGAGAAGCAGAGAGCGAGACAGACGCGACCGCGGGAGAGACACAGAAGACAGAAACAAGAGGAAGAGTGCAGAGGAGTCAAAGAGCAAAGAGAGCAGAGGACGAGACAGAAGCTCCAAAGAACGGTCCTCCCAGAGACAGAGAAGCCGAGAGCGAGATGATCGCCAGAGCGGCAGGAAGAGGAAGGAGAAGAGCGACAGTGGAAGCAGCGATTCAGAGAGCGATGCTGATAAACAGAAGAAAAGGAAAAGGAGCGAGAGTCCGAAATCTAAAGAGAGGGCAAAGGACAAATCTAAAAGTCCAATGAAAAAGAAAAAGGACTCGTCTTCTAGTGACAGTGACTGAGGAGAGACTGCATGTACCACACCATTTTTTTGTTTTCATATCCCCCATCAATGACTTGCTGTACAACGATGGATACAAAGAGACATTTTAGTCATCGTGTGAATCAGACATACCCCTCTCCTGAACGCCTGGAACATTTTTTTAAGGACTGATACGGATCGCAATGTCCTAATTTGTTTCAATTGAATTGGTTATATTTGTCCTGCTTTTATCTGACAGTTGTTTTCATTTACTTGCCCATATCCTGACATAAACGTTTAGTGAAAATGGTTGCTTAATTGTTTTTCTGTCTGATCTGAGCTGTGTTTTATAAAAGGGGTTTGTTGGGGACATGTTTGCGTAAATTGGAGTTTTGTAAGGGCTTTATGTTTGTAAAGAGATGACAATGTTAGGTTCTGTTGAATTTGACAAATAAAAATTGATACTGAACCTGTGAACTTCAAATTCAGTGGTCCTGTTTATTGAAGTCTCTTCCTAAGTGCAATAAGGAATTGAGGATGTTTAAGGCAAAACTGTGTTTTATGCACTAGTCAATTGTGAGATTGAGCCATTTTGCCTCCATAACTTTTCTATCAGATTATTGGAAGGAAAACATCCGAAATACAATTTAATATATCTTTAAAAGGTTTCTCAGTATGAGTTTTTCCCCCCTGCACTGAGTCAGAAATCTCCATTTAAGAGATTTGCACTCGCATGCACTGGATTTTACATTTTTATCTACTCTGAAGGTTTTTACAGAGGGCTTTGTTCATATATCAGTTTTTAGTTTATTCATGGAGTGATCGAAAGAGATCTTCAAAATCCTCTCTACAAACATTTAATATGAAACAACACATTGGAACCTGGCTTTATCCAATGTTCAGATTTCTCTTCTGGAAATGTATTAAATTATTGCATATTTAATTAGATAACCTCATTTCCATATTTAAACATTTCAGAAAACGTAATATAAAAAGATCTTGATGTACTGACTAATCAGCTAAGGTACCACCTGATTTGTTTTATTTTATTTTTTTTATATATTTTTTACTAGATTCAAGCTTGAAATTTGTGTTTCAGTCATAAATTGTACTGACATCTGATTTAGCCCTCTATGGTAACATTTTTTGTTTTTTTAAATAAAAAGAGATTGATTTAATTGATCAATGCTCAATTTAATTGATCAATGCTGTCTCAGGGAAGTAGAAGTCAAGTACTAATAAATGAACATACAAAAAAGTGGTCACATGACCCACAGGGGTCCATTTTGTTTCCACTTTCAGGACATGTGCACGTCACATGACTCCGTATTTTGTCCAGTGAAAAGTGCATTGTTCATCAATTTCCATACATATAATTGCCTACAAAAAATCTTAGTCACCTTCATTGGAAAGTAAAGAAGTATTTTCAAAAACTTTACATAATATTTCATCAAATGATCATAGGAAATTAGAAAAAAAATGCATGTTGCAAGGGCAACATTGTACCGTAATGGAATCACATAAGGCCATGCAGGCATACTAGGTTAGAATACAAGTATATGATATTTGTAAGGAAAGGGTTAGAATTATCTAAATGTATTAGAATTTTTGTAATGCATTTGCAAGAACAGCAATTCTCATACTATATCTGCACATATTATGATAGATTTTCTGTAGAGTTTTATTTTTTTCCTCATCGATGTCCTATTCCGTACTGTAGAAGGTTAAAACGTTAATTCAAAGCTTTATGGCTCTACTATTCTAAAGTATTTACTAGCATTATCTATATTTTAAGATAGTTCCGTTCTCATTCAGAATATACTCTTTCATTTTGAATGAAACAGAAAGCAAGAACGACCCAAGTTCTTGCGATTCTAGTGACCAATCAGAGCGTCGCGAGACGTTTGAGTGACGTGAGTGGCAGCCAATCAAAGACGAGCCGTCGCTTGCGGGGCGGTGACTAATCATGCTTTGTGTTGTAGGCAGCAAGTGTCGGTCTCATAATCGCTAACGAAATCGAATAATTCACTCAGGCTGCCGCTTCAGGTCAGTATATATTTGATTTGCTAACATGCATCTCATTACTAGACTTTCTGAGACAGATATGTTGAATACCGAACACCTTTTTTGTAGCTCATTATGTCAATACTGTGTTTTTGTCTCATTTCCAGCGCAGAATGAAGACCTTAGTAGTATTCGACTTTGATCACACTATAGTGGATGACAACAGCGACACATGGGTGATCCGCTGCACTCCCGAGCAGACGTTACCAGACTGGCTGAAGAAGTCATACCAGAAAGGCCTCTGGACCGAGTATATGGGTCGAGTCTTGACCTACATCGGAGAGCAGTCCGTCCAGCCGGAGCACATGCGCGCGGTCATGGAGAGCATCCCGCTCACCGACGGCATGACCGAGCTCCTGACCTTCATATCTGAGAACAAGAAGGACATCGACTGCATCATAATCTCCGATTCCAACAGTATCTTCATAGACTGGGTTTTGCATGCATCAGGGTTGAAGTCTGCTATAGATGACGTCTTCACCAACCCTGCCAGCATCGATGCACGCGGATATATGAGCGTGCGCTGCTTTCACGCGCATGACTGTCAGCAATGTCCCGTAAACCTGTGCAAGAAGAGGGTGCTGCAGGATTTCAAAGAGAAGCAAGCTAAGGCTGATGTGCATTATGAGAGGATTTGCTATATAGGAGATGGAGGAAATGACTTTTGCCCCGTTCGAGAATTGAAAGAAGGGGATATTGCGATGCCTAGGAAAGGATTCAGCCTAGAGAAACTGTTATGCAAAGCCATTTCAGAGGGTTCAGAAGCACTGCCTGCGAAAATCATGCCCTGGACTAGTGGCAATGAAATCCTCAGGGAGTTAAGAGCTCTGATTGAGTAATATAGTATTATAGGCAATATTGTGGCAAATTACAGACTCACTGAACTAATCACATGTTTATTCTGCACTAAATGCATCATGTGCATGAATGTGCACCCTATTATAGCTATTTCCCCCCTTAATCTACTTGATAAACTAATTTCGGCATGGTGTAATATCTGTCAGAATTAAGTTTATGTTTTGGTTTCAGTGCACTTTTTAAAATGTAATTTTTTTTTTAACAGATTTACATATAATTGTTTTGACAGTCATTTTAAATCTCTTTGAGATTTAAATCCTAGTATAAGCTCACTGTTTGGATTTATATAACGAATAACTTAACAGTTTGAGGTGCTTAATATTTAATCCACTGAGGTTTGCTGCAGAACATTAAAATGAACAAATGTAAATGTTTTAACATGCTGACTAAATATTTATTCTAAAATTTGCACGATGAAAATCCTATCTATAAATACTATGCCAATGAATGCCATAATGGCCATGCAGCCTGAATGTGACTCTAAACCTTTAACACTGCAGTTTGGTATTACTATGAAATGAAAATAGTTTAATATTTCAATGCAGAAGATATAATACGAACCATATTATTTTTATTATTAGAAACCCTAATCTGCATGTTAGTACCATATCCACATCTATACAGTGGACCCCAAAAGTCTGAGACCACCAGTAGGTTTCTTGTTTTTTGGGTTATAGTATTATTTTTTAATTATATTTTATTTCTATTTTGAAGTTGATTATATATATTACAAATAATTAATAAAATAAAAAATATATTGTTGTTATTATTGTTAATATTACTGAAACACTTCAATGTGGTTTCAGACTTTTGGACCCCACTGTATGTTTCAGTGAAGCCAGCAGGGTCACAGTAACTCATGCCGAGTCCTGATAACAGCAGTTTGGAGTCAGACGTGGCACTCTTGACTTTAGATAAACTGTGTTGTGAATGTTTGTTCCTGAATGCGCTTGAATTTTAGATGTGTATTGTAAATGCAGCCTGACTGTTGATTCAGAGTGTTGTATTCAAAGCAGAGATGAATGGAGAACAGGAACTCTAGTATTGGCTTATAATAAATGAACATAAAGTTTGCATGTCATAAAAGTTCGTTCATATGACCGGAGCATCGCCATATTCTCCTAAACTGACACCTTGTTCCTGTTAATGTTTAAAACAAATCTTGTGTCCTTTGTACTTGTGACACACAGGCCATGCACATGTTTAGTGTCTGATTACTAAGTAATAAATTGCCCAGTCAAAGTTATGACTTGCCTTTTGTTTATTTGATTGTATCTGAATGGAGGTTAAACTAAGCCTAGATAGCAGCCATAATTTAATTCCAGTCCAGCATTTTGTGGACGATAATGTTATTAAAGAACAGGACTTGGCTGCACAAACCTCTTGAGCTAAATCATTAGTAATAATTATAGGCTGTATGATGTGTGTTTTTTGGGAATAAAAAAATATATATTTTCAATATAACAATATTCCAGTGTTCTGAAATGACATTTCAAATAAAACACCTGAAATATTAAGATTATTAATAAATTGCCTGTGTTTTAGCAAAGTGATAAAGGCATGGTAATGAAATAATTTCAAATGATTGAAAATAAAATTATTTAAAAAGAGATGCTCGATGTTTACGTAAAAAATAAAACGGGCAGGAAATGAGCGGATTCCGTGTTGAACTCACTTTCCCATGATCCTCCACCCGGTCTCTGCGTGACGACATAACAACGCGACGCCATCACTTGATCACGTTCGGATTGCGTTCAGCGTGGCGTTTGGTTGAGATCAGACAGAGCAGAACGCAAGTAAAGTGAGTATGGGCTTTTTGCAACGTAGTTTGTTTTTCTGATGTTTACAGTGTCACAATGCTTCAGAACGGACAGAAAAACAGCAACGACAGATTGTACGCCCGATGTTTGTTCAGTGGCGCGCGTGGCGCACGTGATTTATACATATTTATAACAGCTATTGACTGAATTTATAGCCTACAGACAGGCTATTTTAATCCTATTCAACACTGGATATATTCACTTCAGCAGTCAGTATTCAATATAAAACAGAAGCTGCACGCAGGAGTTACTGGACTCGCACGTGGTTTGAGAATCACACACTCGTCTAGTCACGCCGGTGTCTGAAGTTCACCTACATTTTTTAGTTAAATTGTTATGCTAATAATTAGGGCTGGACGATATGGCCAAAATTTATATCACGATATATTTCTTAATTTCCGTCGATACGATATAATTCCGATGTCGATATGAACACTATTAAAAAAAAACTGCCAAGAATGCCCACCACAACAGATGTCTGTACCTACAAACTTATGAAAAATGAATTTGCCAAGTCTATGAACTCCTCCTATTAAACTATATAATATTTTAGGGGGAAAAAACAGCACAAATAAATTAATGTTCACCTTTTATTTGAATTTAGCCTTCATACAAACAAGAAATGTGAAATCACTGTCAAATAAACATCTCAGACTCACCTTATTAATATTAATATCTTTAACTATAGGCTAACATACACTACCAGTCAAAAGTTTTTGAACAGTAAGATTTCTGTTTTTTAAAGAATTCTCTTCTGCTGAACAAGCCTGCATTCATTAGATCAAAAATACAGCAAAAACAGTAACATTTTGAAATATTATTACCATTTAAAATAACTGTTTTCTATTTAAAAACATTTTAAAATACAAGTTATTCCTGTGATTTCAAAGCTGAATTTTTAGCATCATTACTCCAGTCACATGATCCTTCAGAAATCATTGTAATATTCTGATTTGCTTCTCAAAAAAACATTTATTCTTATGTCAAAAACAGCAGAGTATATTTTTTTTTCAGGTTTCTTTGATGAATAGAAAGTTCAGAAGAACAGCATCTATCTAAAATAGAAATCTTTTGTAACATTATAAATGTCTTCATCATCACTTTTGATCAATCCTCGCTAAATAAAAGTATTCATTTCTATCATTTATTGAAAACAAATATATCAAATTATTGTCCAGCCCTACTAATAATACAGGCTTGTGAAGTCACCTTTATTGAAAACGCAGAACAGAAACAGTGTAAATGTTTAGACTTTTTGCAAAATAGAAAATAAAATCTGTTTTTGTTAGTTCTCGTCCCAGGCAGCAGAGATGGCAGACAATCAGGAGATGTCTCCTCTGGAGAAGAAGGTGGCAGAACAGATTGAGGTGAGATGATGTGCATCATAATTAGGTTTATTTTCTCTTTCAAAGCCTTCATTCAAATGAATGACGTGAATGTGATGTTTCTGCGTGTGTTCAGTACTATTTTGGTGACCACAATCTCCCTCGAGACAAGTTTCTGAAGGAGCAGCTGCAGTTAGATGATGGCTGGGTCACTCTGGAGACCATGCTGAAATTTAACAGGTAAATACAAGAGAAACGCATCATGTTTCTGGAAACTGGAAAATAGAAACAGGGTTTCTTTGGGTTTCTAAAATGTCTAAATTTACGCTACCACAAGTTAAGTCCATAAAAAGGTTGTAAATCTGAGCAGAAAGTCGTAATTTCATAAAGTAATGGCATTAAATGTTGCATGCACTGCAAGAAAATGATATTTTCCTCAGTATTTGTTTTCGTCTTGTTCTACAATACAAATGCATAGCACATCTTTAAATCGAGATACGCTTAGTTGCAGATGCATTTTGAAGATATAAAGTTTGAGAAATCGAGCGAAATTAAGTGCTTCAAATAACAACTAAAGAAAGAAATGTCAACAGGTATAAAAAGTTAAGTTGGTTTTTCAGAGCTCATTGTCAGATATTTGTTGTTTTAATTATAAACTCACTTCATTTGGTCAATTTTGTCATTTTGCTTAAGTAAATGTGTATTGACTTGTGTGCAACTTGTGTGAAAACGCAAGTAAAAAGTAATGAAGATTTAGAGAACACATAAAAATAGTGTGCTCCCTTCATTTTATTCCTCAAATTTTCTTTACCCTGGTCTTAAATTTAGCTTAAAGTTTTTTTTTTTCTGTTTTTCTGTTCTCACCATGAGCTGTTGTTACATGTAAAGAGAGCTACTTCTTAGAAATATTCCTTTTTAAAAATAACACTCAAAGTCAGTCTGTAATGTAGCTTGTAAATCGAATGGCTCAGGGTTTCTGCTGCTGTTGCGTTTGTCTGATTTTGTGTTCGTCCTCCCAGACTAAAGAGTCTCACATCAGACCCAGCTGTTATTGTTGAGTCGCTGCAAAAATCTAAAGTGGGTTTGCTGGAGATCAGCGAGGACAAAACCAAACTAAGACGAAATCCGAACAAACCTCTTCCAGAGAACAATGAGGAGTACAGGGACGCGCTCAAACACAAATCCATCTACATGGTGAGCGAATGGGAACAAGTTCCTCTTTCTGTCTTTTCACGTTACCTTTGCTCTAAAACAAACAGCGTATAATAGGGCTTTAACAGGTTGTCTCGTCCTGTTTGTATTACTGGATACTGTTGTTTTTCTCTTTTGTCAAGCCACATGTTTCTGTTGGTTGACTGATATTAATGTTTAAATTCAACAGAAAGGTTTTCCTCTTGAAACCACGCTGGATGAAATTAAAGAGTGGTTTGCAGATAAAGGCACAGTTGAGAACATCTACTTGAGGAAAGGAGCCCTGAAGACTTTCAAAGTAAGGCTTTTAAAGTGACACAATGAGGAAACCAGTGTTGGGCAAGCAGTGTAGTGAGCTAAGCTAACACTTACGCTTCAGTACACTAAAGCTACAGCCCTGGGAAATGTAGCAAGCTACGCTACAGTAACATGGCAAAAGTAGTTTACTACAGCCAAGCCATTTTTATATTGAACTAACATCATACCAAGTCGATGCTCTCTCAGTAAAGAGATAAAACTGTCAGTCAAGCAGATAGACAGGCATAATAGTTCATAATCCGCTCCGTGTTTGGCATCACTCTCAATCTGTGTGCCCGCTGTGCTCACGAAGGTCGTAGCATTAACAGGTCGATGCATTGCAGTCCACACTACAGTCAGTGGTTGATCTGCTGAATTAGAAATTTGGTAGTTTGTTTTTGTATTTCTGTCGGTAATCATATGCTCTCGGTCTTCTAAAAGTTGTAACAACTTGTACAGAATAGCCACGTTCTTATGTCTAATCAAATGCTGACTTGGTGAGCAGAAGAGGCTTCTTTAAAAAAACATTAAAAAATCTTCAAAAACTTTTGACTGGTAGTGTATATTTGTAACAACTGGATAATTTATATTAACAAGCACCCACCCCTTTAGTTCCCCTTTTTTTTGGTTTGGGCCACTGCCCCTCAAAATATCTGTGCACGGCCCTGCTTCTGCAGCATTTATTAATCTTAATGTTAATTTCAACATTTAGGCCTACTAATGGATTAGCCTATTAAAATCAAAAGTTGTGTTTAACATTTGTTAATGCACTGTGAACTAACATGAACTACCAATGAACGACTTCATTTTCACTAACATTAACAAATAAATGAATAAATACTGTAATAAATGTATTGTTCATTGTTCACTCATGTTAGTTAATACATTAATGAAATCTTATTGTATAGTGTTACCATATAAATGTATAGGCCTACAGATTATTTGCATCGTTGCATGTGTCATTATATTATTAACATTTTACCAAATTCAAATACAGCAAATGTTTTCCCCCGTCATTACCATCAGAGGCAGTATGTGCATCGCATTTACGTTTGCAGGTCATACAGTTTTCTGTCGCTGGGTGCTCAGTTTTTTTCTGTTATTTGGCCCAAATATAATATAAAAGATTCAGCGCTTCGCACAAGCTGTTTGGCTGTGACTCAACAACAAATGATAGACTAAGACACTCTTCTCTGCTCCTCAAATACAAAAAACACTAGCCTTTATAAATACAGTGTTTCTTGAGTAAAGAAAATGCTGTACTTATTCAATCAACGGTTCTTTATTTACCTTCAGACAGCAAACAAGCTGAGATGCTCTAAACATTCACGAGAGAGGCGGGAGGAATAATGAGGTTTGACTGACAGTTTGAGGAGCCAATGGCGTTACGAGCTTTAGTGGTGGTGGCGTCACTTTTCCTGATCCGGGATCAGTGATCCGTAGCTGTATTTCTGATTTGAGCTTGAGTTTCAGAAATGCTTTGCAAAATGTAACATTAGCTTTTGTTGACGCTACAACGCTACTTGATCGAAAAAAGAGCTTCGCTACTGAAAAGCTATTTGATTCAGAATGTGTTATGCATTCAGTGGTCAGACCAGTGTTATTATTTATATACTATTATGATATTTATTAATATTTTGAATGTTTTAATAAATTATTTTAATATTCGATTAAGGTATTTGTTCTTTAAAGATTTCTATTTAGCTTTATTTTTTTAGTTTTATTAATTTTGGTACACTGTAAAAAAATTGTCAATGAAACATTTAGAATACATTTTACAAGAAAATATTGAATTTCAGTTTCTGAGTAAAAATAGTTTGTGCATCCAGTTTTTTTCAGTGTGCATCAAACTTTATTTCAGTTAGTTGCCAAGGCAACATTTTAAGTTGGCATTTTGTCTAATACTTTTTATTTTTTATTTTTTCAGCTTTCAGTCAATCAAAACAAATGTTATTTTTTTTTTTTTTAGTTAACAACACTGGGACAGACAAGATTACAATACTTGAAATCTGTACTTAGCATTGTAATTCTATTTTACTGTGAGTAAAACAAATGTTTTTTGTATCTACCTCAGTATTTTGTTTACGTTGCTGTTGTTGTCTGCAGGGATCGATCTTTGCTGTTTTAGAGTCTGAAGAAGCTGCCAAGGCTTTTGTGGAGCGCGCTGATGTCAAAGAGTACAAAGGGAACGAGATGATCGTCATGATGAAGTAGGTGCTTCTGCAGTTCTGTTCCTCATTTGTCTCCGAGCATTGCATGTTGTTTTCTTAGAACCTAATTGGCTTTGAATATTCTGGTGTGAAAGTTGTTAACCTTTGACCTCTTTCTGTAGAGATGACTACTTTTCTAAAAAGGTGGCCGAGAGGAAGCATAACCGTGTGGAATCAAAAGCTAAAGCTAAAAGGTAATGCATAACACCTGTTCTACAAAAAAGTGAGATGAGTTGAAAATTATAATTGGTAAATGTGCATTCCAGTGAAAAGGAGGACAAGCAGAAACAAGCTGAAGAAGAAGAGCTGGTGAGTTTTCATGCGGAAACGCAAAAGAACAAGTTCTCAGATGTGACTGTTAATAATATATGGCTCTTCTGTTTACCCAGAAATCTCTGAATGATCAGAGAGGCTGCCTGCTGAAGTTCTCCGGTGAATTGAGTGACACCTCGAGAGAGGATTTCCACAAGATCTTCTCAGATCATGCTCGGATCAAATGGATCGATTTCACCAGAGGAGCTAAAGAGGTGAGAAATGAACATGTTTCACAAATACCTCTGTCACATTCAACTCTAGACAACATTTTTACTATAAATTTTTTAAATATTGGTTAATTATTTAATATCAGTTTTTAAAATCGCATTTTAGCTATATATATATATATATATGAATTTGGTGGTGTTGTTTTTTTTTGAAAGAAAGAAGTTTCACCAAAGCTGTATTTGTTTGAAGAAGAAAAAAAACAGTAATATGCTGAAATGTTACTACAATTTCGAATAATTGTTTTCTGTTTGATTGTATTTTAAAATGTAATTTATTCCTGTGATGCAAAGCTGAATTTTCAGCATCGTTACTCCAGTCGTCAGTGTCACACGATCCTTCAGAAATCATTAGAATTTGCTGCTCAAGAAAGATTTCTTATTAATTTTATAAAAAGTTGTGCTGCTTAATATTTTTATGGAAACTGTGACACATTTTTCAGGATTCTTTGATAAATAGAAAGTTCAAAAGAACAACATTTAACCATTATGTATGTCTACTTACTGTCTAGTAAAAAAAATCCAATATGAGTTATACTTTAAAGATGTCTTCCTCCTCTAATTTCTGTCGATGATGTCCTCCTCAGGGCACCATCCTGTTCCACTCAAATGCACAGGAGGCCCTGCAGAAGGTCCGAGAGGATAATGGAGGAGAAGATCCTAAGGTTAAAGAGCAGGTTGTTCAGTGGGAGGTACTTGAGGGAGATGTAGAAATGGAGACGCTGAAGAAAATCATCGAAGATCAGCAGGAGTCCTTGAACAAACGTAAAGGAGGTAGAGGTAATTCAGAGGACACAACAAACACGCAGGTGTCTGAACCCACAGAATCTCATTTGCTCTGATGCTACGCCTTATCCCGTGATTGCAGGAGGTCACAGGGGTCGTGGAAGAGGCAGAGGAGGACGCAGAGACCGAGGAGGAAGAGAACAGACCCAGTTCAAGGGAAAGAAGACCAAGTTTGATAGTGATGAAGAGGGAGATGAAGGTAAAAGGGACATTCTGGAGTCCTTTTCTCTTCGATTGATGTCACATACACTGAAAGAAATGGTGTAGAAACGATTTTCACTCTAAAATTGCTAGTAGATTTTGTCACACTTTAGTTTGGGGACCAATTCTCACTATTAACTACAATTTTTGCCTCAAAATCCTAGTTTGCTGCTTATTAGTAGTTAGTAAGGTAGTTGTTATATGTAGCTATGGGATAAGATTGAGAGATCTAAAATATGGTCATGCAGAATAAGGCATTAATATGTTCTTTATAAGTACTAATAAACCTTAAATTAAATTGTTACCTTAAATCTCACATATAGTTACAAGAAACCAGCAAGTATCTTGTTGAATTAAATGTGAAATTCTGAAGTTGAAAGACCATAGTAGTATTATCTACGGTGGCCGAGAGAGCTCAACGCGCTGCAAATAGAAAAGACACCTGCAAATTAAGAAAACAACTTCAAGACCTATCGGTAAGCCCCGCCCCCCTTAGTTACTGTTGCTCCCTCGGACAAACGGAGTTGCTCACTGTCTTACAGTGACAGCTACAGTGTGAAAACCTTGTCCCACGGTGTTTTTTTCACAATTTTGGACACAGAAGGCCACCAAATGGGAATGAAATGTTCCATGGAGGGATTTATAAAATATTTAAAAATAAATACGGTGGGTGACTCGAAGCGAGGGTTTATAGATCACAATGTAAGCGGGAGAAGTCTCATATTACGGTCGGTCACCACGATCGCGGAAGACAACATGCAGGATCAACACTGTTCATGTATCGCAGGCTACGATTAAATTAATGTATATTTAACCAGTTTAATATGGAGAGGCACTGAAATGTAGGCCTTCGTTTATGTGTTTTTGACCTACACTGTACAAGACGCGAGAACAGTCCGCTATTTAGGTTTGTACGTTTTATATGGACTCACTAACTTTAACGTTAGGTAGTTTTAGCCACAGATACCTTGCTAAAGCACAAGATAACATTAACTTTCTGCTTGAGCAGGTGAAAATTGTAACTTAATGAGTGTATGACAACCAGAAAATGAACGTTTTTGTCTTCATTTGTATTGGGGTTGAATACTTGGGGACATTTTTCTCTGGTTTGTTTGGATTCAGGAAATGTAATAAAATAAATTATATTGCCCATCCAGTCAGGATACCTGGAATCAGTGTTACAAGTACCACAGGCACATCGTTTTTGCATTTTTGAAGCATAAAACCGATGCAAGCTTCGGATCTTCCAATGTTTCTCTATGGCGCTGAAACCTAAAGATGTCCGAGTTACGCTCCCCGTGCAACTGATACTCGACTGCCATTGGCTCATCTGCATTCGAGGGGAGGGGCTTATACCGATAGGTCAATTTTTTAATACATGCACTGTATTTGTTTGTGTTGAGAACATTGTCGTTTTCTGAAGTTGCAGCTCGTTGAGTTCTCTCGGCCACCGTAATTTTCTTATAAAACGTACTCCAATAATCTGTTTTATTTACGTCTTTGAAAAGTAATTTTTAATTTAATTTGAATAATATAAATGTAAAACAATAATATAATGGTTATAACGATTTTGTTTTAAAAATATATTTGTATTTATTTAACTTCTTATGCCTGGTAATACTTGTCATTTAAAACATTTAGAAGTATAATTAAATAATATGCTGAAGACAGACAAAACCATACAGAATATCATGAGCTACGAATTTTTTGCATAGCCTTTTGTATTTCTTTTTATTATTTTAAAGTTGTAATTGCAATCTTTTGTACATGCATTTCTAATTTAAGATTTCTGATATTTTGTTGAGGCTGAGAGGTTAGTCAGGCTTTTTACTAGTTTCATCACCCACAGACACGTAGTATATTCAAATGCCTGAGTAAATAAAGTTTGCTTTGAGTTTGTGGCTTTAGAAATCAGAAATGTATTTTCTCTTTCAACAGAACAAGACAGTTCAAAGAAGAGACCTCTGGAGTCTAATGGTCAAGATAACGAAGAGCCGGCTTCCAAACAAGCAAAAAGCGAGAACGGTTCTTAAGGGCAAAGAACTGTGGCCTTATTTTTGAACAGTAGATTTTCCCTAAAAAAAGAAACCTGGAAAATGCATTCTCAGACTACTATTTGTGTCAAAAGCTGCACAGACGCTTTATGCCACACTTTTCCCCTAAACTCACCATGAGAAAGGCATTTTTTGTTCTTTGAACAAACACGGTGCCTGGATGTTGTTTATTTGCCATACACACACTTATGATTGCTGGTATGATTTAAGATTTCATCCGCAGCTCTATAAATGTGTCCTTTTTAAAATCTGTTCAGCTTAAGCAGTTAGCTGGAAGAGCTTATATAACTATTAACATCTTTAATTGCGTATTTTCATTCCTTGAGTGCTGACAGTCTGCAGAATCTACACCGATTGTGTTTTGAGCGTAATCAAGGGCTGTTTATCGGATCTGATTTGTTAAATGCAATACTGTATTATTATAGAACTGTTTGAGCCCTATAAGTGAACTTATGAAGGTTTTGACAATGTCAGAATTTTTAGTAGTAAGCATTGGTCAATGTTGTTTTTTTTTCCATTAACGAAAACCTGTTTTCCACCTGCTAGATTATTCCATTGCTTTTGTCACTTTCAAAAACGTAACATAAGACAAAAAGTGTGTTATCCTTGTTTCTTTTTATACGTTGCTTTAAGTGGTTACAGAGGCATGTAGATCTGGAGAGTTTTCATTAGGAGGAATTAGATTTGACTCAGTTTTGTTTTTTAAATCATATTTTCTTTATCACAGGAACAGAAACATGTCTCTTAATCTAAAGTGCTGTTTTAGATGCCATGCTTCATATTTACCCATTCAGGGCTTCAACAAGCACTCATTATTTTTTCCTTATGTTTTTTACTGTTTGTCATCTGTTGAGATGAATATTACACAAATTCAATAAAGAGTCTTGAAAATCAAAATTTATGTATGTGGTGTTGTCATTTTTGATGCAGTAATCATGGCATCATACTGGAGTGCGCCAATTCATTTGTGGCTCTTTTAAACTCTTTTAAGTATTGGTGAATGTTATTTATATTTAAATGAATATTCTTGCAGTTTGACAGGCCTTGTAAATCCACAGCTTTAAACAGTGGGATAATGCTTCTGTTGTTAAAAAAAGCCAAAAATTATAACGAAAACCACTAACTTTGTACTCAATGCTTTTGACGCCATATAGTTTCAAAACTATAGTGAATCCTTCAAAGATTACACATAAAACGTGCTAAAGAATGGCAGACTGAGCACTATAGTGCTGAATGGAAATTTGTTGTATCATGTATACAGACTGAATCTAAACCGTAGTCTTTAGTAATATTACTAACATTATGATGTATGCTGTCATATTGTGTTGAGAGGAAAAGTGTAAAGCTCCACGTCTTTTAGAGGTTAACTTTTGAGCTAAATTATTATTGTGATATCAGTGCACATCCAGCAGGGGGCGTTATGCCTCTATTTTAAGTGCCCCAACATCAAGACGTTTCACTGCAGTTTTTGCATGCTAAATTCAGGCGTGCTTTGCTTAGAGGTGGTCCTTTGATGGTTTCCTTTTGAGTAGAATACAAATACTTCTATCTGTGGTGTTTTTCTTTTGGTGCAATGTCACTGTTGGGAAGCAAAGAAAATTTCCAGTAAACTGGTGTTGATCCTCGGCTCACCGCATCAGCGCATTGCAGTTTCTTGATCTGTGCCCATCATGGTTTGAGATTTGTTTGTCGAGCTCCCGTGTTTTTGAAATCTCTAGCTATTTTACATGCTAGTGTGAAAATCTTGTGAATACTGGCTGAAGAGGTGCTCTGAAATCAAGAATGTCAGGCTTGGGCCAGTGAGCATCGATACCCAAGCAAATACATAATACACTAAAACCACTGCAAATGGTTTTAGAAACAAACTTTAAAAACAGCTTAAGCAAGCCTGTTGGTCTTATCTGGTTTAAGCTGGTCTTCCAGCCTGGCTAAATTAGTTTCTAAACTCCTTCTAAAACAATCAAGCCAGTTCAGGCCGCAGCATCACTCTAGTAACCTGTTTTGCATGTGCAAATATCATATCGTCTTTGTAGTCTCACTCTATGTGACTCTATGTGATTGTTATTCTCATTTCTCCCAGTTAAGATGCATTATTATTTTCTGATGTTCTTCCTCTATAATGTCCTAGATTTTTACTGTTTTCTATGGTTTTTTTACCCCGCATTTTTGATGTCATTTGACATGGAGCGGCTCACAGTATCATGCACGCACACAGGTCTTCATGCATCGGTGCGCAGTCTTTCACCCTTGTTTTGCATGCACAAGCAGTCGCCCGCATGTCAATGAGTGTCCCTGGTGTCTTTCAATGTCTGCAGCACCTGAAAGTCAAACATTCGACTCTGACACCAAAACCGCTGCTGTTCAACGCACATAATGCATGTCCTGTGAAATGAATGCCAATGGCTTTACAATCTTTTACAGAGATATCGCCATACGTGACATGAATCGTTTGTTAACAAATAGGTTGTTGGGTGTCATTTAGTACACAATCCAATATCTACAACGCATCAGCTGGAATTTCACAGCACTTGTTGAAGTCAAGTATTATGTGTCAGTGCTTTGTAATTACCTTTTTGCATGTAAGCAACCTGTCATGTCACTCTGTCCCAGCATGCACGCTTGCTGATGGACACGCATTGTTACATGACCTTGAAAAGTGCATGTATATAACCAGCCACGGGCACCTACAGCTCGCTCTCATTCGCACATGGTCAATACCTGAGCAATCAGGGCTTGAATCTGTGGGTGGCGAGGGCTTTCAGAGGTGAATGGACAGAGAGATCAGCCTGATAACGGAGGGTTAATTCCATCCTCAGTGCATTATGTGCAGCCGTTAAACAGTATTTTAGGTTGATAAAGTGTTGTAGAGGTTAGAAGGGAAGAATCATGTGTTTGTGTGCAAGAAATGGGGAATGTCCTCTATTCAAGGTCACAGGAAAATGTGCAGTTGGATGTGGGTATTTTGACTGAGATATAGTTTGACGTAAGCCGTACAAGGGCGGAGAATCAGATTGGTGGGGTTCTTCTCCCTAAGGCGGTCTTGACACCACAACGGCAAGATGATTAATTTCTATTTTTAGTCCTGTTTTTTCCCCCCTTTTTTTTGCCAAAAGTCATGCTATGATCTTTACTTGATGCAAGTCTTTAGAACATTTTAGGAAAGGGCAGCATTACAAATGCCACACTGGACTTAATTTAAAAAAGCAGTTACATCTTTATACTGAATTCCTTGTCTATATATGCATACGTGCATTAATAAGTGGTGTTTGCCCATACTCAGATTCCCAGCCAAGATATAAACATACAGTATATTGCCCAGCACCATTAGTTCTACAGATTGTTCGATTTGTTTTTGTGTTTAAGTGATTCGTAAAGGGTAAATCCAGTAAAAGGTAAAACATACAAATAAAATCCCATGGGTTTACATTCACTGTTTAAAAACAGTTTAAAGCTTCCAAAAGTGGAAACAGTTTTGGCTCCCAAGGAAACTTGTTGAACAGTTCATAAAATAACTATTTTTCTTAGTGATAAGAACATTTTAATAACTTAAAAAAACTTTCTCCAGTTTTTTACACTTTAAATGTTTAATAGCCTATTAATTAAGATTATTTTCTCAATTTAAAATTTAATTTTAAAATTTAATTTAAACAATTCCTTTCAATTTTTGGCAAAAAAAAAAAAGTGCTGCACAACTAAAATTAAAGCATGAAAAATGTTGATATTGTGTGATATTTCTTTAAAAAGTAATGTTTTAATAAACATTGTTGTTAAACTTTTGTTGTTGCTACATTGACAACATTCCACAGCACAATATTATATTTCTGTCATAATTTCCTAAAGTTAAACCGAACTTTTATTTTGGCAAGCTGTAGTGAAGACCTTTGAGTTCATGTTTCCGTGCTTCAGTATGTAGTAGATTTAAACAGCCATCTTTTGCAGTTTAGTCCATATAAGTGTATAGCCTTACTTTTGATTTATTCATAAAAAATGGCCAAATTCCATGACATTCTGGCATCATTGTAACTTTTGTCTGGGCAAGTAGGCTACTACTCATATATATTTTTTTTTTAGAAAATATAAAACTGTAGTTAATTCTGTGGAGCCATTTGACTGTAATGTACTACAGCCATGTCTCTATGTATCCGTGAACAGATAATTAGTATCTGGTTGCTTGTCCTGTGTACCTGCCACTAATTAAATAGATGATTAGCTTTAACAAATTAGCCAAACATTGCTTACCTACCTGTCATAGCGGATGGATTGATTGATGGAGTTTCTAATAAGATCTGGAAACAAACTAAACGCCAGTCCTCTGACTTTTTTTTTTTTTTTTTTTAAAGTCAGCCTAAACTAGCATACGACATTTACTGGTTTAAAATGTTTGTCTAGCCTGATCAAGGAGGTGGTTTAGCTGGTTGACAAGCTAGTTCAAACCAGACCTGCTTAGGCTGGTTTAAGATGTTTTTTGTCTTCCAGCAGCATATGGATATTTTTAAAGTTGCGATGAAACTGAAGTATCCATTTGAAGGGCCATGGAATGTATATATATATATATATCTCACAATTTAGACTTTGTTTCTCAAATTTCTGACTTTTTTCTGAGTTTACATAAAATAATTAAATTTACACAATTTAATTAAATTTACACAATTTCACAATTTAAAAAAAAAAAAATTCTGGCATGGAATAAAAAATTAAAAGGTAATTGCTACTATTCATCTCACAGTTCTTGCAGTGTTGATTACAGTATCTCAAAAAAAAAAAAAAGGTTTTCTCGTAATTATATCAGAATTGCGAGACGCTGTCTCTACGAAGAAAAAAAATGGGGAAAAATTCAGAATTGTGACAGTCTTTTTTTTCATTCTGTGGCAGAAACAAGCTTCCATACATCCAAGTATAGATTATATAAAAAGCAAAAAATGTAGGGTGGGGATTTGGTTCTTTCCATTGGTTGTTGATTGGCTGCAGGCAGATCTGAATTGTGAGTTTGCAGTCAATTTTAAGAAAGAGGTGGAGTTTAAGTGGACAAAATGATTGGAGAAATTTGCCATATGACACCAGAGAGAAGTCTGTCATTTCTCTGGAAGATAGAGTTGTACAGTATATAAATAATGAGATCAAAACAAAATTTACATAGATGAATTGTTCACATTAAGCTCATGCATTTAGAAAATAATCAGCACTTTAAGCGCTGTTGAGAGTATGTGTGGTCACATCTTGTTCTGCAGTCTCACAGAGATAAACACAGAGATGCAGTCTCAAGGTCAGCTGAAGATCTCTCTGCGTTGGGCTTTCCTCTGCTGTCAGTTTTGCAGCTGTAGTGGTATTAATGCTCAGGTCGTATGTGCATATGATTAGTGAGTTTTTGCTTTGATAAATGGCTGTGGGGTCGCTATCAGCCATCCTGACAATATTAATGACCACACCGACGCTAAGCAGAGGGAAGCCAATGAACAGAAATATTGCTGTTATCTGTGCGGCCATAATCATAAAGACAATAGAGAGATGTTTAACGGCGGAGCACAAAGGCATTTATCATCTGAAAGAGGCGCGTCTGGGTGGCGAGACTCACGGACGGCCACAGTCGTGTGGGGGAGTGTGTGGAGTGTGTTTGTGTGTGTCGCACTTTTAACATCCATTTTGTGTAACTAGGACATGGAGGGTTACGTAAAAACACATTTACTTCAGTATAATGTACCTTTTCACCCTTTTTTGTTAGTGGTCACTATATTTAGGACTAAGGATCTGAATAGACCTCTAACCAGTTAAAGGCTTAGTTCACCCAAAAATGAAAATTAGCCTGTGTTTTATTCACCCTAAAGCCATCCTAGGTGTTTATGACGTTCTTCTTTCAGATGAATCCAATCGGAGTATATTAAAAATTGTCCTGGCTCTTCCAAGCGCTATTATTGCAGTGGGTGGGTGTTCTGTTCAACAGTCCAAAAGAAGTCAAATAAAGCACTCGCATCCATAATAAAACATGCCTCACATGGCTCCAGTTCATGAATAAAGGCCTCCTGTAGCGATTCCATGCGTTTTTGTTACTATAAAATATTCATATTTCAAACGTAATAAACACTTATTTTCTCACTTCCGCTGAAGATGTTCCGGCGGATGACGGAGGATGCCGGCGTTGCATGATTAGTGACGAACGCAGAGAGAGAACAAAACAAAACGCCGGTCACGAATTAGAAGCACAAAATGAGGATTTGTAAAGAAAAATGTCGGAGGATTTCGATATAAGACTGATTTTCCTTTGCGTAATTAAGAAAACTTTGCTTGTTTTGCTCATGTAAACAAGCTCGTGAGACTAGCATATCTCAGACGCGCGCGCAATACAGGATGATGCATACAGCCTACGTCATCCCCTGGAACAGCTTCCGCATACTTTTATTTTGAATGCAATTAATCACGATTAATCGTGGCCCAGCACTAATTCATTTTTTTAAATGAATAAAATAACTAAAAATCATACTGACTTTAGAACAGTGTATGTGAAGCAAGAACTGATTTACAACAGATGTACAATTTTCACCTGGTGGATCATAAAACTCCCAAAAGGCATTGAAGGAGAGATCCGAGTGCATAAAGACTTTGGCTCTTTACGAAATGTGCCAGTAAGCAATCATTTAGCAGCCACTCGGAACACGCTAGCAACCCACCTGTCTGTGTGGGTAAATGTTAATGCCAGAATAAGGGTTCAGTGGTGACCCAATTTTTCAGAGGGCCAACCTGCAGAGAGAAACACCGGAGGAATCGCACACGTACTCCGTCCGGATCTTTAGCCTCAGATGGTGTGTTTCTATGACAACCCTCCTCTGGCCTGTGGAGGTGGGAGATGAGGGGCGTCGAGCGCTCACTCTTGACCAGTGGGCCGTGGAGGGGCTGTCAATACTGTTCTGCCCCATCACCACCCAGAAAAAGAGAGGTGGGTGACTGAGACGGAGGAAGATAAATGCAGCAAGAGGAGGTGTGAAACAGTGAGATGATTGTCATAATGTTCTACGTCAGAAGGTCACCCATGTTTTCTTCAAATAATATGGCACAGCTGTCCTAGAGCATGTTTAATGTCAATATTAAATCACGATTGACCCTGTTTACTGGTTTTAGGGGCAGTTCACAAATTGCTTTTTGAATTATCGATGACTGTAAACATGTGCTAGATGGACGCATTGCCTGTTACTTTTTTCTGCATTTGTCTGCATTACACTCTTAAAAATAAAGTTCCAAAAGGAGATTTTCACAGTGATGCCACAGAAGAACCATTTTAGGTTCCCTAAAGAACCTTTCAGTGAACAGTTGTTAAAAGAACCCTTTTTTTTCTTAGTGTAAAGAACATTTTAAAGGAGACCTGTTATGTCCCTTTTTACAATATGTAATATAAATCTCAGGTGTCCCCAGAATATATCTGTGAAGTTTCAGCTCAAAATACCCGACATATCATTTATTATATCATTTTGAAAATGCCTTTTTGAATGGAAGCAGACACCATGCTGTTTTAATGCATGTCTCTTTAAGTGCAAATGAGCTGCTTCTCCCCGCCCCCTTTTCCAGAAAAGTGCTGTCTTTACAGCTCATACCTCAGACACTCTGCTAAAAAACATGTGTTTGATTTTGATTATCATGTCTGTCATGTTAAAATCATGTTTTAAACGCATGAAATCATTTTAAACTTCTGATACACAGTTTTCTGAGCTCACATATCTAAAAAGCATTCTGTCACATGGCAGGTGAGTGGAAGTCTGTGGGTGGAAATGTGCAGATTAGGGGGCGTAAAAGAAAATTTACTGGGTTAATCTTTTTCATATTTTCTGGGTTGGTAGATGCACTGGAGACCCGTTTATAGCACTTAAACACGGAAAAAGTCAGATTTTCATGATATGTCACCTTTAATAATCCAAAAATCCTTTTTCCATGAAAAACCTTTTGTGCAATGGAAACGTGAATGTTAAAAGTTCTTGTTTCAATTTTGTTTGTAAACCAATGGATCAGTTCGATTAGGCCAGTATTAGAATATTTACTTGTTATGGACAAGTGTGCTACAGGAACGAGTCTTAAAACCCAGAAATCAGTTGTCTCAAAGTCAGTGGGTTAATTGAATGGATTTTTGGTAAATGCCTGAAATAAGGTCAGTGATTAACACAAGCTCAAGATATTTTCGTTTTTTTATTAAATGACATAAGACTACATCAGTAATACCCCTCTTTGCATGTCGTTTTAAGGCGGTTGCTAACAAGTGGCTAAGTGTATACAGATATTGTCAAGGATATTAAACATCATCATGCTGAAGTCGTGCAAACATGGTGTAGGCCTAACTTTAGCTTTTTACTTCTGCTGATTGTATTTATGCGTCAAAATTCATAAATGTTGTGTTCAGGTATGAAGGTTATTATGATGAACAAAATGTGTAAGGCAGTCACATTTACCACTGTTTGGCGAAATCCAATCATTTTAGTAGGAATCACTGGGAATGTGGTGTGAGGAGGAAAGTTTTCCCAGTGCAGATTTCACATCATGTTCATGCAAATGAACAGGGAAAAAAAAAAACAGAAATCTGCTGGGTTTGAAAGTGACTTCTGTGTGAGCTGTGCTTTATACATCATTACACTATTGACTATAGATAATTAACCTTTTTTGCCCATGAAGTTTCACTACTCACCACCTGAAATCATAAACAGTTGTTGGCTGCAGAGCTTATTTTCTGCAATAATCCATAAGCCAATGGAAAAATCCTATTGGCATTTTGTCAAGGGAACCAGGGTGATGCTAATGTATGTGTTGACCTATAAAATACATCATCCCTGCAGAACTCTCTTGTGTGTTTATATTAGCAACAATGCATGGGAGTTAATATAATTTCATATTATGCTCATATTGTTCAGTTCATTTGCAGTTCATCTCAATGTTTTTTTAATGCTAAAATGTGTCTGATATGAATGGTCCTGCCCCTTATTATTCATCGGTGCTAAAAAAACCAAACAAAAAAAAAACATTATCAAATGTAATAATTTGCTTCACCACAACTTTTTTCTTCATCTAATGTAATAAATCTCTCTTTTTTAAACCCCTCCCCTCCGTCCATAGCCAATCAATTCATGATGAATTTTTATTTAATATTAAAATAAAAATATTCAGTATTTAATATTCAGTATCCCTCAGAAATACGTCATATTGCACAAATAAAATGGGTTGCATTTTGCGTTTCATGTTGACTTGAGACCGTGGATCAGCACTGTTTATTTGTTCTGTATGAGGTTTATACACACCCATGTATGTATGCATAATCACTGATTCAAGCTCAAATGTTTTATAATCATGCATGCTGATTCCTACGTGTTTGGCCAGATTAACTTGTCCATGTGAGACAAAGTAACGCTGAATCTTGAGCTGCACGCGGTACAAGGATATGGCTGACTTTTGACAGGCCATTTCTCTTTTAGACATCATGGGCATCTTTTTCCATTCTTGTGGTTGCCATGGGGATGAATAAGTGGGTTTCCCTGCTGGGCAGAAAAAGAGATAATTTCACTGTCTTTGTGTGTGTGCGAGAGCATGAATCATGGAGTGTGTTTCTGACTCTATAGCTCTGTTCCACAACAGTGAGCCGCTTTGCCATTTGCAGCCTATATAGGCAAAAGTGACTGATTTGGAACACTTTACATTGGCAGCAGCTCACAAATAGGGCCTCTTCCATAAAATGCAGGGGGGATTCAACTCACAGTTGATTTGCATTAGAGTTTGATGTTATCAGTTTCGACTTATTGATATTCTAAGTCTAAAAATACATGGTACACCAATATTGGGTCCATTTGTATTAAAATTTAACTTATACTTTTTAGTATTGAATTATATATTTATAATCAGCATTGTTTGTTTGTTTTTTTCGCTTTGTCTGTTATTTTTAATGTAGGGCCCTATGATTTCCGTGATCCAGACAACGTGGACGGAATCACAGAATCCAGTCATAAAAACTGAATTTACTGTATTACCTGGAAACGTGCCAAATCTTGGATGGATAAATCAAACGTAGGTCAGCACATTTACATCAAAACAGTCAATTATATACTACATGAACACATGAACATGATCTCTAGAACTGCTCTGAGAGTCACTTCATCAGCTTTTTACTGTTTCATTTGAGTAAAACTATCATCATATATACAAACAGAAACCTAAAGTTCTTCACAGCAACCCGTCAAAATAAAAGTTTGGTTTAACTTGAATAAACCATAATAGAAATATTACTTAATGTTATGATAGTACTACTACTAATAATAAAATTATAATTAAAAACATTATTTTTAAAGCAATATTTATCAGAAATATTATTTACCAGAATCTATTTAGCAGAAAGATGTAAATACACAACACAGTATTTCTGAAAAAAATCAAAATAAAATAATAATAAATTAGTATTTCTTTTTTAAATAAAATCAATTAATTAGAGATGCTTTTGATTGTTAATTTTTAATGGAGCCATTAAAATGAAATCCAGAAACTTAATGGAAAACCAGAATTTAAAAAAAAAAAAAAAAAAAAAAAACATAGGGCTTTAAAATTTTTAATTTTTGTTACACTTTGAATAAATTGCTGTTTAATTTTGTAAGTTTCATTACATCAGTTAATTAGACATCCTTTTTGATGAATAAAATAAAATTTAACAATTAAAACTAGAAAAATTAGAAAAGTCTAGAAAAAAGAAAAAAAAGAAGAAAAAACGGAATTCAGAAAAATTATAACAGAAAAAAACGGAATTTGGAAAAAAAAATCAAACGGATTTTATAGGGTCATATTAGTGGATATTGTTCAGTGAATTTGCTTTCTTCATGAAGCATGCATGCATTTCTGCTATAGATTTTGGCCAAAATGAGGTTTATCTTTGAGTCTAAACTTTTGCATCAGGAAGCATATCTTTGATGCCCTAAAATTCTGTTTAAGAATATCAAGAAATGTTTACAGCCAAATAGTTTTTTTGTTTTGTTTAGTTAACAGATCAAGTAAGTTCATTTTATATTACTGTGAAAACAAAGGTCCTTGACCTAAAATGGAAATGTTGCCCTTCTGCACAGTTTGTGCACAAAAAGGCCTCTTGGCCGCCTCTCGGCTGCTATAATGTGCGATGATAGCTGTCCACAGCGATTAACTAACCCTCACGTTAACATCCTCTCCAGCTATTTACAATGGGCTTCATGCTAGCATGCACAATTAGTGTCGGCATGGCAACCATGAATAGTCACAGCCCACATTTGATCGTTGAGTCCTCGTCCCATTCTGTGTTTTTTAATCTCATGATTAATCATTACTATTCATGGTTACAGACAAAAGCACGAGAATATTAGATATTTTAATACTTTTGCTTTATAGGTTTGTATATATTCCTTGTCTACATACACCCTATCATTATAATGTCTGTCCTTCTGATGATCTGAATCATCATATTATCATATCATGTTATTGTCATATCACTATTTGATTTCGTAGCTTGTAAAACAAAATATGATCCAACTGACTGAACACTACTTCCAACCAATAAAATTCCATGCAAATTAAATGTAAATACAAGCTGTTGTGTTGGTGGGAAGATTGCATGAGTAATTAGCATAAACATGTTCATTAGCATATGGCAGTGAGTCAGTGGGACATATCATCCAATAGAAGAGTGGCGTGATGGTGGCGTATGCTGTAGCCAATCAGAAGACAGAAAACTCTAGAGGCTTGTGACATCAAAGACAAGCCCACTTCACACAGGAATGCCCTGAATGTGTGACGCACACGATTAAAATACACACGTCAAATCTCTCTGTGTCCTTTTGGACGTCATCTTCATTCTTGTCACGCGCCGCATTTCTTTGCCTCTCCGTTTGCTCTTCTGAAATCCCTTTAGTTCCTCTCAAGGTGTATCTTTTATAGTCTTACTTGCGTCTTTCAGATATCACTATGCTTAAGGGGTTTCAGTCAGGATCCAGTGTGAGTGACAAGCGTCAGAGTGGCTGCTCTGTTTTACATTTTATCTGCCAAATTTCATGTAACCTGGACTTTTTTATTCCAACATGCAGGAGCATCAAATACTGTGACCAGAATATTCTTTGAGTGAAGAAATACTGTACAGTAGCCTATAGACACAGAAAATTGAGTTAAATTAAATTAAAATATTCATGTTTTAATGTGTATATTAATGTGAAAATGGTTCAGTGGCCCCAAAAAGTGTTCTGACCTTTAAGATGCACTTAAAATATCTGAATGTCACTGTGTTTTTTAACACAATATCATATATATATATATATATATATATATATATATATATATATATATATATATATATATATATATATATATCATTGTTCTATAACATTTATACATAATTCTATTTCTCATTTTTATTTATTTATTCTTTTTTGTTGTTGCTTTTTTTATCTACGAATGGAGTTATAAAAAGCATTTCACTGCACGCCCTGTGCAAAAAAAACAAAAAAACAAATACAAATAAACAAATAAATAAAAATGACTGAAACTATTTTTACTCAGAAAATTGTTTATTTGTGATTGTGAAATTTATTAGCAAGCAACACAGCAAATTAAATGTAGAAGTTTGAAGTAGAAAGACTAAAATAATGTTTTATTGAATAATAATTGTTTTATTTGCAACTTAAAAAAAAAACATGTAATTCGTAAACATTTTATTTATTTAAAACTTGACAAAAAATGTATAAAAATTCTGAGACTCATTTTTCTCATATGTGCTTCTCATGTGCTTCTCTTGAGAGAAAACACCTGATAATCACCTAGATCTCTCATTAATGTCTCAAACTGTGCTCAGATTTTTTAAAAATGCCAAGTCTGCAAAGTCAGATCTATATGAATTCAAACAATTCTCATTAAGATCAAATGATCTGAGCTGCTGTCTACATAAACTTACAAGCACTGATACTGATAAACTCTCAGGAAGCAGGTACAAAAGCTGTTTCTGGGGCAGTACCAAGATAAATATAGGTACTAATATGTACATTTTAGGTATGTACTTTCATAATCTTTCAGGGATAAATAAGGTACAAATGTGTACCCTTTGAAAAGGTATAGTGCCCCAGTAACTGCTTTTAATACCTTTGTTTTTCTGAAAGAGTAGCCTACTGTATGTCAAATTGTCTCATTTGAGTGTATTTTACTTTCCATTTTAGGAGAAACATCTGAGGCAAAGTTGATTAACCATAATTGATAACACCATTATATCTCCTGAGCAATGAAAGAGCAACATCTGAGCAGTTTTTCTCTGAGCTTTCATCTCTCTCACACCACCAATGTCTGGTGTTAATATACCATTACCAGTGACCTCTGAACTTTACCCTCTGTCATCTTTTGCTTTTTTTCTCTTGCCGGTGTTCAGTGTGTATGTGTGTGTGTGACTCTTATCAGCTCTCGGCAGATGCTCTCCTGTGCCGTTCACATTTCGCTGTAAAATTGGCTTTTCTCTCAGCAGGATAGCGAGGGATTATCCTCTTCTCCTCCGCTCAGCAGAATTAGCCGCTGGAATAACCAGCGACCCATTTTCAGCTTATTTTAGGAAGCGCTGAAACACACTGTACTGCACATCATGAAAGGCCTGAGCTCTCTGATGTGACGGAAAGATTGCTAGCAAATGTGCAAGGTCATACATTTACAAACAAAACATGAAGAATAGCCTAACAGAAAGGGTCTAAAATTACCAAATGCTACCATCATCCGTTTAGGTTGATGAAAGGGCTGTATTACTTTTTTTCTAGTTCATTTATATTATATTTTATATTCCTCACATTAAAGACCCCATGAAAACAAAATGAGAGTTTTGTAGCTTTCAATCTGTGTTAGTTTTGAGGATAGTCTATGCATAATCAGTTTCAAAATTCTTTACTAGATTAATTTTAGGATCTTTCTCTTGAAGCAAAATGGAGTAAAACATCGATGACTCATCATGTTGCAGACAGATTTTTGTCCAATCAGACGCTCTTTAGAATCAATATGTCCCTCCCACTAATAGTAAGCGTACGTGTTAATTATTTCCAATATACAATATTAAATATATTTATCTTTAAGTGCCTTCCAAAATAAAACATTTTAAAAGTCCAATTTTTGAATAAATAAATAAATAAAGCGTTTCTAGGCATAAGTAAGGCAGTCGTACGCCACCTTTAACACATAAACATAACACCTCATTTTAGCAATTTTTTGTTTTAATTATATTTAAGTGCCTGAATATTAGCATGAGATTGATTTTTTCAAATGTTATCAGAAAGCGATGATCAGAAATACAAATATTTTGAAAATATAGGCAAATATAGGCATTTTTTTTAAAGAATGAGGGCATGTAACTTAGTAATGTGTGATTTAGTAAAACAGTGATGATTTCCATAAAGCAGTGTGATTTTAGTATCATTGAGATACAATTATAGTTTTCATTTTTATATTTTCCATTTTCCTTTTTGTAAAAGTTTTTTTATTTGTCGTTTTTTTAAATTTTTTTTATTTGTCTAGTTTTTAATTTTAGTTTTAGTTAGTTTTTCAATATTTATTGCTGTTCATTTGTTAAACTAAATGAAAATGAGACATGGTTCCTTCACAACTAGCAGAAATACAGTAAGTTCATTTATTTATTTATTTATTTATTTGAGTTTTATTTTAGATAACGTTTATTTTATTTCATGTAACAAAAAATAATATATATATATATATATATATATATATATATATATATATATATATATATATATATATATATATATATATATATAGTTAATTATAATAATGTAGTATCAAACGTGAATCAAATGCATCAATCCCTGACTCCTGTTTTGTTAAATCTTGAATGAAATTAAATTAAACTCTAAAAAGTTTAAAACATATTTGGAATATTAGTAAAACCTTTACTTTGTTCATATAATTATTGGGCTAATTCTGCCAAATTGAAATGCAGCAAAAAGGTATTGATATTATTTTTATAATATCATTATAAACTAACATATACATTTATGTTTTTGTTTGGTAATAACATTTATTAATTTAATGTACTATGTTTATTTAGACAAAAGTAAACTAAAAAAATGTAGACCCTAATGTCATAATGTCTCATTTAATTGTATATTATTTTTTATTTAAAGGGATAGTTTAAATGTTAAACTATCGATAGTTTTAAAATTACAGTTGAACCACTGATGTCACATGGATTATTACAGATGTCCTTTCTAGATGTCCTTGCTGTCTATGGCAGGGTCAGAGAGATCTCGGGAATGCATCAAAAATATCTTAATTTGTGTTCTGAAGATGAACGAAAGTCTTACAGGTTTGGAATGACGTGAGGGTGAGTAATTAATGACAGAATTTTCATTTTTGGGTGAAGCATGCCTTAAATACATCTTGAGATTAGCATTATTTAGAAATACCAATAAGGACCAGTTGTCTACTCTAGGGTGTCTGTCTAATGGCCAGAAATGGCCTAGTGAAGAAGCACGGCCTGTTCAAGTAAAACCTATTACACATAGAAAAGCATGTTGTGTTTTCAGCTAAAATGCTCATAGTTTCTCCTTAATATACAAGGATTGCCATGACTCATTGAAGAGCTTAGTCTCTCTCTCAGCAGAGCCGTCAGTTTCACTTTAAATTCCCCCTGTGCTTCTCATCTGTGTGTGTGTGTGTGTGTGTGTGTGCACGCTGAACTGTCAGTTTAGCTTTGCATCTATTTCATATTTGTTTACGCAGCTCCTCATTTTCACTGTGAGCTCGATGCTGATTGAAGAGCACAACGGCATCAAGAACGTGACAAACATGTGAGAGTGTTCATTGGCCACAATGTATGGCTTCATATAGTGTTTAATTGTGCATAATTTGTCCTTTGATCATAAACACGGAAACCTACTGTAGCTTTACATACACACACAAATAGTCAAAAGTTATATATCTTGACAGGTTGAAGCACAACAAGTTGTATGATGAGAGGAGAATCCTTCATGAAAGACAAATACACAATGGCACATAACGGGGCGCTGCGGGGGCGACAGTGGAAATTTCTAACGCGATGATGGCGTCACCCGTGATGACGATGTTGAAAAACGTCACAGCATTAGTTGGTAAGGAAAGCCTGTTATAAAATCCCCCTCACCCTCACACAACCCTACACACACGCTCAGTGTGTACAATGTCAAGTTTTCTGTCTTTAGGTGGCAGCAGAGCTCAGCTGTACGCACTGGAACAGAACGTACCGGACAGCAGGTGTGTCTGTGGCACATGTTTGGCCCTCAAGTCCTTTTAGAGCTCCTCTAGATGATGTGACACCAGCAGGACAAATACTGCGCACGTGTTGAGTATCATATTTGATGTTTCAGGCTTTTATGGCTTGCATATAGTGAGAATATGGAGGAGGAAAAACATTCAGAGGCCCAAATTGAGCAAAAGTATGCAAATATTTTTATGGCCAAAAAGCTTCAATTCTGATAGCTTTAATGTAAATCAATGAGATCTTCACAGTATAACAGACTACTTACGTAAAATGCATATAAATATCAGTCAGCACTCTATATCTCCCATTAATGTCTAGTAAGATGATATTTAAATGCTTATGATCAAATCTCTGTAGTTTCAAATCATATAATGCAGTGCAATACACTAATGATTGAGAGAAAAATACTCCTGAAAAGCCTGGTAATCATATTTGATACGATTAATATATGAAGCAGTAGGCTTTAAATCAAGCATGAACAGTCCAAAGGTCTATGACGGGTTTAAAATCTAATTTAAACCTGGAAAAAGTTCTAAAATTCAAAACAATGTAAAATGAAGGAACACTGTAGCTTTCAAAAATAAAATAAAATAAAATAAGATAAAAACATTTTTTTTTTAAATAAATAAATTCTGCACTATTTCTAAGTAATTAATCAAATAAGTTAATAAGTGCCAGCTTGGGTGCTGCTGATTATGTTGATAATATGGTTTATAATTATTATTTTTCAATAGAAATATGCACAATAGAAACATTTGTTAGAAGTTTGTTGTTTGTGGTCTGTTCTCCGTAGGTTATTTTAGCCATATACTGTACATTATCTACAGCTGTCACATGCTATTTTTTGAGTATCTGTCAATAAATGTTTGCAGAAATGTTTTTGACAAAATGCTCTATTTTGCTGTAGAGCTTCTACATATTTACCCCATTTGTTTTAGGGGTTACAGTCTTTTCCAATTGCAAAACACAGTTTTCCATCTACACCAAACCCATAAACCACATTTTCAAAAACTTAATGCAATTCACATAATACAATTTCATTTCCCAGATACACATACAAACAATCTGATACCACAAAAGAGTTCAAATATATTTACATAGCATTAAAGTTTCCCATTAAATGAAGAGCTGCATGCATGCATAATGCATTTTAAACAGTTTGTTTCACCACTTTGTGAACCAGAATAGATGTTATTTCTTATGTTTAGTTCATTTTATTGTCTACCTTCAACGCTTCTCCTCTCTGACCTTTCTTCTCAAAGCTTTTTAATAGAACATATCATCATTGTATGACATTTATAAGAATATTTCTAGGGGTTCTGGTATGTAACAGTTTGTTGACCTTTAATTTTCGGTTGAATAGTTTGTGGTTCCTGTAAGTGCAAGCAGTTCTGAAAGTTTTAATAAGCGGGTCACGAACGTACTGTGACATTTAAGTTTACAACACATGAACAGCCTTCAACAGCACAGAAAGATCTGCATGTGTGTGTAAATTGGTTTATGGATGCATTTGACTGTTCTTTCGTATTCAGTTTAGGGCATGAAATCCAATCAGTTTTCTTGAAAAACAAATTACGTTTAGCTACAGCGCCTGGGGTTCATTATGAGTTTTGGGGGGTCTCTTTGACTACGTAGAATGCGCAATTACAAAAACAGTGGAGATGCAGGCGGTCTTAGGTTACCTCGTCCTCTCATCCTTCTGCGAAAAATAGAAAACTGTCCTGCGTGGTTGCCATAGAAACAAGTAATTGCTGCACCTGGCAAATTGCAGGGCACTTTAAAGCGGTTAATTCAGTGTGTTTTCTCGGCTCTTCCCGTCCTACAGGCCTGACATGTGACTCTCTGTTCAGATGCAGGAATATCTCCTGAATCCCTGATGTCAGCAGAGCTGAATTTGTTATGTAATGATAATATACAGATGAAAAAGTCAGCTGGTTTCAAGTGTTTTGTGTGAGCTTGTGTTTGTGCATTTGCATGTTTGTGTGTATCTTTACATCCATTGCATTATTTGTGAATAACAATAGAACAGAATTTGGTTGTGTGTGTATGTAAATCTGTGTTTGAGCACATTTTAGAATAGAATAGAATGTGGTGGTTTGTGTATATACATTTGTACATTTGTTTTTGAGTACATTTTAGGTTAGGAAGAGGATAGAAATTGAATAGAATATGGTGATTTGTGTATATACATTTGTGTTTTTGAGTACATTTAGGCTAGGAATAGAATAGAATAAAATAGAACGGGGGTACATTTTAGGCTTAGAACATAATAGAATGTGCTGCTTCATATGTACATTTGTGTTTTTGAGAACATTTTAGGAATAGAATAGAATGTGGCCAAGAAGAATAAGATAGGATAGGATAGGATAGGATAGGATAGAATAGAATAGAATAGAATAGAATAGAATAGAATAGAATAGAATAGAATAGAATAGAATAGAATAGAATGTGCTGGTTTGTGTACGTACATTTGTTTTTGAGTACATTTTAGGCTAGGAATAGAATAGAATAGAATAGAATAGAATAGAATAGAATAGAATAGAATAGAATAGAATAGAATAGAATAGAATAGAATAGAATGAGAGCAGAATAGAATGTGGTGTTTTGTGTATATACATTTTGAGCCTAAAATTTTGAGAACATTTTAGGAATAGAATAGAATGTGGCCAAGAAGAATAAGATAGGATAGGATAGGATAGGATAGAATAGAATAGAATAGAATAGAATAGAATAGAATAGAATAGAATAGAATAGAATAGAATAGAATAGAATAGAATGTGCTGGTTTGTGTACGTACATTTGTTTTTGAGTACATTTTAGGCTAGGAATAGAATAGAATAGAATAGAATAGAATAGAATAGAATAGAATAGAATAGAAAGAGAGTAGAATAGAATGTGGTGTTTTGTGTATATACATTTTGAGCCTAAAATTTTGAGTACATTTTAGGCTAAGAATTGAGTAGAGTAGAATAGAATAGAATGTGGTGTTTTTAGGTACATTTAATCTAGGAATAGAACAGAACAGAAAAGAATGTGGCAGTTTGTATATGTTCATTTGTGTTTTTGAGTACATATTAGGCTGGGAATAGAAAAGAAGAAATTCAGTGGAATGAATTGTTTTGTTAATATATTTTAGGCTACAGATAGAACAAAATAAAATTGTGAGGGTGTTATGTTTATGCATATATATATATATATACACACACACACACACACACACAGACACAGACACACACACACACACACACACTACTGTTCAAAATTTGTGGTCAGTAAGATTTTTTTTAAAGAAAGAAATTAATAATTTTATTCAATGAGAATAGAATAGAATAGAATAGGGTGATTTGTATGTGTACATTCGTGTTTTTGAGTACATTTTAGGAATAGAAAAATGGAAAACACTGAAACAGTTGAATTCTAATATGTTATTATTTTTGATCATATAAATGCAGTCTTGGTGAGCATAAGAGACTTCTTTCAAAAACATTTGAAAAATCTTATTATCTAGTTGATTTTGTGCATCAGAAATCCTGAATCGAACACTTTTGTATCTTGTCATCCGTCACACATCCATTCTGGTGAAATGTCTTTTAAAAGCTTGAAGGATTAAATGAGGTTGAGACGAATCTCTGTCTGGTTGAGATGAGGATGCTGGAGCAGAGCAGGAGTTTTCACGTTTCTAATCACAGAGATTTTTGTCCTCAAGATAGCAACAAGATTGAGGGCTTCTCTTCAGCGAGGCAGGCGAGAGAAAAATACTTCCTTTAAACAAGATAACCATCACACGCACACAGCTTTAAATGAATGAGACCCGTCAGCAAGAAATGAATTACTCAAAGGAAGTGAAAGATGTGGGACGGTGTGCAGGCCACTGATTATCTGAATTTATGGTGGAGAGTCGTGAGAGTCGGAAAACGCCGCCCTCTGACTCTTTCTGCGTTAGATCTATCTCTTTTGCACCCCGTTGCTTCCTCTATCCAGTGGTTAATGAGGGGTTCTTGCATTCACACTGTCTATGTTATGTAAAAGCTGTCAAGGTCAGGGAAAGAAACTAGTTTCCAGTTTTCTGAGCAGTCGAATCAGCTTCACGGTTCCTCACAATGTCAGTGTCTTTAGGCTTTGCTGGAAGCATCATAGCTTTCGGTTCATTTGGACTACAAAACAAAGTTGCTGTAACTAACCTCCTTATCTTCAACAGAAGCGTGTCTCCATCATTAGAGCCGGTCCTGGCTGAATTTATGCGTGGGGTTTAAACGAGCATGTTAAGTGCTGTAGTCTGCACTAGTATCCATCATCATTAGGATGCCATGGCATTTACTATGAGGGATGAAAAGAGAGCAGCACGTTAGTTTATCAGAACTCTATTAAAAGAGCATTACGCCCTAAGAGTTAAAAGAGAGTGTGGCGAAAACAAATGAACCAACAGCTACTCAATGACTCAACACATTTCCCCATGAGTCTCTGGAACGTGAGCGAGGGTTGTTTTCCTGAACGCCTCCCGCACATGATAATAACTGCACTGCATCTCCAAAGTGTTTGCTGAGTACAATGACAGTGGTACAAAATGTACTTTATTGTTTCTGAAGGGAAATTTATTTGTTGCAGCTCACAAACCCGTTTCTTGTCACATTCATTTTGATTATGATTTTCATAAGAGAAGAAAATTATAATAACATGTAAAGCAAACAAAAGTTATTCAAAGGTTTGGGGTACGATTTTTCTAAGAAATAATATTTAATATTTAGATAAATTGATCAAAAGTGACAGTAAAGACATTTATAATGTTACAGAATATTTCTATTTCAAATACATGCTGTCTTTTGAACTTTCTAGTAATTGAAGAATCCTGATAAAAATGGTTTCACCATCACTCTAAAAAAAATGGTGCTATATAGCACTAAAAGTGGTTCTTTGGCTTGTAATCATATGGGGAACCACTTTTGGTGCTGTATAGCACCAAAACTTGGTGCTTCAGTGGTTCTTCACTGGTTCTTTGGCATGACTGAGGGGCTATATAGCACTGCTACCATATACAGAACCTGTTAAGCTCCTGAATGGTTCTTCAGGGGTTCTTTGGGGTGATTAATGTGCTATATAGTGCTGTTAAGCCCCTTTAAAAGTTCTTTATGAGCCAAAGAACCACTGTTGGTGCTGTTTAGCACCATTTTTGTTGAAGAAATACAATGCAATATGGCACCTTTTATGGTTCTACATAGCACCATTCAACAAAGGTTTTTTAAAAATATGGTGCTATATAGCACCAAAAGTGGTTCCCCTAGGATTACGAGCCAAGATCCACTTTTAGTGCTATATAGCACCATTTATTTATTATTTTTTGAGTGAATGATAATAATAGGAATGTTTCTTGAGCAGCAAATTTACAGTTTACAATTCATTCAAATAGAACACAGGTATTTTGAATTGTAAAAATATTTTAGAATATTACTGTTTTTACTGTATTTCTGTTCAAATACATTCAGCCTAGGTAAGTGATTACTTTCAAAATCATTGCAAATCTGACCATCCCCAAATATTTGAGTTGTTGCATTACACTAAAAATAAGTAAATTGAAAAAAAAAGAAAAGAAAAGAAAAGTTAAATAAAAATAACAGTAACACTGCACAAAATCATTGAATGCTTAAAATAAAAATAATAAAAACTGTTTATCTACTACATACTTAATATTTTGCTGTTACACAAATATTACACATCATGTCTCTTTTGCTCACTTTATTCTCTGAATAAATAATAAAATCTCTCTCTCTTTTTTGAAAGTCTTAAAGTTGGTTAAGAAACGGATGAATAACTTCTAAAGGAAAAGGTTGTGTGAAATGAGGACGGAAAGAGAGCTGCTAGTGTATCCTCTCTCTGTCGGAATGATCTATGATATATTGTTATATGTGATATCTCTGTTACGAATATAAGGGCAACTTTCAGCTCTCGCTTGATATCTATATTGAATGAAATAAAATTACGTACTAAAGCATAGACAGATAGCGCCTGAGCGTGTGTGAGAGTGCATGTGTGTGGCATTAAATCACACGTGTCCAGATAAAGGATGTGTTCTCCACGGGAAGAGAAACAGAGAAGGGAATGATGGGAGAGAAGGATGACAGATATTCAGCCTGAGGAATGATGGCATAGTCAGATCCCACCTGGGGCTCCGAGAGAGAGAGAGAGAGAGAGAGAGAGAGAGAGAGAGACGGGTGGAGAAGAGAGATTTGTCAGCAAGGAAGAAAGCTAAATGTGGATACAGGTCTTCAGATTTGTATTCTGGTGAAGAACGAGAGAAAAAGACAAATTTATGGGTGAATGACTGCGAGAGATGAGATGTCCTAATTCATTCATCCTTACATTCACAGATCTGTATTTTTGTCTGTATTCACAGTGGCCACATATATATATATTTCTTTTTTTTTTTTTTGTACATGTATAGCTTTTATTCATATTTAATTATTTATCTTATATTTTTATTTTTTATATTTATTTTTATTATTTAAATGTTTAATATGTAATGTTTTGTTCCAACTAATGAAAATGTTTTATTTGTGGTTTTAGTTTTAGTTAGGGTTAATAACCCTGCTTTAAATAAAATATTAATCTGCAGCTAGTGTTGTATGTCTGGATGTAGTATTACAGACATTATCAAGTGTTCAGACAATAAAAAAAAACAATTAACTTTTATTTTTCTTGAATATCTCTGTCACACGCACACACACACACACACACACACACACACACACACACACACGTTTGTTTTTGTGAATTGTGGGGACATTCCATAGGCGTAATGGTTTTTATACTGTACAAACCATATTTTCTATCACCCTACACTTAAACCTGCCCCTTACAGGAAACATTTTTACTCAAAAAAAACTCATTCTGTATGATTTATAAACCTTTTGGAATATGGGGACATGGGGAAATATCCTCATAAATCACCTTTTCCTTGTAATACCTATGTCATACCCATGTCATTATAAAAATTTGTGTCCTCATATGTCACAAAAACACGCACACACACACACACACACACACACACACACACACACACACTGGTTCAATAGCAGTAAAGCTCATTAACTCATTGATGCGGTGTCCTGGGGGAGATGTTGCTTTTAATTATAACAACAGTGAAATGTGTGTGAGTGTGTGTTCACTGCATAACACACCCTGTGGTTTCTATCACAAATTTATTATCTGTTAAACACTTCTAAACCGCTAAAACACTTTTAGGATCCATCTAAGCCTTGTTGAAAATGATCTTGTAACTTTTATCTGCCTTGACCAAATTTGGCTGCTATGAAAGAGTTATTTACTGTAATATTGCACTACTGTGGGGAAGGAAAACCATTTGTCTTTGACATTTTATGACATGTAAACGAATGTGACAGGAAATATGGCTCAGAGAGATGGTGATTTAAACACACTGATAAATCTGTGTGGATCTTTGAAGGTCACAGAAATGTATATTTCAGCTTTTGTTTCAGAGAATAATGGGATAAATATTGGTATTTGCTATCACATTGAAATTACATAAACAGAGGAGAATGGAGCTAATTGTTACTTTTTTATGTACAACATTTTGGGATTGAAGTGATTTTTGTTGGCTTAAAACACCTAGTTAAGAAATGTGTTGAATTAGTTTTTTGTGATTTTTTTTAATATATATATATATATATTTTTTTTTTTATTGGGGCACATGTATAACTGATACAGCTGATCTATTGCAATAATTTCCGTCAAAATTATGGTTTGAAATTGTTATCCATTCATTGATAATCCGTAAACACGAGCAATGGTTCAGGCAGGAGCAAACAGACTCCAAACGGCAAGACGATAGAGCAATCCAAAATAAACACAGGTAATCCAGGCAAGGAACCAGACTGAGACTAGGACTAGGAAATAAGCAATGGCTAACGAACAGGCTTCGTAGTGTAGCTGCGCTGAACAATACTCTGCCATGAGAAAGAGGAAGTCCATGGCTTATGTAGCATGTCTGATTGGATTCAGCTGTGTGTGTGTAATCAGTGCAATGGATGATGGGAACTGTAGTCCGGGGTGACTAACTGGTGCAACAGTTAGTGTGGTGCAAGAGTCCATAGTAGTGAGCGGGTGATCTCTGGTGGTGAGCGAACGGAAGTGCATGAACAGGATTTGTGACACTCTGTCTCCTCTATATTGCATGTATAAATATATATTTTCAAGCATGTGATGAAAGGAAGCATAAATCAAAGGTAAAGAGGGGTCAGTATTTTTCCACACTGTTCTGACCTGTTTTCAGTTGGTTACATCACATTTTGCCATCAGCACTTGTAGCAGAAGTCTTTTCTTTTGGCATGTTTAAAAGAAATGCACCAGATTATAAAGCTTGTTGAGCATGGAGGTCATGAAAAGCTCCTGTCTTGTGTGTTTGAGCCTCAGGCTGTTTTCACTGCTGTGTAACGCTATAGACTTACAAAGAAATCCACAATTCTATTCATGTAGCTGGTTTTCTGCAATAGTTACCTCAAGGATCTATTGATACTCATACAAATGACTTTTAATATTCAAATAATATTTTTCACTTGAATAAAATCAAGTGTCAGCCAGTTTAGATTTTGCCATATTATTATTATTTTTTTTAGATTAACTGAAAAAAATAAATAAAAATAAAATACTTTTTTTCAGTGTTCTTTTTAAATTGATCATAAACATGATATTGGTATTATTTATATTTACAATATACAATACAGTGTCTGCAATGTACACAATATACACATAACAATCTAAAACTAGTAAAATTAATGAAATCTTTCAATTCTTTTCTAATTTAATACGTTTTATTAGCATAATATTATGCATGAAATTTCACATTTTATTTGAGTTTCTGAATTTCTTAGTATTCAGTTTGCCCGTGTTATGTATAGATTTGGTTTTGTTTCTTCCATCACTTTCGGTCGATCCACATTATCTGCTGATTGTTCCGTATTGAGTGGTCGAAAGACAATTCGCAATCTTTAATCACCTCTTGAAGTACAAATCAATGAGATGGAGACCTGTGCAAATATAACAGCACTGAGCTCTCTAACCTTCCCTATTCACGAAGGACTGATGCAGTTTGTCTTTGGTTGTTGGACTGAACTTTTAAACTTTGCTGAGTCAGCACTGGGTCTTCATGTGACAGCTTGACATTCAGATGGGACACTGTGTGTCAAATGCATTGTCTGTAAGTGAGGACAGTGTATGCAGAGAGATTTTCCCAAAGAAAAAATGATTGTAAGAGTGAATGAGATAGAAGATTGTAAACAATACAAAGTAGTGTTTAAAGGACTTGTTCATCCAAAAATGCTAATTTGCTGAAAATGTACTCACCCTCACATCCATCTAAGATGTAGATGAGATTGTATCTTCATCAGGTTTGGAGAAATGTAGCATTACATCACTTGCTCGGCAATGGATCCTCTGCAGTGAATGGGTGCCGTCAGAATGAGAGCTGATAAAAACATCACAATAATCCACGAGTAACCCACACCACTCCAGTCCATCAGTGAACATTTCGTGAAATGTTTCCCAGGGAAATGTTTCCCAGGGAAAGCAAGAGCTGATAAAAATGTAAAAACTGTAACTTGAATGCAATGTAAGTCGCTTTGGATAAAAGCGTCTGCTAAATGCATAAATGTAAATGTAATGTAAATGAAATGAAAAGCTGCATGTTTATAAGAAACAAATCTGACATTAAGGTGTTTTAACATTAAACCATCCCTTCCAGCTAAAACATGAGTCCATAATCCATTATTATGCTTCCTCCTGCATGTGAAAAAGTCTCCTCAAAATCCAACCACATATTTGTTTAGAGCTATTTTGGACTGTTTTTCACTTGTAACCAGTGATTGATCTGTGCATATTTGTCTCCTGATTCAGGTGAGACAACTTTTTCATGGAGAAAGCAATATTATAGATAGAGGACTTGTTTTTTAACTTAAAGCAGTGGATTACATGTGGATTATTGTGATGTTTTTCAACTCTCTTTCTGACGGCACCCATTCACTGCAGAGGATCCATTGGTGAGCAAGTGATGTGATGATAAATTTCTCCAAATCTGTTCCCATGAAGAAATAAAATCATCTACATCTTGGATGGCCTGAAGAGGAGGAAATTTTCATCTAATTTTTCACATTTGGGTCAACTATTACTTTAACATGCCTTAAATAGTCATATTAAATTGTGGAATAGATGCACAAGTATAAAATGAAATGGAAACTGGATAGCATCATTACTTTGCCTGTAAAGAGCCCTGAAATGTTCTGTTCCAGAGGACACGAGATGCACACTTGAGATGCAGAAACCGCAGGCTGATGGGGGTAAAATAGTTTTGTTTCCATGACAACAAAATGGAGCAGTTGTACAGGCGATGTAGCGAGGGGTATTTTGGTGTGGGGTTGGAGGGGGACAGACAGTGATTGCTGTAATCATGCTGGGAAAATATTAAGCTAATGAGTGGTGACTGAATAGCATTTCTGTTTTCCCCGGGGCTGTAAATCTTTAACCTTCTCTCGTCACAGATGCCTTCTTTATGCTCTCTGGGTTTCTCTCTCACATGCTGACTGAAGCTGCTCTGTGCCAAAATCTGTGTGTGTCCATGTGTGTGATGAGTTCTCACTGTGGCAATACTAGTGCACTGCTAACTGTATAGCGTGCCGTATATATCACTCTCAAAAATAAAGGTACAAAAGCTGTCACAGGGGTGGTACCTTTTACTCATATGAATTCTAATATGCACCCTTTAGGGGTAAAGAAGGTACAAAGGTGTACCTTTTAAAAGGGTACCACCCCAGTGACAACTTTTGTACCTTTTTTCTGTGAGTCTATTAAAAAAAAGGTTTTTTTTTTTAAAACCTAAAAAAAATGAATGAAAATGGTAAATGTTAGCAACTAACTGAAATAAATTAAGGAATTATTAATAAATCAATTTGAAGTACAAAAATGACTAAAATAAATTAAATCTAAAAATAAATATTAAAAAGGATCATATAAATGATAAAAGCACATAACAAAATTACTATAACTTAAATGAAAATTCAAATGAAAACTGAAAATATAAAATAAAAGCTAATTCAAAATATTAATAAATGTTAGAATAGTGTATAAATAATACTAAAATAACACTGATATACTGTAACTGCACAATATTTCAAGTATTAATTTGCTACAACCCTGCATTATGACCTCACTTTTCTGACTCATCACATATTTAAACTTAGTCCCATAATTTTTTAAATAATACTTTTTTTGTTGCATTTTTCTTAATCCAATATAATGTAAAAATATCTTAACATTTTGCAGTAAAATCAAATAATGTGTCATTCATGTACAAACAGTCAAATATATTTTGTGTTACTTTACAAATTTGTTTACTTGTTTTTACTAGTCTAGTTTAACTAGTGAATTTTTAATCATTTTTAGATATTTATACTGTAAAATTAGACAAATACACTACTGTTTTGTTTTACTAATACTTGTTTTTGCACTGTATGACCTTGAGAAGATTTCAAAATTCAACTGATTCACTCAGAATGAATCCATTAGCTGATTTTACTTACAGTAACAATGGAAATGAAAGTCAAATGCAGTGCATTGAGCTCTGATTATATATGGCACTAATGGGCAAATACAGTAGGTCATCCAGGGATTCCATATGTACAGAAAATTCACTGTATATTGTTCAGTGTAATTCACTGTATATTGTTGAATTGTAAGTAGTATGCTATACCGAACGTATCCAGATATTGCTGTTTAAAGCAGTATTGTTTCTCTGACTGTAAACACCAGTTTTGTTTCCTGCGCTAACGCTCCTCCTCTGGCTAAATCTGAACAATGTTCCTGTTTGCATAATAAGCAGATTGCTGATTGCCTAAATGGCTCTGAGCGGCTCAGGGCGAACTTTAATTTTAGTGCGCGCAGGGAAAATCGAACCCCCGCTGAACAAACTAAATGTCATGATATTTTATCCTGACGGGACATACAATAGTATTATTACTCTGACTTCATCATCAGATGTTTTACAGGCCTTTATATGATACATTTAAATAATCAATAATATGCAGAAGATCTGAACTTCCCTTCGAAAGTTGATCCTTTTATTCACAACAGTGCTACTTCTCAGATGCCTGATCTAAAACTGTAAAAATAGTCTTTTGTGATTTAGGTTACAGATAGTTTATCTTATATTATATATCCATATTTTAGCTAGAGAAGTTCATCAAGACAAGCTTTAAATGTTGGCTTGACTTTTTGTATTTGAATATTATTGAGAAAATTAAATAGGCTGTACATTATATTAAATGTGCTTTAGATGACAAATGGACAGACAGATAGATAGACGAATAAAGGGATGGATAGATATATGGATACATGGATGGAGAGATGAATATAAGGACGGATGGATGGATGGATGGATGGATGGATGAAAAATGGACAGACAGATAGATGAATAGACGGATGGATAGCGAACAGAGATGGATAGATGGATAGACGGACAGATGGATAGATGGACGATAAATAGGCAGATAGACAAAAATAGAGGGATTATAGACAGATAGATAAATAGACAAATGGGATGAGAGATATATGATAGAGGGATAGCTAGACAGGTGGATGATGGATTGATGGATAGACAAACAGAGGAATGGATAGATGGACAGATGATAGATGGACAACAATTGGACAGACAGGTAGAAAAATGGAGGGATGATAGATAGATAATGGATGGATGACAGACAGACAGACAGACAGACAGACAGACAGACAGACAGACAGACAGATAGATAGATAGATAGATAGATAGATAGATAGATAGATAGATAGATAGATAGATAGATAGATAGATAGATAGATAGATAGATAGATAGATAGATAGATAGATAGATAGATAGATAGATAGATAGATAGATAGAGACAAACTGATGGATGGATGGATGGATGGATGGATAACAAATGGACAGACAGATGAATAGAATGGATAGATGGATAGATAGATAAATAGAGAAATGTAGAGATAGATGGATAGATGAAGGAATGGATGGATGGACAACAAATGGACAGACAGATGAATAGACAGATGGATAGATGAATGGACGGACAGATAGACTGATAGGTGTCAAGCAAGCATAGTATTATATAAAACAACAGAAGTTTATTGTATGTCCTTCTTTAGATAGTAATATAAATCTCTGTACAGATGTAAGCAGGAATGCGCTTCATCATTTGGTATTCATCTCTGTACATAATCAAAAGTAGAGGTCAACTCAAGGTTAATAAGTGGGCGTCTCACTCGATGTGCACACACACACACACACACACACACACACACACACACACACACACACACACACACACACACACACACACACACACACACACACACACACACACACACACACACACTGTCCTTTATGCCTCTCCTCCTGTCTCTCTCTCTTGCTCTTTTTGTACATACGATCACACAGGCTCTATTGGACACTCTTTATCTCACACACACACACACATGCATGTGCCATCTAACCTCTACTGACATCACAGGACTCTTTTTCCTTCGACTGATCGCTGCTTCACATACATGTGCAGGAGAGAGCACTTGGACATGTGACTCAGAGGAAGGAAATGTCTTCTGCACTAACTGATCTCCATTTATATGATAATAGGCAGCCCGAGGAAAGGCAATTAAAGTGACAGCAGCCTGGTTGTTTTAGGCACGCTTTGTCTCGTGGTGAATAATAGAAAATAAGGAATGGTTCTGTTTAACAGCTCTGTGGCCAGAGATAAGACACGCATACACAAACACACACTCATTAGGGTTTCACCACTCTAATTATATTGTCTAGCTGCTCTTAGAAGAGCACGTCAAGTGCTGTTTTTATTGCAAGATGCATGTGATTTTCTCTGAGCATGTCCAGTGTGAGTTATGTAAGTGTTATTTGGAGACTCAGCTATGACTGACAGCTCTCATTCAGTGTGGATGCCACATACCTGGTATTTACCACAAGGTGGCGTGTTGCTCATACACTGAGTAAAGAGAGTGTTTTCAGAGAGAAGCAACCTGGTCCTATCTGAGTATGTCTGCACCATTTCTGAAACACATTTTGAATTTTGTAACCTTTCAAAGTTAAAAATGACTTTATTTATGAAAGGTTTAGTCTGGGCAATGCACTTAAATCTCAATCGTTGCAAAAAACAATCATGCAAAAATATATATATATATTTATACAATAGCAAGACAATGAACAGGATGGAAATAAAGAGCCCAAGTCAGTCATTGCTCAGACACTGAAAAACAAATCTTTTGAAATGTTGATATCCTCATACTGATTTTGTTTGTCACAACTGAGGTGAAAGGGTGAAAGAGAATTCAATAAAATACTTTGCTAATACTTACTGATGCTTGTGATGTTGAATTTCCTCCAAATTGATGTCACTTCCTGGAGGATGTCATTAGGAACAGCCTTTTGGTAATGTTTACCAGAATGTTTAACAAGAAGCTGCCACAGGATAAAAAATAAATAAAAAGGCAATTGCATCTCACAATTCTGACTTTTTTGTTTCTTTCCCACCATATAATAATAAATAAAAAAAGTAATTGCAACTTTTTATAATAATTCTGACTCAGTTGCAAGTTTATAGATCACAGTTTCAGACTTCTCAAAATGGCAAGTTATAAACTTATAATTGCGCGTTAACATCTCTCTATTCTGTCTTTTTCTCAGAGTTTATATTGTGCAATTCTGAGTTTATATCTTGCAATTCTATATAATTTTGTTGTTTGTTTGTTTCTGCCACAGAATAAAAATTAAAAGTAGTTTTGACTTTTTAGCTCTCAGAATTGTGCAATATATTTTGCAATTCTGAATTTATATCTCGCAATTCTGACTTTTTTCTCAAAATTGCTAGAAAAGAGTCTGAATTTTGAGATATAAACTCAGAATAGCAAGAAAAAAGTCCTAATTTTGAGATAAGCAGTCATTTGGTCAATTAAAGTCAATTACATTTATTCTGTGGAGGAAATAAGATTCCATTGGAACGTAATGTTGAGAACACATGGGGGGGGGGAATAAATAAATAAATAATAACTCATAAGTTCATGCAGCATTCACTTAAATCAAATTAGTGAACTCCTTTAAAAGTCACCCTTATTTTCATTTAATTCTCTATTGTGATACCTTATTCCTATATCAGACAGATTGGATCGATGTACTGCACAGTAGAAATGAACCTTCGAACCCGATCTCTGTAAATGCACTCAAGCCGAAACAGAAGTTTATAGCAAACACATAAAGCTCATGGTGTCAATGAAGCCGACCCTTTGTGACGCAGGTTTGTGATGCATTCAGCCTGACTTTAGAGGTATAAATGTTTGGCAAGTGCTTAAGGAAACGATCACAGTGCATTTACATAACAGATGGCGCCTGATGGTAATTTTCACGTGCAATTAACTCCATTCATGAAGATGGCAAGCTCAAACACCACATTACGAGACTGTTTGTGTGTATGTGTTTTATGGTGTTGGCTATAATTGAGAAACAAGAGGTCATAAGACAGATTATGTACGTTTGGTTACACTATTCGACATACTGTTGTTATTTTTATGTTCAAGGTTTTGTCTTATCAGTAGTGCTCTTTTTCTTCATGTTTTCATATGTGTTGGAAAATGAAATACATGGGAAGCAGAAAGGCGAGAGGAAAGTGGAAATCCTCGTGTATATGTGTGTGGGGGAGCAGCCAGAACAGGCTCTGTCCCAAAACCTAGTGAGCTCACTACATAGGCAGTATTTTAAAGAGTCATATGCACTCTCCCTAAAAACTTCTTCCAAAAGATATATATATATTGATTAAAAGAGTTTTCATAAATAAATCAAATTAAAATGGACTATTTTACAAATTATTAGTCTTCAAGTACCACATCATAAGCTTAGCAACATGTTAATGCTAAACTCATTGGAAACAATTGTGAGTTGAGTCTCTAGTGCGCTTATTTGTTGCTGACAATCAATGATTTTAATGTTCCAAATCATTCACTTATGAGGTTCTGTTTAAGTTAGGATGCAAATTGGATGTAAATTGCAGACAACTCAACATTGTTATTTTAGTGTGTGTGTGTGTGTGTGTGTTTATTTGTTTTTATTTTTGGATTTTCTGGTTTCATTTTTATTTTAGCTAAAAAAAAAAATAGTAATTTTACTGTGTGTTTTTGTCATTTTTTTAAATGTCTGTATTTTTTTATAGATTTTTATTTCAGTTTTAATTTGAATACATTCATTTTAACTTTAAACTTATTTTAATAGTAATTTATTTTATTATATTGTTTTATATTATATTATATTGTTCATTTTATTTTAAACGATGAATATGTGTTTTTGTATGGTTTTAGTTAACTATAATCACCCTGCTAGTCAGCTCACTAGGGTTTGGAACAGTGTGTGTGTGTGTGTGTGTGTGTGTGTGTGTGTGTGTGTGTGTGTGCACATCTGTGTGTCTGGGAGCGAGTGCAACCAAGCGTGAAATGATTCTGTTAGTGTCATTTCTATCACACACACACTTCCAGCATCCACACGGCGGCTCTGCATGCTGTGTCTGAGAGGCTGTGACGGCTCCCCGTGGCCTCTCACATCGCAAGGTGTTTGTGTATCCCGACATTTTTTTGCAAGGCAAAAAGAAAAAGGTACCACTAGCTTTGACAGGGATTTGGAAGCAATTGCATTGTCACCTCAAACTGCTTTTTTTTTTAAAAATGAAGTATAATGGATATAGCCTTGAACACAGATTTAGAAAATATCCAATAATTGCTGTTATTACTCATTCTTAGGATTAGCGATTTGAACTATTCTAATAATTAAATATCAGCAAGTAAAACATCCAGAGTTGTTTGTGCTGCAGGCATCGAATCATGATACCACAAATCATGCAGAAATGTGAATCTAATATCACAGTTTTAAAAGGGCTCTTTGTGTTTCCTTTCTTTGGCTTTAGGTCAGAGTTTGTCGCTCCCAATTTTATTTTTGGAGTTAATCTAAAATTTGATCTGTTTTAAAACAACCTCAGGCTTTATCACATAACAAACCCTGCGGTTCTGCTGCAGACTCTTCACAGACTGCCGAGCAGCGGAAAAAAGGTTAATTACTCTATACTAAGACCACTTATGGATGATAATTGATGTGTGGGAGGCATTATTATAGCAGATGACACTTCCATAACCCACTCTTATAACCTACATCTATGCCAACACACACCGCAGAGGAACAAGAGATTTGATACAGTCATCAACTATGACTAAGCAAAACGGTTTATAAATATTTTTTTTCTTTTTAAAAGTAGTCTCTTCTGCTCACCAAAGCTGCATGCATGTGATCAAAAATACAATAAAATCAGTAAGATTGTGAAATATTATTATAGATTTAAATAGCTGTTTTCTATTGTGATATATTGTAAAATATAATTTATTCCTGTGATCAAAACTGAATTTTCAGGATCATAGCTCCTGTCTTCAGAGTCACATGATCCTTCAAGAAATCTGCTGCTCAAGAAACATTTCTTATTATTACCAATGTTGAAAACAGTTTAATATTTTTGTGCAAGCCATGATACATTTTTATCAGGATTCTTTAATGAATAGAAAGTTCAAAAGAACAGCATTTATTTGAAATAAAATTTGTCATTATAAATGTCTTTACTGTCAATTTAATGCATCCTTGCTCAATTCATTTCAAAAAAGACCACAAACTTTTGAACAGTAGTGTATATGTAATGTGTTTTTAAAATACAGTGGCATATACGGTGCATATGTTGAATGGTTTATTAGAAACTTATATATTTCTGTAATTTTCCTTCCAGGTCTGGTTGGCATCAGCGGTTTTAATATGAATTTTCTCAGAATTCACATGCAGCTCTCTCCTGGTGTTACGGAGCTCCTTGACTTCTCCTGTCCCGCTCTCTAATGAGGGGTCAGTTTTGTGACTGCGGCCGACAGAGACTAATTCTGACCCCTGTTAACAGCTTCTATCTGTCACGGCCACCGGAGTCCATATCATTTATCACTGCTCACTCTTTCACTTTTCCTCCCTCCAGAGAGAACTCTCTCTCTCTCTCTCTCTCTCTCTCTGTGTGTGTGTGTGTGTGTCTGCGCCCCTGTGTGTGTGTGTGTGTGTGTGTGTGTGTGTGTGTGTGTGTGTGTGTGTGTGTGTGTGTGTGTGTGTGTGTGTGTGTGTGTGTGTGTGTGTGTGTGTGTGTGTGTGTGTGTGTGTGTGTGTGTGTTTGAGAATATTTACTGTTTCCATGTTAAAAGAGTAGATAACTCAAAAATGAAAATTCGGTCATCATCTTTCAAATCTCATTGACAGTCATATGCACACTATCTTTCAAAAGGACATGAAGCATCATTGATAATAATCAGAAATGTTTCTTGAGCAGCAAATCAGCATATTAGAATGATTTCTGAAGGATCATGTGACACTGAAGACTGGAGTAATGATGCTGAAAATTCAGCTTTGAGCACAGGAATAAATTGCATTTTAAAATATATTACAATAGAAAACATATTTTTAATTAATATTTCACAAGATTACAGTTTTTACTGTATTTTTATCAAATAAATGAATCTGGTGAGCAGAAGAGACTTGAAAAGCATTCGAAAATCTTGTACAGTAGTATATTCAAATACACTGTAAAAAGTGAAAGTTGACTTAACTTAAAAAAAATTGAGGAACCCGTTGCCTTAAAACTATTAAGTACATAATAATTTAAAAAAAAAAAAAAAAAAAAAAAGTTAAGTGAACTTGACAATTCAATGAACTTATTTTTTTAATTAAAAATTTTAAGGCAACGGGTTTCCTCAATTGTTTTAAGTTAAGTCAACATCACTTTTTACAGTGTACTTCTTTTTGAAAGTCTTGTAAGTTTCAAATGACGTGTGGGTGAGTAAACAATGATGGATTTTACATTTTGCTGATTTCAAGCCATTTAACCAACTGTTTCTTTCTAAAATTAGGTTTTGTTTTCTGATGATTGTATTTATAAGTTACTAATGAATGTCTAGAACTTTCTGTGCTTTTACTTGTGTGTTTGGAGAACTTTGAGAGCTCTGTCTGTCATGCTTTGCAGGTTTCATAATGCACATGAACAACCGACCAAACTAATAATTGCCCAAGCTGTCACTCACCTGCCTGCAAAGTATGAAGAGGAGGGAGAGAAATGATGTGTGTGTAACCTAACAGAGCCTGACAGTTACTTTACATTCCCAGCACTCAGATTCACTCAATACAGTGCTTGCAACTCATATTCATCAAACAGTTTTTCTTCTCCTCCTCCTCCAAAATTTTATGCATTTATTTTGCATTTAACAGAGATTCCATTCCTGCTTTTTTGTGTTTGCACATCTGAATGTCTACAAGGAATTTAGTATTGAAAATATATTGATATTGAACGTTTATCATTGTAACTTCGTTCAAATGAATGAAATTACCTAAATGAAGAATTGTTCATTTTTCTGAATGAGATCAAACAAGAGTCAGTAAAAAGATCCAATCTTCCAATCACCCATAATTTCACCCTTAAAAGTGTTTTCTATTTTTTGTTTGTATAAACTATATTTTTTAATGTTTTAATTTAAATTAATTAAAATTTGAATGGCAATTTGCTTTTGTATTTAAATGTACTTTGACTGGATTTAAATTTGAATTTAAATTGACATTATATATCATAATTCTGACTTTTTTCTCATTGACATCTTGCAAATCTTTCAGAATTTTGAACTCAGAATAACAAGATACACCCAGAATTTTGATTTTCTTTCTTTCAGATCTGAGTTTATATCTCACAACTCACCTGAGCTGATATCTTGCATGTAATATATATATCTTCCACCAAGTAATACAAAATTTAAAAGGTAATTGTGCCTTTTTATCTCACAAATCTGTCTTTTTTTCAGAACTGTGAGTGAATTGTGAGATAAAAAGTCACAATAATCTTTTTTCATTTTTTTATCCTGTGGCAGAAGAAAACTTCCATGCACATCTCATTTGCACTTCCGCATATTCAAACTTGCAGAGTCATATGACAAACACAAGATTTATTGTGTGTTTGCCATCACTGGTGTCAAACATGCTGAGGTGTAACATTTTTGAATTGATTTTTTATTTTTTTTGACTAAAATGCGTGTCTTCACAAAAAGCTGTCATTTGGCAATAAAGAATACTGCATAGACTGCTTTATAGTGCTTTGAGGTTCTTTTTAGTGTCATATAAAAAGGAACCCAGAGGTTCTCCTTTTGGAAATAAAGTTGTGCTCGTACAATTTCTATCCTATCCAGTAAAACGCAACACAGAGCAAGCAGATAATCATCCCTGTAAAGACTGGCAGAATGTTGTGATACAGTATGTACAGCATTCTGTTTGCTTTCTTCGTTCCCAGGCTGTGTTTGTTATTAGGACTGTAGCACATTGAAAGACACAGGGTTGTTATTCCATTATTTATAATGAAAACATCAGGCAGGTGAAGCACAAGCACACAGCACGTCTCCTGTAATTGACTCATTTATTCACGTTAGTCGCTCATTCGTCTGTGGCCTGTGATGAATTAAACACCCGGGTCGTGTTCTGTCCATAACGTGTGTGTTATTATCAGTATGCCACACAACTCTCCACAAATGTGTTTCTTTCCAGTAATCATCAGCGTCCTCAGATTGCCTGTAACCCACCGTCCATCTCTCACTGTGGTAAACGACATCTCAGAGCCAATAAAACACGGTAATAAAGTCTCTGCGATCAAGATTTAAATCACATATAACACCCACACAAAACAAAATCAATGAAAACTCGTTATTTTTGGGAAATTAGTATCTCAAAAACAACCCTTTATAATTCTGAGATTAATCCTCGGAGGGTTATGCTGTAACTGGATTTCATTATTGTTTCGTTTGAAGACTTACAGTCTACAGGTTTTAATAATAGCAGTGCTGTTTGATCAAAGCAAATGTGCTTCAGTCTCATAGACACAAAGTACTAAGTTATAATTATTAGATAAAAATGTAGAATTATGTAATATGAAATTTTAATTATAACATGAAAAGTCAATTATGAGATGCTAATTTACTATGGCATATGTCAAAATGATGACAGACAATTATGTCGTAATTAATTGTTTGTCACAATTTTAACTTTTGATGTCATAATTGTCACAATTTATCTCAGTTATGATGTAGTATCTCATAATTTGAGTTTGATCATAAATACTTATGATTATGACTTTATAGCTCATAATTTTGACTTTTTATCTCATGATTATGATTTAGATTTTTGTCATATGACTTTGTCTTATAGCTATGACTTGGCATCTCATGATTTTGATTTTTTTTTTAATGATATTTATGACTTAATCTCTCAATTTTTAATTTTGTCAAAATTATGCCTTTTTATCTCACAATTTTCACAATTATCACATGATTTTTATGATGTCTTTAAATTTTAGACCCCATATTACAGTATGCACACAATATACATATTCCAAATTCAAAAGTCCAAATTCGGGGGAAGGAGTCAGACTCAGAGTTCACCAGCATCTCTCTTCTCTGACTCCAGTAAATCGTAAAGTGATTTAAAATGGTTTATGATTTGATACAGTTTAATTTTTGTCAGACAAAAGCTAATTGTGCTTATGACTGATTATGGTGGTATTCAATGTCAGGGTGTTTCTGGTGTTCCCCGAGGCAGACATGAAGTTACCTTGTGTTTTTCCTCCTCTTTTTAACGGTGAAAAAATATTAAAAGATGTCCCTGAAGATGAAGTTTGGTGACATTTCTCTATTTCAGAAGTTAATGATCCATAGAGAACAAGATAAAAAAAAAAAAGTGTATTATTGATCCCATTGTTTCTTCATTATCGCCGGGTGTATATTCAGCCTCTTTTAGAAATGACTTTGACTTTTATCCAAAATGTACTCAGCTCATCTCTGCAGTGATGAGCTTTTAAATGATATTCAAATGCTATAGGGACAAAATACCTAAAATAGACAATAAATTGGCTGCCAATTCAGCAGCAGCAGCAGGGCTGTGATTGGCTGGAGGGCAGAAAACAAGCATCTCTCCCGAGAGACGGAAGATGAATAGAGAATCTGATTCCCCAAGAGCCATCTGCTCCAAGAGGCCCTCGGGAACCTTCACCTCTCAGTCTCCCGGGACAGTCAGGGTTAATAGATGATGAAGGGTAATCTCACGCTGAATTAGAGAGAGACTGTGCACATGAGAAAGAGAGAATGCTGAATAATGGAGCTCCTATATATTGTATCAGACTTTATTTGGCAGTTCAGTGTCATAAATACCAAAATATTTCCAATTGCCCTAGAAAACAAAACCATTTGAAACATGAGCTCATTTTTGAGCTAGGTACATGATATTGTTGAAAATCTTAATTATTAACTCATTTTTACACAATAAATCAAACTACTGAGAAAATGTGGCAAATTAATTATGACATTAAAAAAATTCAATTATGAGATAGGTTATAGCTGTGAGATAAATATAAATAATAAAAAGTTGAAATTGCAAGTCAAAATTATGAAATACTGTTAATAAATCTCAAAATTGTCAGATATGATAAAAGTTGAGAAGACCAATATTTATGACTTAGTATCTCATAAAGTTGATTTTTTTTGTCATAATTATGAGGTATTTTGACGTAAGTCCATGTTTTATCTTAATTATTCATTTTATTATTTTTATTCTATGATCATGACTTAGTATGCCATAATTTTGACATAATTATTCATTGTCATAATTATTAGTTACCAAAGCATTTTTTCCCATATATGTTGCAGATATGGCCTTCCATTTTCAAGTTTAAATAATACATAAATAAATAAAAACTTAAATATTACGATTATTATGTCAAAAATTTTGTTTACATTTTGGACCTCAGTGTACATTATACACATAATATACACATAAGTATGATAAAAATGAAACTCAATATTATTTCAAAGAACAAATCCCTCTTCAAAGGTCTTAAAGGAACACTCCACTTTTTTTGGAAATAGGCTCATTCTCCAACTCCCCCAGAATTCAAGTGAAAAGTTGCGATTTTCTAGGCTGATATGATTAGGAACTACTCTCATTCCGGCGTAATAATCAAGGAACTTTGCTGCCGTAACATGGCCGCAGCAGGCGTAGTGATATTACGCAGCGCCTGAAAGTAGTTCCCAGCCACCGGGGACTACTTTCAGGCGCTGCGTAATATCACTACGCCTGCTGCGGCCATGTTACGGCAGCAAAGTTCCTTGATTATTACGCCGGAATGAGAGTAGTTCCTAATCATATCAGCCTAGAAAATCGCAACTTTTCATTTTCCGCCGATCTTAGTACACGATATAACTACAGAAGAGTCGAGTTTTAAATAGGACAAATATCGAAACTCTTTGATCGTTTTTGAACGCGATGCTACTGGTCTAATTGGATTCAATGATCTATGCTAAGCTATGCTAAAAGTGCTCTCGCCAGACCCGGAGATCGGCTGAATGGATTCAAAAACGGTAAAACTCAACTTATTAACTCTGGGGGAGTTGGAGAATGAGCCTATTTCCAAAAAAAGTGGAGTGTTCCTTTAATATGCATTTGCCCTAGAAAACAAAAAGGCTCATTTTTAAGCTAGTTTGGTGCATGTTGTTAAACCAGTGGAAGATGTTTTGAGATCACAATGAATTATAAATCATTAAGTGGAGTGTTAATGTTGTTTCTGGATGAGAGCACAAGATGTTTGATGAGGGTCAGACAGCTGTTGTTGCGTTGCACTGTATTTGATTGATATTTAATTCAAAAGGCGGTTTGTTTAGAAACATGCGAAATCCATATTTCAATCTATCAGCTGAAGTGGTTTATTTAAAGGCATCATGGATGCTGGAACTGATTTTTTTTTCTTCATAAGGGTTGTTTCTGGGCTGAGTGAGTTTGACTGGAGGTTTTCAGAGAGCAGAAGCTGTGAAGGGAGATACCTGACATGTTCAGTGCAGCCATCAGTAAATTTAGATTTGTGTGTAGACCTATTAAAAATATTACCCATGCTTCCAGATGGTAAATGTGACATTTTGTGAAAAAAAGTGAGGCAAGTCGTTTTCACTGTAGCAATAGTATCAAAATGTATCTTCTTTAGCTCAAATCATGCTAATTTTTTCAGACTGGCCAAACTAATGTGCAAGTGTTCTAGAGTAAACAGATGAATGCCTCTATCAAAAGCTGATTGATTCTTTTAACTGAAAGGCGGGATTCCATTTCTACTGCCATTATATTGAGTGAAACAAATTATCTCATTCGTTTTCCTAAGTGGTTTAGGTCCTTCCTCTTATACTGTCTCTGGCATTACTAGTTTTTAAGTTAATACTCTAAAATCTCTCATTTATTGGGTCAAATGTCCATTTTCATTAGATTTGGCTGGTTTCATCAATACATTTGACCTATTAATTAAACCAATGTTTAATGTTGTATATTTAGAATCAACATTCCACTCCCTTTGTCCACCATATTTTCACAGTGCATTCTGGGAATGCCTTCTCCATGAGTTGTCATGCTGCCTTCAAGAACAGCCGATTTCTGGTGCCTTAACATACATTCATGGGTGTGTATCAAGTTATGGTTCTCACCCTTGCTTTGAAAACAGATATTGCATGATGCTGCAATTTTTTAGCAGTAAACATAGAATTATTATCAAATTTAAGTAGATCGAATGTACACAATAATAATAATTTTTAAAAAAAATCTTACAATAATTTAGTTAAATGTGCAATTAAACTGTTTAAAACATGAGCTTTATTAAATTAAATTTAGCTTAAATGAACATAGCACTTAACTAGTTTGGGACCAAATGTTGGTTATTAATTTTTTTTTATTTATTTATTTTTTTACTTTATATTTCCTATAAATGTAAGATTTTTTTGTAATAATTTGGTTAACACGTTTAAATTTGACAAAGGCAGTCAATTGGTGTGTGTGTGTGTGTGTGTGTGTGTGTGTGTGTGTGTGTGTGTGTGTGTGTGTGTCCTTGTTTATGCTACATTGAGGGGACCAAATGTCCCCACAAGGATAGTAAAACCAGTAAACGTTGACCTTATGGGGACATTTTTTAGGTCCCCATGAGGAAACAAGCTTAAAAATCATACAGAGTGAGTTTTTTTTGAGAAAGTAAAAATGCAGAAAGTGTCCTGTAAGGGGTAGGTTTAGGTGTAGGGTTGGTGTAGGACAATAGCACATACAGTAAGTACAGTATAAAAACCATTACGCCTATAGAAAGTCCCCATAAGGATAGCAAACTGGATGTGTGTGTGTGTGTGTGTGTGTGTGTGTGTGTGTGTGTGTGTGTGTGTGTGTGTGTGTGTGTGTGTGTGTGTGTGTGTGTGTGTGTGTGTGTGTGTGTGTGTGTGTGTGTGTGTGTGTGTACGCGTTTTTGTGAAAAGTCAGGACATAGATTTGTATAATGACAAAGGTATGACATAGGTATTACAAGGTGAAGGTGACATCTCAGGACATTGACCCATGTCCCCACTTTTCAAAATGCTTATAAATCACACAGAGTGAGGTTTTTTTGGGGAAAGTTGAAATGCACAGTCTCCTGTAAGGGGTAGGTTTAGGTGTAGGGTTGGTGTAGGACAATAGCACATACAGTAAGTACAGTATAAAAACCATTACGCCTATGGGATGTCCCCACTTTTCACAAAAACGAACATGTGTGTGTGTGTGTGTGTGTGTGTGTGTGTGTGTGTGTGTGTCAGACTTCCACCTGCTGTAAAGGGTTCAAATAATTCTTACATTTTAAAGAATGCAACATTTTAGGTAATCAAGTGAAAATCATTTTCTGTCTGTAGCATCAGTTACTAAATGCCACTAACCTGAGTGGCAGATTGAATGATTTGGACAGCAGACAGCAGAAGACAGTCTGTCTTTCTTGTTGAGTTTGCATGAATGTTATTAATCTGTAAAGCTGAAGTCCTGGGTTTTAATGCTAGCTCCCAATCATCCAGCGTTCTACTTACAATTCAGTCTTTGGACAACTTTAAGGCTATTTGACCAGAGATGGCGACTAAATATCTAGCTCAGGGAAACAGATCTTAGAGACCAACTTAAAACGACATGAAAGCCACCTCAGTCTTTGTCATTTTGGGAAATCTTCTTAGCATCATAGAGACGTGTTAACAGGATCCAATGCCCGAGTGCTTATCGTCAAACGCTGTCAGATTTGCTCACAGGTAATCTGCTGCTAACACACACCGTTCCTCTGAATGTCCCTCACCTGTCTGTGAGATAGGAGGGATATTCTCTGTGGTTTTCCTCGGTTCTGTAGCCATAAGCGTCTCTCTTTGACAGGAAGTGCAGATGCTGTTCCACAAGTTTTATCAGCGTCTGAAGGCAGCAGCTGAAGTAAATCTTCAAGCAAATATGTTTAAACCAGCTGACAAAATTTTATCCAAGATGCCTTAAATGTTAAAAAGTGACGGATTAGTCCTGCTGTGCACGAATGGACTGATTTCATTTCAAAGAAATGAACTGCAACTTTTAAAGAAAGATTTGAATTCTCATTAATAATTTCTATTCATTTCTGTAACTGTCAGTTGCTTTGGATAAGTGTCTGCTAAATGACTCTTTACTGGTCTTGCATAGGAAAGTTTGTCCCACTTAGACTGCATGACCAATGTGTAATACTCACCCACAGTTTGTTTTGTTTTTACATGAAGATCTGAAAATAATCAAACTGACAGAACATGTGAACCCTGATAAATGTGATTAAAGGTTGCAATTTTCACAAAAAGCTTTCAGGTGTGCAATGTATATTAGAGTGATTTATAATTTAAAGTTTGGGGGTTTAGTGAGATTTAAGAAATTACTTTATTCAGCAAGAATGCATTAAATTGATCAAAAGTAGACTTTTACATTTTTACAAAAAAAAAAATCAAATAAATGAAATCCTCAAGAATCCTCAAAAAGTGTATCAGTTTACACAAATATATTCAGCAGCACAACATTTTACATTGATAACGTTGATAGTAATAATCAATCATATTAGAATGATTTCTGAAGGATCCTGTGACACTGAAGATTGGAGTAATAATGCTGAAAATTCAGCTTTGATCACAGCAATAAATGACATTTTAACATATATTTGCTTAAAAAACAGCTATTTTAATAATATTTCACTATGTTGCTGTTTTTACTGCATGTTTGACCAAATAAATGCAGCCTTGGTGAGCATAAGAGACTTCTTTAAAAAACACTAACAAATTCCAATCTTCTGAAATCTAAATCAACTGCTTTATTATGTGTATAATATCTCAAAAATACAAAAAACAACAGTCCAGTCCCTCATTGATCCAGATTTTGCCTAGACACAGATATCAGCTCTTCAACCATCTTTTCTGCTGCAGGTATTTGCATCAGAATATCATCTCAGCGAAGGCATTCAGAAACGCAGCATTGCAACTTTGTTCAAGGCCATGGCTGGTACTGTAATTAACATTGATTGTGACTTTGATGTGCTTTCTGGGGAAATGGAAATGTGCTCATCAAATCAGGTTCAGACATCATTAGCCGAGCAGCTCTGTCTCCTGTCAATTACTGAACTGCCTCATTCACACGCCGTCTCTAATGGCAGCCTACAGTCCTTTATCACTCTCTTAATGCTGATTTTTGGACAGAAAATCCGTTGTTTCATCATTAAACTGGATTTATTGTAGTTCTTCAAGCCAGCGTTGTGGCACTCGTTTAATGCAGCTTTAGAAGCAAGTTTAGACTGTTGTACTTTACTTTTTCCACACAGCAGGACCATTTAAAAATGAACTAGTCAAAGAAAAATACTTTAAATGCTAAAAAGCTGATGAGTCGCAGGACCTAGAATATACGTACATGTAAATATCAACAATTCACAAAAATGTCATGATGTTGGTAAATGTAAAGCGCTCAGAGGCAATACTGCAAATATTATAAATGCTGCTCATACAGATGAAGCTAATTGGCCCAGAACTCTTCTGATTGGTCCGTGTCCGATCTGCTCTAATAACCATTACCACAGGAATAATTACAGACTAGACTCAATGTTATCATTCCTCTCTCTCTCTCTCGTTCCCTCTTTCGTGTTCGGTGTCCCTCAAAGGAAAGGTCTGATGTAAACTGGGTCACTCTCACACCCTGGAGTGTATGTTGAAAGCGTTCTGATTCTATTAACAGGCATCTTCCTCCCAAGGCTCTTCTGACCCGATAACATGCTTTTTTAATTGTCATGCAGTGAATTCCAACATTTGCAATAAAGAACTGCTTTTTGCTGAGAAGACACGTTGTGGAACCCAGCCCTCCAATAACCCGAAGCATCCCTCTGGCCTACATGTGAAATTTTGTTATAAAGTCTTTATCATACACGTAAAAACAGGAGGGATTGTTTTCCCCCCATGTACATATTCAGATTGACTAAAAAATGCAGCACACCTCTGATTATGTTAAAGTTGATTCAGATTTCAGAGGCTCAAACTTAAACAAAAACATGTGAACACATCTTACACAAAACATGATTCATTACAATTAGCTATTTTGATATTGACAAGCAGTCCTAAAATATTTATTCATTTATTTATTTAATGCATGCATGTTTACATTAAGTTTGTTCTGATTTTAGAGAAAAAAAATGTGAACTGTAAAAAATGTAAAAAATTATTTTAATTATAAATTTAATTATAAAGGTTATTGTAGTACATTTTACAAGAAAATACTATCTTTCTACTTAAAATCATGTTTAATTAAATGTGTTACTTGTAATTTACATGTAATAACATTTATTTGTAATTATTTGTGAAATTAACTAACAATAGTTTCAAAGTACATTTTGAGCACTTGGAGTCACACTTTACTCATGATTTTGTTTTCTTTCTGCAATGATTAATTAGTTATTTTAATCTATTGACAAACAGCCCTAATATTTATTTATTTATGCATGCATGCATGCATGCATAAAGTATCTGCCAAATGATAGATCAAATGTAAACAAGAGTGTGAAAAAGAGAAGTCTAAGAAGTCTATTTTCAATTACAGTATAATTTCCCAGAGGATATATTGTATTGCACATTTTGGTTGCTCTTTCAGGAGTCTCAGTGGAGCTCATATTGAAGCATCTTGTAAAAGGTAAGAAGGTCTCAGAGGTTTCTTTTAAAGTTCCTTAAATGAAATAGACCCTTAGATGAAATAGGCTCAAATGTTGTGACACATTACAAATATACAGCTGTATAAATAACATGGGTTGCATAGCTCAAAACATTTAGTCTTCAAAAGATTTGATGAGAAATCTGAGGTTAACTGGGTTTAAACAAAGTGACAGAAAAAAGTCTCAGAAAAAAAAAAAAGGTACAAAGGCTGTCACTGGGGCAGCACCTTTTTAAAATACCCATTTATTATCAGTAACTCCTGAGTAATTATATGATGACTGCATTCATCAGCTTATGCGCGCTTAAGCAGGACCGTATACCACACACACCTAAACCGGTTCAAACGGCCCACAGTTCATGACCCAGGGCTAAAGTACTCGCCAGAACTCTGGCTTTTAAACACAAAACCAGGCTTCACCTCAAAGGTTCACCAAGGGAAACAGGAGAGAACTATCGCATTACTGGGGGAAACTTTTAAATTAAAGAGACCCAAGTTGGAGGGCCTTCATGTAGGCCTGAGAGAACAATGGCTGCTTTCTGTCTTCATGAGACTTCAAAGCTGCGTGCCGTGAAGGAACAGAGTTCTGCTTTGTTGTGGAAAGCCACAGATGTTGCTCTACTTCTAGACACCCTTGTAAGCGCTTCAAGAGGTATTCAATAGCCCAGCCTCCCACACGCTGCCTCTTAACCGTGTCCTTTACTCTCACTGCGTCATCGTGAATGGACCAGCGAGTTTCCATGCTGTTCTTTTTAAATTGTTGTAGTATTATTCAACTGTAAAATCTTTTAAAATGTTACATTTAAACTTTCACAAAAATGGTTGGTGAAAAAAAATAAATAAATAAATAAAAATAACCTATTCAAATATATTAAAGTTTTCAAGTTTTGTGTGCAATGTGATTTATCATTATATCTGTGCATATTTCTAATGTGTATTATTTCTCAAAAATACAGTAACATAAAACAGTTCTTCATTAATCCTGTTTTGAAATTTGTTGTCAAATATATTATTCAAATAATAAAGGTTTCTTTTTTAATCCTAACTTATGCAATCTTATTCATTTGGAATCTGTGATTAACCTATTATTCAGAAACATATGCCTCCATAATGAAATATAGAGCAAATACATATTTAAAACATTGCTAAATTCAATCCAAAAGAGAAATTCAGTTAATTGTAAGTATACTCCAGAAAACTGGTTGCTCTGATACATTTCAGAGAGTAAGCTGATGTTATTGTATTGTTGTTGTTTTTTTTTTTGTTTTTTTTTTGTTAAACTTATATTGTATTGATTTTTAAAATACCTGTTATTACAAAGATTAACTTTTAAACTTTCAAAATGGCAATAAAACAGAAATGGTAATAATCAAGTTGCATATATTCTGCTCTGAGGGGCGTCCACACAATTTTATAAACTTGCACACATTACTTTGTTTTCTTTCTCTAAAATGGAACTAAAAAAAACTTTAAATGGTAAGCAGTCCTAGTAGGCTATATATATTCTTACATGTGTGTGTGTTTATTTATTTCTGTTTTATATGTTTGACAAGGCAAAACTGAACCTCTAGTTATTTAATTAAAAGTTAAATACTTTTCATATTTTGCTACATTATCCAACTAACATGCATTACCCAAAGAAAATAATTCTATCCCGCCTCATAGACACAATTACTGTATGTTTATATGTATCTCTTCTTCAGTGACATATACTCTACATTTTTTATTTTCTTTGATCCATTCAACTAATCCAGATTAATTAATTCATAAATTGCACCTCCTTCATCATCTCACCCTCCAAATAATCAATTCTTTTATTATCCAAAGCAGCAAACATTCAAAGGATTTGAGCTCTTCCGCTATTCTTTGATGATTGGGCAGCGGTAAACTTCAAAGGGAAAACTCTTCATTCTGACTGGCTGGAGTTCTGATCAAACTCGATGAAATGTTGCCAGTGTGTTCACTTTGCTCCAGGATTCTCCCGCGAGTTGTGCGCAATTTTGGGAACTATAAGGATTGTGGCTCGACAAGGCTTCATTGACGTGGCTTAACTGCGAGAGCCATAATGCGCAATGAACCACTGCAAGCTTTCCTTCAGGTGCGTAAAGAGTATTTTCCGAGGTGAACTGTGTTAAATTCATCGTTTTGATGGATTTAAAGCATGCATGTTGATTTAGGGGGGATTCATTATTTTAAGCATTAACTTTCAGCATTCATTTGCACAAAGCATGGTGCCAGTGTGATTCAGAGCAGTGGTTCTCACTCTTAATAATTGCCTTAAATAGGCTAAGTGCTAGAATAAAGAGCTGGATTAAAGTACCAATCAATCAAACATTGATATTTCATTTCGCAGGATCGGACGCCAAACTCCACCCCAGAATCCATCAAAGGATCCCCCTTGATGTTGCTGGAAGACACCTGTAATCGCATCTGCCGTTCCCGTGCATGCAGATCCATGGAGCACCACCAGCACATCTCATATGAAGGCTCCCCACCAAAGCTCTTCCATCCCTGGAGAAGTGATGCAACTTTCTCACAGCACCTCCAGACCCCATTAAATCCACACCACGAGATGCCACTGACACCCCCGGCGGAGCACTATGACTTCTCGCCCCTGAAGATGTTGCCTTGTGCGTCAGCATGCGCTACTCTTCCCACGTCTTACGTGCCCACGCACACTGGACTTTTGGACCAATGGTGGACTGCCAATCACTCCTCAACACATCAATTTGAGATCCCCCGCGGGTGGGTTCTGGGTCACCCTGAGCTCGGCCAGTACCAGACTCAAATCGCCACCCTGTTGCACTCCAAGTCTCGCAGATGCCGGAGGTGCATGTGCCCCAACTGCCAAAAGAGCAGCGACGCGTCGGGGAAGAGAAAGCAGCACGTGTGCCACCTGCCGGGCTGCGGGAAGGTGTACGGCAAGACGTCGCACCTGAAGGCGCACCTGAGGTGGCACGCAGGTGAGCGGCCGTTCGTCTGCAGCTGGATGTTCTGCGGGAAGAGTTTCACGCGCTCAGACGAGCTCCAGAGGCACCTGCGCACGCACACCGGCGAGAAGCGCTTCACCTGTCCAGACTGCGCCAAACGCTTCACGCGCAGCGACCATCTGGCCAAACACCTGAAGACGCACCTGATGCGCAAGAACAGACCGCTGTTCCCCGTGCTGGATCACGTCAACAAAACTCTTGAACAGAAGTCTTAGATCGTATTTTGTGAGCACTTTTTGCGGGCCATCTCAGTAAATAGGCCTATAAAATGTTGGGTTGGGTTTTTAATTCAAGTCAAATCTTTAATTTGGGGCAAGTTGTCACATTTGTTTGTAAATGTTATGCGTATATACATTTTATTAATGACAATATTTGTTGGACAAAAAAAACAATAGTTTTGCATTTTTGTGTGTTTGCTGTTCCATCGATTTGTTTTCATAACTGGTTTAAATATAACAGAAAAACAAGCTGTTTGATGTCATTGAGACATCTTAAGTGACAACATGCTCAAAAGATGTGGGTTAGGCCAAGTCTTTCTTCCTTTAATTCTGTCTGAGAAATGTTCAAAAGCGTTTTATCGTCAGGACTTTAAGGTAAGTGTCTATATAGAATTTTTTGACCATAAAAAAAAGTAAAGTAATAAAGTTTAACACTCAAGATCAACTTAAGCAAAAACGTGAATTGGCATTTACCTTCGTTTTCAAAAAGACATGGAGGCTATATCAAGTGTATACTATTTTTTTTACTGTGTTTTTGTTTTTAACCACACCAAAAACAAATGCACAATTTTAGTGTTTTTTTTTGTTTTTGTTTTTTTTTGATAACTTGAAAGTTAAAATACTCATGGACCAAAGAAGAGGCCTATATTGTGCACTGTTTATTATTTAGAAGAGTATTGTGTTTACTGTATATCGTTATAAATAATACAGTAATTTATGCTGTAATATATATTGTGTAATACAAATATATCGTGTTTGTATTTTGTTTGGGACTGGGGCCAGTATTGTATCAAGTGTCACGCAAGACGTTCGTTCCGTGAGGAGCATGTTGCGCGCGGATTATTTAGAGGTGACGCCTCCGGTTGCTATGGAAACAGGACGCTTTTTCCGCTGCAACCTTCCAGTGCTCTCAAACTGCGACGAGGCTTAGAAAGTCGAAAGAAACTTCAGAAAAGTGTAACTGTAGGTTTGAAATTTTATGGCAGACAATAGGGAAAAAAATATTACCCCTTCAGCTCTCAAATACAGTCGATAGATCTTTATAAAGAATAAAGTTAGACACGTCGCACAGATGAACAGGTAAGAGCGCTCATATATGGCACTTTAACGTTAAGTTATTAGCCAATTACATGACTTCCATTTTCTACGTGATTTTTCACAGTTTATACTTATTTTTCTACTTTTGTTCGCTGTAAACATCGCAGTAGGATGTGACTGATAGTGATCGACGCTTTAAAAATTCAACAGACTCTTGAGTTACAGTACTGTGTACATCGAGACTGATCTAACTTGGACTGTTAGCTAACTTATATATTAAAATAACATCAGGGTCAATAACATATTTTTACATTAACTCGGCATGAACACACAATTGTATTTTAAGCATTTTTATGATTTTTATTAGTAGAAACACACTTTATTTAACTTTATATAATGGCTTTACCAATTCTTTAACATATAAAGACCTGTTTATTATTGATTATAAGTTTACAGTGTGTTGGAAGGCCCTCGGAAGTCGCATCCAAAGTCAATGAAAAGGTCAGTGGCAGGACAATCTACATTTGGAGATCATTCATGTTCCAGTTTGGAGATTTGGAGATCATTCATGTTCGATACTGATATCGTGTTTTCTTTCGTATTAGAAACAATTGTATCTGACGTTGATCATTGTGCTATTTCAGTGGCATATGTGTCATTTTAAAGCATTGTTTTGACTTAAGTCTTGTTCACATTTTGTCTTCTTTCTATTTCTGCTAAAGGAGGCTGCACCCTTAAAACCAGTTATTGGCAGCTCAGCAGGTAAAATAATTTAGGCGTTAGTCTGCAGGAATTAATATCTATACATTTACACATGCACATAGTTACATGCCCATGACAACGGTCTGTCTTGGTTTCCTTAAGGCTTATTTTTTTCTTCTGAAAGGGTTAATGAAATTAACTGCTTTGTTCTGTAGATCCAGTGGCAAAAGAATCAGTGGAATGGAAACCAAAGTAGGTTTAAAAATGTGTTTCTAGGTCACTGCGATTATATACTGCATTGTTTGAATGCTGACCTATGAACAATGAAGATTTTTATTGGATTTTCAGATCTATCAGGTCTTTTGAATTCAATATGCTTTTCAATACATACAATACGCTTTACCTGATTTTAAAAAAAAACATGTCCATGTCAAATGCATTAGGTGCTTTGTTTGATTTTGTGTAGGCAACACAAACCAAAACTCAGTGGAAAGACAGAAGGACAGGGACCCTCTGTAAACTCTGAGTCTGAGACAACAAATATTGAACTCAGAGCTCCGAGTTCCACAAGGTAAAAGCAGTAGAGACATTTTATCACAGTGATTAATGAACAAAAATTACATGCAGCTCTCAGTCAACAGGTCAATGTAAAAGAACTGGGATATTTACAATTAAAGAATAGTTGACCCAAAATAAAAATTTGCTGAAAATGTACTGACCTCAGGCCAACCTTGATTTAGATGAGTTTGATTCTTCATTGGAACAGATTTGGATAAATTTAGCATACATCACTTGCTCAGCAATGGTTCCTACAGTGAATGGGTGCCGTCAGAATGAGAGTCCAAACAACTGATAAAAACATCACAAGTAATCCACACCACTCCAGTCCATCAGTTAATGTCTTGTGGAGTCAAAAGATGCAGGTTTGTTAGAAAAAAATCCATCAAGATGTTTTTAACTTCAAACCATTGTCCTCTATCCATAATACTGCTTTCTCCAGTGAAAAAGTTGTTTCATCTGAATCAGGAGAGAAATATGCACAGATTTACAAGCAAAAACAATCCAAAACAGTTTAAAATAAAATGACGGTGGATTTTGATATGAGAGGACAGCAGGGGATGCACTTTTTCACTGGAGGAAATGTTATTGTGGATTATGGACTCCATGTAATTTGGCCAGAAGTGATTATTTAAAACCATCTTAATTAAGAATGTGTTTTACAAACAAGCATCATTTCACTTCAGAAGACGCTAATTGATGGACTGGAGTGGTGTGGGTTACTCGTGGATTATTGTGATGTTTTTATCAGCTGTTTGGACTCTCATCCTGACGGCACCCATTCACTGCAGAGGATCCATTGCTGAGCAAGTGATGGAATACTACATTTCTCCAAATCTTGAATGGGTTGAGGGTAAGGAAACTATTTCTTTAAACTTATTTACTTGAAATAAAAATGCTTATATACAACATTTTGCTTTGGTTTTGGTTTTGTATATATAGGCAAATGAAAGCAAAACCTGGTGAAAAGACAGAGGGTCAGGATCCTTCTATAAAGGCAGAGGTCAATCCTTCCCTGAACTCTGAAACATCAGATACCACACTCAAAGCACACACTTCCAAGAGGTAAAAACAAAAGCATTTCATTTCACAAAATAATAACTAAAAGCAACAAGTTTTCTATACTAGAGAATTAGGATAGGTGCACAATACTAAAAGCAATAAAGAAAGATCTCATTTTTAATTTGAGTATATCAGTTGCTTTTTGTATTCGGGTCAGCATGCTCTTTGGGTCATGCATGGGATGTGGTTTATGGGCCGTACATGCATAAAGCTGGGAAGCTGATGGCATTCATTCGCTCCAGTGATCTCTAATAGTTTACCTTTTATCACCCATTTTTTTTCAGCAGCAGAGGGTGTAATACCTCTAAAGCTCCGTCCTTCAGAAATGTAACCACGCATGGACATAAACTACCTAAACAGGTTCCCCCTATTATGACAGGTACTGAATATGTTTCATCCTTTAGTTCTTTTCAACACATTTATTGTTCAATCTATTTGTCTCAGAGTATCTGAAGCATTTTGTGATACCCATGGTGTCCAAAATGGATTTTTTTTTTTCAATTTAAGCATTAGAAAAACAAGGAGAATGTGCTGTCCAGTCAGAAAGCGTGCATGAACTACATATCCAGGCCCCTCAAGTAGTGCTGTCTGCAAATGACCAGGATCCTCATGAGACACAGAGTGAAGAGGATGGAAATGAGAGCACTGAAGGACATGTGCCACTAGAATTGTTTGCAGAGGTGAGGCATATAGGACACGTCATGTACCTGATGTGTTTGAAAATGACTACTGACTAAACAAATGTTCTGTTTTTGTTTCTATGAATCCAGTTTCTACAGGCTGTGATGACAAAGAATTACCAGCTTGCGAAGAAACTCTGTCAGATGAGTATGTAGCCATGTGAATTAGTGTTGTTTACAATTGCCATTTCTCATATAAACGATACTGATGTTTTCATTATTCTTTAAATTCAGTTTTAATTTATGAGCCTCAGAACTCAGAGGCCAAGAGCTTCCTGCCTCTCATTGAAGAAAAATTACTGATAGGTGAGATTATAATCTAGCATTTTTCTATCTATCTATCTATCTATCTATCTATCTATCTATCTATCTATCTATCTATCTATCTATCTATCTATATATCTATCTATCTATCTATCTATCTATCTATCTATCTATCTATCTATCTATCTATCTATCTATCTATCTATCTATCTATCTGTCTATCTGTCTGTCTATCTATCTATCTATCTATCTATCTATCTATCTATCTATCTATCTATCTATCAGTTTATTTTTGACATGGTAGTTTCACTTTGCTTTCACTTTGCTTTTTTACATTCTTATGACAAAAACATAAGCTTTTTACTATGATTTTCCTCTTTAGTCTTTAAATGAACATAGTGATATGTATTTCTAAATTGCTTTAACCAAAAATGTTTTCATAAGCGCTGCAGACATTAATGAAAATTAAATACCATTAATTAATTAGAAGCAATGTTCCAAATGGGTAACTTTAATAATGTGCGAGCAAAGACTTGAAATGTAAGTGTGTTGAATTCACCTTCTTAATTTGGATATGATTTTTAATTCTAGAATCAGATGAGGAATCAGATGATGATGATGATGAATCTGATGAATCTGACACATCTGATGATGATGATGACGTTGAAGATGATGATGATGAGTCCTCAGATGATGAGTCTTCTGACACAGATGAAGAGTCCACTGACAGCACAGATGATTCATTATCATCTTCATCATAAACAACGAACAAACAAGTTTAGTAGATCTAGTGGTCCTAATCATGTACAGTATTGTTTTAGTATTAATACATAATTGCTCATAAACAATGTGTGTCATGTTTAGAATCTCATGCATGCTCAGTTATGTCTAATACTGACTGGACTTTAAATTATATTCTGCGTGAATTGTAATCTATATGTTTTAAGATAATAAAGTAGCTATTACCTACTTTGGGTTTAGTTGTTGAAAGGTGCAAGACATTATAGCGCCATCTAATGGAGGGGAAAAAACTGTTTCACAATTTGAACCGGGGTTAGTTGTCACACTGGAAAGCTGTCAAAAAGCTCCCCATCTAACAAGGAACGTTCTTTTTGGCTGATGTTCTGGAAAAGTTCTCTCAACATTATTAACAAACGGTTTTTTTTTTTCAAGTAACGTTATTAGAATGTTTTTTCAAAGTTATTTGGTCTTTAATAATGTTCTCAAAATGTTAGCACGAAAACATTATTTATACATCGTTCATGGAATCATTTTTTATAATCGTTTAAATTGGACGTTCATCTAACATTGATCGAACGTTCATAAATGTTGCCACTTGTTTTAGAATTTTCAGAGAACATTCAAAGCGTTCCCATAATGTTTACGGAATGCTAACATTAAACGTTAAAACATTTAAAAACAGGATGTTTTGAACGTTAAGACAACGTTCAGAAATAACTTTTTCTTAACTGAGTTGGAACTTTAGAAAATGCTCTTAGAACATAATTTTATTTAATTAGGTCATTTATATAATACTATAATATTTTGAGTAGTCCGAATACACAAATGCTTTTTTTTTCTTTAGCAGTAGCTGTGTTGAATTCAAACATTAAAATTAATTGAAACTACAGTTGTCGTGAATTTTATTCTCTATAGTCCGTTTCAAGTATAGTATTTTTTTTAAAATAGCTGTTGCACGGTTGAACACAAAATCACAGAGTTAAGAGGAAATAACGATGTTTGCGTTCACTACTTTTTTTAGGTCAAAACTTGCGCCTACAGGGTTTGAATATGGAAAAACCCATCCAGAGAACTGCTGAAAAATGCGTGACAACTTGCCCCGGTCTCTTCTGAATGCAGGTATTGACCGAGAGGAGCTGTCCAGGTGCTGAAAAGGCGTAATGATACTGCACACTTCTAATTAACAACAACCAATGAAAAGTTGTCGTCAGTGTTGACAAGCGTAATCAGCAGAGGTTCTAAAATAAACGATCTTCCAGGCATGAACACAGCATTTCAAGTGATTTTCCAGGGCGCTGCCCAAAAATCCTTCATTCAAGTTCAAGTTGGTCTGTTCTCTGTTGCCACCTCGTGGATGTCGGTGTTGTTATAGTTCCAGACGTCTCATCTAGGTTATAGTGGGGCTGATCCACAAGTCATGCAATTAAAGCAAAAACTAATTTTAAAATGTTGTTACATTAGAATACAATAAAAATTGTTTATGGTTTCCCTCCAAAACAACAAGAAACACCTGAGCTCGTCCTCGTGATGTCCCTCTGTCTGACTCTCTCCCCCCTCTCTCTCTTTCTCTCACTCACCGGTTTCTCACTCCCACGGTATTTTGACGTGTGTGTATATATATATATTTTACTCGGAGAATTAAACTTCATGTGTCAGATGGCTTGAGTCCATATAATAATCTCGAGACAAACCCGTGGATATTAACCGGTGGGGAAAAAATACAGCAGAAGTGAATTTTGGAGATTCTCCTGTCGCCTTTTGAAGGATAAACACTGAATCAAGAATTGGCGCTGGATGGATTTTTATTTTCTTGTTCACTCTTCTGGTTTTCTGATATCAAGCGTCTCACGGCCACATCACGCGGTGTGAAGCATCCTCCGCGTGCCTCCGTTCTTCTGGATTTTATTGTGACACCTGTGACTTCGTAAGGTAAGCGCTCACCTTCTGCGTTTCGATCTAAAGTCAAGCCCTTTTTTCTTGTCTGCGATGTTAGGAGGATAGGAATATTTGAAAAGAGGAGCAGAAACTTAATTATGCTTTTTATATTCGATGATAATAAATGCATGTGCAGATATAAACCAGTTTATGCCAATATTGTGATCTTACAGAAACAGGTCTGGCAAAATAATGATCTAAAAACCTGGTGTAATTTAACACATGAGCAGCGCAATGATTTTTTGGCCATATTTCACTAACCCCGACAGTGATTGATACGCGTTATTTGAAGATATTTAAAGATCATCTTAATTGAGAAATCAATAAATCAGTCTTTTTCTATTCATTTTCTCTCTATTTGTTTGGGGGGGGGGGGGTGTTTGTAGTGAGCATCGGTTAAACGGACTGAGCTTCTGACCTTCTGTAAAATCATCTGGCACAAAGAAACATATTTATCATCGTCATCTTCACTAATAATGCATTCAAAATGATAATTTCTGTCCTTTGTTATGCTGCGGCTGAAGTGAGCAGATTCTTCATTTCTGCGTTTTAAATGATTCGATTTAAAGACCTCGTTACAGAGCCAATTAAGTCAGACTTCACGGTCTGCTGCGCGCTGGAGCTCAGAGGTGCGTCTGGAGAACAAGAACCGGACCGCCATCCAAAATACCAAGTTATATAGGTCGGGTTATTTTCGGAACTCACCTACAATTCTTTTCGTTATTTCTTAAGTGTGTAGCTTATTTCTCGCGCTTTGGATGTGCTGTTAGGTGCGCTGCTCTATCAGAGCGCATTTCTGAACATGACAGAACACAAGACAAATTATCCTTGTGACGGGGAGTGAATTACTGCCATTTCAGAAGGATATCACAGATGCGTGAAATTATGCTGGAGATTCCTTGAAAACAAAAACGCTTGCTTTATTTGTATATGAGATACGGGACGGTATTATTTAGTATTATGTGCCATCACTTTGTTTTGTCCTAATTCTCCATATTTTCCGTTTAGTGTGGGGTTGTTGTTTTTTTTTTTCAGTCTAAAAGCTGTGAGGTGTTTCTCCTGGACTGATGGCGTCTTCTGCACCTTCTTCCTCGGCTCCTGAAATGGACCCAAACACGGCTAATTTACGACAACCTGCCACAAGTAGGTCTCTCTGGATAACGCGTTTTTCACTTGGCTTGTTTACTCCGTGGGGTGGCGATGTTCATCACTGCCTTAAAAAACACACAGCACCGTGTGAAATGTCTATTAGCTGACAGAGACAGCTAGAGAGACAAATGATAAATTATCTGAAAGATAGATAGATAGATAGATAGATAGATAGATAGATAGATAGATAGATAGATAGATAGATAGATAGATAGATAGATAGATAGATAGATAGATAGATAGATAGATAGATAGATAGATAGATAGATAGATGTTAAAACTGAAACTCCTAATTTAGGTTTTTGTCATAAAAATGTAAATTCTTAAATTTCAGGATCAAAGTGAAGGAACAGAGAGAGATCGATAAACAGACGATGTGTGCAGATGCATATAATAATAGGCTACTACTACTAATAATAATCTTATGTACGATTATTTTATCTCTTGTTCGTTTTTGGTATAATTTTAGTCTGAATGCAGATTACAAATAAAATTATGTTCTTAATTTTACTCTCAAAAAAGAGCATCCTACTTCTGCCTAATTACGTGTTGCAGTTAATTATGGTACCGATCTGATAACAATAGTCCTGCTTTTTGCTACGTTTTTATGGCAGCTTAAATAACAGCAATCAGCCATCGTCTGCTCTCAACAGTCCCACCTTAATAGCGTAATTACAAAAATTACCCGCCATCACGGTCCAATTCACAGTTTCCTTTGAAAATGTAGCCTACTTAAAATGCCCGAGTCAGGATTTTAAAAAAAAATGCATAAAAGAAACGGATTTGATCTGATTTGATCGGGTTTAATAAACCTTAGTGTGTCTTTGTGTATATAGGCTATGCAAAAAAATAAAAAATCATTTAAAACATCATGCACAAAAATAAACAATGCAATAATATAACGACGTAGTGCATATGTTAGGCTATATATTTTATGTTATATAAATTTTGTTCTTAATCCATGTTGTCAAGGGAATTATATGTTGTGTTTTATTGTGCTTGCGTGCGCGTGTGTGTGTGTGTGCGTGTGTGTGTGTATACTGCGCGTTTTGCCATTATCTCCCTGCCAAGCTCTATCTCACGCTCACTGACCTGAGGGGCGCGCGCTGTCTCTGCCTGGTGCTGACAGCGCGCGCCCGGGGCAGATAGAGCTAGATCTGCCTCCAGACACAACCCACCCCGGTGGATGATATCAATTCATATCAAACTATTGATAATTGGCCTAATAACAAATCTGCTTCGTTTCCTTCTATGCACATTTCATGCAAACATATTGTTTCTATAAGAATGCAAGCTCAAAACGTTATGAATATTGTTGTTCATGCTATTCGATATATGCGAATGCTTAATGTTGTGAGTGTGTGTGCATTTTTGTTTCATTGGCATCTGTCTGGTCACTAATGCTGGAGGTCATCCATGGTACATTTTCTCTAGTCTCACTGTATGACGGCTGGCAAGTCAAACACAAGCGTTTCACTCAATTAATTCCGAGACCTCATTTCATGCCCGCTTATTTTAAACCGCCTCTTTGCCGGATGTGTGCCACCATCTATTAGCTGCCTGCCTCTCTGATAGCCTCTATTGATTCCTTTAAAAAAAAAAAAAAATCAAAAAAAAAAAAAAAAAAAACTGAAATAGACACATAAGAAAAAACAAGCCACAGAGCCGGCAAAGACCCAAATCTGTTGCGCACATTCATTGCCTTCTGCGTCAATGCATGCTGACCCTGCTTTATTAGGCGCACACATCCTCACCCATAGCATAAAAAATACAATGAAATATGGGATGTTGAACAGCTCTCCAAACGTCTCGTTTTAGCCTGCGACGCGTGGTACGGGGTTGCACACGGATGCACGAGGAAACTGGGCATGAAGATCTGTGGTAAGTTTCAGCCAACATCATTTCAGTCAGTGGGGTCACTCAAGGTGCCAAAACCAAAGGCACCTTTATCCATGCTGTTGTTGCTCTGTTTACCCAGGTGTGAATACATTTGTGCCCTAGATAGGGAGCAAGTGACTGTCATTGCGTGTTTCCATCACATCAAAGGTCAGCGAGCTGATATTTACCCTGTAGGCTACAGTGTGAACAGGGTCTTAGTCTTTTGTTCTCCCATATCACCCCTTGTTCACTCGCGTTATTATTTTCCGGACAAAGGAATAGAAATCAGCCCGAAAGGAGAGGTTTACGCCAGCAAGACAAGAGAAAAATAGCCTAGGGTGCTGTGAATCGTCAGGGTCTGGATGGAAATATTCTCTCACGGTCAGTTAGATAGGTTTTCGTAGCTGGATTTGTTCTACAGTGAAACTCTATATATCAGGAGAAAAAAGGGCTGCCGGTGTTGCTCTCTAGTCTATTAGTTTCCTAGTGGGTGGTTCTCTGTCTCTCTCTCTCTCTCAACTTGTCTTTTTACGCCACGCTGCTTTTTATAGCCTGCTAAAAGATGTGAAGAGGATTGGGTGTTTTTAAGATGATGACGTCTGGGAGGATGTGGCCATTGCTCCTGGTGAACTTTAGATCGTTTCATTCTCGTATCGCAAAGCAGGATCCTCTGGATTTAATGTCGCCTTCATTTGAAAAATTAACATGCAATGATAATTATGCACTGATTATTGCAAAAACCATGACGCTAATTAATAATAAAAATGCATATGCTGCAACCTACAGGAAAACACACACAAAATGTCACTATCATTAAAATTCTAATGGTACGTATACGCGAATGCATGAAGTGAAAAGAAAAAACTATAAACAATAAAAATATAAAAATAAAATGTCTTTATTTATTTCTTTTTTGCATTCATGTAGCCTATTTCTTTATGTGTTTAATTTTGTTTATTTCTTTGGAGAGAGCTCATGCAGAAATAGATTTTGATTCAAATTAAAGAAACGAAAAGAAATTAAATGAATGCCTAATCCAGCGTGTGAAGTCATATCTTTTGTAATATTCAGCACATGTCAAGCGTAAATGATTTTGTACAGCTATCAGAATGTGTGTTTTATTTAAATTGCATGCACAATAAACATGCTTAACGTGCTTGTGAAGAGCAAAAAGCCTTTGGTCTTTAGCTTGAGCGAAAACAGAAAAATCCATTTTGATAGCCGCAATAAAATCGTGTCGCCTATTGATGTTCAGCGCATCGCCAAAGATTTACGGCATCGAATAGTCATTAGCTCTTATCAGAACCGAGCCTGAATGAGAGAGATGGGCTGCACGGTGGGCAGAGGGGAGTATTAACGGGGGTCTGTTTTCTCTGATAATATTGTGTGATAGTCCTGCTCAAAATGAGAGAGATAACCGGCACGCAAAGACAACCGGGCCCTCGCGACCGAAAGACGGATGCTCTAAGGAAATATGCTGTTAAATATTGAGAAATATTCTTTATAATCTTACCAACCGTCTGTGACCCATGTTTTACAATATTTAGTGGCTCTAAGCAGTTCTCCATAAATAAAACCAGTCAGTGCTAAATGTAGGCTATGAATTATGATTAAAAAAAAAAACATATTTTGTATTGCTAACTATGCTCTCTTTCACATTTAAAAATAAAGGTTCCAAATCGGGTTTTTGATTAACCATTTTGGGTTCCTCAAAGAACCTTTCAGACCATTTTTGGAATGCGAAGAACATTTAAAAAATCTAAAGAATGTTTTTCCATTATACAGAATCTTTAATGGATTCTTGAAGGTTCTTCATGGAACCATCGATGCCAGTAAAGAACCTTTATTTTTAATTATAATTGGGTCTTTAAGCTAAACTTGTGTGTCCGTGATCATGTAAGATGCTGCAATAAAACATCCTCGATAGATGGGAGCTTTGGGTTATTGAATGTGCCTGTCAACAATTAATGGATCATCTAGTCAGTCAAGCGGAATGTGTGAAGGATGACAGACCCAGACTCAGCCGTGTTTCATGATCCAAAACACACACACACCCTGCGTGTCCTCTGATGTCATGGCTACAGTAACACCTCTGAACCTTCACCAATCCATAAACAGGCTAACGCTGTCCTACTAAAACTCCAACCACTGGAATCAGCCTTAGGTATAAATATCAGAGAGCAAGCCTGCTGTTAGTTGCTTATGTTAAAGCAACTGGTTGGAGATACAACTTTTTTCCTCTAGCATCCAGAATCAAGGCTGAGGATATGTTTTGCAATTCTTCCCCGTGTTGTAATGATGCAGGTTTCCTGCAGAAGAACAACAGTCTGGATGAGAAGAGTCGGATGGTGGGCGCCTTCAAGGAGAGCGCGAAGAACCAGATGTCGTGTGACAACAGCGAGCACTTCACGCGCGCAGAGACAGACTTCTCCAACCTGTTCGCTCGAGGTAACGACAAACCTCATTCTGAATCATGTTTTCATACGCTGCTGTACGCACATATATGCCAGAAAGTGTTAAACTTCTTGTGTCTAATGCTTTCTTGCTTCTAAATCAAACACTTGAAAGATAAAGAGATTCAATTTGATTATTCATATATTATTGTAAACTAAAACCACATATATCAGCAATATAGATAGATAGATAGATAGATAGATAGATAGATAGATAGATAGATAGATAGATAGATAGATAGACAGATAGATAGATAGATAGATAGATAGATAGATAGATAGATAGATAGATAGATAGATAGATAGATAGATAGATAGATAGATAGATAGATAGATAGATAGAATACAAGCAAAATATGTTTTTATTTATTTATTGCTGATATTTTCACTAGTTCACTAGTTTCTCAGATGGAATAATGAACAAGAGAAATATCAGGAAAATATGTATTTTAATATTTATTATATATTTTTCTTTCCAACACGTATTGTCAATAAAACTATTTAAAAGTTTATTTTAATTAATTTATTTGTTTTATTTATTTATTTTTCAGAATTGTATGCATTTCCATGCAGAAACATGATCAATGTCAGTAACTGATTATTGACCTATAAATAATGCAGAATCTTAAAATCTCTTTATTTTTAGTTATATTTTTCTTAATTATTTCAAAATCAGAACCAGATATTTTTAAGGATTAGATAAAAATAAATAAATAAATAAAAAAAAAAATTTTAGTGTGGGTTTTTAGACTTTTCACCTCCACTATATGTATATTATTATTATTATTATTATTATTGATTCACCTATCAACACATTGCACATAAACCATAGATATGTAAAATATGCCGACTCACATGCTGGCTCACTCCATTCCAGATCTACTGCCCGCTAAAAATGGCGAGGAACCCACAATCCAGTTTCTTCTCGAGGTTGTGGAGATCCTCACCAATTATGTGCGCAAGACCTTCGACAGATCCACCAAAGTGCTGGATTTCCATCACCCTCACCAGCTCCTAGAAGGGATGGAGGGCTTCAACCTGGAGCTGTCTGACCAGCCAGAGTCGCTGGAGCAGATCCTGGTGGACTGCAGAGACACGCTCAAGTATGGAGTCAGAACAGGTACAGGCCCGTGGAGCGATTACCACACCGTCCAGTCATCACATACACCCGGCATAAGTCAACATTAGTCAAGCTTTAACTTTAATCAATATAATTTACAGATGACAACAGAGATATGAGCTGATTATGATATTAAACGATGATTCATTTATGACAGGTTCTTCCTATTTGTTCACATAAGCTATATCTTGGTCATTTGAAAAGAGCAGTTTGTGTGTTTTCAAATGAGTTTGACTTGCTTATACTTTAATTTATAGGCAATATATGAAAGCAAACGGAGAAATCTAATGATATCTAATAACCACACAGATTTGATATTTACTGTCTAATGCAATAAACTGCATTTTTAAGTGTCCAAATAGTTTTGGGGCCACTATAACCCTGGTGATATCCCTGTTTTTATAAAAAGTACCGTGCAAAAGTTTTTTTGTGTGTGTGTGTGTTTTTTTAAAGAATATAATACTTTTATTCAGCAGGGATACATTAAATTGATCAAAAGTGACAGTAAAGACATTTATTAAATTTTTATTTCAAATAAATGCTGTTCTTTTGAACTTTGTATTCGACAAAGAATCCTATAAAATGTATCACAAAAATGTATCATGGTTTCCACAAAAAAAAGAAATATTATAAAAAATAATAATAAAATAAACTATATATATATATATATATATATATATATATATATATATATATACAGCGCAACTGTTTTTCCATATCAATAATAATCAGAAATGTTTCTTGAGCATCAAGCATATTAGAATGATTTCTGCAGAATCATGTGACACTGAAGACTGGGGTAATGATGCTAATAATTTAGCGTTGTATCACAAGAATAAATGATGTTTTAAAATAGATTACAAGAGAAAGCAGTTACATTAAGTGGTAAAAATATTTCACAATATTTCTGTATTTTTGATCAAAAAGAGATTTTTTTTCACAAACACTAAAAAATCCTACTGACCTCAAACTTTTCAGCAACAGTCTTTTTGGCATGGCTGATTCATTTTATGATATTAAAGAGTATGTATTTGCAATTTGTACTTTTCTAGGTCACCCTCGATTCTTCAATCAGCTTTCATCTGGTCTGGACATCATCGGTCTGGCTGGGGAATGGCTCACCTCGACTGCCAACACTAACATGTGAGTTACTCGATCTCCCGTCCTCTCCCGTCCTCTCGCTGGGGTCATTCAGCAATAACAGCATGTTGTCTGTGTTATGTATATAAGTATTTCCGTTGCTCTGAGGTTATGTAAAGGGTTTGTTTGAACGCTATGGCTGGAGGCGCTGTCTTTGTCAAGGCTGTATCGAGTGATGTGTCTGAATGCTGTAGCCACCCCGCTGCCCTCCAGGCCTGTGAGATTGCATATTGATCAGCCCATAGAGTTACACATTTCACTGCTGATATAAAGAGCAAATTGAACGGAGCTGTTCTATTGGACATTTCTGTCTGATGAGTTGCTCATGCGATTTGCAAAGAAACGATAGTATAGATTGCACTGACACATTGAATATTTTTGTTTCCATTTAAATGGCAGAAAACACATATAGGCATGGGAAAGACTGGGGCTGGTTGTCACATGTTTTCTCCAGGGAATATTTCTATTTTTTAATGGCTTTTTCTGTATCCACACAGTCCTTCAAATCTACCTAAAAATGTTCAGAATGTTAATGGTAAAATACTGTAAAACAGCTACAGTATGGTAAAATCCTGTTATTTACATTTCTATACACAGTGAAAACTGTGATAAATCCAATAGGACATTTAATCTAATTTTACAGTAAAATTTACAGTTTTTGGAAGTAAAAACAAAAAAAAAACACGTTATCTTACAGTGGAAAAACTGAATTCCCTGTGTGATACTTCACATTTGACCGGTTTCTTATTAGTGTTTTGCTATCAGTTATGTACATAAGGTTATCTTATGTTGTTAAATGAATGTTGTTTATTGCATTATTTTAGTGTCACTTGTGTTGCCATGATGACACTGTGCAACTTCTATATATTAATATATATATCTCAGCTTGTGCCAAAGTGTCATTAAAATACTAGTTTTTATTCATATTTAAAACAAGTTTTTATTTGTTTATATTAAATAATATAATTCATATTTAATATTAATTATATATTAATATTTTCTGTTTTAATTTTAACTTGAGTTAAAATTGTAATCATTTTATGTGGTTTTGTTTTTTTCAGTAGTTCTTATTTATTTTATATATGACTATATAATTTTTATATTTTTTTAGTATTAGTTTTAGTTATTTTAGTACATTGAGTTAAAATAAATAAATATGAGAAATGTTGCCTTAGCAGCTGTGAAATAAATAGATTTTTATATTTTATTTTATTTAATATAACATTTTTAATTTGAAGTAACAAAAATGGTTTTAGTTTTGGTTTTAATTTTAGTCAACTAAACCCTGGCTTGTGCTGAGATTTCATTAATCATGTGTCTTTCTCTTTATCACCTATGTTGTTATGTTATTAGTTAATATACTAACCTACTTTAGTAGGTATATTAACTTTATATAAATTTAAGTCAAATCCATAAAACCCTAAAATGTTGCTACCATAGTTTTCGGTAAAGTTGTTACATTCTGCTTTTTTTTTTTTTTACTTTGTTCCTTATATAATATAAATCACCCAAGTTATTACTAGAAAGAACAAGCATTTGTGCAACTGGACATTTGGAATCACTTAATAAGCTATAACCGTTCCCCAGAACCGTTCTTCAAGTATACAACAGAAGCTGAATCTTTTTTCATGAATCTTATGCTGCTGCTGTTAGTGCAGCACTGAGGAGTCTTACAGCACTAAAGCACAGAATGGACTTGTACCAAATCTATTTAACAGCCCATTGATTGCGTGTGACTGTGGGCTGGTAGGAAGTGTGTGCCAGCTGGGACCAGCCAGTCGAAGAGCGTGTCCCTGCGGGCCGCGCAGTCTGGCCATCGCATTTTACTCCCGGAGGCCATTTTGATCTCAGAGGACCGAGCACTTCATTACAGCTGTCTTTCTTAATATAAATAGAGAGCTTCTTATAATAGAAGTCAGTTAAGATGAAAAAAGCCTTGTTAAATTGCCATAACTATGAACAATGGGTTTTGGCAAAAGGGAATTACTTTGATTAATATCCTCTTAAGCTAATTCATAGCACATATGCAGAGGAAGAGCAGAGCCAAAAACATAAAAGAATCAAAGTTTTTATATCCAGATCATATTTGCACACTTGCATTTCTGTAGTGCTTGTTTCTCAATAGTGTGGCATCGAATATTAATAGGGTCTGTTCCATTGTGAGTTGCCTGCAAAGGCAGTATTTTAAGGCATCATAATTGCATTCCAACATGAAATTTGTTTGAATTGATCAGCATAAATATGTTGCTCATTTTAGACTAAAGCAGCATCACATGTTATGCTGCTTTCATGGTCATGTGTGAACCTCGTACCTCCAAGTCAGGAAAATAAAAAACAAAATTAGCCTAAACAAAACAAAATAATTATATATATATATATATATATATATATATATATATATATTTTTTTTTTTTTTTTTTTTTTTTTTTAATCATCTGCATTCAAAATTATGAAAAATATTAATTTCAACACTGAAAAAAATGATACTTTGGATCAACTTAAAAATTACATTAGACAAAATAATTTTTTTTTTTTATATAAATTTGGCAACTGTTTTTTTGGCAGTTCTTTTTACAACTTAATTTCCCCATTAAAAATGATACAGTAAATGTGTTAGCTTATACCTAATTACTATAAATAAAGACAGAAACATTCTCTACAAAAGACCTTAATGTCATCTTTTTTAAAATATGCATCTTCTTCTCTCTTATATAACAAGAAAAGTCAAAAAATCAAGGCAGTGTCTGACCATCAAGCAAAAAAATGATATTTAAATAAAATTATTTCTTTTTTTTTAGTGTGTTAGAATGTTATTTTTCTTTTAGCCAAACTGAACAATTCACTTTGAATTTGACTTTGCTTGGTCATTAATGTACTTGTAACTCATAATTACGATATTTCCGACTCCACTTTGAAGGGCGTATATAAAAAGATATGCCCAGAGAGCAGTGTGATAAGTTCAGTGTAATACGGCGGACAAAGCAAGAGCATACACTTATATAATTGTTGCCTATTTCAGCCTATATATGTGTGTTTTCAGTGTATTTTCATGCCATTAGCTTAGTATAACCTGTGTTTTTTGCATTTGTTTGATGCACACAGTCACCACAATTTTCATTTTGCACACGCCGTAGATACTAAGGTTTCAGAACAGCTTGTAGTGTTTTCTTTTTTTACTTTGTGACATTTACTTTATATGATTCTTACCTCATTATAAATAAAGAACGTCCTCAAGTGCTGCTGACATTTGAGAAGCCAAGAGGTGATCGATGTGTTGGACGGTTTTTCTGTATTAAACCTTGAATTTTGGCCTTTCTTCATATCTCATTCCTGTAAAGCACCAACATGAGGTTAAAAAGCACTATATTTGTATCTGAAGGCGGATGCTGGCTCTTGTACGTGAAGCTCTAATGGCAGAGGTGTGTTAGTTCAGCAGATGAGAGTGTGGGAGTCTCTCTGGGAGGAGGATGTTGATTAGTGCTTCACTCTGACGCTGAAGCATTTTCAGATTCTCAGGATAAACGTTTCTCCATCTCTCCCACATGATGCCATCGTCTTGCTCCAGGGATAAAGCTGTTCTGTCGGCCTCCCACCGCTCTCTGCCCTATTTTGAAGGATTTCACCTGCAATGTTTGAAGACGTTTCATTTCGTCACTGCTGAGAGTGTCGCTTTTGCTGTTGCCACCTTCACACACACACACACACACACACACACACACACACACACACACACACACACACACATATATAAGCGTGCTGTAGAAAGGGCTTTGTGAGAAGAGAAAGGGGAGTGTGCTCTTGTCTGTGATTCAGTGAATGGACGGCATGCAAATGCTGCTTATTCTGTCATTATTCACTGTGACTAATTTAGACCCATTATTTCTCATCAGCAGTGACACACACTGACCGGCAGCTAACGGACTGACACACACACACACACACACACAAACAGAGAACTACCCTAACACCTTCAAAATAGCTTCACAGAAAAGACAAGAAGAGATATTTACATGAAATTTTAGTCATATTTCCAGCTGGTTGCTGCATTGTAAGGTGGTTGTGTTGTTTCTACGGTGTTGCTAGGTGGTTGCCAAGGTGTTTTGGGGTGGTTGATAGGGCCTTATATCTCTTTGACAAATGATTTTCAATGGTTGATGCAGATATTGATATGGAAATAAAATTCTGATATTATCATATTTAATGCATAATACAGTAAATAGAATGTAAAATACACAATATTTACTCATAATTGAAAATTTTGTATTACACTGCAAAAAAACAAATCATACTCAGTATTTTGTATTGTTTTCCATTACAAATAGCTAAACATTCTTAAATCAAGATACATTTACTTGAGACACAAAATGACATAAAGGCTTGTTTTCTGAAAAATGTATCAAAATAAAGTGGGTTTTTGCTTAAAATAGGAAAGAATATCTGCCAATGCACTTAATTAAAAATAATTATAATAATTTCCCACCCCATATATATATATATATATATATATATATATATATATATATAAATAAAATAAGAAAAATATTTTTGCTGTCTAATTATTGATAAGACAATCTGTAAACAGTCAAAAAAAACAAAAACATTATGGTCTCTTGTTCACTTGACCAACATGTTGTGTTTATATTGAGCATTTGATTATGATTTTATGTCATGGAAATGTATATCACACAATGCATTTTAATTTCATAATATAGGTGACTATATAAACAGTCCCAATATGCATTGTGCATTCAGGCAGATATTAAATTTCCTGTTGGTTTCTCCTCCTTTGTACATGAAAATGTAATTTGTCAAATCCAACACGTGTTACAGGCCTGCGCAAGAAACATTGTTCTATTTATACGACATTATGACAGCTGGAATCATGTTTTTGCTGCGTGTTATTGATGATTCCCCGTTATTTAACTGTCTCAAATCTTTGTTCCTTTTTGTGACGGAGCTGAACAATGAGTCTGCCCGGGGCTGTTCCGTGTCCTAGTTGTGTTCCATCACACGTTCATCCACTTTCGTCCATCCTTTCTGTGAATGAGATGGATTTGTGCTGAAGCGCGGTCTTATCTCGCACGCGCAGCCGTCCCCTCATTTGTGCGCTGTCTGTCCCCCGTCAGGCTGAACTCCTCCATTTAGACGGACAGATAGCCATCAGAGTACTGACTCCCTTCATTAAAACAGCCTGAAATGAGCCCTTATCTAGTCTATCACAGCCGTCTTTTAATTAGCGATATTCAAAGCAGCCGAGAGGGACACAATGTATCTCTGATGGAACAGTATGTGATGTCTGCAGGAACTGTGATTCTCTGAAGCAGTTGTTGCCAGATTTTGACAATTTGCAGAAGTGGAACATTAATAGGCTGTTAATTTAATAGCATAAATACCTCATAACCAAGTGCAAATTTTAAATTTTCAACCCAAAATCGAAGTTAAATTTAAAAAAATGTGAAAAAAAAAAAAAATATTTTTATCTATTTTGCTAGGCGAAATTAAGCATTTTTTTTGGATAAGGCTAGAAGGGATACAGCTGAGGCTACTGCATGCGCACATCAATAGTCCTATAGCATAATTTTTGTCACACAACAATAACTGTTTTTGCATTATTATAAGGGGTAGGTTTAGGGTTGGGGTAGGTGTAGATGTTATAACCCTGCTGAAAAACAACAGACAGCCTGGTTAGCCTATAATGGGACTTGTAGGCTATTGGTTTTAATGGAAACTGTAATGGACCCTGTGGGTTTGTACTGGTAATTGACCTATCGGTAAGCCCCTCCCCTCAAACGCAGACTAGCCAATGGCAGTCGAGTATCAGTTGCACGGGGACCGTAACTCGGACATCTTTAGGTTTCAGCGCCATAGAGAAACATTGGAAGATCTGAAGCTTGCATCAGTTTTATGGGGTTTATGCTTCAAAAATGGAAAAACGATGTGCCTGGGGTACTTGTAACACTGATTCCAGGTATCCTGAGAGGATGGGCAATATAATTTATTTTATTAGATTTCCTGAATCCAAACAAACCAGAGAAAAATGTCCCTAAGTATTCAACCCCAATACAAATGAAAACAAAAACGTTCATTTTCTGGTTGTCATACACTCATTAAGTTACAATTTTCACCTGCTCAAGCAGAACGTGAATGTTATCTTGTGCTTTAGCAAGGTATCTGTGGCTAAAACTAGCTAACATTAAAGTTAGTGAGTCCATATAAAACATACAAACCTAAATAGCGGACTGTTCTCGCGTCTTGTACAGTGTAGGTCAAAAACACATAAACGAAGGCCTACATTTCAGTGCCTCTCCATATTAAACTGGTTAAATGTACATTAATTTAATCGTAGCCTGCGATACATGAACAGTGTTGATCCTGCATGTTGTCATCCGACCGTAATATGAGACTTCTCCCGCTTGCATTGTGATCTGTAAACCCTCGCTTCGAGTCACCCACCGTATTTATTTGTAAATATTTTATAAATCCCTCCATGGAATATTTAATTCCCATTTGGGTGTCTTCTGTGTCCAAAATTGTGCAAAAACATTGTGGGACAAGGTTTTCACACTGTAGCTGTCACTGTAAGACAGTGAGCAACTCCGTTTGTTTGTCCAAGGGAGCAACAGTAACTAAGGGGGGCGGGGCTTATTGATAGGTCAATTGGTCGCCTTCTATTGGTGGCTTGTTAAAACCAATAAGTCCTAATGCAATATGTCCCAAAACACACTACAAAATCTTAATGGTTAAAAGTTGATTGGGTAATGTTTGTAATGGTATTTGTAATGGAATCCATTAGAATTTTCTGTGATGGTTTCTGTTGTTTGTTTGTTTTCAGCAGGGAAAACACAATCTAATAAATATCAAATTAAATTTATTGGCTGTAGCTTTATCCCTTATAGCCACAACCCTACTCTTTTGGTAAATGTGCGACACTTCCAATTCATTAGCTGCAATAGGCTATAAGTAAATATTAATTAAGTAGCCAAACTAAAAGTGCAGTGCAGTGTTGAAAAAAAACAGCATATGCTGGTTAGGTATGTTTTGAAGCATGGCTGCTAGTTTGAGCTGGTGGTTTAAGCTGGTCCTAAGCAACTAGCTCCTGCTTAGGACCAGTTTAGGACCAGCACATGACCAGCTTAAACCAGCTCAAACCAGCAGCCATGCTTCAAAACATAGGCAACCTAACCAGCATATGCTGGATTTTTCAACAGGGTTGTGCTACAAATCAGTGTGTTAATGAATACGATAATAAATTAAAATAATATGAAAAGAAATAGCTACCAATTTGCAATATTTAAAAGCGTTTTTGTACGGTTAAAGTAACTGAAGGCCAATAACACCAGAAGTCTCAGACATACAAGTTACAAATGACCCACTGTTAGCCTACGTTAAAAATATGGTGGATACAAGAACTAAACATCTAGATATTTTTCTGCACTGGAAAAGATGAGTTTTCAGGAAAACACCATTTCAGTCTTTCTGCTTCAAGTCTCATGTGACTAAATCTGGTCTTCCTGTGTGTTGCTCAGGTTCACATATGAAATCGCTCCTGTGTTTGTTCTGATGGAGCAGCTGACCCTCAAGAAGATGAGAGAGATCATTGGATGGCCTAATGGTGATGGCGATGGACTCTTCTCACCAGGTAAACTGGTCCATAACAAACTGAATGATGAAATATCGCCATTACAAACGTAACCCAAAAGACATACAGTAGCCCAATAAAAATACCACAGGTTGTGCATACAATTAGGGGATGAGGAAATTATGGCATTTTCGTGTTGGCTGAACTATTCCTTTGGCTAACTCGTTTTATTTTGGTGCTGTACTGTGATGAATCTGTTCACAGGTGGTGCCATATCAAACATGTACAGTGTGATGGTTGCGCGGTATAAGTATTTCCCTGAAGTCAAAACCAAAGGCATGTCTGCAGCACCACGACTCGTGCTTTTCACTTCTGAACATGTAAGCATTCACTTTCACTGCAGTTAAGCAGAGGATTTGTCTCTCTCTAGGGGTCATAAATTACACAGCCCTGCATCTTGAATTTTTTTTTTTTTAAATCGGCTGATTTGTCAAGAACGCCTAATATTAGCTTACCTAATTCGATGCTGAGCTCAAAAATATATTTGGTATAGGCCTATTGTATATCACATTTGATAAGTATATATCAGCTTTAATGCACTTACTAAAATAACAAAAGCAGTCAAAAGTTTTGGTTTTAATGGCAAAAAGAAATATTCAAACTGTAGATCATTTAACTTACAATCGGCAAAGGACTGTAAAAAAATGCACTTTGCAAAATAAGTTGTTGTTGTTGTTGTTGTTGTTGTTGTTTTTTAAATATCCAATTTTCTGTCGCTGTCTAAAACATCTGGCTCATGTTTGCATTTTCTTCTGCCACTGGCCATAATTATAACCTTGTAAATCACGTGAAAATAGTTTCAGAGGAAGATATGACTTATGTCTTAGTGGCAGTTTTTTAAAGGATGTACAAAACTGCACCTTACAAAGAAAGCAAATATGATATGAAATATGTGGCATACCCGAGTAAAACAAGCACTGTTTTTGGAATCAGAAGCCCAAAATTAGTGATTAAAAACAAGTATTTACATTTCAATCAGCAAATATAGTATTATTTTTGAAGTATTATTGTACAATTGCATTAATCTTATGCTATTTGGCCATTTGATTAATTGGCAACTCAACTGTTTGTTTTTTGCAGAGTCATTATTCAATCAAAAAGGCAGGAGCAGTGCTGGGATTCGGCAAAGAGAACGTAATTCTCCTGAAGACAGACGAGAGGTATCATCTACTTTTGAGCTCTTAACCACTACGTTACTTTCTTTCAAAGCTCATGTTTTATTTGCTAGAGTCCCTCCCACTTACACCTCATTGGCTGTCTTGTTTCAGGGGGCGTGTCATACCTGCTGACTTAGAGGCCAAGATCATTGATGCCAAACAGAAGGTAAGTAGATGCTCAGACTCACTGCGCGGTTCTGTGTTGCTGAGACAAGTGAGTGAGAGTATTTAACCTCAGTGCCTGAAGAGTTCAGTGGATCAATACTGGAGCAGGTATTCTCAAGCTGATGGATGATTTGACCTTTAAGTACTAATTCTAAGTCTCTCTGTTAATTCTAAAGTGGGAACTTGCTGTTAGGGCACTATCTTTAGGCCATGTACGATCAGCAGTGAATGTAATTTTGAATGTTTATTTCAGGGTTACGTGCCACTGTTTGTGAACGCAACAGCTGGTACCACAGTATATGGAGCATTCGATCCCATCAACGATATTGCCGACATCTGTGAGAAGTACAACCTGTGGTTACATGTGGATGTAAGTTTGATTCAAATATATACATGCATTTCCAATTAGTGCTTTCAGAATTCACTGAAATGGTAACTAAATAGATGAATATGTGACCCTGAACCACAAAACCAGTCTTAAGTCGCTGGGGTATATTTGTAGCAATAGCCAAAAATACATTGTATGGGTCAAAATGATCCATTTTTCTTTTATGCCCAAAATCAGTAGGATATTAAGTAAAGATCATGTTTCATGAAGATATTTTGTAAATTTCTTACCGTAAATGTATCAAAACTTAATTTCTGATTAGTAATATGCATTGCTAAGAACTTCATTTGGACAACTTTAAAGGCGATTTTCGCAGTATTTCGATTTTTTTGCACCCTCAGATTCCAGATTTTCAAATAGTTGTATCTCAGCCAAATATACAAACCATACATCAATGGAAAGCTTATTTATTCAGCTTTCAGATGATGTATAAATCTCAATTTCGAAAAATTGACACTTAAGACTGGTTTTGTCGTCCAGGGTCACATATAATAAATGGTGCATTGATTAAATGAATTAATGCTTCTGAAATCATTCAGTCAATGGTGTTTGTACATGTCTAGGGTGCTTGGGGTGGAGGACTGCTGATGTCCAGGAAACACCGTCACAAGTTAAGCGGCATTGAGAGGTATGCAAAAATCACACGAGATGAGGTGCTAAAATTACTGTATATCGAAATAAATGTGCAGTGTGACCTGAAAACCCACATGTCTGTTTCAGAGCAAACTCAGTCACATGGAACCCTCATAAGATGATGGGTGTACCACTGCAATGCTCAGCCATCCTGGTTAGAGATAAGGTGAGACAGTAAACAGTCAAACGACATAAACAGTCAGGATTTATCACACACTAGGGCCCCATTAACATTTGCCTTGGAAAAGTCTGTCTATATACATGACTGCTAAAAAGTTTGGGGTCAGTAAGATTACTTTTTTTTCAGCAAGGACACATAAAACTGATCAGGGCTGCGTTTCTCGATAACGATTGGTCTTAGCGCTTAAGAGCGTTTTCTACGAGTAATATTACGAACGTTCGTTATTGTTTCACGTGCATTTCCCAAAAATGCACTTAACACAATCGCACATAGCTGTACTTTAAGTGCTACTTAGGAGTCGCTATCCGTTGGTCAAGTGCTGAAATGTCAATTTATAGAATGGCTTGTATTTGTAGTACACGCTCGTTTATTTAAATGTTAACCTAATGCTGCGTTCCAGACAGCTCAGATAATATAATATAACATAATATAATTTACATTTAGTCATTTAGCAGGCGCTTTTATCCAAATCGACTTACAAATGAAGACAATGAAGCAATCAAAACCAACAAAAGAGCAACAACATGCAAGTGCTATGACAAGTCTCGGTTAGCCTAACACAGTACACGTAGCAATGTTTTATTTTATTTATTTTTTAAAGAAAACGAGTAGATAGAATATAGAAAAAAGTAGCCTAGTGTTTTTTTTTTTAATTGTTTTTTATTTTTTATAAGAAACAAGTAGATAGAATAGAAAAAAAATAAAGCTAGTGTTAGTTTTTCAAGAAAAGCTAGCAGAATAAATATGCAATTGATAGAGGGTCAAGTGTCTCTGTGTGTGTGTGTGTGTGTGTGTGTGTGTGTGTGTGTGTGTGTGTGTGTGTGTGTGTGTGTGTGTGTGTGTGTGTGTGTGTGTGTGTGTGTGTGTGTGTGTGTGTGTGTGTGTGTGTGTGTGTGTGTGTGTGTGTTCTTGTAAGACCCACAGAGTGAGGACCAGATGTCCCCACAAGAATAGTAAAACCTAACATTTTTGACTTTGTGAGGACATTTGGCCGGTCCTCACAAGGCAAATAAATTATTAAAAATACTGAATGAAGTTTATCTCAAAATGTAAAAATGCAAAAAGGTTCCTGTAAGGGGTAGGTTTAGGTGTAGGGTTGGTGTAGGACAATAGCACATACAGTAAGTACAGTATAAAAACCATTACGCCTATGAAAGTCCCCACAAGTATAGAAATACAAAACGTGTGTGTGTGTGTGTGTGTGTGTTTTTTTGAGTTTATCCCTATTTTTCCCAGTCTTTGAAGCGTGTTTCATACATTATTTCTTTTATTGGGTTTTTTCCCCCAATCATTTAATTTAAATGTCTATTTTTTGTTTTCTGCCATTTTTAATTATTTCATTTATAAATTCATTAAAAAAAAAATAATAATAATAAAGTGTACAATAAAGTACAATCAAAAGCTTTAATTATAATCACATTGATTGCACTTGGTGTAATCTGCCAACTGTCCTGCAGGTGACCTCATAATTCCGTCTTCTTACGATGCACGTAGGGCTTTACGATCACTCCAGAGTACTCGTAGATCTACGATGATTTTCAAGTGCTACTTAAGTTATGATGCTTTTGGGAAACAGACTGTAATATTAAGATCAGTCGTACAATCGTTTTTACGAACTTCTTAGGCTTACGATGCTTTTGGGAAACGCAGCCCAGAAGTGACAATAAAGACATTTGTAATCTTACAAACGATTTCTATTTCAAATCAGTGCTGTTCTTTTGAAGTTTCTATTCATCAAGGAGTCCTGAAAAAAATCAGTTTTTCAAAAAAAAAAAAAAAATCATTAGCACACCTGTTTTCAGCATTGATAATTAGCAGAAATATTTCTTGAGCAGCAAATCAGCACATCAGAATGATTTTTGAAGGATCATGTGACACTGAAGACTGGAGTATAATAATGTTGAAAATTCAGCTTTGCATCACATAAATAAATTACATTTTATATATAATATATTCAATTAGAAAACATATAATATTTCTCAATATTTTTGTTCTTACTGTATTTTTGATCAAATAAATGCAGCCTTAGTGAGCAGAAAACACTTCTTTCAAAAACATTAAAAATCCTGTACAAGTCTAAAGAAGATCAAAAATCTTGGATATGCAGATACGCACCAAACTCATTTGTATAAATGTGTCTGCTAAATGAATTTATGTAGATCAAGTCAATTCAAATGCGTTTAAAGTTTAGCTATACAGCTACTGATCACAGGAGTTGTGTTTCTGTTGCAGGGCATTCTGCAGGGCTGCAACTCCATGTGCGCTGGATACCTCTTCCAACCAGACAAACAGTACGACGTGACCTACGACACCGGCGACAAGGCCATCCAGTGTGGCAGACATGTAGACATCTTCAAATTCTGGCTCATGTGGAAGGCCAAGGTGGGTCACAACAGCTGCTGTTATGCCATGTCAAATTAATATACTGTATATAGTGCTTTTCACAATACACATCGCTTCAAAAACAGCTTCACAGAAAATGATAATGATGTATCTTAATATCTTCATGCCTTTTAGTTGCATTATATAGAGCTGGGTGATAATATAGTTTATATTTTGTGACAAAATAAACAATCAACCAGGTATTTGCAAGTATATATGAGTATACTGTACGTATGTGGATAAAGTTGGACATACTTATATGTCCAACTTTATATATAGAGCTGGGTGATACATTTTGCAACAAAATAAAAAAATTAGGTTGCTGAGATTTGCTATATACTATATGTTGCTTTATATATATACTGTATATATGCAAAGAACGTTGGATATATTATCTGCAATAATACTGCAGCAATATAAACAATCACAAAGCCAAGATTTGCTATACAGTACATTTCTTTAAATATATATTGTATATATTATACTGTACATTATGTATTATGTATGCCAGTAAAGTGGTATATATGCACTATATTCCCACATTTTAAAATAAAAACAATTATGTGGCTACAGCAATGAGTGTTTTGCTGAGAAACACACATTTTTATTCTGACGTGAATTTTATCCATGCAGGGCACAATTGGGTTTGAGCAGCATATTGACAGATGTCTGGAGCTTTCTGAATATCTCTACAATAAAATCAAGAACCGTGAGGGATATGAAATGGTCTTTGAGGGCCAGGTTTGTATCAGGCACATGCATACTTAAGTTTAGATTGAAAAAACTGCTTACCTAATACTGAATGTAATGACTTTACTTATTGCTTGCTTTTGTTCTCTGCAGCCCCAGCACACAAATGTTTGCTTCTGGTATATTCCCCCAAGCTTGCGCAGCATGCCACATGGAGACGAACGAAGGGAGAAACTACACAGGGTACTTCATTTCAATTATACAAAACAAGAGTAACAAGCACACAAACTGTTAGTGATCAAAACTAATTGTACAAATCTTGTTTCAAATCAGTGGTTTTGACGCTTTTATCAAAGAGTCATGTGATTTCAACAGATGACAAATTTAACACATTTTAAAATTACAAGGATTCCATTTTGGTTTCCCCAATTAAACGTTAAACTCAGAACAGTCCTTAAAGAGTAGTTCAGTCAAAAATTCACTCACCCTCAAGTTATTCAAGTTGTATGAGTTTGTTGGATCAGATTTGGAGAAATGTAGCATCACATCACTTGCTCACCAATGGATGCTCTGCAGTGAATGGGTGCCGTCAGAATGAGAGTCCAAACAGCTGATAAAAACATCACAATAATCCACACCACTCCAGTCCATCAACTAATGTCTTATGAAGTGAAAAGCTGCATGTTTGTAAGAAACAAATCCATCATTCTGGCTAAAATATGAGTCTATAATCCATAATAACACTTAATTTCATCTGAATCAGGAGAGAAATGTGCACAGATCAAGACAACAAGAGATCGACTTTTTCACTGGAGGAAGTGTTATTATGGATTATGGACTTGTGTTTTAAAGTTAAGTTTAAAGTTAAAACAAGATATTAATTAATGGACTGGAGTCATTGCTTGTGGATGTTTTTATCAGCTGTTTGGACTCATTCTGACGGCACCCATTCACTGCAGAGGATCCATTGGTGATGTGATGTGATGCTACATTTCTCCAAATCTGTTCAGATGAAGAAACAAACTCTTTCACATCTTGAATGGCCTGAGGATAAGGAAATTGTCAGCAACTTTTCATTTTTTGGTGAACTGTTCCTTTAAAAGGACATTTTTTCTTAGTGTGAAGAAAATTGTACTAATCTAAAGAAGCCTTTTCACTACAAAGAACCAGGAAAAGTCCCTGGATGTTAAAGGATCTTCAAGGAACCATTGATGCCAGAGTATAATGCTGTTGATCTGGTGAACCCATGTTCTTTAATGCCATTTAATTATTCGTAGATTACATAATAACACTTTCATGAAAATATTTGCAATTAGTTTGTAGAGGATGTCATCATATGTACACATTTGGGTTGTCTTTTCATTCCATTTACTCCGTTTTGAGTCAGCATGTGCCACCAGTTTATGGTTTTTCCAGTGCTTTGAAACAATGAATCATTTTACAAAGAAAATTGGTTCAGCTGAGCTTCATTTCTCCCATCGCAACAAACTTGTGTCATAATTATTCTCCCGTCTCCCCTGCAGGTGGCGCCGAAGATCAAAGCACTGATGATGGAGTGCGGCACAACCATGGTAGGATACCAACCACAGGGAGACAAGGTCAACTTCTTCCGAATGGTCGTCTCCAATCACGCCGTCACCAAGTCTGACATTGATTTCCTCATCGATGAGATCGAGAGGCTGGGTCACGACCTGTAACTAAGAGCAGAGACCTGCAGCTCTGTGTCTATATTCAAGGCTCAGGCGTCTCGACAGGACGGTTGCCTGGTCTACACATTTAATGGCTGTGTTTCAACGTCGTATTGTGGTCCAATATGTTCTGTCCTTCTTCTCAATGTCTTTAGATCTTTAACTTACAGATTACGTAGCCCGTATAGCTAAACGGTCACATTTTAACATAGTTTAAGTCCATTGGGATCGTGTGTAACAGTCGGTGCTTGGGTTTGTAAATACAATATAAAGACAAGCAAAGACGCGCCACCCTTTTAATGAAGCTCGAACCCCTTTCTGTGTAGTAGTGGGGTCTGTGTGTAAACCAGTGGTTGATCTGTATTTTAGTGTTGTGTTTCCTAAACTAACCTTGTAGTAGGTCATGTAAAGTGTTTAATCAACACCTTTGTGAGGTGAAACATAAGTATTCAGTTTTCAGTTTGAAATGTACTGATATAAATCTATAAACAAAGACTTTATTTATATTGTGAGCCAACGGTGTTCAAAGGTATTTCTCTCATTCGTAACGGTTCTTCATTTGTATTTAAAGGAGACAAGTTATATATAATCAAACAAGTTTAGGCTAATGTTTATGGTCCAGTAGTGTACTTGTGAGCCAAAGACAGAACTAGTGCCATACATTTTACAATATACTCAATATTCTTTGAAATAAACAAGCGTATAAATTATAGTATAAATCTATACACATTTATTTACATATGAATATATTGTATATGTTTGTCGTTGAGGCCCTTAAATCTGTGCAATCAGTGCGTTAGTGTTATAATGTTATCATGTGTATCTTTGACTGAATGTTATAAGCAATCCTATCAATTATATGAAGGTAGATAGTTACCAGATGTATAGTACTAATTATTGATATTCAACTCAGGCGATTATAGCATCATATTTAAAAAAAAAAAAAAAAAGAGAGAGAAGAAATAAGAGAAAACAATACAGCAAAAAGCACAAACTTCGAAGGAAGGCTGGAAATGTCCTCAGGATGCTGGAAGATTGTGTTCATGTTCATACTTATTAAAAGTTTATTGCTATGCGGTATTTAGATTCAGCTGTTGTCTTTGGAACATGTGAAAGATGACTGTTTGTTTCATGTGTGTTCAAAGCGTTTTTGACAAATGCACAATAATCTTTTTCCTCTATTGCTGTAAATGGTTGACTGTACATGTTGAATGTGAGGAGGGCGATCTGGTCTCCTCAGTAAGGCTGGCACTTTAAAATGCAATCACATTATATGTAAACTGTTATTAACACATGTACATGGCACAATAAAAAATCTATTAAAGTATAAGAATGTTCTGTTAGTCGTCTTTTTAAAATGTAAAAATCTTGCACCTTTATTTTAAAGCATATAATAAACTCGCACTTCACACTGAGTTTGTTTGTGTTTTCTTGTATTTCATTCTTATTTTAAACCAGCTGCTCTCAGGCACTAGAAGGTATGTCATAATGACAATATTCAATTATTTCAAAATATATACAGAAAAAAAACACCAAAAAGTGTATTTGCTCAAATTTATTTCAAAATATGTTTATGGAATATATTTATTTATTCTAGCAATATATTATCAGCCATTGAAAGTATATTTAAAAAATCCACATTTGCATTTAAGCCTAAATGTGACCCTGTACCACAAAACTAGTCATAAGTAGCATGGATATATCTATAGCAATAGCCAACAATACATTGTATGGATTTTTTTTTATGCCAAAAATCATTAGGATATTAAGTAAAGATCATGTTCCATGAAGATATTTTGTAAATTTCCTAAATACATCAAAACGTCATTTTTGATTAGTAATATGCATTGCTAATGACTTCATTTGGACAACTTTAAAGGCGATTTTCTCAATATTTTGAAATATTTATTTAATTATTTGTACCCTTAGATTCCAGATTTTCTACAATAGCTGTATCTCAGCCAAATATTGTCCAATCCTAACAAACCATACATCAATGGAAAGCTTATTTATTCAGTCTAAACAAATAGATTATACATCTTAACATTGGTTTTGTGGTCCAGGGTCACAAATGCAGGCTAAATACATGCTGTAAAAAGCTTCACTCTTTGCAACATATATTTAGCACATATTCATATATTTTGGCGAAAGACACTATAAACCCTTTTTAATAACTAAAATCTGAAAAAATACTATGAAAGTGCCCTCAAAAAATATTGTGGCAACAAATACTTAACAAATAATGGTGTAAGTTTATAATAGGCCTACCTTTGCACTTTGATATATATATATATATATATATATATATATTAATACCAAATGATTAACCTATGGTATTCTTATGCAATGAAATTACCATGGTATTAGAAAAATATAAATATAATGCTATTATAATTGCAATATTATAATGCTACTATATAAAAAAAGTCATACCATATTTAGATACCATGGTCCCCATAAAACATTACCATGTTACTATGTTCAAAACACTGTACAAGGTACTTTTTGTCATTTGGATCACAAGAAGTAAATGTAAAAATTATACAAAGATCAAAGAAAAGCTGTAAAACTATTTGCAAAAGTTACAGTCTATTTAACATGGCTTTTATCACGTTTTTCGGTTGTCTACTCTACACTATAGTTTCCTGTTCTGTGTATTATCATTTATTTGCCACAAGAAGGCAGCACATCTACAGTGTGACACAAAAATGAAGCCTTTGGAAGGATGTTGCACACATTTGACTTCCTCCAGGGGGCGCTGTTTGATCTCTGCTGTTTGTCAGGAACTAAATTACATGGCAATATGCCCCCTAGTGGACAACATAAAATCAAACCCTAATCGATACATAAATTAACATTTTGTAAAATTAGACTGCTATTTAATCAAGCCAGCAAATACTCCCAACTTCTATATCTAACGTTTGGAGATTTAAAAAGTTATGCATTATTTGTATTGACAGAGTAAATGCAAATACTACAGAAAAAGACATTCATGAAGAAGACTGGCTGTCCCAAAAAAGGTTTCTGTTAACTCGAGAACAGCTCCGTGAATCATTCAGATAAGTTTGTGCACGGTTCGAACAACTCTTCAAAAAGATCCGACTCTCATGAATGATTCGTTCACGAATTCGACATCGTTACTGTGCCTTCTATCTTGGTTGTATATCTTATCGTTCACATGCATTACACTTAGAAATTAGAAATAAACCATGATTTCTTTTTTCATAATATGACAAAAGGCTCTCTGCAGCCTCACCTGTGCGCCACATAAGCACGAGCCCTCCTTCTTGCACTGCCACGTCATTCACCGCCGTCGAGACTCCGACGTGTCCACAAAACCGGCTGGTGGGAGAGAAACAATTAAAACGGATAATATTCTCACCGGTGATACGGAGCGGGGATTATGGGGGGATCACAGAGCGTGGAAATTCCCGGAGGTGGTTCGGAGGGCTATCACGTTCTCAGAGTGAGTGTGTTTGTGGAGTGCGTCTCTTGGTTTCTCCCTTTCACTCATGCCGTACATCGCGTGTCGCTAGTGGCACAAAGTTCAAATCGAGGCCGGGGATGTCAGTGCGGCCTGTTAACCGTGGCTAAATGCTAATGTGGCTAAACGAAAATCTCTGCTGTTAAATGTAGATATAATGCACGGGAGCTTTCATCATTTGACATGCAAACACTGATACCTTTTAAAAAGCACATCTTCGTTTATCCTACTGTACAATGTGTTTTTTTTCTATACGTTAATTGTTGTTGGATGGACAGTTGAAGAAGCTTACTAACGTTGCATGTCATGATGCTCTACTGTTTAAATGTTTAGTTTTAATTTGTCACAACTCGAATTGGCCCAACTTAAAGCAGTTTGCTTATGATCCTCGTGAAACATGTAGGAAATGAGACGCATGTTCCTACACGCATCTGTGTTTTTTGTTTGTTTGTTTGTTTTTTATATAATTGGGTGCATGTATGCATGACTGCTCAATGGTTGACACCTCAGTCGGGAATCTGATAGAAAGGTTAAGTGTCTACTTTGGCATTTACTTGTTGCAAAGCTTATTATTTCATGATCTATGATTATATGCCAGTTTGGAGTTTTTCTAGACGATTGTAATGTTTGTTTTTGGTTTAAATAGGTCATTCATTGGTTCTATTTGAATATTAAATGGGGTGTTTTCTGTGTTCTACAGGTGCAGGAGAATTCTCCCGGTCACAGAGCAGGTCTCGAACCATTCTTTGACTTCATTGTGTCCATCAACAACTCCAGACTGGTAGGTTCGTTGCACATGGTGAGGGTCATTTTTTCAGCTATCTATTGGAAATTTGGTTTATGTATTGAATAACTGTGTAATAACGACAATCGTGGGATAATCCAGTGAGTTAAACTCATTATAAATGAAAATCTGACATTATCCAATGCCTTAAAGACTATGAACAGTAAAACTGACAGTTCTGACTCTAAAATTTGATTGGCTTCAAATGTGGTTCATCCATTGTAAAACTGATATGTACACCTGGACCACATGCCGTAGACTATGAGTATAGTGATAGTAGAAATGTGTCAACCATATATGTTGTTTTTGCTCCCCCCCCCCCCCCAAGAACAAGGATAATGACACGTTGAAAGACATACTGAAGGCTAGTGTTGAAAAACCTGTGAAAATGCTGGTGTACAGCAGCAAAACCCTGGAGCTGCGGGAAGCTACTGTTACTCCCAGCAACATGTGGGGCGGTCAGGGTCTTCTGGGGGTCAGCATCCGCTTTTGCAGCTTTGAGGGAGCCAATGAGAACGTCTGGCATGTTTTGGTGAGTAAATGAAAGAGTGCTGAATGCAATCAAAGAAAGCTGAAGGCATGGGTTATTTACACTGCATATTTTGTACGGGTGGGGTAGCGTTTGATGAAAATAGCATGTTTGCTTTGACCTCATTTTGATTAACAACTTCTGGTCAATTAGTCGTAATTCGGCAAAGATTTTGAAAAGGGCGTGTTCTTGTAAAACAGACCGGTCGGTCGAGCTGTAAGATGAAATGCAAGCCTCGCATGAGTTTTTTTCATGCATAATTTACCTGGTTTTGTAGGAAGTGGAGCCAAATTCTCCAGCAGCATTAGCAGGTTTAAGACCACACACGGATTATATCATCGGAGCAGACACAGTCATGAACGAGGTACGTTTCTCTCTTCATTTCCAACTGTGTTGACATACAGTGTACAGACATACAGAAATGTGCTAGAGTTCTAAAGTACATGTGGTTTTTTTGGTTTTGGATAAATTATCAAAGAATGTCACTCTCTGTAGCTCAAATATAGATTAAAATTATGGTTTGCAAACAAACGCTGGTTTTTCAGACTCCACAGAAAAGAGCTGAAATGACCAAAAATTGTTGTGGTCATTATCCTATAATAATATAAAAAGACTAGTTCTAATTTTTAGCAGTGCATGTTATTATATTAGAAATATTATATTAGAAACATTTGTTTTTTAATAAATGTTATGTTCACTTTGCAAATTCCCCTTTAAAAAAAAAAAAGAAAAGAAAATGAAATAAAATAAGCTGTGAATTACACAGCTAAAATCTAATTTCAAAAATTAATGAGCACAAATTTTCTGGAAAGCAATGGCATATAATGCCAAGCTAATTGCTTTGTAGTTTAACTCAATGCTGGTGGCAGTAGTTATCGTTAACTTAAACTATTAAAAATCATTTTTGGAAAATATCGCTGTGAAAATAAAAAATAATTTATTTTAATATTTTATTCAAATAAAATAAAGTGTTTTAAAATAATAAAAAATGATAAAATTAATGAAACTTAAACTACAATTAAATCTGATAATATTAAAAAACTGCTACTTCAAAATATGAATAATTACTATAATAATATATAAATAACTCTAAAATAAGAAGTCTCTGTGTTAGCCAGCTAGATGGCATTATTTTGATGACAAATCAGCAGAATTTGCTACAATGAACATCACAAAGATCACAGAAAAGCAAATGTTTATGTTGCAAGGTATTAAAAAAATGAATGTTCAAATCATTATGTAAAAAGTTTAGTGGCACAGCAGCACTAACCCAAAAATGCAAATGACTGCTGCTTCAACTGGTTTTTGATTTTTCATTTTGTGTGTGTTGTGCTCTTTCTCCAGTCAGAGGATTTATTCTCATTGATAGAAACCCATGAGGGCAAAGGCCTGAAACTCTACGTCTACAACACTGACACGGACAACTGCAGAGAAGTGGTCATTACACCCAACAGTGCCTGGGGTGGAGAGGGCAGGTGTGTGTGAAACGCTCTCACTTTCTCTGCTTCCTGTCTCTGCGTGCATGTCTGACATGATTATTTCATTCCTTCAGTCTTGGCTGTGGTATCGGTTACGGTTACCTGCACAGAATCCCTACTCGGCCCTTCGAAGAAGGCAAGAAAATCAGCTTCCCCGGACACACCCCCAGTGAGCCCGCCAGCCCGCTGAAGGACGGCTTCACAGAGGTTAGCATGTGTTTCACGCAGTGTATTATGATAGATTTGGTCAGACGTTTGACTTCCGTGATGTTTTGTTTAGGTTCAGTTGTCTGCAGTAACTCCGCCCCCTGTGTCACAGCCTGTTCCCACAGGGCTTGAGGACAGTTTGTCTGGTTTGTCATTCAGCTCTGCCCCGTCCTCAATACCCAGCGAGCTCCACACAGGTGAATTGTTTCTGCTTTTATTTTCTGCTTCATATTTTTCCTACATTGCGCATAATTCATTATATAATTAAATGTTATTAATGCAAAATTTAAAATTGTTGTTATTTCTGGCAGGTGTCCCCACAGTCCCCCTGCTGCCCACTCAGGTGACCCCAGGGCTGGGTCCCCTTCCCATTGTCAACCCCTCCACCACCGTACCAGGTAAAGAACATGCACTCATCTCTGTTTTTTATTAAGTGAATGAAATGCCACAGCAGGTATAATATTCAAATATTGATGTGGCTAAATGATTTTGATTTTGTGTCTTCAGGTTTGATGTCCTTACCGTCTGGCCTTCCTCCCCTTCCAAACTTGCCTAACCTCCCAAACCTAAATCTACAGTTATCGTTAGCTGGAATCAGTGGGTTACCTCCCACTACAGCAGGTACACACACTGAAACTATATTACAGCTTATTCTGACCAATAACCGCCCACTTAAACTGGGTCCTTGCAGTTCCTTAAAGGGATAGTTCACCAAAAAATGAAAATTCTGTCATTAATTACTCACTCTCATGTTGTTCCAAACCCGCAAGACCTTCGTTCATCTTCGGAACACAAATTAAGATATTTTTGATGAAATCCGAGAGCTTTCTGACCCTCCATAGAAAGAACCGCTGATTTCACATGGACTATTTTAACTATGCTCTCGGTACCTTTCTGGACCTTGAATGTGGTAGGACCCTTGCTGTCTGTGGAGGATCAGAAAGCTCTCAGATTTTATCAAAAATGTCTTAATTTGTGTTCCGAAGATGAACGAAGGTCTTACGGGTTTGGAACGACACAAGGGTGAGTAAGTCTTAAAATCAGGTTGATTTAAATTTAAGGTCATAAAAAGTGTTAAATATCTGCAACAGAAGTCCTAATTGTAATTTTAATAGGTCTCAAATTTGGGAACCGAAAAGCAGTAATCCCGGTGTGATATTTATTGAAATTCAAAAGAAAAAGATTTAATTGCATTAACATGAGGGCTGCACATTCAAAGTCAAAATGCAGCGCTGATGTGTGTTCTACAGGCTTGTGCTTTCAGAGCCGTTCACAATCAGTACCGTTCATTTATGCCAAGTAATTGCTCATGATCGACTGTTAAAGAATTATTGCAATGTTTACTTAATGATCATGTTTATATAATGTTGTAGATGGTTGTAATACTGCACATTTTTATTTCCTTCACCTTTTTGAAGCAACTGGAAGTAGTAAAGCATAGATATGTTCAAAATAAGAGTCCTGATGTATTTCAGGCTTGTTTATGATTAAAAGTCCGGCATTGTGCATCTTTTTTATTTATTTATTTTGTTTTCCAGGTTACACAGTAAACTGTATCTGGCATTTAATTCAGTGACAGTTTATTATTGTAAAAACCTAACATGGTTAAAAAACATTTTAATTACTTAAAAAAAAAATACATTAAAGGGGTGGTTGATTGCGATTTCACTTTTTTAACGTTAGTTAGTGTGTAATGTTGCTGTTTGAGCATAAACAATATCTGCAAAGTTACGAAGCTGAAAGTTCAGAGCAAACGGAGATAGTCTTTTTAAAATTATGGCAGTTTAATGCCTACAAAAATGGCTCATAGGGACTACGACGAGTTACTTCCCGGGTTTGTGACGTGACGAACCCAAATAAACCCCGCCCCTGGGAACATGCCGCAAAGGGGGCCATGCTGCGCTGCTTTAGAGAAGAGGAAGTGAAAACTAGGGGTGCATGTAAAAATCTATTCATATATGAATCGCAATTCTGTCTTCTAACAACTCTAATGGATTCACAAGTTTCAAAATCGGTGTTCTAAAGCAGTGGTTCTTAATAATGTTCCTCGCGTCCCCCTGCTTCTCTCTCTCTCTCTCTCTCTCTCTCTCTCTCTCTCTCTCTCTCTCTCTCTCTCTCTCTCTCTCTCTCTCTCTCTCTCTCTCTCTCTCTCTCTCTCTCTCTCTCTCTCTCTCTCTCTCTCTCTCCCTCTCTCCAATTATACACTTATTTTCACATATCAATGAGAAGCGTGTGATTGCCGTGCTGTATTAAAGCTTTAATCAGGATAAAACCGTATATTAAAAGCTAACAGAAGCAGTTGCATTTACAAATAACAGCGTATCTAAAATTATGAGACAACAACAAACAAACATGCCATTAAGAGCCGTGCTTGCACAGGTTCTGTGCGATCCTCTTCAATAATATTTTCTGGGTCTCAATTGGGCTCAAATTGATAAGTAATATAGATGACACCATTGTTTACAATACAACCGGTGCACATGGCACTGAGCTGAGGGGCGGGATGTTTAGATGTGCACTCGGCGGTTTAGTGAATCACAACACACTGAGCCAGCTAACCAATCTGAGCCCATCACGTATTTCTGAGGGAGGGGCTTCAGAAAACCAGGAAATCATCAGAGCGTTTATCAGAGAAGGGACAGAGCGATGTAGAATAAAGGTAAATTATGTGAAAAATAATGTTTTTTATAAATAAAATAGATTTTTTTTTTTTTTTCAGATAGTTGCCAAGACAACATTTCTCATTCTCATTTCAGTTGAAATACTAAAATAACTAAAACATTTGGGGAAAAAAAAAAAAAAAAAAGCTATGTAGGCATAATTAGGGGAAAAACAAACAAAAAAGTAATAAATATGACCGAGCACACTACAAAGAAAATTATTATTATTAAAACTGTACAATTAAAATGAAAACAGAAAAATAATAATAAATGTATTGATTCAACATATTACCAGTTGATAAGTTGGGACATAAACCAATTTCATTACATATACTCAAATACGCAAGAGAAATTTTATTTAATATTACTTGCAGTTCCCATTTTGCTAATAAGCAGTGTTAAAACCTTGTTGATTGTGTGCTGTGGCCTGTTTAATCAAGTAAAGGTATCTGAGATGCATGATTTATTTTGAGATCTGTTCTGAATAGATATACTGTATTAATTTTATTTGTGCAGATCCTTAATAATGTCTTAAAAAGCCTTAAATTTAATTTCAAAAATCCTGCAGAAACCCTGTGTAAAGTAACAGCCATAGATAATCAATAATCAGCAGTTTTAATAAAGTCACAGAAATTTTAACAGGTTTTTCACTCTCTCTGCAGGTTTGCCTCCTCTCCCGCCTCTGAACCTGCCCGGCATCTCTCCTCTGCCCATGCACACCGTTCTCCCTTCCACACTTCCCAGCATGCCCGGGGTCACGCTGCCATCTTCCCTGGCACCATCTGACCACATCCCGCCCGTCTCTTTAGCTGCGGAGCAAACTCCAGCGCTCATACTGGATGCCACGCTCAGCCCTGCGGTCAAAGACACGTCTTCAGAGAAGCCTGCTGCGACGGAGACGACGGATGCGCAGGCGGCCCCAGAGTCCTCGTAACGGCCAGACCGGGGCCGGAGGGCGTCCCTCCGTACGTCTCTTGTATTTATTCAGTACAAAAAGATTCCAGTGTGTGAACACGCACACAGAGATAAATACGGTTCTGTTGAGAGACGCCAGCATCTGAGAGTAAAGACGTGAACGGCTAATATTAAAAAATACACTTAAAAAAAACTGAGAAGGCCGTATGTCTGGTTTGCGCTCTCCTCAGAATCGGTGCCATCTCGTGCTTTTTCTTTCTGTATATCCTGTAATCAAATTTCAAATGTTAGTATAGCATTCCCTGTAATTATCAATTGCTATGTGATTTTACAATTTAATGTCTGACTTCTTTCTTTCTTTGCACCGTTTGTTTCGAATGCTTTGATTTCCTCAGAAACAACTCTATTCATGGTCAGACTGGGCTCTGGGCCTCTGTCTCTCTCTCTCTCTCTTTCTCTCGTGTGCTCTCACACACTCTCTGTATGATAGCTCTGCCGTCATGATGAACGGAAACAGTTACAAATGCACTGCAGGGCTGAATGTGCGCTTGTGCAGTTTGAAGATTGTGAAGGAATCTCTTATTCAAACATACACAAGCAATAAACTACCCAGTTTTACACTAGGGCTGTCTCTGTGTCTCCTTAATTTGGTATAAATTACATAGGTTTAAATATAGTCTGCATGAAATCACATCGCAATTCCTTGCTTTTACAATAGTCAAGCAATAAAGGTTTTCAGTGTTCATTTTTAGATGGCAGGTTGGATAAGGATGTGTGTGGGCATACAGTTAGAAGGTCATCACAAAATAAACCCATCGATGATCAGGCCCCTGATGTAAAGCTGAAATCTTTAACCACTGACTGCCACAACTGATGCATCAGAATCAAGTATTCTAGAAAGCAGTATGAAATGTACACATTGCTGAATCAACACTTGTTTTACACATTTCACTTAATGCTTAAAAACTAAAATGTACATCATGAACAAAGATAATCTGAAGATGGAACCTGGTAGAATGTTTAATCAGGCAAGCAGTTATTGGTACTGAAAATGACAACTATTGGCTGGGTCAATGTCATGTAGTTCTGTGATTCTCGGCCTTTTGGAATCGGTAGCTAAGATTTTTCTATACACGGTATCTCTTTATACAACTTCATTTACAGCAACTGTAAGAGTTGCAATATACACCAGTCAACATCAAACCTAAAACCAAAATGTGTTCTTGTCTTAGGACAGCTTTGATGAACTTTTTTGATCAACTTCAAATGTTGACTACTGTATAATAGAATCGTTACAATTTCATAATTCTGGATTTTTCAAAAGATTCACTTTTTATAAATTTGCATTGTTTCCAGTTGTTCGAGATTATATATATTTTTCCAAGTTACGTTAAATTAAAACATTTCCGTGGCTTTCCTGGTCTGGAAATCACTTTTTAAAATTCCCACACTTACACTCTCAAGGTTCTTGGTTCTTAAAAATCATAGTTGTTGAGGGAACACATTAAAATAAGTCTATATACGGTTCTTCCTTTGTAGTGGTTTTAGTTTGTTTGCTCATCTTGCATCATGTTAAGTCATCTCGTGGCTCCCTGGTTGAGAACCACTTACGTACTTTAAGAATTTCTGGTAATAGACACAAATAAAACAAGCATTTAGGAAATGCTATTTAACAACAGTTCTCCTCCCACAGCCCTGAAAAAACAGGAATTATCAAGGATTTTAAAAATGATTTCCAGACCTGGAAAACTCATGGAAATCATTTTTTGTACCATGATATTATTTAAAGACATAAATATACAGTTAAATGAAACCACAGACATTTCTATAGTGAATATTTGCCTACCTATGCTCAGCTTTACAATATTTCAACAAATATGTCTTTTAAATATAATTATTACTCGGCTGACTTTTGATTCTGTCCAGCAAGAGCCCTGAGAGCAAACAAATAACAGCAGCTCTGATGTTACAAGAAACTGTCCAAGAAAGCACATGTATATTTTCAAAAATGTTTATTTCTCTTTTGGCTACATTCTCTACAATCGCAGCAGCACTTGGAGACAGATCACCATATTATGTTGAGCTGAAAACTGCTTCTGGGGTTGAAAGAGTATTTAGAGAGAGGAAACAACAAAAGCTGAGATTCGTCCCCTGAAAACAGACTCTGGAAGCTTCGAGCGTGGTCCGGTCCACGTCGTTCGGAGATGCTGGCCTTACTCAGGCTCCGGGATCAGCGAGGGTTGCTAAGCAACATGACAGCACTGGGTCTGGGAATAAAGGGGTTAATGAACAAGGGTGGGGTGGGGTGGGGTCCGGCCCACCTTCCGTCTGTTGTCAATCATCGCTCACATCACACACACACACACACCTCATTCACAACCACAATGGAGGTTTATTCATGCTGTTTCCTGGTAAATCAAATTCGTATTTGGTCTGAATCATAATCTGAGTAAATCGTGAAACTAAAAGCAACGTCAGGGTGCAGCGAGGCAATGATGCCGCATCAGACAACAAAAGTCTCCAACAAACTGAGAAAATATGAAACCCTGCACAGGCTAGATTCATTAATGTACTCGTATGTGATGTTTGAGATCTGCTATAGGAGGTTTATTCTACTGAGATGATTTCACGGATTCTCCCCCTACATGCAGGACAAACAGGTGAATCTCATGAAACTGGTCAACGACATGTCCAGGTCATTTTCCACTCCAAAATCTAAAGAAGCCTATTTTATTTGGGTGAAAATTACTCACTGTAGTACACATTGTATATACACATAGCATTTATTATATTGCCTTTAACTCATGCTGATGTAAATAAAACGTACTTTAAAAAGCATACACACACACACGCACACTTTATCCATTCCCCTCACAGAACACGTGCGTGTGTGTGTGTGTGTGTGGACATGAGACAATTTTCATGACAGTTAAACTATTACAGGGAACGAATTTCTACAACATATATATATATACAAATATCTTTATACACATTATATAAAATGAAAAAATATATATTTACATCAGCATATATAGTGTGTATGTGTGTATATACTGATGTAAAATAAACACATACATGTGTGTCCACTCACACACATTGAAATACATAATTTTTATAAAACAATATAAAAATACTACATATTATGTATATATATATTTTTTTTAAATGCTTAACTGTCATGAAAACTGACAAAATCTGCATTAAAAAAAACAAAAAAACAATTTATTTCTTTCACGTAAATTAAGCAACTTTTTTCCCCTTGATTTTGGGGTGAAATGTGACCAGGACATTTTTGGTGAGATTCACCCATCCACATTTTGCAAATATTAAGCCCATTTAAACAAACTGACATTTTTCATACATGTTACTTTGAAGTAAAATAGACACAGCATTTTTGTAACACTCACACCTTGCAATCTGTGCCTAACACATGTATGTTATGAACAGCCAACATATAACGCTGTGGCGTAAAACATCCATTTACAGGCGCACACACACAAATTCTCATACAGACACTATTGTGTCACATTAAAACACTCATTCTTCTATTTCCAATCACACTACAATTAATTGTCTCTAAATTTCACATTTACACAAAACGAAACACCCCGTTACAGAGGCGTAGCTCAGGGAGGATATCAACAAGAAGCTAAAACGTTAGCGCGACCCTCCCAAATCTACTCCACAAAATGCCTTGTGTAAAAAACAAATATCCATTTTCAAATGGTTCTAGCTCTGACTGACATCTGGATCCACACAGGAAATGACATCAGCCATTCCTGCCCCAATATCAATGGCAGTCACTGTGGCCGCTGTGGGCGGGTCCTACAGCTCACATATATAGCTCCTCCCCCTTCCTGTCCACCCCGAGGTGATGAAGGGAGGGAACTCGTCATCAGAACCGTCAATCAAGATCAATCAGCCAATCAGTAGGAGATGATTCCTGAAGAGGCGGGGCTTGCGGGCGTGGCCTGCAAGTTCCCAGACGAATTGGATCGTCTCATGTGAGGAAGAAGGTACGAGTCGCTGCCCAGCTGGTGGACGTCAAAGCGATCCTCCTTCCTGTAAGCCAGACAGCGGCGGATAAACGCCTGCGGAGCACAAGAAAAACTCAGACCGTGGTTTCCACTAGTGGGCGCCCAATATATTGTCAAGGTCGATATTTGGCATTTTTCAAATATCGGCACTGGCCGATGTGTGAGGCAGGACTTTTATTTTGACGGCGCTGAACAGTAATACATTTACATTACATTTAATCATTTAGCAGACGCTTTTATCCAAAGCGACTTACAAATGAGGACAATGGAAGCAATCGAAAACAACAAAAGAGCGATGATATGCAACCGCTACAACAAGTCTCAGTTAGCTTAATGCAGTATACACAGCAAGGTTTTTTTTTATTATACAATAAATAAAGAAAACAGATAGAACAGAAAAAGAATAGAGCAAGCTAGTGTTAGAGGCCTTTTTTGCTAGTTGTATAATAAATAAAAGAAAACACATAGATAGAATACAAAAAGATTAGTTGTTGTTGTTTTTTTTAAGAAAACAAGCAGTAAATGAATAGAGTGCAAGTGTAAAAGGGACCAGTTTGGAAGCCAGTGCTAATTCTTTTCGGCTCATTAAATATTAATCTTGATGTGCGTTCTGGATTAATTGTAAAGGTTTGATAGATCCTCCTGGAAGACCTGCCAAGAAAGCACTGCAATAGTCCAGTCTGGACAGAACAAGATGTTCCGACAGAAAGGGCCTGATCTTCTTGATGCTGAATAAAGCAAATCTGCAGGACTGGGCAGTTTAGCAATGTGGTCTGAGAAAGTCAGCTGATCATCAATTATAACTCCAAGGTCTCTGGCTGTTTTTGAAGGAGTTATAGTTGATGTGTCTAGCTGGATGTTGAAATTGTGATGAAATGATTGGTTTGATGGAACCACAAGCAGTTCTGTCTTAGCAAGGCTGAGTTGAAGGTGATGGTCCTCCATCCAGCAAGAGATGTCTGTTAGACGAGCAGCTTATAAATACGCATTTATATCATTTACACGCATGTCTCAAACTGACCTTGGCCTCGTTGCTCGCCACAGGTTTGGCAGGAAACTGCACCTCGGTGGCTTTCAGGATGGTGTTCTCTTGAAGGATGTCTTGCTGGGATTGATTGTGGCCAAACGGCTACAGAACAACAAAAGATTCAATGCGGCGTCATCCTAAAATGCTTTTTACATCAGTAGCTCTGCGTGGCTGTAGTTTCTAAATTTGCCTCACCTTTCGTCCATACAGGCACTGGAAGAAAATAACGCCCACAGACCACACGTCTACTTTATTAGAGATCTTTGGAGGTTCTTTACCAACGACAAAACACTCTGGTGGCAAATACCTGAAACATCAGAACATTTCATTTCCATTAGAACATTTAACCCTATAAAGCCCTATACATACAGGCCCTGTTTACACCTGGTATTAAGATGCGTTTCGGATCACAAGTAGATGAGGAAGACACATTCCCGTTCACACCTGGTGTTTTAATCTGTCTCTTCTGTCCACTTTCGACAACTTCTGTCATGATTTCTTTTGAGGGGAGGGTCTATGGGCCGGTGTATGTGGGCTTTTTCTGATCTAATGTTATGAAATAAGCTTGCACAATTTACATACGAGCCGAATGCTGTTTATGTTTTATTTATATAAATATATGCTATACATATCAGTCAAAATTGTGTTGAGAGAAAATAAAAACATTAGTCACCTGTAAGCTGTCAGCAAATCCTTTACATTTTACCAGTATTCATAACAGAATAAGAAAAATCTGAAAATATAAGTAGCTATAAAATTACAGCACAAATTATATATATACACAATTATACAATAAAACACAATATAACAGTATTCGTTATAAACAACACAACGCTTTAAATTAATTGTCCTTGCCACAGCGGAACAAAAATATCATTTTTGGTCATAAAGATTAGGAGGAAGACAGCATTTTAAACTGTAAATTTGATACTTACTTTTATTTATGTATACTCACAATAAGAACAAAACTATGCCTTTGTAAAATAAACAGGATATGCTTTCAGCCGTCTCTGTTTCCTTAAACTTGTGGTGCAGCCATAAATATGAAAAAAAATGAAACATTTGGTAAAAATGTCAAACATGTTTCCCCCCCCCCCCCCTTTTTTGTTATTTATTTAACTGAAACACTTCATGTAAGCCTATTTATTTATATCCATCATGGCTGTTCGAGCGCATTCGACCACATGAGCGTCCACACTACGAGCGCAATCCGATCAAATGTGTTTTTTTCCACTGCCTCTGGAAGTGGTCAAAAGTGGACAAGCTCAAAACATTTTAGACCCCATTCACACCTGTATTTAGCATTGTCCACTTGTGATCATTTAAACAAAAATGCATCTTATTACAAGGTGTATACAGGGCCTTAAGTTTTAAAAGTTTCTGTACTAAAGTGTGCAAGTCACATGGACAAATGTATGCTGCTATTTTGTCCTTTCTGGAGCTTTAGAGCACATAAATATTCTTAAATTTCAGGTTCCACAATTAAAACGTGTTTGTAAAGATGTGAGATTGAGTTGAACACTGAAGTAATGTTCTGCAGTGCACTGAACTGACCAGTAGGTCCCGGCTCCCTGCGATGTCAGGTCCATCCCGTCCACACCATAGCTGTCGTCATCCATGATTTTAGACAAGCCAAAGTCTGTGATCTTTATCTCCCCACATGCCGTTCCATCCACCAACAGGATATTTCCTGAGCAACCAAAAACACACTTCCTTTACAGTCTGTGTGACAAATAACCACCAACAGCCATTCTTAAAAAAAGCCTTTCTGCACCAATTCAATGTGCTACATGAATTGCACTAGTGAGTGATACAGCAGTTAAAAGAATAGTTCAGCCAAAAAAGAAAATCTGCTGAAAATTTTGTACAAGAAGTGGAAAATTTAGAGAAATTTAGGACTACATCACTTGCTCACCAATCGATCCTCTGCAGTGAATGGGTGCCGTAAGAATGAGAGTCCAAACAGCTGATAAAAGGCAGTGGTTTAAAGTTAAAATTGTCTTAATAATGGATTTGTTTCTTACAAATATGCAGCTTTTCACCTGACAAGACATTAATTGATGAACTGGAGTGGTGTGAATTGTTTTTATCAGCTGTTTGGACTCTCATTCTGACGGCACCCATTCACTGCAGATGAGCAAGTGATGGAATGCAATGAAGAACTCATCTGCAACTTACCTTGAAAGGGTGAGTAAATTTTCAACTTTTTTTTATTTTTGGGTGAACTATTCCTTTATCATGCGTGTTGCATTCACCTGGTTTCAGGTCGTAGTGGATGATGGGTGGTTTGATCTCATTGAGGTATCGGAGGGCGTTGACTATCTGCATGACGATGGAGCGAGCCTCTTTCTCAGACATCAGCTTGTGTTGCTTCAGATAGAAATCGAGATCATTCCCCTCACAGAACTCGAGAACAGTGCAGAATCTAGAACAGAAACACATTAAGTCAATATCTGTATGGTTGCAAAATCTAGGACTGGTTTATCAGAACAATAGACTTACGTGTCAGTGTCCAGGGAAAAGTAGTCGTAGAGTTTGACTATTCTGGGATGGTCCAGTTGCTTGTGGATTCTATATTCTCTACAGGCATGTCTGGAGTGAACAAAACAACAAATGAGCATGTTCATAAAAGAAAGTGTGAGAGACAGAAAGTGGAAAAAAAGATACATACTTGTGGTAGTTCTCCTTCTTTTCTTCTCTCCAGTTCTTGTTGAGCTGGTGGATCTTCACAGCTGCATATCGCTGCTCAAACAGGTCAAATGCCTTCACACAACAACAACAACATAAACGGGTTAAACAAACCATAATTTCTCACAAAATAAACTCCCTGAAACATAAGCTAAGGTTAATAGAAAATGTATACAGACAGCCATAGAGATCAACTAAGTACTATAAAACAGGGTTTATATTATAATTTAAAAATGGTGTCTTTTATGACATGGCATTTACTGTTTGATAAGAGCATTAAGCCATGTTAGCCTGCGTGTTATTTTCCCATGGTTAAAGATGTGATCTGTTTTCCCCTGATAAACACATTTCTTAAATGTCTTACAGCGAATGCTTCAAAATAATATGAACTTTATTATAAAGAAAAAAAAAAGGCTTGGTAATGTCTTATCAAAATATTATAGCTTGATCCACCTTTGAAACAACTGTATGTAATAGTTTCAGCATCCAATACATTTCTGATAAAAGTTCTGTTCTACATTTCTCATTAAATTTCACTTTACAGAAGTAAAATTGGTTGTGAAAATGACTAACGCATGCACTAATGCAAAAAAACGTTTGGGGTCTTTCTATGACTCTAGACTCCCAAAATTATGCTTGTTTTTTTTTAAGTCACCTACACTCACCAAGGCTGTTAAAACAGTAATACAATAGTGCAACTACATTGTGTGTATATTATATAAAATATTGTATAAGCAACCTTTCTGGTAGCATTTGTGGCTTTGAAGCCACCTGGGAACCTTTAACCACCTTTAATCATCTATCGAAAGACAAGGATAACAGTTTAAAGGTTTGACCCTTTTATTTTCTTTGCATGATCACCATATCGCCTGTGCCCTCTGGCCTAGAAATATACGTGTGACATTGTTATAATATGTATAAAACTCCAGGATATATATAGTGTAAGATTGTGAAATATTACAATTGTTTTCTATGTGACCATATTTTAAAATGTAATTTATTTCTGTTATGTAAAGCACCAGTGTTCAGAAATCATTCTAACACGCTGATTTGCTGCTCAATAAACATTTTTTATTATTAATGATGAAAACAGCTGTCCTGCTTTATATTTTTGTGGAAACAGCATTTATTTGAAATAGACATCTTTTGTATCATAAATGTCTTTACTGTCACTTTCGATCAATTTAACGCATCCTTGCTGAATGAAAGTATTAATGTCTTTGAAGAAAAGCCCCAAACTAATGAAGATTAGTGTATGCATGCTGATCAAGCAAAAACAAACTGTATCAAAGTGTGCGAGTGCATCTAATGACAAAAAAATAAAATACCTTGTAAACTTCACTGAAACCACCTCTTCCCAGCAAGTGTAAGAGAAGATACCTTTCATTTAGGGTAGGATGGTCTTTAAACCTATAAACACAAGCACGGTGCGATTATTCTATTTCAAAAGAAGCATAATGGAGCAAACAGCAAAGAAAAGAAAGAAATTACCAATATAGTTAAAATGCTCAATGTTTGCCAATTACAGTTTATTGCTGAATGTCCTTTAAGAATTTCACAAGACCTCCACAAACCATATTTAATATTTTAATATAATCTGAAGTGGGCGGGACGTACTGAGAACTGTCCTCATTGTTGATTCTTTTAAGTTCTCGAATGTGCAGATTCCTCACACGCTCCAACCGCTCCAGCTCCGCCTGGATCTCTGCCTCCTCCTGAACACACACACACACACACACACACACACACACACACACACGCGTGAGCACATACTAACATACTCATGTATGAATGGCAGATTCCACGAAAAGGACAAAAGGACTATTTGAAACAGCATTTCTGCACGACTGCTTATGCATGAAGCACTAATGCTCCACGTTACTAATGCACATGAGAGTGTGTGTGCTGTGTGTTTATATAGAGACTAACCTTTTTGAGATGGCCCAGTCTTAGTTTGAAGATTTCTTCCTGCTCGTGATACTCTGCTACAGTCAGCCTGCACATTCAATACACAAGCATTTCAATAACAGCGTGTGTTTCTGGACCATTTGTGAAGATAATATTGCTGAAAATACTTTGAACTTATTTAAATCGCAGCCTTTGGTGCTCTATAGATCACACATTCTTATATAATGAATTGTGCAGTCAACCCTGTTCTATATTAATCCTAATTGTCTCATTTTAATACCATTAGAAGTCAACGGAAAGTTTCCATTTGGAAAGGAAGTAAACGAGTGTATTTGTGTGTTCATGTCTCACAGTGTAGGCAGGCTGGGTTTGAGGAAGGGGTCGTTGTCGGCTCCATTGACAGCTTTGGTCTTTCTCTGTTTGGACTCATTGGGGGTCGGGCTCTGGGAGGAGGGTGTGCTGGGAGGTTTGCGCTTCGCTAGAAGTTTCCGCTGCCTCTCGATCTCTTCCCTCTGCTGGTTTATCCACTCCTGCTGCCTATCAACAGACATTTTTTTGAAAAATTAAAAAAACACCAATAAAAAAAAAACAAAAAAAAAAACAACATATGCAAATGCAAAACAGAAAGCACATGCCCTATTATTATTTACAATGGAAGTGATCTACATTGCATTCAAAGTTCCCTACACCTTTCTTAAATATGTAACAAAGTTTTTGCTGCCATAACTGATCAAGGTTATTATAGTTAAAAAAAAAAAAAAAAAAAAAAAAAAACTTAAACGCATTTTATTTTAGTATATCAAGTTAAACATTTTCATTTAGTTTATCTTGATAAAAACAATAAAAACAATTCTAAATATTAATAACAATTATAATAGTGCCTCAATGATATTAAAATAGATATTTAGGTGTTTGTACAAAATTATATACCGGTATTTAATTAATTAGATTCCACCAACATCCCATCTGGATATTATTTATTATAGCAGCCCCAGGGTTAAATAAACTAAAATCATAAAAACACATTTTAGTTACGTGAAATAAAATAAATTAACTTGGAAAAAAAACTTATTGTATTTGAGCTAGTTGCCAAGGAAATATTTCTCATTTTCATTTAGTTAATATACTAAAATAAAACTGAAAACAAAATAAACAAAACATAAATGTACTAAAACTTTTACAGGAAATGAAAATGAAAACAGAAAAAATAAAAAATAAATTCAAAATAAATGAAAACTATAATAGTATCTCAGTGATGCTAAAATGACACGGAGCAGAACATTGGTTCCTGATCCAAGTACTGAATATTGCAAAATGATGATATTGGACGACGGTAGATTTTTGCACTTTTTCCAGTACCGTACAAAACCAGCTTTAGTGCGTGTCAGCGTGAGACTCTTACTTGACCAGGTTCTGGAAGGCATATCCATCTGTCCACTGTTCCGTGTAGGACGCTCCGTGCCGGACTGTGGTGAAATGCCCCAGACGCAGCCGGTCCTGCATGCTCTTCTCACGGCAGGACTGCTTCTCTTGAGTGCTCTGGTGAGACGATAACACACTCGAGAGTCACTCAACCACCCCCGACACATGAGAAATAAGCAGCTGCCAGCATATCAAACACAGCTCACCTTCTCAATGAGCAGTTTTTTACTCATCGTAGTGCATTTGTTCAGACGCTCCTTGAAACGTTCCAGCAGCTTCTGCTGCTCATCTATCTGTCTGCGGAGGTCACAGTTCGCCTGGGGAGAAAACATTAAAACCACTCAATGTCTGAATTCAAATGCCACAAAGAAAAAAAAGAAAGAACTCAAGGACAGGTGACACTCACCCTGAGTAGATCATCTATTCTGCCCTCCTTCTTCTCAAGGTCAAGATTCTTATTGCTCTCAAGTGCAGCCAGTTTCAACAGTGTCAAATCCGTCTGAAAGCAGAGAAGGAAAGCGAGTTAAACGTGGAGAGAACGCAAACAATATCCATGACGGCATGTGTGATCAACAGATATACAGATGCATGTAGTAGAGCATGTAGTATATATTTAAGGGTCAGTTTGTGCAGTGCATGTTTAATAATGTAAATGTGTGCATGCAAGTTGTTCCAACACAGTGTCAGATATATGTAATAGCAGCAGTGTATGCAATGGTTATTTAATAGTGTGTGCAGCATGCCTGTTAAACTGCTCAGTGTGCAGTGATAATTTTGCTGTAACAGTGCCATAGTGTACAGTGTGCATGTGTAATAGAATCAGCGTGTGAGTGAAAAAAAAATTTTTAATAGTGCCAGAGCATGCAGTGCATACAAACAGTGGCAGTGTATGCAGTGAATGTTTTGCAGTGTCAGAGCATGCAAGAGTGCGGATGTTTAACTGAGTCAGTGTGTAATGCAAATAAAGCATACACTGCACGTTGATCAGAGCGCTGCAGACTGACACGTTTAACAGAATCAGAGAGAAGCGCACATGATGCAAGTATTACCTGGACACTTCTGCTGCTCAGCTGTTTTGGATTCACCGTGTGATCCATGAAACACAGGCTGGTGGGTGAGGAGCTGTTCTGTCTGACCTGAAGAGGGAAAAACAATAAAACATCACTGGATCCTTACATGATATTCAAATCTCAAAGATCAGCACTTACGATAGAGCCGGGTGCAGAGTGAGAGTTCTGTGGTGAGCGCAGGACCGGAGGAAGCCCCCTGACTGGACTTGATCCGTTTCCTCCCTGGAACTTCAGGAAGGAGATATGCAGTTTTTTTTTTTTAACAGCACCACACAACATACTAACAGGATGTGACATCATCACAATGTTACTAACGACGCTCAACCAATTTCACAACTCTACAAGTCAAAACATCTACTGAAGCGAGCAGCCATCAGAAGATGAAAAAGCAGCATTACTCTGACTAAAAGCTCTCTGACACATGACTGACATTTAATACAGAGCTGACTAAACGCAGAGTCATCCACAACAAAGCTTTACTTACATCAAAATAATCGCTGATCTTGGGCCCTCGGCCGGAAGACTTTCCTGAGAGGTTAAAAAAAAAAAAAAAATCACTTTTCTGTCAGTATACTGCATCATTTCTGCGCTTAACATTAAACGCTCTATTTCCTAATAAACACAAAGCACATGATTCTCAGCTCCAAAATGCTAGGTTTGTTAACAATTAATTGAAAAACTTACTCTATTGTGTCTCATTAAGATGTACTTCATTCACACACACACAGGAAGTTAACGTTACCTTGGCTGCTCTCTGACTGGTTGTCAACCTTCCTCTTTCTTCCTCTGGACGACTCGGAGTGCTTCTTCTCTGGAGTCTTGGGAAAACAGGAAAAAGCGTTACTTTTCTATTCAATCCAATACTTGTGTTCACTAAATCAATACAAATCAATAGTAAACGCTTTAGGGAAGTTCCATTTGAAGCTGAATTTAGGCCTCAGAGGAGCTGGAAAAGGTTCACCAATGAGGCTCCCAGACTGCATTTGTACAAAACATCATTTACCATGTCATTCCAAACCCGTTTGACTTTTATTAATATGCTGGGTGCTCTTTTCAACGTAATGAAAGTGAATATGAACAGGTGTCAAAATGACAAAAAATGCTCTACCAAACTATCACAAAAGTGATTCATAAGAGTTTTGCCCTTAGAAGACATAGAATACAGCATTGATGAAGGAAGAGACTAAATATAAGTTGTTATTCACTGAAAATTTTCTCTGCTGCAGCTTTCAAATTATGGAATGTCTCATATGGACCAGTTTAATGGACCATTCACTTTCATCATACAGCAACCCACGGAAGAAAACTTAAGGTCTTATGGATTTGGAACATTATTATTTTTTTGTTTTTAAGAATGATTCCTATTCAAATTAGATAAAATAATGTTAAACTCACTGAATATGCAGGCGATCCTCCTTTCTTTATGTCAGAGTTCTTTACAGGAAAAAAACAGCACGTTTTAGACACAGACAGCACATAAACAAATACAAAGCTTCAATGAGTATGCATGAGCGTAATGTTCACCTCAGACTCCTTGTCACTAGATGACCCCAGGCTGCCAAAACTGTGACTGGAACATTCGTTATTGTTCAAACCCTAAATAGAAAGATCAAAGCAGGTTTGGTACAGGTTACGACCTTTACAGAGAGTGTGCACAATAGAACTCAAATATATGAGAAATATTCATACTGTTATCAAACTAAATTAAGCAACATTAAGATGAGTATAGGGTCACTGCACAGGTTTCATCTTGAGTTTCTGTATTAGAGTTGGTAAGTTTAGTTCATTTCTGTAAATCATTTCAAACTGACCATATTAATGAATTAATTCACTACTCTCGTTCAGTGATTTATTTTTAGTCATCACTCCAAATGAAAAAGTTTCACAAAGTCCACGAATGGAATTTTTTCTTTTTTTTTTTTACAAAAACGTTTTAATATATGCAAGTAAATTTAGCTTTTCAATAAATTGTTAAGATTGATGCATAAGAAAATCAGCAAATCTTTATTAAAAAACAAACTTTAACGGCAGCAGGTAGCCTAGATTTATGATTCAGTTTGAATAGAAATCTTATACAGTACGGTTTGTCGATCTAAAATAGTAACTGTGCATTAACAGCTGTCACCCAAATGAGAGGTCTGAACGCATTTTTTAATTTTTTTTATTTTGGTCACTCATGCACACCTACAGACCACTTATGTGCACCCCTGTACATAGACATATATTTAAATTTAAATTAAATATAAATGATAATTCATTAAAAATATAATCCAAAACATCACCCAGCCCAAATGTACACGAAGCAAGCATATGAGCGTGTGTGTTTGCATGCGTGTGCATTACTTTAGGTCCTCCACTCGCGCTCCCCGTGCTTCCTCCTGTATTTCCACTAACTGCTCCGATGAAACGTGCCTCTAAAAGCTCCTGCCGGCGTGGATCCAGAGAATGCAGTTCATCCATACCTACAGACAAACACAGACACACACAATCACATGTCAATCTCAAGACATTCTCACACAGGTTCGGGAGGGGTGTGATCACGGTGACGCATCCTCCTGGAATCTTACGAGACCATCCAGTCATTGTTTTCTGATCCTATGCCACCCTAAAGAGGCCAGAAGATCATACACCTACTCATATTACTGGTTTTAAGGCAAAGTACTTAGAAAAGGTTTACAGCTCCAGAACTACACTCACATCAGACTTGTGACGTGTATATTCATTTGTTTAAAAATGTCCGAACGATGTGTGCACAATAAGATGCGTGCACAATAAGATGCGCTTCACATCTGACCATCCACATTTTTCATCTGCTCTTTTATCCATTTTCATTTTTCACAGCAAACTTCAACAAAGCTTCTTCCTGCTGGAGTGAGGATCACAAACAGGAAGTACTTTGAGACGTTTCCTGCTCATTATCAGCTGATGCCACTGACAGCGTAGCTCCATCACCTTATTTTAGTCTCAGTAAACCCTGATGACACAATCTACCATTACACATCAAAATGTACTGTTTTACGTAAATATAATGTATGTTTCCACATATCACTGTGAGCTCAGTATTACAGATAATACTTGGTCATATAGACTACTTTTTTACTACTTTCATTCATCAAGAATGCATTAAACTGATCAAAAGTGACAATAAAGACTGGAGAAATGATGCTGAAAATTCAGATTTGATCACAGGAATAAATTACATTTTATATAAAAAAAACTGTTATTTTAAAATGTAATAATGTTTCATAATATTATAGTTTTTATTACATTTCTGACCAAATAAATGCAGCTTTGATGAGCATTTATTCAAAAACGTTTTTTTTTTTTAAATCCTACCGACCCCAAACTTTTGAATGGTACTGTAAATTGTGCGCAAACCGCATAATTTTCTGCTAAGAATTCTGATTAAACAGTCTCTAAGAATTACATTTTTGGTTCAGCTATTCCTTCCATGTTTGACATGATCTGGCAGCAGATGCCCGAAGACAGAATTCATCATCATCATCATCATTGATGCAGCAGCCAAATGGCCCCGTTTCTTCAGCACATGAGACTAATACAGTATCAGCAGCCGATAAGAACAACCAGCTAATAACGGCATGAATCATCATTATAAACCCTGCCTAAAGAAATCATCGGGTCTTCAACTCCATTACAGTGACTAGACAAAACAGCTCAGCTTCACTTGTGTTCTCCAGCCATAAACACCGGCGCAGCGGATGCGTCCGACACCACTGCCATGATGAGGCTCGTGCCAGAAAGAGCTCCAAGCCAAAGAGATCCCAAGATGGTGGATGGGTGGAAAATTATGAAGGTCAACAGGGCAGGAAGAGCACAGCTGCCCAGATAAAGGACACAGATGATAAATCAAAACTGTGGGAATGAGTAAACATAAACCTAAGGCCACGTCTGCTTTAGCAAATAACCAGAGCAGCAAAGAAAACAGCGCTGGGCTAAATAAGACACCTCCCAAACACACAAAAGGTGGAGTGGAAATGAGTGAGAGCAAATGACCAGGAAACACATATCAAGCCACATCCTAGTTTGTGCACTGATGCACAGGTGAGCCATCAAGAGATCACTAAATATTATAAAACAATAATGATCCAACTTCTTACAGAAGATGAATACACTGAATTGCCTACTTTTATATTATCCACCATGCATTTTTACAGCTGATGTTGATTTAATTTAATTAAATAAAAGCCATAATTGTTTAAATTGAAAATTTCAGTTACTCAGACAACTGAAGTATTAAACAAAACAAAAAAATGGATGACACACCAACCGTGTGTTTTACATGCTAAAAATCCCTGAAAATCAATTCCCGGGGTAAATATTAATGCCACTTAATTTTTAAAACCTCTTGAAATAGCAAATTATTATTTAAAAAAAGCAATTAGTCAAAATATTGTGAGACATTATAAGAACTTAAAGTACCTGTTTTCAATTTGAATATATTTTAAAACGTAATTTATTCCTGTGATGCAAAGCTGAATTTTCAGCATCTTCAGTGTCACATGATCCTTCAGAAATCATTCTAATATGCTGATTTGCTGCTTAAGAAACTTTTTTAATATTATCATCAATGCTGAAAACAGTTGTTCTGCTTCATATTTTTTGTGGAAATCAATGCATTTTTTGGGGGGGGGGAGATTCTTGGATAATTAGAAATTAGAAGAACAGCATTTATTTGAAATAAACACTCTTTTTGTGAATGCAAAAAAGCACAAGCAGGTAAAACGTTCCACTCTTTCAAAACATTGATAAAAATTAAAGGCAGAGCCTGCCATGACATGGCTGAGAACTTATTCTTGGACATGAGAATCTGAGTAATGCATTAACACACGTATGATATTACACTCATCAGTGCACGTATGCATGTTTGCAGCACATATTAACACAGACCAGCCTGAGTCTCTGGTGGATATGATAGACATCACAGGAAACAACCGGTGCAACTTAGGTTCATTAAAAACACATCAAAAACAAAAGGAGACCGTATGACCTAAATAACGCATTTCAATCAGATGTGTATCAGATGGTCTTTTGCTTCAAGGTTCAAAGCCATTTGGATGATTCCAGGAGAAAAAAATAAATGAAAAAAAATACATAAGCTGCAACAACACACACACACACACACACACACAAACTAAAATAACCATAAAGATGCAACACCTCGCCAACAAATGCATATTTTTTGTGAAATAAATAATACACTACCACACCAATTCATGTTTATCACTCGTCTCCAAAATTTGACATGGCTTCCTAGAAACCATTTCTGAGCTGCTGCATTTCATACTGATAAATAAACTCTCACACATAAACACCAACTACTGTGTATCAAGTACTAGTTGTGTCTCAAAACCTAGACAGCATTTTTGAGCTATTGCATAACATGCACTGAGTGCTAGATAAATAATTCAATACTTTCAAGCATAAAAACATAAAATCATGTTTATCAGGTACCTGGCATTTTATTAACATCCAGTGAGATGTCTACCTACACATCATCCTACATGCACTGCTGACTGGATTCTCAAACGTGAACATCAGCTTTAGATACAGACCTGCCAAACTAGACAGAATTTTAGAATCGCTGCATCAACTCGTATCATATAGCTGGCTGTCTCTCAGAATCCTTATATGCCACTGCAATGCACGCAAGCAAGCATGCATGAGAAAATATATAGAAATATATACTGTCAACCTTAAAATAACACTTAATCTGCCTACCTAGACAGCCATTGCATGACATGCATAGAGTGCTAGGTAAATAAATAGCAATAAAAGCAGCAACTCGTGTTTATCAGACACTGCCAATGCCCTAAAGCCCAGTTGGTCTCTACCTACCAAGCATTTCAGGCCATTGCATTGCATTGCATGCACAGGAGATAAACATTCTCAAGCACACAGACAGCAGCTCATGTTTATCAGGTACAGACTCTGTCTCATTTTTGAGCCAATGCATCGCACACGAGTGATAACTACATACTCTAATCCACAAAAACATCAAGTCATATTTATCAGACTGGCCCATGTCAAAACCCAAGGAGATGCCTACCTAGACACAAAGACAGCACTCTGGGGCATCAAAAAAATGCACAAAAAATACGCACCTATGATGCCCAAAAATGCTGTCTAGGTAGACATCTCGCAAGGTTTTGAGACACGGCCAGAGACTGAGTCCCCTAATAGGTGACCACTGGCATCCTCACGTCAAATTAAGCGTGCGATCAACACAAAAAGCGACAGAATTCCATCGCAAACAGTTTAAAACACAGTAGCTCGTGTCTCGGACTCGATGCTTGTTATAAAAACACAGAGAGTCACAGTCAGCAGACGAGAGATCAGCGGCCTCCGACACGACCGCTTCGATTAAAGGCCAGATTTACTCAAAATCACACGTCAATCTAACACAATCCCGACCGATTTCACATGAACAAACTTCAAATTGACATTCACGCCGGTTTTACCTTCCTTACGCCTCCGCGGAGCGCAGATATCGAGCGGAGAAACTGAGCCCGGGGTCGGAGATCCAGTCGAGAACTGAGAGCAAGATGGCGCTCCGTCCAAACTTCCACTGCTGTTGCTGTTACTTTGGACACTCATGAAGACACTTTCCCCGCGAAGAGACACTCGAGCGCATCGCACGCATGATCTCTGTCAAATCACACCTGTGTGTGTCTAATGCATCATGCACAAACCCTGATCATCAATGCAACGCTGCTCATGTTTTCAGCTCCGCACTGCGCACTGAGATCCTCGCTCACTCTCAGAGAGAGAGAGTGTATGTGTGCATGTATATGTGTGTGTGTGTGTGTGTAGCCGATGCGTGACGCCAGTTGCAAAGGTTACACACATGTACACGCTCGCTCACACACATCAGTGCAAAACTTCAGATCACACCTCAGATGCTTCAATCCTTCTAGCAAATTCTATTACGGATAGAACTACTCTTTGCCTCTATAAAGTATAGGTAGGATACACGACCAGTCAGCTGAGCATTATTGCAAAATAAACAGGTTTGACATAAAGTGGTCATAAGCAGCTTTTAACTTTTATATAAGACCATAATAGCCTAAAGTGTCAAAAAAATATATTTTGCAATAATTATCAACCGCCTGCATTACTGCATTGGTATTAAATGGCTACTTATCAAATCAATAACTATACATGATTATATTGAGATGACAAATTATTATTTTCTGAGACCACAGAGAGGTACTTAGAGACAGTCAGGGACTGCCCAGTCATTGCTCTGAAATATTTGATGATATTAATGTTCTATATATCATATCTAAATTAAATAATTTAAGATAACAATTACACAAATTACATATAATTACACATAAATTAATATAACAATGATTGATTTCACAGGCAACCAACTCAATAATATAATATAATAATGTAATCATTAATAAAAAAAATATGTATATAGTAATAAATAATAATAATGCAAAAAGTGCATTATTAAAGGTCATATATATTCATTAGATCTAAAATAATAATAATTAATATATCACTAATTAATTATGTACATATTTTTATTCAAGTTTATGCACATTCATTAGAACATTAGAACTATATAGTAACAGCACTGTAATGTAAAGTGAGATTGTGTTAGTTTATTGGATGAAACTTCCTTGTTTGTCTTTCTGTGTGTGTGTGTGTGTGTGTGTGTGTGTGTGTGTGTGTGTGTGTGTGTGTGTGTGTGTGTGCGTGTGTGTGTGTGTGTGTGTGTGTGTGTGTGTGTGTGTGTGTGTGTGTGTGGTTGTACATGCAGATTTATCTGCACCACAGACATCTTCAGCTGTGATTTGCTGACTCAGAGATCTGCCCAGAGCTGAGCTTTACCCTCTGAACAGCTCCAGACATATTTCACAACATCACACTACAGTTATCTTCCTCTGAACTCACCACAGAGGAATTCAACTCATGATTTCACTGGAATTAATACACTCATTGTATATTTCGCTGAAATGAAGACAGTTTTAAAATGCAAATATATGTTCTGCCTTTTCATGTCAACAGATGACAGCTGTATCGGTTCACAGGGTTGATGAGTTTATGAATAGATGCCGCTGAATCACACCAGCGTCTGAGGAACTGCTTTTTGCCATCTGACCGGAAATATGTCAGGTTCCTCCTTCACAATCCGAAGGTGTTCGTGGCTCAGTCTACAATTTCCATTTCCAGAGACATAATTTCTCCTCCACAGTCATAAAGTTATAAAAGGAAAAACGTAAACTCTAGAGTTATAGGCATATTTGCAATAGTAGAAAGAACTTCACTGACACCTCTATCCTGCCTGCAGTAATCTGAATGAAGTGTCTTGCTCAAGGATAAATGGTGATAGGTCATCATGACTTGTTCTTTGTAGGACTAGAACTTTGCATTTATGAGTTCTGAGCTTTAGTCACTTATGACACGCCAAACCCGAGTCCAATGGACAAAAGGATGCCCATAAACCTCATCCACGACAAAGACTGATGTAAATTGCAAAGCAAATTTTGGAAAAACTTTATGAGGGCTCACAGGTTCTTTATCAGCTCGTCCAACTTGTGTTTATTATACCGGCTAATGGCTGTTTTGAGGAAGAATTTAAATCTTTTGTTTAAAGCACTTATCAAACTTTGTGAGCCCTGATTCTGTAAGATCATAATAACATGTTTGTCCTCTGATTAGAACTGTCACATGATCATTCACATCAGTTAAGAGATTTTCTCTTTATGATTTCTCTTTATGAAGCATCCAGTTGATCTTATCTTACAGTCCAGAGAGAGAAATTAGCCTTTTCATAGCCTTAGTTTACATGTCAGGACTTGATGGTCTATAAAATGAAAAAACGACATTTTAACAAATTTGGAACAATTTACCCAAAATGAAAATTTGCTGAAAATGTATACACCTCAGGTCATCCAAGATGCAGTTTCTTCATCACTATAGAAATTAACATGGCTTTACTGGGTGCCATCAGAATGAGAGTTCAACAGCCGATAAAAACTTCTTGTGAAGTGAAAAGATGCATGTTTATAAGAAACAAATCTATAACTAAGACATTTAAACTGGCTAAAATATAAGTCCATAATATTGCTTTCTCCAGTGAAAAAGGAATCTGAATCAGGAGAGAAATATGCACAGATCAAGCACCAAGTGAAAACAGTCCAAAACAGCTCTAAACAAATATGTGGGTGGATACTGATGTGAGAGACAGCAGGAGATGGAGTTTTTCACTAGAGGAAGCGTGGATTATGAAATCATATATTTTGGCCAGAAGTGAAGGTTTAAAAATAAAACGTATTTTTGATGGATTTGTTTCTTACACCACACTTTCACTTCACAATATGTTAACTGATGGACTGGAGTGGTGTGGATTATTGTAATGTTTTTATCAGATGTTTGGATTCTCATTCTGACGGCACCCATTCACTGCAGAGGATCCAATAGTGAGCAAGTGATGCTACATTTCTCCAAAACTCTTCCCCTGAACGAACAAACTCATCTTCATCTTGGATGGCCTGAGGGTGAGAACATTTTCACTTAATTTTTGGATACACTATTTCTGTAATAAAATAATGTTTAATTTATTTTTTGTGTGTGCAGTTTATGCAGGTTTTTTTTTTATTTGCAAAATATATATATTTTTGTTTCAATATATATCGCTGCTTTTTCTGCCCTTCAATATCAGACCATAGTTAAACTAATGTGGTTGTGGTTACAGGTGACTTTTATGCCTGTTGCAGATATATTTCCTCAGATGCTGAGGGAGTGTGATTGTTGTGGGGTGATAAAATATAGTGAAACATCTGCAGATAAAGAAACATGCATGTTCATGCACCTGCTAACCCATAACCTGATTTTTAGTCACAGACATGTTGCCATGGAAACTACAACGGCCTTTTACAGCCATTGTCATATGGCAAAAGACAAAGGAGATGTGGGTTACAGGGCTTTGCTCATCTCTTCCACACACACACACACACACACACACACACACACACACACACACACACACACACACACACACACAGAGAAATGACTTCACCATGAAACAAGTCCCTGAATCACACACACAAGCACCAGCATGCACACGCACACACTCATATTCAGGTTGTCATATTTCTCCTCATATATCAAATTCACAACACTTCATGAATGAAATTACCAAATGCATTGGCAAACAGGGTGTGGTGGGAAAAGAAAAAACTGTTTTATTTTTCACTTGCATTGTTTATGCCCAGCTTTGGTATCATTTACCATTAGTTCACACATATGTTATTACACAGTGCACTATTTTGAATATGCAGAATGGAGAATGTGCATTTTTTGTGATTGCTCTGAATTGTCACTATGAATTGTCCTTCCATATTTTCATATGGATAAGAGATGCAAATACAATTGTTGAATTGTTCATTTTTGGGTGAACTATTGCTCTTGCTCTTTTTATTACTGATGGCAGTATCCAGGAGAATAAATAAGTGCATCATCAAGACATTCATTTATATTTCAGTGCTGATTATGCACAAATGTTTGCACTTTCTGCTAACTGAAAATACACTACATTCAGACTTTCATTTATTCAACTATAAGACACTTAAACAAGGACACTAACACCTGACGAAGCATGAACCAGTGCCATAAATAGAGTTCTGCATCTACCACCTACACATGTTCATCTTTCCATTTATAACAGAAAAGTGCCAGTCTGGAGTGGCTCAACACAAAAGAACAAAAATCATTTACTCACTGCTTCATCGTGCTCATACATCAGGTATGTGAACCCATTCATCTGACGGAACAACTGCAAAGAGACATCTGTGTTAAATATCACAGAAACTTTCTATTCTATTCTATTCTATTCTATTCTATTCTATTCTATTCTATTCTATTCTATTCTATTCTGTTCTGTTCTGTTCTCTTCTGTTCTGTTCTGTTCTATTCTATTCTATTCTGCTCTATTCTTACATGCAGCAAACAAAGATTTTTTTCTGCCCAAATTATATATTGAAGTATATGCTAAATATGTGTGACCCTGGATGACAAAACCAGTCTTAAGTGTCAATTTTTCAAAATTTGAAAGCTGAATAAAAAAGCTTTCCATTGCTGTATGGTTTGTTAGGATCGGACAATATTTGGCCAAGATACAACTATTTGAAAATCTGGAATCTGAGGGAGCAAAAAATCTAAATATTGACAAAAAATCAACTTTAAAGTTGTCCAAATGAAGTTCAATGCATATTACTAATCAAAAATTAAGTTTTGATACATTTACGGTAAGAAATTTACAAAATATCTTCATGGAACATGATCTTTACTTAATATCCTAATGATTTTTGGCATAAAAGAAAAATCAATAATTTTGACCCATACAATGTATTTTTAGCTATTGCCACAAATATACCCCAGCGACTTAAGACTGGTTTTGTGGTGCAGGGTCACATATGTTGTTAACAGTGAAGCTCAATATCAATGTTCAAATGCTCAATGTTTTAAATCAAAAATATCATACCAAAACAGACTTCAAAATGTATTTTGGGGCAAGAAAATACATTTCCAAACTTACTGTAGCCTACATAAAGGTGAATGCAAATGTTATATATATATATATATATATATAATGCTTCTATCTCTGTTTTATCACGTGATAGAAAGTCTAAGGCTTTCTCAAGCCGTACGGCTGACCCATCTAATCTGCGGCCTGTAATGCACCAATCTAAGATTGCTGTAGATACATAATGTAATTCCATCAAGTTAGCATTTTTAAACATTCGCTCCCTAAAAAATAAATCATTTCTGATCAATAATTTAATAACCACAAACAACCTGGATTTTATGTTTCTAAAGGAAACATGGCTAGAAGACAGCTGTAGTGCAACAGTCCTCAATGAAAGAGCCCCTCCTAACTTTAACTTTAAAGAGTCTGCAGGACTGTTAGGAGAGGTGGAGGTGTAGCTGCTCTATTTAAAGATGTTTATCAATGCAAGCAAGTGTCATTTGGTCAGTATGTGTCTGTTGAATACCTAGGTATTGTGCTGAAAGGTGCTCCACGCATTCTGTTTATCATTATTTATAGGCCTCCAAAATACTCTTCAGCCTTTAGAGTTCACAGAACTGTTGTCAATGATTTCCTCAGAGTTTGACTGTTTTGCTATTGCAGGGGATTTTAATATTCACATAGATAATGCAGAAATGCAAAAGAAATTATAACCGTTTTAAACAGTTTTGACCTGCATGTGCATGGACCCACACACAACCGTGGACACACTAGATTTACTCATCAGTAGAGGTCTAAACATTTCATCCATTGTTGTTAAGGATGAAGCACTATCTGATCTCTTCTGTATTTTCTTTGATATATTGATCTCTGTTACCACTGAATCTAGATCTGTCTCTGTCAGAAACAGATGTATTAATGAAAAGACTAGTGCGCTATTTATGAAGGCTATATCTTTAACACCAAGCATTTCTGCAGACTCTGTTGATCTTCTCCTGGATTCATTTAACTCAAAAGTTAAGAATGTTATTGATTATATTGCTCCAGTAAAGGTCAGCAAGAAGACTGGCAGACAAAAATCATCTTGGAGAAAATCAACAGCAGTTCAGAGTATGAAAAGACAATGCAGAAAAGGTGAGTGGATGTGGCAGAAGACGAAACTTGAATTTCACTATAGCATCTATAAAAACAGCCTTCATGCTTTCAATGTGGAACTAGCCACAGCTAGACAGACCTTCTTCTCAAACCTCATAAACAGTAACTTAAACAACACTTTTTGCTACTGTTGAGAGACTAACAACCCCCCCAAGTCAGATTCCCAGTGAAATGCTCTCTGACAGCAAATGAAATGAGTTTGCTTCCTTCTTTTCTGAGAAGATCAATAATATCAGAAAGGAGATTGGCATATCTTCTAGTTTTGCAGAGGTCACACAGATTCGACCGCAATTTCAAAAAGAAGTGATTATGTCTGTTTTTGAAACAATTGATAGCAAAATTTTGAAAGAAATAGTACAGCACCTTAAATCGTCAACATGCTATCTTGACGCACTTCCCACATCTTTTTTCAAAAGTGTGCTTCACTGTTTAGAAGCAGATCTCTTAGAAGTGGTGAATGCCTCACTTCTTTCTGGGACTTTTCCAAACTCCCTGAAAACTGCAGTTGTTAAGCCCCTTCTGAAAAAGCGCAATCTTGATAACACCATGTTGAGCAACTATAGACCAATATTAAATCTTCCTTTCATAGGTAAGATTATTGAAAAGGTAGTTTTTAATCAGCTGAACAACTACTTAAACTCAAATGGACACCTGGACAATTTTCAATCTGGTTTCCGTGCGCATCACAGCACAGAGACAGCGCTTATTAAGATAATAAATGATATTCGCTTCAATTCTGATTCAGGCAAAATATCAGTGCTGGTACTATTAGATCTTAGTGCTGCGTTTGACACTGTTGATCATAACATACTTCTAGAGAGACTGGAAAACTGGGTCGGGCTTTCTGGGATGGTACTGAAATGGTTCAGGTCATACTTAGAAGGGAGAGGTTATTATGTGAGTATAGGAGAGCATAAGTCTAAGTGGACGTCCATGACATGCGGAGTCCCACAAGGCTCTATTCTTGCACCGCTCTTGTTTAGCCTGTATATGGTCCCACTAAGTCAAATAATGAGAAAGAACCAAATTGCCTATCACAGCTATGCTGATGATACGCAGATTTACCTAGCCTTATCTCCAAATGACTATAGCCCCATTGAATCCCTCTGCCAATGCATTGATGAAATAAACTGTTGGATGTCCCAGAACTTTCTTCAGTTAAATAAGGAGAAAACTGAAGTCATTGCATTTGGAAACAGGTGAATGCATACCTTGACTCTAGGAGTCAAACAACTAAAAATCAAGTCAAAAATCTTGGGGTGTTTCTGGAGACAGACCTTAATTTTAGTATTCATGTCAAAGCAGTAACTAAATCAGCATACTATCATCTCAAAAACATCGCAAGAATTAGATGTTTTGTTTCCAGTCAAGACTTGGAGAAACTTGTTCATGTCTTTATCACCAGCAGGGTGGATTACTGTAATGGTCTCCTCACCGGCCTTCCAAAGAAGACCATTAGACAGCTGCAGCTCGTCCAGAACGCTGCTGCCAGGATTCTGACTAGAACCAGAAAATCTGAGCATATCACACCAGTCCTCAGGTCCTTACACTGGCTTCCAGTTACATTTAGGATAGAATCACTCAATGGCCTAGGACCTAAATGCATTGCAGATATGCTCACTGAATATAAACCTAACAGACCACTCAGATCATTAGGATCGAGTCAGTTAGAAACACCAAGGGTTCACACAAAACAAGAGGAGTCCGCTTTTAGCTATTATGCCGCCCGCAGTTGGAACCAGCTTCCAGAAGAGATCACATTTAAATCCAGACTCAAAACTCATCTGTTTAGCTGTGCATACGTCCGAACTGATTGCACTATGTATAATCATTTTCTATTCTTAACTTTAAATTATTTTTAAAATATTTTTTGTCATTTTGTTATATTTTTTTTAACTCCTCGTTTCTATTGTTGTGATTATTATTATTTTTAATGACTATTTCACGTCCTTTTATGTAAAGCACTTTGAATTACCACTGTGTATGAAATGTGCTATACAAATAAACTTGCCTTGCCTTTCATTTTTACTTTACTTTTATTTTATTACAACTTCTTAACGTTTATTCTTTATTTTTAGTATTTTCATTTATTTATTGTTTTATATTCCTTTTACTTTAATTTTTTCTTTACTCTCTCTGGTTCTTATTGTTAGAATGATTGAGTAGATAAAGCAAAAATCTTGTTCAAAACTTAATAATTTTTTTTTGTTGTTGTTGGGTTGCCATTAGTTTTGTATCTAAATTTTATTATTGAGATTTTTTTTTTTGTTTTTGTTTTTTGGTATCTAAATGTAACTTTTTTTATTAAGTATCAGTGTCAAGCAAATTATGTAGCGTTTGTGTTGTGTTCAAAAGGCAGTAATAAATTTAGTGGAAGCGCGCTCTCTAGCGGTCACGTTATGAAACGCCTCATCCGCTGTGTTTGAGAAAAAGCGCTTCGCGGCACCCGTAGCCGCATCCCAGATTCAGCGCTGCCGCTGCTGTCACAACAAGAGAAAGAGGATAATAAGTTATTAGTCAACTGACAGAAGAATAATCCTCTTCATAACGACTCCGAGCCGCTAACATTTTATTTCAAGTAAGAATACTGTTTTTCTTTATTGATCAATAGGGTTTCCGGCGTTAGACTGCATTATTGTGTGTTTTTAACGGCGATGTTCACGAGAGGCCGTCTGACGTGTGCGTTTTAACGGTCATTTATATTATTATAACGTAGACAGTAATAATGAATTTAATTTAAAATAAAGCACGAAATGAATTCCTCGCGCGTTGTGTTTATAAAGCATCAATTTAAATTGTTTAGAGAAAAAAGAAACATAAATTAACAGCTGATGCAACTAGACAGATGATGCATTTAAACAGTTTTGAGCGCGCAGTTAAAACAGTCTAATTAAATGCCATTAATGACCCAATGAGTAATTATGATTAGAAACTGATGGTTTTATGTCAGTTTGCGACTTTTCACCGGGTTTCTTCGCTATGCAGCCATATTGACTGACCATCCGGGACTCTTACAGGAGTGTCCCGTGTGTGTGTGTGTGTGTGTGTGTGTGTGTGTGTGTGTGTGTGTGTGTGTGTCATTGAACAAACTCTTCTCAGGCTACATGGGCATAGAGCTGCCTTTTAGTAACCATCAATAATAAATTATTTTATATTATGTAAGATTATTATGCATAAAGTTTTCTTGAAAGTAACTTTCCTATTCATTTCTTTTTTTCAAGTGTACTAAAGGGATGTGTGCCATTCAGAATTGAACTTAAAACCCTCATGCAATTCCAGTTCAGTTCTTGTTTTTGAATTGAAGTAGTTATAATTCGAATTTGAGTTAAGCAATTGGATTCAAAGAAATTAATGTAACTATTGTAAGTAATAATGTTTCATGTTTCAGAATGAATTACCTATAAACATTTTACAAACAAGAGTATTTCCAGAAACATTAGACAAAATTAATGACATTTTAAATGGATTCTAATGTATTCTACATGTGAGAGAATACTGAAAATGATGTGAAAGCTGAAATCTCATGGACATCTGAGAAATTGACATCTGAAATTCCTCTGACTTTAAATTTTTATTGAATTTGTTTTTAAACCTTTATTAAACCTCTTCAAATAACAAGCAGGCGTTATCATTGTTCAACACAGACTCAATAAATCCAAGCCACATACATTGAAAGAGGTAGATAGATAGATAGATAGATAGATAGATAGATAGATAGATAGATAGATAGATAGATAGATAGATAGATAGATCATATCAGTTAAAATCGTGTGGTTTGTGTCTACGCTATTAAATCAAAAGGAGCCAATCCTCAAATTCTGACTTTTGCCAAACCCTGAAACACTAAAGTATGCAAAAAGAATAAAAGCAGAGTTTAAGCTGCTGTAGCAGTGTTGTGTGTTGGTAATGATTGAGCTCATGGGTGTGGTGTGGACCAGAATGACCTCAGTGCCATTCTCTGAATGACCACTAGAGACTGCTCATGTAACATAAAACTGCATATGAAACCTGAGGATAATAAGTCATAATCAGGGTTATTGTAACTAATATTAAAACCATTAAAAATATTGTTACTTGAAATCCAGTTGTCTAATAAACCTTGCATTGTGTTGGGAATATTGTTGGCTCTTTAACGGATTGTTTTGTTCCTATTTTGTAAGTCACTTTGGATAAAAGTGACAAAAAAGCTAATGCAAATCTAAGAAAAAAATAAAATAAATATATATATATATATATATACTGAAATAAACCTAAATTTGAAAATAGTTAAATTAGTTTATTTTAGAAATATTGCCATGGTAATATTTCTCATTTTTGTTTAGTTGAGCTTAAAGCAATAATATAACTAAAATGAATAAACAAAAATTTATTAAAAAAAAATATTTGTCGTTAAAAAAAAACAACAATAAAATTACTAAAACATAAATTGATAACAAAATATAAAAATAAAATCTAAGTAAACAAATCAACAAATCTGTAATGCATTTCAAATATACTAAAATATCACTGCTTATAATTATTTATAATTGTAATAATTCTTGTTGTAAGCTTGAATCATAGCTCATAACGCTATCAAAACCACAGAAATATAAGCAGCAGCAAGTAAATACAATTTCTTATGATTTGTTGTTTTAAAGTGCTTCATTTTTGCAATTTCATTTTTAATTTTTGTGCCTAGGGATTTACCGACAAACGTCTAAAAAAGCATCCAAAGGCTATTTTTTATTTTTTTTTTGCAAATACACCCACGAGACTAGATTTGATTTAAATATGTCTGCAGAATGTCTGACAAAAGTGAGCTAAAAGCAGAGTTGGAGAGAAAGAAACAACGACTGGCTCAGATCAGAGAGGAGAAGAAGAGGAAAGAGGAGGAGCGCAAGAAGAAAGAGGTGAGCTGGGGTCTAAACTGCAGTGATTTAATCTCTTTGTGTTTGTTATACAGAAATAACCCCTCTCTCTCTCTCTCTCTCTCTCTCTCTCTCTCTCTCTCTCTCTCTGCTGCTGCTGTAGCTGGATGGACAGAAGGAGGGAGCGTCACCTCCGCAGGATGACTCTGATCTGGAGAGGAAGAGGAGGGAGGCAGAGGCTCTGCTGCAGAGCATGGGGATAGTGGACGCCTCCATGGGTACGAAACAAAGCAGCATGGGAAATTAGGCTTTTGTGACTAATAAGTGTTAGCAACAAGCATGCTTTTTTTTCTTACTGACAAAAAGGGGTCATATTGGAAGAATGACTTTTTTTTCTTTAGTAAAAGCTTTAAACGCTTTGAAAACATTCTGTCACTTTCAGAACTCAAAAGCTCCTTTCCAAAGAGAAAAGACTATTTATTAAAACTAAACTGCAAAAATGGACCCTTTTCACAGACTGATGCACTTCCACCGTTCTTAACATCGTAAATCTAGTAGCAACGTTTATTTTTCATTTAAAAAAAATTCAATGTACATTTATGACACTATACTTTTGTGTTATTTATTACATTGGCATTACATTACAGGAAAGTTAACGCTGCTGCGTGATGGTTGAGTGTTCATATTTTTTCCTCTTTTGGAAAGTCACAGAAATGCTTTTTGGGGAAATTGGAAATTTGGAAAAAATTGGAAATGTGAAAATGGTCCATGACCTGTTCTGAACTTCTTCAACATTTTTCTGTTCATCAGACAGATTAACATATTAATACACGTTACATGTTTACATGTTAAAAGGACATTTTAGCCATGGACTTCCATTGTATTTTTTTTCCCATAATATGGAAGTCAATGGCTACCGTCAACTGTTTGGTTACCAACATTCTGTAAATGATGACGGTATTTTTACTTTTGGGTGAACTATCCCTTTAATCATGTTTGAAAAACAACAACAACAACAAAAAACCTAAATCAGTTGCTATGAGATAATAAGAAGAACACTGGATACCTGTTATAATTTCTTTAAAAATATGTGACCCTGGAGCACAAAACCAGTCTTAAGTCGCTGGGGTATATTTATAGCAATAGCCAAAAATACATTGTGTGGGTCAGAATTATTGATTTTTCTTTTATGCCAAAAATCATTAGGACATTAAGTAAAGATCACGTTACATGAAGATATTTTGTAAATTTCCTACCGTAAACATATCAAAACTTAATTTTTGATTAGTAATATGCATTGCTAAGAACTTCATTTTGATTTTCTCAATATTTAGATTTTTTGCACCCTCAGATTCCACATTTTCTATTCCAGAATATTGTCCGATCCTAACAAACTATACACACATCAATGGAAAGCTTATTTATTCAGATGTATAAATCTGACTCTTGTGACTGGTTTTGTGGTCCAGGGTCACATATATGATATGATCTGTTTAAACCTGCCTAAGCTGGTTTAGCTGGTTGGTGCTCACCTAGCCTGACCAGCTGACAGAAACCAAAACCTTAAAATAAAGCTAATTTGTTTAGTAATGTTAATCATTTCCTCATTATTTCTTCTTTCTTCATGAAATAATTTGGTTTGGTTTGGAACGAGCACTGATGTCTTTTTAACGCATGTGGATCCTGCATGAATATTAACCTGTCCTTTTTGTCTTCTCTTTTTTTTGGCTCAATCCTTTGGTTTTGCTGCTTCATCGTGATTATTACACCACCCTGCTCTCGCTTTGCTTACCTACTATTTATATGTGTTTTTTTTTAATTTTCAAACACCCCCTTCGCTTTGCTTGCGCATGTGGATGTGTGTGTGTATGTAGTGCAACCTCTGCGCGTGGTAACAGAGGATACGTGTCTGTTTCACTATTTAGTCCCCCCTCCCATGTCCCCCTCTGCCAAATCAGTGGGCACACCCAGCGAAACGGGCAGTCAGGACTCAGGAGACGGCGGCACGGGGCCAAGGTGAGACGCTCATGTGATCAATATGAGTACTTTTATATCAGCCTAACTATATATACAGTACCATTCAAAAAATTTGGGGTCAGTAAGATAAAAAAAAAAAAAAAAAAAAGATGCATTAAACTGATCAAAAGTGATTTTTAAAGACATCCCCATTCAAATAAACACTGTTCTTTTGAACTTTCTATTTATCAAAGAATCCTGAAAATGCATCATACCACAGAAATATGACACAGCACACCTGTTTTCAACTAATAATAAACAGAAATGTTTCTTGAGCAGCAAATCAGTATATTAGAATGATTTCTGAAGGATCATGTGACACTGAAGACTGGAGTAATGATGCTGAAAATTCAGCTTTGCTTCACGGGAATATATTCACATACAGTTATTTTAAATTGTAATCATTTTTCACAATATTACAATTTCTACTGTAATCTTGATCAAATAAATGCTGGTTTGGTGATTAGAAGAGACTTCTTTCAAAAACATTAGAAAATCTTAATGACCCCAAACGCATGAACGGTGAAGTAGTTCATTTTGCTTGAAACTGAATTAAAATATGGTTTATACTTTAAAATGCCATGTGATAATGCCTGTTTTTGGATAATTAAGTGACGTACATAATTTACAAATGAAAGATTCTGCATCCTGTTTTTTCTTCATTATTCATGACATAAATGATAAAAGCAGCTTCACAATGTAAAACATAATCATTATTTTAACAAGCAAGCATAAGCAACTAAACTTTGTTTCACGCTCTGTATTTCCTTCATGTTTCACTGTAAAAATGTTTTCATCATTGCGCTTTAACATCTTTTCATCTTTTTTCTTCATTCTTATAATTTGTCACAACATTTTCTGTCATTTTTATTAAATGTTTTGAGTTTTTCTTCATCGGTAATTTCTTTCAAAGTGTTGGAAAAAGTGCAATAAACGTGTCACTACAGGTTGGCACTGTTCTCACCATTTTGATTTTACTACAAAATGTGAGACAACAATTAAACAGATGTTTTCAGTTTTAGTGAGTTTAATTAAAAAAAAAAAAATCTAAATATCAATGACACATACAGTACTTTTAAAAAGTATTCACAAACATTTTCCACATTTTGAATGACTAAAAAAATCTTTTAAGGTCTAACATAAAGTTAAAACACGTTTAAAACTATTATATTGCAAATGTGAGTTTCTCTGTTTCGTATTGTGTAGTGTGTGAAGCTCATCTGAAGCGTGTGTGTGCATGCACATGTACATTAGTGTATAACAGCGACTCTTATAACTGCTCTGCATGCGTGTCTGCCTCTGTGCGCGCGTGTGTGTGTGTGTGTGTGTGTGTGTGTGCCTAACAGGACTCTTCATTGGGACTCTGACCCCTCTACTCTACTGCTCCATTCAGACTCTCAGCTCGGGTACTGCTGTCTCTCTCTCTCTCATTAACCATCACTCCTGCTGCGCTTCACCTGCATTCTCTCCTTCATTTATCTTTCTGTCTCACATTTGTCCCCTCAATCTTGCTGTCTTTTTTTTCTTGGATAGTCTTGATGAACCAAACAGTGCGTCGTGTGAATACGATGTGAATTATATACCCTAGCATAGCTAGCTAAATGCTCTCTAACTATATTAAAGATAAGTTCCTCAGAATTTAAAAATTGTTTTTCAAACATGTTTCCATCACACTCCCCCCACTTGTCATTAAATATAGAGTCCAGGTCGAGTGATCTATGATTTGTCAATGTACTGTACAATCTTATTTCCTGTTGGAAGGAATTTAGCTATATTTACCTTTTCTGACCAACATGAAATGTTCCTTATGTAACATATAGGCCTGGTTTCAGAGACGGGGCTTAGATGAAGCCTGTCAATTAGGCCATAGTTCAATTAGGATATTTAAGTCATTTTTTATAAATGTGCCTTAGAAAAAAAACACTGCTTGTGTGCATCTTGAGACAAAACAATTGCACGGATATATTTTAAGATCAGTCAGTAAGTTTCTTTTATTTTTCTTACATTTTAGTCTGGGACTAGTCTTAAGCCTTGTCTGTGAAACTGGGGGATAGAATTAAACTATATTTAGTTAAGCATTTACTTCATAAGACTCCTTAAACCTTTTTTTTTTTGACATCCTTGTGCAGGTTCAAGCCCCTCATAAACCTGTTTATTCACGTAATGACTTTGTGGACATAATATCACCCTTCAGCAGATGAAATTTTATGAATTTTTGGTTTGTTTATTTATTTATTTGTTTAAAATGTAGTTATTTATCATATTAAATTTAGTTATTTATTATTTTTTATTTAAAAAAATAATTTTAATTAAATAATGAATTAATGTTAATTAATTGATGTACTTTTTATTTATTTGTAATTTATGTTTTATTAATTATTTTAAATGATTTATTTAGTTATTGTTTTTACCATTTTTCATTTTGTAATTTATTTATTGTTTATCATTTATTTTAATGAATTAATTAAATTATTGTTTTTATAATTTTTCTTTTTTTAAAATTATATTGTTATATTTAAATTATATTTAATTTAATTGTTTATTCTTTATCATTTAATTATACTATTTTTATTTGGTTTTTATTTTATTTTATTATTTATCATTTAATTATTTACTATTTTTATTTATTTATTACAGTATCCCACCGTCTTTTTCTGTCTAAACATACGCGTCTGTATTTTCTGCAGACGTGGCCTGTTGAAACTGGGCATGTCAAAGGTCACGCAGGTGGAATTCCCGCCCAAAGAGCTGGTGTCGTACTCAAAAGAGACACAGACGCCCACACAGACTCATCACAAAGACGGTAAATCACACACAGTGCATTTCTTTGCGTGCATCAGTGTGCGTATGTTACTAAACTCCTTCACTGCTGTGTGCAGATGAGGAGGAGGAGGAAGATTTGGCAGTTACGCAGCCTGCTCTGGAGAATCAGGAGGAGAAAGACTCTCAGAAAGAGGAAGAGGAAGGTAGTGCTCGCAAACATAGTTAAACATGAAATATAGCTGAGCTTTTCAACTGATGAAGGGAACTGTTTCTGTGTGTAGCACCCCCTCATGAGCTGACGGAGGAAGAGAAACAGCAGATTCTTCACTCGGAGGAGTTCGTGACTTTCTTTGACCACAGCTCTCGTATCGTGGAGCGCGCTCTCTCCGAGCAGGTGGACGTGTTTTTTGACTACAGCGGACGGGACCTTCAGGATAAAGAGGGGTGAGTGTGTTGATCTGTTAGCAGACGTGGTTAGTCTCTGGTGTGTGACGTGTCGTTTGTGATTGTTTTATTGTGTTTGTTTCAGAGAGTCTCAGGCTGGATCCAAACTCTCCCTGAACAGACAGTTTGCAGACGAGCGCTGGTCCAAACACAGAGTCGTCACCTGTCTCGACTGGTCACCGCAGGTACGTGATCACGCTGGAAGTGTGTAACACTGCTTTTAAGACTCTTTCAGTGAAGTTGTCCTGTTTTCTGTCATTCCCATCAGTACCCTGAGCTGCTGGTGGCGTCATACAGCAGTAATGAAGATGCTCCGCATGAGCCTGACGGTGTGGCTCTCGTCTGGAACATGAAATATAAGAAAACCACACCGGAATATGTCTTCCACTGCCAGGTGATGAGCTTAAGGCATGTCTCTGTGAATGATGTGCATTAAATAATGTATATTATATTTTTGTCTTGGTATTATTCTGATCTCGTCCTCAAGATCACAACTTATTTATATAATATTTACGTTATGAAAATTACTTGTTATTTTCTTAATAGAAGTAAGTAGAAATATGATGATAATTATTCATTTATTCATTAAAAATAATTCAATTAATGAATTAAAATAGAGGAAAATAAAATAAATAAATCCATTAAAATTAATAAACAATTAAATACAAAATAAATCCATTCAAATTGAGAAGTGGTTTGGTGCATGGATGAATTAATTAATAATTTTTTTTAAAAATAAGTAAAGAAATAAATAAAGGCCACAAGTGGTTAGAAGAATGGATGGATGACTCATTAAAATGAATTAAAATAAATGCATGAATAAGCAAACAAACAAACTTATTAATTAAAAGTATTAAAATAAATAAATCAATCAATTAATTAAGATCACAAGTGGTTTGGAAAATGGACGCATGACTCATTAAAATTAGCTAAAATAAATGCATGGAGAAACAAACTTAACTAACTAACGAATATATTAATTAAAGTTATTTAAATCGATCAATAAATCAGTAAATAAATCAATTAAATAAGATAAGTGGTTTGAAGAATGGATGGATGACTAATGAAAATGAATCAAAATAAATGCATGAAGTACATACCAAGCTAAATGTCTTAATAGTTTTAATATTAGTGATTTAGTCAGTTTATTTATTTATTTTATTATTTGATGTAATAATATATCATTATGTGGAGGATGGTGTCTTATGGAATATGTTTGTTTGTTCAGTCTGCAGTGATGTCAGCAGCGTTTGCACAGTTTCATCCTAATCTGGTGGTTGGAGGCACGTACTCGGGGCAGATCGTCCTGTGGGACAACCGCAGTAACAAACGCACCCCTGTGCAGAGGACGCCTCTCTCCGCCTCGGCTCACACGGTACACACGGACAAACGCCGACTCCTCTTCGTCACCTGCATCCACACTGTTCTCAGTCATCTGTCTGTGTGTGTCTGCAGCACCCGGTGTACTGTGTGAATGTGGTGGGGACGCAGAACGCTCACAATCTCATCAGCATCTCCACTGACGGCAAGATGTGCTCCTGGAGTCTGGACATGCTGTCCACACCACAGGTACAAACACAACCATGGGAAGTACATTTCTCTTCAACAGCCATAGCACAGCTAGCTAAAAGATGTCTGACTGTATTAAAGGTCATTCAAGCAGGATTTTAAAATAATGTTTCCATCACATTCCCCCTGCTTCTTTAAACAAAGAGTTGAATGTATTTCCTGTCAGAAAGCGTTCTGTCCTCTCAGCAGATGGATTTTTATGAATTTTTGTTTACTGTGTTATTTATTTAGTTATTTGTTGTTGTTGTTGTTTTCTTCGAATTTTAACTTATTTGTGGTTTCAGTTATTTGAATATTTATTTTTATTTGTTTATTCATTCATTTATAATTAATTATTTTTAATTCATTTACTTATAATTTATTAATTATTAGTTACTTTTTGTTTATTTATTAATTGGGAAACACATACAAGGCCTCTAGATACACTACTGTTCAAAAGTTTGGGTTCAGTAAGTTATCAGTAAGTTACATTAAATTAATCTAAGTGTCAGTAAATATATTTATGTTACAAAAGGTTTTTGTTGCAAAATAATGCTGTTCTTTTGTATTTATTTTCTATTAAAAAAAATGTTCATGGTTTCCACAAAAGTATGAAGCAGCACAACTGTTTTCAACATTGATAATAATCAGAAATGTTTCTTGAGCAGCAAATCAGTATATTAGGATGATTTCTGAAGGATCGTGTGACACTGAAGACTGATGCTGAAAATTCAGCTTTGATCACAGGAATGAATTACATTTAACATGTATTCAAATAGAAAAGAGTTATTTTAAATTGCAATATTTCATATTACTGTTTTACTGTATTTTTGATCAAATAAATGCAGACTTGGTGAGCAAAATAGACTTTTTAAAAACATTTAAAAAATCTTAAAGGAACACTCCACTTTTTTTGGAAGTAAGCTCATTCTCCAACTCCCCCAGAGTTAATAAGTTGAGTTTTACCGTTTTTGAATCCATTCAGCTGATCTCCGGGTCTGGCGATAGCACTTTTAGCATAGCTTAGCATAGATCATTGAATCCGATTAGACCAGTAGCATCGCGTTCAAAAACGATCAAAGAGTTTCGATATTTGTCCTATTTAAAACTCGACTCTTCTGTAGTTATATCGTGTACTAAGACCGGCGGAAAATGAAAAGTTGCGATTTTCTAGGCTGATATGATTAGGAACTACTCTCATTCCGGCGTAATAATCAAGGAACTTTGCTGCCGTAACATGGCCGCAGCAGGCGTAGTGATATTACGCAGTGCCTGAAAGTAGTCCCCAGCTAGGTAACTAGTTATAATATAGCTGGGGACTACTTTCAGGCGCTGCGTAATATCACTGCGCCTGCCGCGGCCATGTTACGGCAGCAAAGTTCCTTTGCAGACTGAGAAACTGAGCCGTTGTCTCTCATTTATCCAGTCAAACTCACACGTCTGAGTGTGTGTGTGTGTGTGTGTGTGTGTATAGGACAGTCTGGAGCTCGTGTTCAAACAGTCCAAGTCAGTGGCCGTCACCTCCATGTCATTTCCTCTGGGTGATGTCAATAACTTTGTGGTGGGCAGCGAGGACGGGTCCGTCTACACCGCCTGCAGACACGGCAGGTGAGTGTGTGAGCATCGAGCTGTTTGTGTCCGTTTCACATCTGCACAACGGTTTCATTTCTATTGCTGCACGTGCGTGTGTGTGTGTGTGTGTTGTAGTAAAGCGGGCATCAGTGAGATGTTTGAGGGTCATCATGGACCAATCACAGGCCTCGACTGCCACACAGCAGCAGGACCGGTCGACTTCTCTCACCTGTTTGTCACTTCCTCCTTTGACTGGACCGTCAAACTCTGGAGTACCAAGGTTTGTATCTCTCCTGACAAAACAATAAGCTTTATTTTTATTTCAGTTTTAATTTGAGCAATTTTGGAACCATTTAACTTTAAACTTAAAACCTTAACTTTTACTTAAGTTGTTTTTTTTCAGTTTATGTAATGTCTGCTTCATATGTCAATGAATGAAAGCAATATTTCATAGGTTGAGTCAACAATTGACAACGCTGGTCTGTCTGTGTCTCTGACAGAACAATAAGCCCTTGTACTCTTTCGAGGATAATTCAGACTACGTGTATGACGTCATGTGGTCTCCCACACACCCCGCTCTGTTCGCCTGTGTGGACGGGGTCGGACATTTGGACCTGTGGAACCTCAACAACGAAACTGAGGTACAAAAATCGGTCCCACTTTATATTAGGTGGCCTTAACTACTATGTACTTACATTTAAATTAATCATCTGGTACAATGCACTTATTGTGTACATACATGTTATTACATTGTACTTATATTGTTAATAATACCTTTGTTATTACATATGTAATTAATTTCTGTAATTACATTTATAATTACACTGTTGACCCATCCCTTACACCTAAACCCACCCTTAAACCTACCCAGACCACCAAACCTCTCCCTAACCTTACCCGTATCCCACCTTAATAGCAGCAAAAGTGTTTTGCAATACAATGTGAACACAATAAGTATATTGAACTTATTTTTGATGTAAGTACACAGTAATTAAGGCCACCTAATATAAAGTGTGACCCAAAAATCTCCTAGAAATATAATCTGAACAAATCCACAAGTCTTGACTGATGACCTGCTGCTTCAGGTTCCCACGGCGAGCGTGACGGTGGAGGGGAGCCCTGCGCTGAACCGTGTGCGCTGGGCTCAGTCGGGACGAGAGGTGGCCGTCGGAGACTCTGAGGGCCAGGTGCACATTTACGACGTCGGAGAGGTGAGGATGCAATTCAGTACAGTTAAAGGGTTAGTTCACCCAAAAATCTAATTTCTCCCATTCATATAGAAGTGAACCGTCTTTGTATTTCTATAATCTTTGACATAAACAATGTTGATTATTACAAAATGGTAACTCGGGGGGGGGGAAGAATTAGAGAAAATAATAAATTGTGTTATTATTGTTTTCTTTGTGCACAAAAAGTCTTCTCAATGCCTTGTAAAATTACGTTTGAACTAGGGCTGCCACTAATGACTATTTTTATTTCGATTAATCTATCGACTAATTGATCGATTAATCCAAACAGTTATTTTCCCACAAAAAATCAACAATTTTACTTAAGAATATTTTATTAAATCTAAATTTCTATTAAATCCTTTTTAAAGCAAAAGTAAAGTGCTACAGAGTGTCCATCTCACAGTTTTTAAATATAAAATCAATTCATTGGAGATGCTTTTGATTATTAAAAGAAAGAGTATAGAAAAATGAAAATTGAGAAAAACTGAATTTGGAAATAAAACTGATTTCGTAGGGCCCTATAATTATAATATTTTTTTTGTGGTAATAAAAATAGATTTAAGAGAACACTAGCTTTTAAAATGATTTAAAATACATATATAATAGCAATGATGCAATAATAATTAGTTCAAATAAAGTATCAAAAGCATGAAATCATATGGTTTTATTGAACAAAACTGTTAAAATACAATGTATTATAAACAACAGAGCTATTGTACATTATGCAATACAACAAAGGCCTGCAGGGGGCGCCAACGGACTGACGATTGTTTTTACACATTACTGCGCGATCTAATCCTTGTTTTAATATTGACCAAGAACCATTTAATTTATATGTCCACTTAATCTTTAATATTTGGCCATTTCTTTAGGACAGAAATGCTATAGCCGCTGTAATTAAATGAATATGTGGACATCAAAACCTGTAAACTCAGAGTAAGGGTTTGAGCTTTTATTTTGAAATCGCGATGTATTTACCTTACAAATCTGATGAAATGGCGCACATTGCGTTCCCAGATGAACGTTATTAACTCACAACAACATGCAGAGATGGAGTTTGAGACGCTCCTCACATGTAAATGATAAGTTTCTGTGGAGCTGAGCCGCTATGTGACGCACGTACGTAACCTACACGCGTGTAAATAATTAAAGCGCATATAATTATTTTATTAAATCATATGAACGAACGTTTGGAACGACATGAGAGTGAGTAATTAATGAATTTTCATTTTTGGGTGAACTATCCCTTTAAATGAACTTCTGCACCTGTGGTCTGTCACTGAAACACATTTGGTGTTCTCTCTACAGCAAATCTCAGTGCCGCGGCAGGACGAATGGACGCGTTTCGTGCTCACGCTCACCGAGATCAACGAGAACCGCGAGGATGTGGAGGAACTGGCCGCTCAGCGATTGGCTGCATGATCGCCATAGCAACCTCTGCTGACCAATGATGTTTCCCCTGCATTTGCATATCTCCACCCTCTCTTAAGTTATTTTAGTGACAATCTCGGGCTCATTTTTTGCATTCTAGAGAGAAATGGAATATTTCAGAAAGCAAGACTTTGCTATTAATAATTGAAGCACTTAGTGTTGCTAAAAAATTAAGAATCGTAGTGGGATTGGATGGTGAAAGTAGATTATATCAGGTGGGAATTGTAATGTTTTTATCTATTTGTAGGATTAGAGGCTGATTTGGAGGAAAGGGAGGATTGATTGCTGTGCATCAACACTAACACTTCCAATATGCAAACTATTGTACAGCAGCTTCAGACACTGACATAACCTACAGTAACAGGAGAAATGTGCTTTTTAAGAGGTGGGATATTTTTAACATCCCCTTCCGGATAAACTTTCACATTATTGGATTATTTATAGATTTTTAACAAATGCATTTTGTTTTTAGCTCATAAAGACTGAACATGCTTTTGTAATAACCAAATCAGCACACTCAGTTACACAACATGTAACTCAGTTCTTACTTCTGATTGCCTTAAAGCTCATTTTATAACACGCACACACACGTATCCACAATCTTCCATCACAAAAAGCATAACCCTCTTGGTGCTTGTTTATTCCAGCGCTTGTGACTGAAAAATCTTTTCTTTTCTTTTTTGCCTTTGCAAAATGTTGGTAGAAATCTCTAGATCACCGTTTTAAAAAATGTCCCATGATTTGTCATTTCAAAAGGGCTTGGATAAAAACCATGGTCCTTTAATTAGCATTTCAAACTTTCCCTTTGGCACATATTTAGACTAGTAGACAGTGTTAGCCATTTATTTGATTAATACAGTTTTCCTTTAACAGTTAATGGCCAGCTTGTCCACATCTGGATCCTATTATATTTATGTATTTTTACCATTTGTCATTTTACATATTTTATTTGTAATTTGAATTTAGTGACCTCCCAGACAATAATTTTTAAATATTTCAGTTTACTGATTATCTGTGGATTTTAGTAGTATTTATGTGTTTTTTTGACATTGTATAAGCAGCATTATTTAGTGACAAAATCTCAAGACCTAAAACAGCTTTCCTTTCACATTCATATGTAAAATTCTAACAAATATTGGCATTTAGTAATGTTTTTGATGGATGTTATGTGAATTTAGCCTGAACTTCAAAATATTGCGGCTTTAAATGGTTCAGAACTAAAATGAAAATGTACTTGATAAAAAAAAAAAAAACTTAAATCAGTCCAGAAAGTCAAACCTGCCTTAATCTAGACAAAAATTCTGAACCAAAGCTTGTCTGTCTCTTTTAAATGTTGTTTTGGTGAAATGAAGGAAGCTCTGGATACTCACCTCAGTATCTGACATCTGAACACATTCATCAGGGTCCCACAATCATGAAAACACAGATCAGATCAGATCAGATCAGGGAATTTTGAAATCTTTATACTTCCAGCTCCAGAAAAGTTGCATGAATAAAAGTTTAAATCTTTGAAATTTCTATAGCTTGGGCTGTCATGGTTGTGAGCTTTTGGCTGATGATTAATTGTTACATAATTATGAAGAATTTAATAGTAACTGATTAATACCCATACACAGTTAATGGGTTAATTTATTCATAATGAATATGAAACAACATTCATAACTACACACGACAATGACAATATTAAGAATTCCTAAAAGCATTTTAAAATATTTTAGATGGACATGTATTCATATTTGGTTAAAATTCCCTAATTTGGATGGGAATATGATTGGACTTTCAAAAGCACAATGAGCAAAGTCAAAAAAAAAAAAAAAAAATCAACAAGCCTAACCATATGCAAAACATTTCCTCAGCTAGAAGCTGTACTTTGAGCATGCATTTTTTTAAAATCCAGTAATTATGAATGACTGGCAACATCACAGGAAATTCATTGGTCACGTGTGTGGGATCCTTGATTTACATGACCATGACAAGCGTGTTGATCTTGCATGTGTGTTTGGTCCTCCAACCACTTCACTAGTTCACTTTATCTGACCTCTTTTGTAACTTGCAGTAATAAACTCAATAAAACCTTCACAAACTAGAAATAAAATGTAACCGTATTGATTTATTTCCATAAAATACAAGAATGAAATGCATTTAAATTATTTTCTACATTTCGAATCAACCATGATTTCTCTGATCAATCGATCAAGTTTTGAAACCTCTGTACATCAGTCAGTGTGACGCAGAGAGAGAGAGAAACACGTCTCTGTGCATGAGATGTACATGTATATACAGTACATGTGCAAGCTACGCAAAGCCTATTGAGCAAATGAAGAGCGCTACGGCATGCTTCGGTCACATCAATACATCATAATCATGAGAAGAAAATTCAAAAGCAGCGAATGTGCATCTTGGGAGCAGAGGAACACAAAACCGACAGCACATGTCATGGTTTCTCTTTCAGGAGTGTTTCATGAAAAGCTCTATAGCTTTCTCTTCAGTGGCTGATGAACTTCTCTAGAGCCCTTGTTAGATATTTCACTGTGCGTGTTGCTTTAGGTCTCGATCAGTGTGGCAAACACCTACCCTGTGCTTCAGAAAACACACTAACTATGAGCTTTAACCAGTGTTCTTCATCAAAACTGAGGCACTGATATGGGTTAAAGCAACAAGACTCTGAAAACGAGAATAATTTCCCCATGTCCCCCACCTAAAAACTCAAACGAAATGAAAGAGAAAATAAAAAGTGTGAAAAATGTAGGCAAATGTACTGCGGGAGGGAGGCATGCAGCCATTGGAGGACAAGGCCGTGGTGGGCGGGGCATGACTTTACGAATCGCCGGCTTGATCCTTGGGCGTTTCGGAGTGAATGGTCGTGACCCCGGAGGATTTGAACTTGGGCAGGTGCAGTCCAAACTTGTTCTCCACGCCGGCGAAGGTGGCGGCTGCCAGACGGTAACCGCCGACGTGCTCAGCGCTGACAGGAAGGAGCTCAGAGATCCGGGATTTGGGCGTTGGTTCAGAACCGGCAGGGCGACTAGAAGGGGAAGAGAAGAGATTTTTTTCTTACAGCAGATGATTATCCAAAGTGACTCATCATGCCATATTCTCAGTCGCTTGCTAATTTCCACTGAATTAAATGCTGTACCACGTGCAACACCACCCTTTCTCTGAAGTCATGCCAGTCAACCGGAGTGCAAAGTGATTGACCGGCAGTTTTTTTGCTCCCTGACACATTTACACTGTTTACACAACGCTGCTCTCTCAAAGAGATTTCTCAGGACCTACTTCATGTGCAAGAAAAAGAAAAACATTAACAGAAAACCTCTTTTTTTTTTTTTTTGTCTGACCAAGTAATAGATTCCATTAACAAAGATCATTCTATGCATAACATTTCATAACAAACTCTAAAAATATGTACATTTTTAAAAATGTTTTTGAAAGAAGTCTCTCATGCTCACATAAGACAAGGCTGCATTTATTTGATCAAAAATAGGCCAACAGTAAAAATAGTAATAATGTGAAATATTATTACAATTTAAAATAACCCTTCTACATGGTAATATATGTTAAAATGACGTTTATTCCTGTGATCAAAGCTGAATTTTCAGCATTATTGCTCCAGTCTTCAGTGTCACATGATCCTTCAGAAATAAAAGCATTTTTTTTCTGGGATTCTTTGATGAACAGAAAATTTAAGAGAACAGTATTTTTGTTATATTAAAGGAACAATTGGTTTCCTTTCTAATTGAATTCAATTCTAATTTAAAATAATCTTGTCGGTTAACGGTTAATAATTGGTTAACGAGCGTCGGTTGTCGGTGAAGAGAAATAACCGGAATGAACATCCCTAATGCGTGCCTGTCAGATGTCCTCGCTCAGAAAATGCACATGCCGGAGCAGCAGAAGAATGAAATGTTTAACCGACAAGGCTTTAAAACACATACAAATCATGTACTTTTGTGAATAAGTGCAGTGTCCTGTGATTGTAACTCAACTGCTATTTGATATGAATGTATGTGGTGTTGTACAGTATATTGAGACGGAGGCGGCAGAGCTGCAACTGACAGAATGTGCGCTGTAGCACGATACCAGGATATTTCTTCAAAAGCAGATCGTGCACACATTTTAATCATCCACGATCAAAATCGTCACATTGCACACCCCTACATGTTACTTAACATTTCCTGCCTTCATGTAGTAAAAAGTGTGCTTAAAATGATCAATACTTACTGTCCTCCGAAGTCAACGTAGAACCATCGCTGCAGGAGCTCGTAGGTCACCAGGGTCACACCGAACTGAGGAGATGAGCGGAACACACGAGCTACGGAGAACACAGAGAGAGAGGACTGTGAGTGAGTATGGATGTGACTGAAATGATATCTGTGTGTGTGTGTGTGTGTGTGTGTTTGTGTGTACCTCCAGCTCCCTTCCACAGAGCTCGGAAACCTTCCTCATGCAAGATCTTCCTAAAGCAGTCAATCACTCCAGTGTAAGACGTCTGACCGGCGCGAGCAGCCACCTGCAGTCGTGTTTTGATGACATCAGCAGGGGTGACAAGCGAAGCAGCCGGGACACCTGTAAAATAAAATCATCTATTAATACATGACAGAAAACATCTGATCTTAAAGAGAGAATCTAGTCTTATCACACATGACACATTCATATACAGTATGCTATTTTAAGGGAAAATATGATTTTCAGAATTGTCAAATTCTGAAATCACGAACAGTTCTCTATTTTTTTAGAAATATACCATCATTTAAGTTACACGCACTGTGGATGTGGTTTCATTTTGTTTAGAAAAAAGCAGTGGAAGCAGGGGTCTTTTCTTCCATATTGTAGTGTAAAAAAAGGTATTAACTTGGTTCTGTGCATCAGTTGTTGATTTGATTGTGAGATGCGGCTGTTGGACTCAACAGTGAAGGCAGATGAATGCAAGCTTGAAGACAGGGATTAAGAAGACTAAATAACTGAAGTCGTCCTGCATACAATGTCTTTTCTCAGATGATCGAGTTCAGACATTTTGATTAAAACTTACAAGGGGAAAAAAGGGAAAAATTTCATGTATAGAGATGTATTCATTATAAGATCAATAATATGCATTTAAAAATACGTAGGGTGCATTTTAATTTCATGAAAGTAAAAAAAAAATAATTATAAAATGGTTATTTTACCATTCTGGTACCCTTCATTCAATTTACACCTAAAAATCGTTTTATCTTTGCATTACATTTGCATTTTTATGTTTAATTTTAAGTGCAGAATGTGGCACTTGCTATGTGATCACTGACTGACATGATTCAAAAATGCTTAAAAAATAGATTTGAAAAAATAGTAACTTGTACCGTTCACGGTCAAAAATGATTGGCATAGGAAATTAATGGTAAATACGAAAAATACAAAGCATTTTTTTGTGGGTACAATCTTTAAATCAGCCATGATGCAGAAAAAAAGCACACAATTTTGAAAGGGATAAACTCTAAAACAAGTGCAAAATAGACATCCATTCACACACCCACACACACACACGACAGGGTCAGCTTCACAAAGTTCAAGTGAGTCATGTTCTGACCTGCGATGGCACCAGCGGTCAGCAGCTGCAGAGGCCCCAGCCTCCCATCCTCATCTGCCAGACTTGACTTTGTATGGGCATAAACAGGGAAATAGATGGCAGAGAAGGGGATATCACGCAGGAAACAAGCCTTTGCACCCTGTGGAGAAAAAACAGTAACATTTATGTGTTATAGTTTACACAAAGTCCTCAATTATATTTTAAATGTAATTCAAGAATAGTAAGTAGTTAAAATGGCAACTGTGGTTGGATACAACGTTTTAAAAATAGATGCTTCCCCCACCTTGTAGAGGCCAAAAAAGCCAAGATCTCGGACTACATTGAGTGCGCTCACTCTGGGTCCTGTAGTAATCTCACCGGCAACCTGCAAACGAATCTTAACGATTTCCAGAGGGTTGGTGAAAATAACTTGTGACCCACCAGCCTGGAAAGACAGGAACAGACAATTTTGCCATTTAAGCACAACATAACCCAGTTTAACAGTTATGAGCAGTTTACAGCAGTTTTTTTGAATGTTTTTGATAGTGTCTTATACTCACACATCCACCAGCGAGAATCTCAGCAGCCAGGGGTATCGTATCATCTTTAGTGGTAAATTTGTCTCTCACAAAGTCATTCACCTGGAAGACAGACACAGAGAGACTCGTGTAATTGGCTTTACTGTCATCTGCTCAGAAACCGCTTTCTACAGGATGTCAGGATGTTTAATGACACTTACAGTGAGCTTGATGGCTTTTTCTGGAGCCACTCCAATGAGCTGGGGTAGAAGACCTGTAGGGAGAAACACACAGAAAGGAGTACGGGGAAAAAAAAGTGAGATCAAGGTTAAGAAACATGAAGACACACTTTATTTCGTTCTTCTGAAGCAGGGATGAAAGCATAAGACAAATCCAACCTCTATAAAAACCGAAGACGCCCTCGTATCGCAGGACTTTCTTGGCGCAGTCAAAGCTGTTCTTGTACATGAGCTCTCCTACGAAGGAGCCGGTGGAGCGCTGGTTCTGCATGCGGGTCTTGACCAGGTCTATGGGGTACACAGCTGTGGCACCCGTGGCTATAAACATACACACATACAGGGTAACTTACATTTCACTGAAGTTCAAATACATATACACAACAAGAATATCTTGAGCATTTGTAAGAGGCCACGGAAAATAAGGCTGTTCTTTTGAAATAAAAACAGATATGCACTACTATTCAAAAGTTTGGGGTTGGAAACTTTTAATGTTTTTGAAAGAAGTCCCTTATTATGCTCACCAAAGCTGCATTTATATGATATTTTAAAAACGCAACAAAAACAATAATATTTTGAAATATCATTAAAAATAACTGCTATTGTAATATATTTAAAATGCAATTAATTCCTGTGGTGCAAAGCTGAATTTTCAGTATCATTACTCCAGTCTTCAATCATTCTACGCTGATTATCATCAATGTTGAAAACATTTGTGCTGCTTCATATGTTTGTGCAAACTGTCAGATTTTTTTTTATATATATAAAGTTAAAAAAAAAGTTTTTATTTGAAATAGAAATCTGTTGTAACATTATAAAAGTCTTTACTGTCACTTTTGACCACTTTAATGCATCCCTGCTGAATAAAAGTCTTACTGACCCCAAACTTATGAATGATAGCGTACTGTGAAAAACTAAAAATAAGAGTCTTTTAAAGAATGAAATTGGACTTTTTTGGCTTTTCAGTCAATTTCTCTTAGCATTTAAGTCACTCAAAAAAAAAATGACAATGAACTAACTTGAAATGCACATCCAGTTTAACACTTCTAGGAAATTAGGAGCAAAAATACCAACAACTCATCTTGCACACTGTATATTTAAAAATCTTTCCCAGTAAAATGCTTTCAAGAAAGGTAATGACTCTCCTCCTAATACCACCAGCAAGTAGCACATCATAGTTTATGGCTTCGACATGAACTTAAAGAGGGAATGCCCCCATGGCATATCCTGCTATCAACTTCCTATGTCATAAGAAAATAGCTAACACGGAATGGAAAACTGCACTCAATTCATTTTGTGGCATCTTTAAATTAATATAAGAAAAGAGCAGAATTTTTGAACCAAACCTCCAGCAATGGAGCCCAGAGTAAACCTGTACGCCGACTCTGCTGCCTGCAGCCACACAGACCGAGAGCCGTCTGCATGTGTATGCTGCAAAGACAGAAAACAAGCAAGAAATAAGTATCAAAAGAAATGCACAATGCTTTTGGGCCGATCAGTATTTGAGATATATGACAGCAGCCTGAATGTCAAGTTTACACACAATTTTATTACATTTTCTGAAGCAAGTGAGAGAGGTATCAATTCCCTAGTAGTGAAAGTGTGTTGTGTGCCATAATTAGTGATGTTAGATAAGGCATGCTTACTGATAAAATTACAATTTTCTCACAGTAATATACGCACTTAAACAACCCCTAGTAGTCTCTTATCTGACAGTTCATACAGATAAACTCACCTGTCTCTGCACCTCAGCTACATTATATGGCAGGGCTCCTTCCTCCAGTGGCGCTATCCTCTCAATATCAGCCAGGTTTAATCGTCTACACATCATAACATAAACAAACACATAATGAGCTGATAATGCTGCTTATAGTTTGTGTGGATTAATTTTTTTTTTTTTTTTTTTTAAAGCAAAGTACCCTGTTTGGGAGTGCAGTCCTGATAGCTGGAACAGGATGTCGATTTCCATAGGGGTAATCTGACCAAACTTATTTGCAACATGAACAAACTCCTCTAGAGATGAAGAAAATGTTAGATAATACTTAAAAACCCAATTGTGATGTGCAGATGAGCTGAAACGGAAAGTATTACAGAGAGTACGCACCTTTAGTGACGAGCGTATCCTTGCGAGACCCAGCGAGAGTGCTGTAGATTTTACGGATCAGTTCCATGTTGTTCAGGAGAGAGTTGAAGGCATTGAAGTAGGAGAAGCTCACCATGTGAGAGGTGCCGCCACCTGCTGCCTAAGAGGACACATACAATTAAACCTTTCACAGCAACTTCATAACAAACATCTCACCAGATGGAGCTGCGCACTTACAGACACAAGGTTTTCCTCCACAAAAGGTGTGAGCATGTGGTGTCTGATGGTGGACATGATGTCACTGAAGTCCAGGGCAGAAACAGCGCCGCTCTTGACCTTGTCTTTCTGTGCGAACGCCTGTCTCGCATGCTCCAGCTGCAGCTCCTATGACAACAAGCACAGACAGCAGAAATTAGATTTTTGCTCAAGTATAAACTTACATAGAAATTTTGCCAAAGCCCAAAAGGTCCAGATTTGGCTGGTTAGCATGGGCCAGTTAAGTACACCATTCTAGGGGCCTTATTATATTAAAATATTATTAAATGAACATTATTAACTTTAACATTATTATATTAAAATATAAACTATTAAATAGTTATTTTAACTGAAGTAAAAAAAAATATTATTTAATTGTATTATTAAATTAATGATACATTATTATATTAAAATATCATTCATACTTTGTTATATTAAAATGTTATATTAAAAAATAAATATTATTAAATTTAATTGTATTAAAATATGAAATATTTTATATTAAATTAAAATTAATTTATAATAATTTTACATATTACATAGTTAATAATGTTATTAAATCCCACAATTTAATAATATCACAGTAAAGTATTAATAGTTTATTATATTAAAATTTCACTAAATTAAATGTATTATTACTATAAAGATAATAATAGTATCTTGTATTACAATATTATTATATTATTATTATGATGATAAGCATCCTTTAAAACTTATTTTAAAGCATCAAATCAAATGTAATATGATATATGCATAACTCTGAGTGTGTATAATTGTTTGGGTGTGGTACCTGCAGGAATTGGGTGAACTCCAGGTAGCTGAGACTTTTTTTTCTGTCATTGCCGAAATGCAAGCGGATGAACTCGCAGTCCCAGTTGAAGGGGATGTGGTGGTGCACGGTGGTCTGGCTGAAGATATCACGCACGTTCTCTGTAAACACACGGATAGGCTCAGATTTACACTCCTGCAGAACATAACGGGCGTTGCAACATTACTGACAGTGTTTTAAAGGTCCTCTGAACACGTGAACATGTGCGTGAATGAATGTCTCTGCGTTCAAGGTTAAACTGTTTGTTTGTTTAGCATGATCAGCTGATTCTGTAAAAGAGAATAAAACATTACTGGTCAAAATCACTGCGAGCTGCCTTGCCGTCTATATACTGTAGGCAGCATTAAATGAAAAGGTGAATGAACTAGAATGGCCTACAAAGGAATCTCCATACACCACACAAATTCTAAACTCTTGAATTGATTTCAATGGAGTTTGATGTCAGCATGTACAAATACAGGCGTCCATTTTAAATAAGGCTGAACATTTATATACAGTCAATACTGTTCTCACCGAAGGACACAGATCCAGTGCCCGTCTTGTCAAATAGCTGGAAGGCCACAATGAAGAGGGCATCAGGCACACACAGCACCGACTCAAAGGCCAGAAACTCTTGAAATGAGATCAGTCTGAATGGAAAAAGAAATAGAAGAAACATTAAAAACATAAACCTATGGTCATTCTGCAATCTCTTTCACACACTTTGCTCTTGAGCGGAAAATCAACATATTAGAATGATTTCTGAAGGATCATGTGACACTGAAGACTGGAGCAATGATTCTAAAGATTCAGATTTGCACAGAAATGAACTGCATTTAACAATATACAGTGCCCTCCAAAAGTATTGGAAGAGTAAAGACAAAATTGTTCTGTTGGCTGTGGAGTCAAGACATTCACAAATATGATTAAAAGATGAATATGAGACAAAACTACAGAATGTCACATTTTATTATTGGGTGATTCAACACATAGATGTTTTACCAGCTAAGAAGTTCAGCACTTTTAGAGTTTCATCCCTCTATCTGATGTGAGCATAAGTATTGGATCAGTTGCCTCACAGGTCTTTCTAAGTGATCAGCTGTGTCCTGTTGCATTAATTCTTCAGATATTAAAATCAGGGAATGTGTCGTATCAGTTATATCCATTACTTCTGCATTCTGAGTCTTGCATTTGATGATGACACACACAAACCAGGATGAAGACGAGGGAGCTGACTTTGACAGAAAAGCAAGCAATTTGGATGCTAAAAGAAAAGAGGAAGTCAATTAGAGCGCTAGCAAAAACAAAGGGCATTGAGAAATCAAGAGTTTGGAAACCACCAGCAACCAATAACTACCTGATCAGCTGAGAAAACAACAGTAGTTGATGACAGACAAAACATAAAAGCTGTGAAAATTAACCCTAAAAGGCGTGTCTGTAAAATCACCAACAACTTCCAGAAAGCTGGGGTGATGCTCTGACAATCTACTGTCCTCAGGAGACTTTGACACAGAATTACAGAGGCTACACAGCAAGAGACAAACCTCTGACCAGCTCCAAAAATAGAAAGGCATGATTAGACTTTGCAAAAATGCACAACGGTGAGCCAGAAGAGTTTTGAAACTGTGTTTATGGACCGATGAGACAAAGATTAACCTTTATCTAAGTAATGGGAAAGCAAAAATGTGAAGAAAAAAAGGGAACTGTAATGATCCCAAGCATACAGCATCATCTGTAAAGCATGGTGGAGGTGGTGTCATGGCATGGACATGCATGGCTGTCTCTCAACTTTACTGATGACTTAATGCATGATGACAGTAGCAGAATGAATTTTGAAGAGTACAAAACCATCTTGCCAACCAATATTCAAGAAAATGCCACCAGATTCATTGGGAAGTGCTTCATATTGCATCAGGACAATGACCCAAACACCCTGCCAGTTCAGTCAAGGAGTTTATAAGGGCAAAGAAATGGAAAGTCTTAGATTGCCCAAGTCAATCTCCAGATTTAAATCCGATTGAACATGAATTTCACCAGCTGAAGAGGAGAGTAAAGGCAGAAACTCCCCAAAACAAGCAACAATTGGAATTGGCTGCATTAAAGGCTGAGAAAAGCATTTCAAACGATGAGACCAAGAGTCTGGTGATGCCTATGGGTCACAGACTCACTGCTGTGATTGTACGCAAGAGATCTGCAACTAAATAATAGCTTTTAATCTTTTATATCTGCCTTATGCTCACATCAATGAGTGGGATGAACTCTAAAAGTGCTGTTCTTTTTATTTGGTAAAACATGTGTTGAAACGTCTAATAATAAAATGTGACATTCTGTAGTGTCTCATATTCATATTTTAATCATATTTGCAAATGTCTTGACTCCACAGTCAACAGAGCAATTTTGTCTTTACTCTTCCAATACTTTTGGAGGGCACTGTATTTTTATTGCAATAATATTTATTTTATTTTAAAATTTATTTATCTATTTTACTGTATTTCTAATCAAATAAATAAATGTAAACAACCCAAACATTTGAGCAATAGTGTATGTGCAATACAGAATTATTACAATTTTGCCATATGCATCTAGCTGCTACTGCAAAAAATAATGCAAAATCTAATGAAAGTGAGCTGAGCTGAGCTTTAGGCTTCATATCAAACGATCAATAATTAGAAAACAGAAAAACAGACAAAAAAAACAGGATGTTTGTCTCACCCATCTTTTGTAGTATCTGCCACACCGGCGAGCAGCTGCACAGTTTTAGGGTTGTAGTGGAGCTGCACATGAAGGCCCAAAAACTTCTGCACAAAATCATTGGGTGTCATGTACCGCTCTCCATCCTTATCCACCACACTGGCATACTGAGGAAAAACAACACACACAGTTACAGCATCTGTGTTTAAGGCAAAGCATAATTAAATAAGCATTTGTATTTTCCTCATTTGTAGGGCAATTAGTATGATTTATCTGCATAAAGAACAAAGAAGAACCTGAAAATCAATGTAACATACTTGAAGGGTTTTATTATGCATGCAGACATTTAAGAAACTAAAGAGTAGCCAGTTGCGTAACACCGGCTTTTTAAAAACAACTATGTTGGCAATATGCAAGCTGAATCTGTATTTATTTACCAAGTACCAACCTCTGCCTACTTGGACAAATGGGCAAACGTGACAATCAATATTCATGTGCCACGCAAGTTGTGTATTTTCCCAGTTTTGATCAGCAGTAGCTAAACAGGACACAAAAAACTAAAAGCGACATGCCCTCTGACCTTATCGAAACATTCTTCACTCTATTGCCCTGACATTCAGGTCTTCCTTCAAACATCCATCTCACAAGCTTGAGTCCTATTAATAGAGCCACATCGCACGCAAGTCACCGAGTTACCAGACACCAAGCAACCCAACGCAGCCAAAGAAACAACTACTCTCAGCTGACAGTCGCACAAGAGCTCCCCGGCGGAAGTGATCACAAATTACTACACCAATATAAAAGCCCTGGCTGACATATAATGAGGGAGGGAGATTATTTTTTCCCCACTCATGCTTGAAAATAAAGCGTACACACAATAAACAGTTTTCCCACAAACACACACAAGTGTCTAGACTTTCCCAAGCATGTGAGTTTCTCTTTGAGCTTCTTTAGGAAAAAGGAGCCGACAACAGCGTGACAATTAAAAATGCAGTGTCACTAAGGAAATAAAGATTTAATGACAGGCCAAAGTCATGACACTACCTACATTTGCTTCTAAAGTTGCAGACCTGGTTTCTCATTAGAATTAACCACAGTGTAAAGGATGAAACAAACAACAACAAAAACCCATCATAACCTGATTTTACACCAAAATTAGGCTTTTCTGCTGTTGAAACTTACCTTTTGAAAGATGACCTTCAGCTCATTAGGATCGGCCCTTTTGGTTAACTGCACCTGCAAAACAACAACAGCACAGAATTAACAACAAGGTTTCTTGATTTCTATAGAGATGAATTGTGAATCTTAAGAGCTATGATCTATAATTGTAGCCACAAAACCACCACAATATTTAGTGAAATGCACTGCAAGTTTTAGAGCTCTTTTAAAGGCTGCATCTATTAAAGGTTTTTCACCCAGTCCAAAGATGGCAAGGTTTTACTGAGAAACGAGACCTGGTCTAATGTTCAAAACTACATTTTTTTCTAAACGCTCATTTAAATATCAATCGATCTTTGCTGTTTCAGAGCGCATTCAACATTATTGGGACTTTCTGACACACAAGCCTTGCACATAATGTGTGCAACACAAAAAGAGCCTAGATTTAACAAAACACAAAATAACAAGTCACAAAATAATAATTCCTCCACACAAACACACATGAAGTCATAAGTGTCCCTGTAGATTAAAATAAGCACAATTTCGCCCACACAGCAAGATCCTCACACGCCTAAGTTACCTTTTATAAACAAACGTTCATCCCTACCAATACGAAAGCCCACTAAAGGGCTGATTAATGCTGTTTAACACACAATTCTGATATTTTTTTATGGTTTTATGATCCTCATAGACACTAAATTCAGTCAAAGTCTCAGCGGGAGTGTAGTGATAAGCTCAGTGATGCTCGCGCCGGTCCGTTAAAACCGTTAATCAATGTCTTTACTCCACCCATTTAGCATCTATTAGCCTTCCTGTCGTTTAAAATCAGCAAGTGTAATTAAAAGTCGACAGCTAAGAAAATGAAAACACAATTTTTCAGTCAAAAGCGGTGTCGCCGGAGTCACCTTGGCCGCCATGCTGCTGTCTGACGTCACGTGTGATAGTGGGGTCGCGCAGGCGCGTGGGCGAGAAGCACCGGGAACCTGGGAGGTGCGCGCGCACCTGTGACGTCACACCAAACAAGGTCTAGCTGGATACGATTTAGTTTAAAAGACATTATATTTTATTATAATAACACTAAAAAATAATCCCCTGGAACATACTATCATTTTTTTATATGGTAGATTTTTCATTCACAAACAAAAATTCGCAAAATAGCTTCCTATCCCCTTTTTAAAATTGAATTAAACTCACTTCTAAAATCTATTCATCTTATAAAGAATAAAAAATCCCTAAGATTTCTGAAAAAAGCATTTAGATGCTTTCCTTGTTTGTTATGTTTGAATATCATTGTAATGTCTCTGAAATGTCATTCAGAATCAGAAAGAGCTTTTATATGCTTGCGCATACAAGGAATTTGCTTTATTGTCATAAGCTTCCAGTTCACAGAGACAACAACGACACACATACAAAAAAATAAGATGAGAATAAATATACACATATGTAAATATAAATAAACAAAAAAATGAAAAACAAAAATAATTAGAAACATAAATGATTGTGTATACAGTTGTGCTATAAATTATAGAATGGGATAGAATAGAAGATGCAGGGATGTACTAGGATGGAGGTGGTAGCAAATAAATATAAGGTTATTGCCTATTGTAATTGCATAATGGGAGAGAGAGAGAGAGAGAGAGAGAGAGAGAGAGAGAGAGAGAGAGAGAGAGAGAGAGTATTTAACTGTTCATGAGTTGGATTGCCTGGGGGAAGAAACTGTTCTTGTGCCTGGCTGTCCTGGTAATTGGGGCTCTGTAGCACCTGCCAGATGGCAAAAGTTCAAAATGGGGATGACTTGGATGTGAGGGATCCAGAGTGATTTTCTGAGCCCTTTTCCTCTCTCTGGATGTATACAGTTCTTGAAGGGTGGGCAGGGGGCACCGATAATCCGTTCAGCAGTCTGAACCGTTCTCTGTAGTCTTCTGATCCCTGATTTTGTAGCTGAGCCAAACCAGACAGTTACTGAAGTGCACAGGACAGACTCAATGACGGCTGAGTAGAACTGGTCCAGCAGCTCCTGTGGCAGGTTAAACTTCCTCAGCTGGCGAAGGAAGTACAACCTTTGGTGGGCTTTTTTTTTTTTTTTACAATGGAGTTGATGTGAGTGTCCCAATTCAGGTCGAGAGATGATGGATTCCAGGAACTTGAATGTCTGACCCAGTGCTGTCTATGGTGGTGACTGGGGGGAGTGCAGGGGGGTTTCTCCTGAAGTCCACGATCATCTCCACTGTTTTGAGCGTGTTGAGCTCAAGGTTGTTTAGACTGCACCATACAGCCAGCTCCTTAACCTCCTGTCTGTAGGCAGACTCATCACCGTCCTGGATGAGGCCGATGAGTGTGGTGTCATCTGCAAACTTCAGGAGCTTGACAGAGGGGTCTTTAGAGGTGCAGTCCTTTGTGCAGAGGGAGAAGAGCAGTGGAGAGAAAACACATCCCAGAGGGGCACCAGTGTTGGTGGAGCGGCTGTTTGACATGAATCTCCCCAGTCTCACTAGCTGCTGCCTATCTGTCAGAAAGCTGGTGATCCACTGACAGACAGAGCTAGGGACAGAGAGCTGGGTTAGTTTGGTCTGGAGGAGTGTAGGGATGATGGTGTTGAAGGCCGAACTAAAGTCCACAAACAGGATCCTCACATAAGTCCCTGATTCGTCCAGGTGTTGCAGGATGTAATGCAGTCACATGTTGGCTGCATCATCCATGGACCTGTTTGCTCGGTAAGCAAACTGCAGGGGGTCCAGTGATGTCCTTCAGATAAGCCAGAACCAGTTTTACAAATGACTTCACGATGACAAACGTTAGAGCCACAGGTCTGTAGTCATTAAGTCCTAATATCTTGGGTTTCTTTGGAACAGGGATGATGGCGGAGCGTTTGAAGCAGGAAGGGACTTCACACAACTCCAGAGATCTATTGAAGATCTGTGTGAAGATGGGGGCCAGCTGGTCATTTTTTATTTATTATTAATGTGTATGTGTTTATTAATTATGTTTATTCATAATTATTGGTAATTATTTTCTGGATTTGTATGTGATCCCTTGGCTATGCTCCCTTTGTGTTGTCTAAGCAAAAAAAAAAAAAAAAAAAAAAAAAAATTCTAAGGAATTTTCTTTATGTCTTCCTTTTCTTTCATAAAATGTGCTTGTCCTGTTGGTAATATTTAATTATGGTATGAATATTAATTGTTCAGCATCTACAATTAAAAAAAGTTTGAAATTGATTTTGAATCTACAAAGTAAAATAAAAACAACATCAAAAATAATTAAATATTAAAAAAAAAATCATTTTTATGCAGTTACTATCGTATTCTTATTTATTTACATTACATGATTAATGTCTTGAGAACCTACTGAAATGTTTTGTATTTTAGAAATCAATTTAAAAAAGAAAAAGAAAAGAGAAGAGATAAAGATAATGTATTTCGTGTGATCGAAACCATATGCATGCGTTCAAATTTCATACATCTCAAAATCCATTAGATGACAACACTGAATTAACTAAAAATCTGTTTCTTTAAAAATATCTTTATTGTACACGTTTTCGCAAGTAAAAAGTGCAGCATCCTACTAGATATTTTATGCACTTTTCCCCATGTTTGCATTTTCAAAACCACATCACAACATTAAATGAGGGCTGAATATCAAATTAAGAAAAAGAAAAGGTTCATGACACCATAAACAATTGAAATTATTTTCTTCTACAACCAAACTGATATTTACAGATTATACAAAAAGTCAGGAAGTCCCAAGAGTGACAACACACTTTCCATCCGTCTTTAAGAGCACATGTGCACTGAAGCAATGTCCTTCATGTGTTCTGCTGTCCTTTACTGGACCCTGTGCTTATAAAACCAGCAGAGACCTTTAGTGAAGTTCCAGCCGAGTGAAATGGAGAGAACATAGAAGAGTCCGAGCAAAGCGAAGGGATACAGAAGCACCACAGTGTTCTTTAAGAATGGAAGCGCTAAAGAAACAAGGAGAAGAAATTAGACAACGTTCAGCTTGTGGATGATAAAAATACATGGTCATAACCAGCGATCACATTACTCACCATTGTAGCCCAGGAATGTGATGTAAATATAGTAACCAATGGCAATAAGCCAAAAGGTGTTTCCCACAAAATAACCCAGGAACCAGTCTGAACTTACAACCACGACATCTGTCAAAAGAGTGCAAAAGATGTGTTCACAAAGTCCAAACAGTACATTATTATATTCATGTATCCACCTGTTTACCTACAGTTGATGAAGAACAGCTGTAAAAAGTGCAGAATGACCAGGAGAGGGTAGAAAGCGTTCAGATGGACGTCAAACGCGTAGCCCCACTCCACGTCGTAATCTCTGCCAGGATGTTTCAGTAGATATTTGTTTGTGACAAACCTGGAGAAGAAAAACAGGGATTACTGTACAGTTTTACAATCACAACTTATAATGATATATTCTAGTAAAATTAGGGTGATTACATCATTCTTTAAAGTACTTCATTCTGATTTGTCAGTCACAGCAAACACTATTGTATAATAACCAATAAACTGTACAATCTGGCAACCCCAGGGAACTGATTTCCTGACTATTAAAATACATAATAAAATAAGTCAGACCAGTATATCAAGTCCATTTACTCATTTGGTAAGAAATTATGTATTATACAGGACAGCGTACAGTCAGCCAGTCAATTTTTGTTTTTCTTTTAGTATTTAGATTTTTATATATTATAGTATTTATTTAAAAAAAAAAAATTGGCATTCATTTTAATTTTACTTTTACTAATTTTGTCTTTTGCTTTTACAATTTTTATTAGTTTATTTTTTGTATTTTGTACTGGTATTTTTTTTTTTTGTATATTTCTGTTTACATATCCATTTAATTTTTATTTTCAGTTTTAGTAATTTACATACTTAAATTAACTTATTTCAATTAGCTGCAGTTTTTGACCAAGTTCTCCATGTAATATTTAGATTTTATTTTACCTTTATTTCAATTACCAAAAATGTCTACTTATTTTTTGCTTCATTTTTATTTCTTACATTTTTAAAATGAAAATTAAAAGTTAATTTTTATTTTAGTTTTTGTAATTTTAGTACTTATAAACTTATTTTTTAAGTTTAAGTTTTACCTCCATTATTTATGTTTTACTTTATTTAAAGCTGCAGTCCATAAGTTTTGCCTCTTTGTCGCCATCTATGTTTGAAAACCTGGAATTGCAGTTACTTGCAGAATTATCTCGCTTGCGTGAGATTAATCTGATGTTTTGAGGTGAATGTGTAGCTGTCAGTCACCGCATCGGTGTGGATATTTACTGTACTTCGCAATCACAGATTAGTCTACGTCTTGGAATATATGACCCAAATAAGAATTTTCACCGGTTATTGTCATCTGAATAAGTTACAAGTCAGTCACATTTGTTCTGACCAGCTGAGGAAAAAAGCATTACCACAAATCGCACTACCAATGGTGATTTAATCGAAAGATCGGTTAGCTCATATCACATCAAACCGTGCAAATTATTATTATTGTTATACTTTATTCTCAAATCAACAACATTAGCATTGCGTCACTTTGAGTATAGTGTGTATTAGCGTGTAAATTTCTAATTGCTATACCATTCAAATTTCATATTAAGAAATTCTTTTAACCAAAAAGCAAACTATGCTCCCTTCGAAAAAAATCTTGTGTAATCCCAGGCTATTTGTAATCAGAAGCACATTTAAAACTGGAATATAATTTAATTTCATTCACATGTGTTTCATAAAGACATAATCCTTTCTGGATTACAATCCGCCATCAAAATGATGCATTTAATTATTCTAGCTGCTGTGAGAAAAGGATATAAACGATCCGCCACCTGCAGGATCCTCACGTGCGACAGCCTAGTAGCTGGGACAACTTCTTCATGTTTACTGACGTGACGTAATGACGCAGTGCCATGCTCGAATTTACAGCGGAAACCTACCCGTATCACTCAAATTAGAAAATATTATTATAAGATAACAGTTGTGAATCGGGCTAAATTAAGGCAATAGTTTTGAACACTGGCTGGTTATGTACTTGCTCAAATATTGATATTGGATCATTTTTAACCAAAAAAAAACATAGCTTTAAGCCTTATTTCAATTACCAAAAACAATTAATAATAATTTTAGTTAATGATAAAAACATTGCTTCATGCTGGGGTCATAAACTTTTGTAAACTTTTAAAAACGTCAATTTCTCTTTGCAAATAAGACCTTATTCTCAAATTAACAATAAAAAAAATGCAAAAATCCATAACCCAGGAAAAGAAACTGGATCGATACCATATCAGCAAGCTCAAAAATAAGGTCATGCACACATTTTTGGCAGACTTTGGGAGTGTGTGTGACTACTTACCACATGAGTGTGGATATGAGCAATCCGACTCCGATACAATCGATGAAAACCACCCACAGCAACAGCTTCAACGTCTCCACAAAACCCATTTCTAGAACCAGACCAAAGCCCACCGTCGACACTGCAGAGAAAACATGATTAGTGAGCCAAAGTAAGGTTCATTTCTAAACCCTTCCCAAGTTTCATCAAAAGTGCTCACCACACAGCCAGATGCTGAGCAGCACCAGGAACGCAGGGTCATCTCGAGCCCACTGGTCTTTGGTCTGTTTGCGGTAGTGGAAGTTGCGATACACTTTCTGCGGCGATGTGAACAGGTAGAGCATCTGCCACACGGCAAACTCAAAATCCATCTGTCTGAAATGCAGAAGTCGCCGCAGGTACTTGTAGCGCTTGGCTCCGGCCGTGTGCCGCGCCACATCCCGCGCGCTCAGGCTGCCGTTCCGGTGGATCTGCGGGGAACTCGTCGGCAACATACTGCGGTGGGATAAGAGAGAAATGTAGATATTACAAACACAAACACTTGAGCAAACCAAAGAAAGATTTACTCATTTCTGAAACAGTGAAAACATTAGCCCAAATATAATGCACAAACCTACATAAATGTATCCTTAAATCACATTAGGAATAAACTATGTGACTAAATTTGAGTGGCTGGGTCATTACCAACAATTATAGCTTAGTCTGTTTTGACAAAACGAAAAAATTTCAACAATTTCATTACAGTAAGTGCTGAAGTAGGCAGTACAGTAGATCTGTCTCTGTCTGAAAACTTCTAGAAAACTACATCTATTATCCATCCATGAAAATAGTTTGAAAGAAGCCTGTGCTGTAGTCTATGATCAAGCATTAAGCTTCATAATCAAATGTATTGTCAGTTCATCAGTTCTTCTGCTTCCTACACATACATGATCTGCTGTGTAAACATGTAGAGCTGATCCAAGATCAGTCCTATTACTTCTGTTTGCTTTACACAGCACAACTGACAGCGACACAAACTCAAATCAATGTTTTAAAAGTAAACCTGCTATTGTTAATGTATCGGTAAAAGGTGATGTTTTATTAAGAACAAACAATGTAAAATCCAAAGCATTAGAGTGGTTGTGCGGTTACATGGGCCTCGATCCTACATAATAACCTGGTAAACAAGTTAGCTACCATGTCGCTCCTGCTCGGTGTGTATAAATATGACACTTACCTGCTCCACGGCAGTATCAGCAACTAATAAAGCAAAGCTCTTTTTAATCAGCGTGTAAAAAACAATGCAGCAACCGTGACATGTCAACTTCCTGCCTCGTCCGAACACGTAGCAGCGCAACCGATTCAGTGACGCCGCTTCCTGTATCAAGGCCTTCTGGGAAATGTAGTTTTGGGGTAGGGAGCAGCGTTTAGCCATATATTGACCATATTTCTGAAATATGCGCTGCCATGTAGCCTAATTGTAGCTATTGAAATGTTTCCTTGAATTACAACAGGCATATTCATCTTTGATCGTTTGATATTCTTTAATATGCTTTTAGTATAAAATTATTTTGTTCCCCCCCCCCCCCCCTTATTTTATAAAAATTGTTGTTATATTCTGATCTGTAAAGGCTAACAAGACTCTGCAGGCTTCAATAACTGATTAACACTATTGTGATGACCAAAAATATTTTAACAAACCTTTGACTTTAATATTAGAGTTATATTTCATGTTATTATAGCTATGTATGTCTATTATATGTCTGTCAGATTATATGTCTGTACTTTTTCTTTGCACTGGAAGCTCATGTCACCAAGACAAATTCCTTGTGTGTGTAAACACATTTGCCAATCCTGATTCTGTCAAGATGTTTGCTGCATGTTTAGAAACAACAGATGGCGCTAAAGTACCTTATTCCTTCCTTCTTTCCTTCCTTTGTCACATTGATATAACTTTTTCATGAATTGTCATAACTTTTTAACAGGCCTGTAAAAGCAACAATTTATGAAAGTCATGATTTTCATTTTATTCATAAAAAAAAGAAGCAATTCAGAGAAATAATTTAACAAAATACTATATGCTACTGTGAGAGTTATAAGCAAATAGTTTACTACCAATTAAGCTGTATTTTGATCACTGACAGGAGATTTTTTTTTTTTTTTTTTTAGTGAGCATTGTGTTCACAAAAAAAAAAAAAAAAAAAAAATCACTTTTCCCGTGCAATACAGTTTTTTTGTTTTTGCCTCTATTTTAAGCAAAAACTAAAACAACTGAGCGGATAATAGTTTTTATTTTTACCTCCACATTTCTTGCGGGTCACTGGAGCAGAAGTCACCTGAGAGAAGAGCACATCTCAGGTGCTTCTGTGCCATTTGGAGCAGTTCCTCTTTCAGAGGCGTTTAAAAGCACAGATTGAGGTTTGCCTCATATTTATTTAATAAGCACCTACCACCTCATCTTTCTTTTACCGCTTCATTCTGTCGTCCCTCAGTACTCAGGCTATTCATGTGGTGGATTGTAAAACACTTTGCACATCACTTCAGAAACAAGGTTTATTCATGTCATTGTGGAACACTGACACAGTTTTGGTAGCTTGTCATCACAATAAATGAAAAATTAATTCTTATTCTTTCCAAGTGTTTAGTTTAAACCGAACAAAGTGGGGAATACAATATAATATATAAAGCGTATGAAAAATATATTTATATAAATACATTTTCCTTACGTATCTTTGAACATTTATTGAGTAATGCAATCAGTTTTATATGCATATGCATAAATTTTATATGCATAAATGATTATGATTACGTTAATAAACTCAGTCAAAATGAGAGCGTATTAATCTGTTTTGGTGAGCTTAATGTGCTTTCAAAGACTTCAGAGCAAAGCAGCTCTGTGAAATGAGAAGTGATGAATGGGAAATCAAGTGAAGGATGCCAGAACGAGCAATGAAAATGAAAGAGATTCAAACGCTTCTCCTGATGCTAATGAAGACCAGCCTCTTGGATTAATTGAGCTGTTTTAACATGTTTCAGTTTACTGTAACTATGACTCTCTTTCTTGGCCAAACAACTTGTTTTAAAAACAGTACTGAAGCAAACAAGTAAATAAGATTTTGTTGCTCATGTTAATTTAATTCTTGAAAGGGAAGCTTTGGAATTGCCCTTAATCTGACGGGACAGAGCAGTGAATGACTTCATTGTCACAGAGACACATGTGAAGATCATCAACAAGGCAGTTATTTTAGATTGTGCTAAATTTACAGCGCATTTCAGCTCCAAAAGTCGAGATGAAAAAGTCCTTTTATTCATTCCCGGCTCTTTAAATGTTTGTAATCAAGTGTAGAATGTGATCACAATTTAAGAGTTAGCAAATCACAAAACATTAAGAATGTATGTAATAAGAAACAAAACTAGACATATGAAGTTTGATGACACATGTAGATGTTGTCTTGGCAAAGCTTTGGTCAAGAGTTTAAAATAACCTTAACCTTGAAGTTTAAAGGTTTCACTCAGAGAAGTCAGAGAAAGTCAATAAAAATGTTGCTAACATGTTTAATAGATAGATAGATAGATAGATAGATAGATAGATAGATAGATAGATAGATAGATAGATAGATAGATAGATAGATAGATAGATAGATAGATAGATAGATAGATAGATAGATAGATAGGTCATAACTTGAAAGCTCCATAGAAAAAGTTACTGTTTGGTCTCAGAGTAATAATAATAATTTTAAGCAGTAGATCGGTACATATTTCCACACGTGTAAATGGGGCAGACATAAATCTTCCTATTGCTGAAATCTGAAGTTGAGAGGGTTCACCGCTTCTGTACCTCTAGTGATGTTAATGTCAACACGTGTTAAGAGCCTGTTTGATCACACAAATCCATTACGAACAGTCGCCTTTCATAGTATTAGGAGACTGAAGTACAGAGAGGTGAAGATTAACCTGTTTTGCTCCGTTAAATTCCCATGTTGACAGCAGTGTTGTGTCGGAATGACTCACATTATGATTCACGTTGCATAAAACGGCTTTCTTTCGATGGATCTGCTATAGCTTTGTATCTCAAACGGGTCAGACACAGAGGCGGTAGAAATCTGGGTACGACATGCTTGAGAAAATCAACAAGAGATGTTTTTAAAGTCAAAGTGGTTCACAACAACTGGAGCTGTCCCTTTAAAAATTGGTCCTCTTTTGTAAGCCAGACCATCCGCTTATATTTTCATATAATACTCCTCCTTAATTTTCCTCAGAATTACTTTCTGCACTGACAGGCTCAGAACATTGACATTAGTTATGAAAATGAATAGCAGAAGATTTAGCTGTAACGGCCAACTAATCATCTGTCCACCCAAAACCAGAGGGGATTTTTGATGGATAATACACTATTTGACTGGAAAAGAATGATCAATATGTAAGCACTGCTCATCATGGCTAATACTATTAATCACAGTCTGTGTTGTACTGTCGGTCTGGCTTGAAAATCACCAGCAAACTCTATCAAGTAGGACTAGAGTTACTTGAGTTTGCAGTGGACTGTGAACGGTGGACTTCTCTCCTCCTGAAACACTGCTGAATTGGCTTTGACTATATTTACTAATAGCCCACACAACCTATGAGATGTCAGCAAGAAAGGGAAGGTGTTTCAGGGTGGAGCAAGTTTTACATTTCGATGAAAGATTATGAAAACTAATATTTTACTGTTGAATTGTGCACAATAAGACCATAAATGTATTTTAAATACACTGCCATTCAAGTTAGGGTCAGAGGTACTTTTTTTTTTAAAGAAATGAACAATTGCTGAAAGCAAGAAATCATTATCTAGAGCAGCGGTGTGCAAACTTTTAATGTGAAGGGCCAAAAATCAAACTTGACTGAGGGCCATGGGCCAAACGTAAATGATGCATTACAATATATCCAACTGGATTATCTGTTTTAAAAATGTGTAAATAATACATTTTAATTACATTAATTTTTTAAATCAAATTCACTTATATTGTGGTTTACATTTGAATGCAAAAATGTAAGTATACACTATACCCTGTCCTCTTCTGATCTCTAAAGCTACACTAAAGACATATATAATGTTATATTTGTATTTCAAGTAATTGCTGTTCTTTTGAACTTTCTGTTCATTAAAGAAACCTGAAAAAATGCATAATGGTTTCCACAAGAAATATGAAGCAGCAATGTTTTCAACGTTGAAAATAATCAGAAATGTTTCTTAAGCAGCAAATCAGCATATTAGATCATGCGGCACTGAAGACTGGAGTAATGATGCTGCATCACTAAATTGCTAAATTGCATTTTAAAATATATAAGTAACTTCTTTCAAAAGCAATTTGAAATCTTAGCGACCCCAAACTTTTACATTCTGACTTCACGCTCACGTTAACCCTGATGACCTGGTTTTTTATCTAAAGTATGTGTGCATTATGTGCATTATGTAAATGCTTGAATAATCCATGAATCAATGTAGACATCTTGAAGACGAACAGATACACAGAACAGCTTTTGATTTGCTGACCACAGCAACTTGAGTATAAGAGCAGCTGACGGGGATGATTTTACTGCTGGAACAGAGAAAGAGAAAAATGTTAGTGCAAGATCAAAACAGGAAATTCAACTTCTCCTAACATAAACAAAAATAAAAAGTAGGCCTACCCCATACGGTTCAAAGTTATACAAAGTTTGTATGTGTATATATATATATATATATATATATATATATATATATATATATATATATATATAAATAAATAACCATAAAAACAATAATGTTGTTAAATATTATTGAATTTTTTATTGTATACTGCAAAATGTAATTTATTCCTGTAATGTAAAGCTGTATTTTAAGCATCATTACTCCAGTCTTCAGTGTCACATGATCTTCAGAAATCATTCTAATATGCTGATTTGCTGCTCAAGAAACATTTCTGATTATTATCAATGTTTTGCTTATATTTTTGTGGAAACCATGGTACAATTTTTAAGGATTCATTGATAAATAGAAACTTTTAAAAAAATTATACGTCCTTGTTGAATAAAACTCTTAATTTCTTTAAAAAAACAAAATCTTACTGATCTTAAACCTTTGAATGGTAGTGTAACTACATCAAAAAGAATCACTAGCAGTTAAAGGGACAGTTAAATAAAAAAACTGTCCCAATTTAGTTAGTTAGTTAGTATAAAGTATTTAGTGAAAAAGGCCTGTCAATGTCCAAAGAAATGGCAAAAAAGCACCATAAACATATCAAAGTGATCTGTATGTACTGTATCCTGAGTCGTCGATAGTTATTTGTGAAACTGAAATCAATTTAAGCTATTATCTGACAATATTTCACGTCTTCATACCTCTCAAATCATGCTTGGGTACATCCAAAACTTCTCAAGTTCACTTTGAAAATGCGTCATCCATTGAATGACTACTTACATGAGTGCTAATTGCAATGAATTGGCTAAAGCATGTGACAACGAACCTTCATAAATCTCCATTCACAAGGTTAGAGAACAGCGGTGAATAGTGCCAATTCATTTTTCATCCCTTAAACTAAAGAAAGACAGAAAAATGAACAAATACATCCATGCTCAATCTTTCATACTCATGTAATATTAATGCCTGTGTGTCCAGAGGAGGAGAGAATGATAAGAGAAAGAGTGCTGACCTCCTAATGACGCCTACGGTGCCCTACTTCTGAATGCTGTCAGATCTAAACACCAACACATCTCAACATATCAACACAGTGATTTAATCAAATGCATCCCAGGAGAGGAATCAGAAAACTATCGCAGTCATATGTAGGAGGTGCAGTCCAAGAAATAACGAAGAAGGAGGCGAGGAAGAGAGAGGGATTACATCATTTCTCTATAGCTCCAGATAATGTGTGTGTGCGTGTGTGCGTGCAAGATGGTGAGATCATGATATTCACCCTGACTGTAGTAAATTATACTTTTTTCTTCTCTACTGGCAGTGAACGAGTGACTGGAAATGACACACCCACATAATCACACACACACACACACACACACACACACACACACACACACACACACACACACACACACACACACACACACACACACACACACACACACACACACACACACACACACACACACTCACTCCTACACGCCTCTGTCACTCATAAACACACTCCAGCTCCAATTCATCCATGCAGTATTCCAATACGACATCTCTCTTGGCTCTCTCCGTCTGCTCTGATTAAAGAGGCTAATCACTGTGACTCTGAAAATAGAAGGGCATCAGTGCTGTGTGGGTATAGAGACGGACGTACTATAATAATCATCCATCAGAATATCTCAACCAACGCAATTATTGCAGAATATCTGTGCCTGAATGTGTGAAAGCACTTAGATCTCCATTGACTACATCAGTGATTCTCAACTGGTGGTTACAATCAAAAAAATGGGTCACAGGTCTTGCAAAATACAAGTAATATAACTAACCATATAATCACGCACGGTTAGGATAGAAAACACTCCCCAATCAAACTTGGTGCAAATTCATGTCATTTTGGTAGAAGCTGTAGTCCAAACAGGGAGAAGCTAAATAGACAGGTTGTATGATGCACAAAATCTGAAAATGAAACTTTGCAAGGCAAAAGAAAATGCAACCTAGAAAACATTAAATATGAGGTGAGGGTTTGGTATTGTGTTTGATTACCACATGACGTCTATCTAAACATATAACATAAAGCATATAGTAAATAGCATATAAATGCATGGCATTAAACTGAGGCTGTCCACATGTGCTTAATACTTTTTTATATTCTTTTTTTTTTTTGTATTCTAGAATGAGGTTATTAGATAAACATAATCATAAATTTTACATAATCTGTTGAATTGATGTAAAAACAATAGAGAAGATAACTATGAAAGTGCATAGTTTCACCTCAAAATCAAAAGAACTAAAACATTGCATCAAGACAATCAACCTCATGAAGATTTCTCTTATGTGCATTGTGATATTATTTTCCTGACAGCAACCCCACCAATTTATATGAGTTTGTTTTGAACAGATTTGGAGAAATGTAGCATTATATTACTTGCTCACCAATGGATCCTCTGCAGTGAATGGGTGCCGTCAGAATGAGAGTCCAAACATCTGATAAAAACATCATAATAATCCAGAAGTAGTCCACATGACTAATCCATTGATGAGAAAGGGATGGAATGCTAAATTTCTCAAAATCTGATGAAGAAACAAACTCATCTATATCTTGGATGGCCTGAGAGTGAGTACATTTCCAGCAAATTGTTCATTTTGGATTAACTATGACTAATGTCTTTCTGTTTCTTTGTGTCCACTCACTCACACACACACACACACACACACACACACACACACACACACACACACACACACACACACACACACACACACACACACATACATGCTCACACACAGCTGAGTTTTATACATGCACACAAAACCAACAGAGATCATCAATCAGATATCAAAGATGAGCTTCAAAGCAGCTTCAGATCTGTGATGAACTGTAGTTAAAATAATGTAAAGACAAGCTCTGGCTGTCGATCGTCCATTGATTGACTGTTCTTACAGAGATCTGTTTTTAATACTGAAGGCTCAGAGGGCGTTTAGGACTCCACTGAGTTCATTTCATGTGATTTCCAGGCATTTCAGTAAACTTCAGCATTCAAAGATTTACAGCAGAAATTAATGGTGAGCTGCAATACACCCGTGGCAGCATATAATAGGCTTTGACTGACAGCTCAATCAGTAAAGTCCACTAGCGTATACTAATACTTCTCATTCAAACTGACATAAGTGCCTGCACTTATTGTGATGGACAGTTGCTGATTTTAATTTCCATTTTCTCAGATCTCAGGACGGTGTCTGTCAGTCACATTGCAGTGTTATTCAAATGTATAAATTTTCAAATCAATGATATTTCTCTATTGATTGGCAGGTTTGAGACATGAGAACATGAGTACAATACCTTCCCTCAGCATGCCTTTGAGAATATCACACAGAATTTTTGTTCAAGTAATCCTTTAAAAACATCTGATTAGACAGTAAAAGGGCCTTGATGGCTTTCCAGTTGGCAAATTCCCCATAATAGTGTTTGAACCCCAATACCTGCCTCAGTTCCTTTGCCAAATACCACATTATCCAACCTCACATGATCTCTCAGCCTTTGAACCAGCTCATTCCTTGTCAAAGCATTTTTTTTATTATCGCTAAATGGTAAAATATGTTTTTATTTAGTATTAACATTGCTTGTCAAATACAGACATGAACATTTAAGGATAACATTATGAATGTTTCTTCCACTTTGGGCACTTTGATTAGTTTTACTTTTCTAATAAGGAAACAAAAGTACCAGTGTAGAGCAGGCTTGAGATGAAGACATTTGAGACAATTATGAAAAAAATAAATATATAAAAAATTCAAATTAAAGTCAAAATAAATAGGCCTATTAGCTAATAAATTTAGTAGTCAGAATTAGAAAAGTTTATTTTCTTTTATTATCTGATTGATTGTTGTTTGTAAAGATCCGTGTTAGTTTAGTGCCACAATTTTCCTTTCCCAGGGGCGAATTTATTAGTTTTTATTAGTAATTTATTATTTGTTTGTTACTTAATGTTAATGAGCCATAGGAAAGCTACGAAGCTACGTCAGCAAAAGATCATTAATATTCATAAGCAAACCTTCCTCATAGGCGCGTTACGGAGCAATGGCAAGCACGACCTAATTAATATTCATGAGCCGAGCGGTAGCAGCAGTAGTAGGACTCGTCCCGGTGTGAGGCGGTGCTGTCGGCGAGAGCTCAGATGCCTTCACAGACCTCAGCAGAGACTTCTGAACATCTCTTACACTGAAATTACTGCTGGATCCACCTGACCGGAGAGGTAAGATCATTCTTACGGGGTTCCTTACAAAGTATGACCATGTTTACAAGCAGAACTGCGAGTTAAGGTATAAGTGAGTTTGACAGAAAGTTGTTTCAGGGGATTTTTTTTTTTTTTTTTAGCGTGATGTGATTTGACATGTGGTTTTGACAGTTTTTTTTATTTTATTGACCATGTCTGTTTTAAGGCTGTTTATTCACTTTACAATTAATGACACTGATTGACTGGAAATGTAATTGTTGTGGTGTAAATAGTAATGTAAGCGCAGGCCAGTAGAGGGCGATAGCGAGTCTACAGTGTTATTATAATTCTGGGCTTTGTACTGGATGTTAAATATGACCTGTTATGATTTACAAATAGTCTGCCTTTGTTTTGTTAGTGTGTAATGAACATTGTATCATGCATATATTATTATTATACATCAGAATTCTTAATGATTAAGCTTTGAAGTATGCATGTGGTTTTAGGATGGTTTGATATGGATTTTTTCATGCTAATTCTCCATGCAGTGGATGTACACTGTATTCTTATCAGTATGTCTAGTCAGGAACAGACATTTTCATCCTGCCGGCATGAGCAAGTTTAAATCAGGAGTTTAGGTGATGCAGAGGTTCAACTGTTATATGAAACTGCATTTTCTCATACATCTGGACAGACCACCCTCATATTTTCATTAATAACAGCATAACCTCTGGCCTTGTCATAATTACCTCTGCATGTGATTTCTCTGCTGGCTGTCTTCAGCACTTTGTGAAATTATATGTTAATGCGCATTCCATCAGAATGCTTAAAGAAATGACTCGGGGAGCATATTTTTCGCTTTCTTTTTGTGTATTTACTATTAAATCAGGAATTTGAGGCTGGACATATTTGAATAATTTTTTAAAAAGCAAGAAAGTAGATTTTAGTTTGCATTACAGGCTTTCTAGAGTTTTATATTAGACAGTTTGTAAATGCCCATTCAGTATTTATTATCTGTTTTGTACATTTTACATGCAAAAGTCAGTTCTCAGCTCTAATGGTCTCGCGGTCAAATCAGGTCTCATGAAGCAAAAAAAAAGACGCAAATGAGATCATTGTTGATATAAAGTAAGAATATAGAGCTTATATTGAGATCGATGACTTTTGATTGCAGACTTTGGTATCTTGGTGAATTTGGGCATAGTTTGAGACATTGTTGAGATCTCTTCTGAAACGCTATGTGGACACTTGCGATGTTACTGGGGTGCTTTTCTCATTTAATCTCATTGATGTGTCGAAGAAACACCTGACGCCATAAACAGATTTGTGATTTCTCTTTTTCTATTTTTTGAAAAAGTAACATTCAGATGATCAAAACACAGGATCTCTTCAAGTGTACGTCAAACTTAGTTACAGACGATGCCTTTCACATGCTAATCAGCAGTCATGGTGTAAAATGAATATGTCTCTATCTCATTGGCGCTAATCGGCTGTAATCTGGGTTAGTGCAGGGGTTACTGGATAAAGAAATACCCCAGTTACCATATATTCCCCAATGGTCACGAGCACCATTTCAGCAGTTATCAAACATTTAAAGGTGCATTTTAAAAGTCTGTTACATGAATTATTGCTGCAGCAAGAACAAAATCATTAATATTTCATGTAAGGGTGAACGAACAGAACAGACCCAATAGTCATGCTGTCGAACAATGGCAACAAACTTAATCCACCCACTTAAAAAATATCCTTAAATGTAGTTAGTTATAGATGTATTTACTAAATTTAGTGAATGTATGCAATTAATGTTTAAAGTTACATTTATTAATTAAAACAAATACAATTAAAGGTATTTTTACATTAAAGGAACACTCCACTTTTTTTGGAAATAGGCTCATTCTCCAACTCCCCCAGAGTTAATAAGTTGAGTTTTACCGTTTTTGAATCCATTCAGCCGATCTCCGGATCTGGCGATAGCACTTTTAGCATAGCTTAGCATAGATCATTGAATCCGATTAGACCAGTAGCATCGCGTTCAAAAATGATCAAAGAGTTTCGATAGTTTTCCTATTTAAAACTTGGCTATAACTACAGAAGAGTCAAGTTTTAAATAGGACAAATATCGAAACTCTTTGATCGTTTTTGAATGCGATGCTACTGGTCTAATCGGATTCAATGATCTATGCTAAGCTATGCTAAAAGTGCTATCGCCAGACCCGGAGATCGGCTGAATGGATTCAAAAACGGTAAAACTCAACTTGTTAACTCTGGGGGAGTTGGAGAATGAGCCTATTTCCAAAAAAAGTGGAGTGTTCCTTTAAATATGAATATTTTGCATACATATTAACCTTTACATTTACATGGTCTTTTTTATAAATGATTTATCAGTGCAAATATTCAATTCAACATTTTTCTCATCGAACATTCTGTTACATAATGAAAATAAAATTGTAATCGTAATGCATTTGTTTGCTACACTTCTTGGTGGTTGTTGGGGAATTTTAGGTGGTTGCTAAGCAATAGTTCACCCAAAAATGAACTCAACTCATATTTACTTATCTAAAATGTTTCTTCATCAGATTTAGAGAACACCGTTTACTCACCAATGGACCATTTACTCTGCAGTGAATGGGTGATAAAATATCATAATAATCCAAAAGTAATCCACACGACTCCAGTCCATAAATTAACATCTTGTGAAGTGGAAAGCTGCATGTTTATGAGAAACAAATCCATCATTAAAACGTTTTAACTTTAAACCGTCGCTTTTGGCCAAAATATGAGTCCATAGGCTAAACTATAATAATGCTTTCTCCAGTGAAAAAGTCCATCCACTGTTGTCCTTTCACATCTAAATCCACCCACATATTTGTTATATTAAAACTGTTTTGGACTGTTTTTGCTTGTAAACGGTGCTTTATCTGCATATTTCTCTCCCAATTCAGATACTTTTTCACTGGAGAAAGCAATATTATTGATAGAGGACTTGTAACTGTTTGAAGTGATGATTACAATGTTATTTTAAACTTGCATGGATTACTTGTGGATTATTGTGATGTTTTTATCAGCTGTTTGGACTCTGATTCTGACGGCACCCATTCACTGCAGAGTATCTCCAAATCTGTTCCAATGAACAAACAAACTCATCGACATCTTGGATGGCCCGAGTGTGAGGACATTTTCAGCAATTTTTCATTTTTGTGTGAACTATTCCTTTAACAGAACAACTCATGAAACTAAGTTTTGGTCTTTAAGAACCATTAAATTTAAAAGTTTACTCAAAAAGATTTGCTGCTGTCAGAAAGTGATTCTATGGCCCTAGTAGAGTCTCAGCGATTCTGACAGGTCACCATTGAAATGTGATACCAAAGTAGAGACTTCCCTCTGTCAGCTCAATTAGTCTCCTCGACATGACCCTTCAACCTCATTCTGTCAGCCCTCGCTCTCTGTTTCTCTCATATCTAGCATCGGTAAGTCACTAGAGAGGAGACGGTGTGCAATTTGAGAAATGCAGACCTTGCAGAGTTGGACAAGGACACGGTGGAAAACTTGCTCTCTGAAAGTGTTTGTAACCTCAAGGTTCTGTCAGAGAGCCATTCGAACTCCGTGTCTTGATTTAAATCATCATTCAATAGCTGCTGGTCCATTAGCTGTCCTAGACAACCTTATTTCACGTGGAATCTGTCAGAAATGCACTGAGCTGGGTGTTCAAGACACAAGACTTTTACTGAAGGAAAAACTTCCATCAAACCCGGAACTAATTGAGCCGTTTGTGTCAGGCTGGGGAGAAAGGTATTGTAAAAAATAATGCGTTTTTCGAACCACCAAGCATGAGAGCATGTTCTAGTACACCCCCAAAACAAAATCAAGACTTTGTAAAAGAGCATAATAACATTATACACTACAGTTCAAAGGGTTTGGTCCGTGATATTTGTAATGTTTTTAAAAGAGGACTTTTCTGCTCACCAAGGCTGCATTTATTTGATCAAAAATACAGTAAATATTATCATTTAAAATAATTGTTTCCTATTTGAATATATTATAAAAAATATAATTTATTCCTGTGATCAAAGCTGAATTTTCAGCATCATTGCTCCAGTCTTCAGTGTCACATGATCCTGATTTCTTATTGTTATCAATGTTGAAAACAGTTGCACTGCTTCATATTTTTGTGGAAACTCTTAATGCATTTTTTTTTTCAAGATTTTCTGATTTTCTAAAGAACAGCATTTATTAGAAAATAAATCTTTTGTAACATACATTTCTTTACTGTCAGTTTAATTTTTGATCAATTTAATGCATCCTTGATGAAAATCCTCATCTTTAATTTTTTTTTTAATGGTAAATTTGTAAAATGTAAACTTAAAAATACATTTATCTTTTTATGCATTCTCTTGGTCATTTTGAGAAGTATTCATTGGTAAACATTATTCTGAAGAAAAAATGTAGTTAAAACTAGTTTATAATTATATCTATATCTTGCTCCGGGGTCAGCTGATGGGCGAAATCATCACAGTGTAGATAATGTGGAATATGTTGATTATAATGGGAGTGTCTTGCCGTGTAGAAATGTCTTGATGTTTCGATTCAGACCAAATAAGTCATTTTGGAGATACATGGGGCTGTAGTGCTGTGCTCATCCCTTGTAGCATAAAGTTTCAGCATCATTCATCTGTCCTACACTCATACGTTTGATAAATGTAAAGTTCTTCAGGCATAAATGAAAAATGTCCGATAAAGACTCAAGTGTTAGAAAGCTTTCCTCGGGGTTCTCAAGGAGCATGTCTGGGGAAGCTGTTTTATCAGAAACATAGTTGGTGATATTTTTCTGGTAATATGTCTGGACTTTTGGGGCTGTCAATCTTTAAATATGACAAAAAAAGCACTATGTAAGTATAAATTCTATTCAGAATCAGCTTAAATTTCTGTCTTTTCTTCACACAGAGCTATAGAAAGGCTACTGAAGAAGACTGGGAGAGATAGGAATATAGTGCACAAGTCTTTTATATTAAACTTTTATGTAATTTTGTTGTTATGTTATTGTGCATTATGTTATTTTTGCCTTTTTTGGCACTAAACAATATAATTTTTGCTGTGGACATGATCATTTTTCAAAGTTGTTTTTACTATGCATTAAAACATATAAAGGTAATTAATATGCCTCCTACATATGCATATGGAGAATTATGGATGAACGCTCTGGTAAATATTCATTTAGAACAATGTAGAGATTATGCATGGACTCAAAATAGAATAAAAGATGTGATAAGCTTAATCAGAACGTATTATTTATTAAATTGTTCAGCTATTGTGCAATTATCGAAAAAGAAACAGCTGGAGTGCACTTGCATTTGGACAAACCTGACTGAATTTGTTTTTCTCACGATATTATGACATATGACATTTTTAATAAAAGGCTCATGCTTAAAATCAATTTTGTAGACATAAATTGTCTACAAAAATAAAATTATTGTTTTTTTTAATGGATGAATTGGACTATATTTGTGAGTTTTAATAGAATTATCTCTGCATTTAACAGTTATTTGTGTGTGTGTGTGTGTGTGTGTGTGTGTAACATTCTAGCAGGTATTTTTATAGTTAATGTTAAGTGCATGATTTGGTCTAAGTGAAGCTGCCACAGTAAAGGTCAAGTTCACTGCTGCTTTGAGGTCATGTTAATCAAGTCAGTGAAAATAGAACCAAATTAGACCCTGCTCCTCTTAGAAATGGTCATTTTAGTTGATTACAATGGAAATAATTGCAGTAATTCCAACATTTAGTGAGATTTATGCTTAAAACAACTGAAAATGTCTGCCTAGAACAAGACGAAATGTGAAGATTTGATTTAAAATGCAAGACTTTTTAGTGGCTGTCGAGTTCTAAAAATGAGGAAAGGATAAATGAGTGCATTAGTGTGGGATGTAAAACTTCATAAAATAAACATAACTTTCATACTGTTAGTAATATTTCAAGATACTTACTGGACTGAAGCAACTGAAGTTGATTATCCATGCATTTTTTGTAATGCACTTCATCCCTCAATCATGACTGAACTGCATTGCATTATATGTTTTATATCATTATATATATATATATATATATATATATGTTTCTAAAAATATAATGCAAATATATGCATTATAAAATAATGAAAATATAAAATATATGTGTGCAAGCATATAAAAAAAGAAATGCATTTTATAAGTAGTCTTATTCTATCATTTTATATATATATATATATATATATATATATATATATATATATGTTTCTAAAAATATAATGCAAATATATGCATTTTATAATGCATATAATAATGAAAATACATGTTTTTAATGCAAGCATATAAAAAAAAAGAAATGCATTTTATAAGTAGTCTTATTTTCTTCTGCTAATTTTTTTATTTCATATGTCAGGCTTTACAGGGTTAATTGAATATTAGTTGAACAATGTGTTAATGAATGTTTTGTTTTGATGACGTTTAGTTGAAGCAAAATTTACATTTTTAATTTGACTTTATCAACTCCTAGGCACACAGGTTTTTAATGACTTTATCATTATTCAATATGGAAAATAGAAATGTTGAATGAATAGATAGTGTCTAATCTGCCTTTTCTCGCTTGCGTTTCCTCCTCACCTGCCTGTCTTCTTTCCAAGCAGAGACCGCATCTTAAACCTCAGCACTCTTTTACAGTAATCTAAACCACTAGTGGAGCGCTAAACCTCAGGTTAGACCGAAAACAAACCAGCCTGTACTAGCACCACTGTTCTCCACTTCAGCCTGCCTCGCTTGTGGTCAGGAAGTGGAGAAAAGATAGATGAGGGAAAAACTGGGTGGAGACCCACACTTGTGATGAGGAACTGCGGGTTTTCCAGATCGGCTGCCTCACGTTGGGATGGTGAATGGATGAATTGGGCTGCAGGAGCCGCGTTAGGGGCTGTTTGTGGAAGCTGATTGTAGTAAAGCACAGAAGCTGTGCAGCGAGACCCGAGGGGCTGGAGGACAACACTGCCAAGCTTGTGTGAAATGGGTCAAGCTAAATGTTTTAAATATTAAAGCAAATATTGCTGTTCCCAAGGCCCGGCCGCACAGTGACGTGCTCTGTCAGGCACAAGAGAGTCATTGATGCTTCTGGCCGCGGTGGGGTGTGTTGTGTTTTAAGGGGGGTCTCTCACCCCGGGAGAGTCTGTGCACCTCGAGACTGGGTTAGTCAAACAAGCAGGTCTTTTTAAAGAGAAATGTGTTTTTATAAGGAACGATAGCTATCTTTTTTCCTATCTGTTCATCCGTCTGGTTAGCGCAGAGGTTTTAACACTACTGCTCAATAAACCTCTACTAATGGAAACTTAAATAAGCATACTATACTTGCTGTTTGCACTTTTCATATGAATGTATGTGACTCTTTACATATAAATTATATATGTCTTCCATAAAGTATTTTGTAAACATTTGTTTTTAAAGCTGCTTTAAAAATAAAGTTTTACTTGGTACTTACCAGAGTTGTTATTGTTCAATTTTGGTTACTTGAAATAAGTGTTAAATTAAATTAAATATAAAGAACTAAAAAAAAAAAAAAAAGAATAAAAACTATATATATATATATATAATATTTCGTTTTTAAACTAAAACTAATAGAAATGACAAACTTTACCTAAAATTAAAATAGGAAATATAAAATTCAAAATATGAATAAAATAAGTAATAGTATCTTAATAGATATAAATGAGAAGATATAATTTTTTCTGTTTAGAATATTTTATTTTAGAGTATTATGTTTATTATTTATGGGCGAGTTTGAACAACCCCATAAATTTAAAACTTAGCTCTACATGCTTAACTCATCCTGAATTCATGGGCACTTCAAATCATCCAATTTATGACCCATTCACACCAAGAACGGTAATTATAAAGATAACTCTAAACATTTTGAAAGAATGGTTGTATTAAAAATAGTGTGGTGTCGCCATTTTTAATTTGAATGTGTGTGGCTTCCGGTGTCATTCCTCTCCAGTTATTTAAGCCACACAAAAACCAGTCCATTGTGCTGCTTGATCATGCACACTGGTTTGTTATCATATTTTAATTCATTATCATAATCAGAAACACATTAGCAGCCACCTAGAAATATGCTAATAAGCATTCAAAACACCTTCTGGCAACCAGCGCAAACACCCTGGCGTTATATCTGCGTGTGTTGTAGAGCTATAGGTTTAACTCTGCATGTGTTTAATGCATTCCTTTCGGAAATCATCGACTGCTGTCAAAGTGTGAATTGCAGTGAAACGTACAACTCTGCGGTCGAGATTCACACTTTTGACGTCTGTTTTCCCAAGTTGATTCGCAAGTTGTTTGATGTTGTGGTGTGATGAGTGATGAAGCCACACAGATGAGTTATGGCATGTTTTCTAGCAATGTAAAATAAGTCTAAGTGATTCTAACAAAGGATTTCTTAAACAATCAACATGCTGTATGAGAGTGTTCACTGATTGAAATGAATACCTTAAAATGAACATTATGGCCTCATAATATTGACTTCAAGGGAGTATTATTTTAGTTTCAGAAATATTAATGCAGTTTTTCGTAATATTTTGCGGTTTTTATTTTTTAAAAATATTTTAATAATATATATATTTTTAAATTTAAGTCAGGTTAGTTTGAATAATTTTGTTGTTGTCATTATTTTTTATTATTTTTTAAATTTTATTTACATATATAATATATATTATTCATTTTACACACACACACATATATATATATATATATATATATATATATATATATATATATATATATATATATATATATATATAATATTATATTAATATAATATAATACTATAACTAATATTTATTATTTATATTATATATTTTAATTAATTTTTATTTCAGTTATTTTAGTACATCAAGTCAAGCTAAATTAAAATGAGAAATTTAAGTTAATGTTAATTTTATTTTAAATAACTAAAACTAAAACCATTAAAAAATGTGTTATCTAATAACCCTGACAGAAGTTTTGTGGAATGCCAAGCTACTATTTTTCCTGACATGTGAGAACCATTGCAGTTTGACGTCATTGATGTCAAATCTTGAATATCTTATATATCCACGTAAAAATGTACAGTTCAGTCTGTTTTATATACAAATTTACTGGATTCTGATTGGCTGACTAGTTCCAAGTCAGTTTAATCACCTATATTAATGCGCTTCCTGTAAACATTGGTAACGATAGTAACATACAGTTACAGTTGAATAGTAATACAGACGAAAATAACCGTCATTTTTATCGTTCCAGTCAAATTTTGCAGCACAAATATTGTTAACATCTTTAATATGTGAATGCTGGGAAATGACCATGGCATAAACGGGATAATCAACGGCTAGCTGTGCATTAAACGATTTGAATGCACGACGTGGAGGCGAAGAACCTCCCGATGTGCAGCGGATTATATCTTACCTATTTCAGAAGGCGCAAAATATAGGGCTCAAGTCATACGGACTACTTTTGTGATACTTCTATGGTGTCCTTTGTGGAGCTTGACAGATCACGGTGTGCTTTTGTTGCATGGATGTTATTCAGAGCATCTCCTTTAGCATTCAGTGAAAGTCATATGGACTTTGAATGACATGAGTGTTAGTAAACGATGACAGAATTTTCACTTTGGGTGAACTGTTTTTTTTAAATAAGACGTGAATCATACTTCCAGGCAGTGACCTGTCAAAAGTTGTGGACGAGGCCATTTTTTCCCCTTCCAAATGTGACATAAAGTTTCCTATGTGCATAGGAACAGTAAGTTTAGTGTGTGATTTCACAGGAAATCTCTGCATCTGTTTTCACAGGGGAGGAAAAACAGCGCTGCATTCATGACGTCCAAATAGCCGGTCCCAAAAGTTCGATCCCGGGTCGTGTGACCCATGAACTGTAGAGTTTCTGAGATCTCGCAGTGCTCTTGATTGAGGCACTTAACCCCGCTTTGTCCCAGGAGGGGGACGGTCCCTACTATTAGCCTTTGAATGAATAGTATCCGCACACCCGACGTTCTTGAGCTTTCTCTTCACCGCACGTTCACCTTCCCAGTCCACATTTGTCTCAATCCTACTGAAATTGGTTTAACATAACTCTTTCTGCTGGGGCGTCCCACTGTTTTGTCTGTTTTTGGAGCGTTGCAAAGGAAGATGAATGGTGCTCTCGCTGATGGCTTTAAAGGTTAAGAAAATGTCAGAACAGCTGAGCTATTAGTCTCCTGTGATCGGACGGACCCTTGAAGGGGCTGTTGACTTCCTCCTGAGATGTGGGATATGATCTATGCGTGCGGGTAATTGCTGTCGTTTTTGTTGTGTCCGACAGGTCAGGCCGGGCCATGTGCTCTTGTCTCCCATCAGCCATCTGGTTTCAGGACTGACATTTCATTCTGTCACTTAGTTGCTTGCAGTCATGCAGGAACATTGGTGCAGAGCTACGACTAATTATTAAAGCTGGGTGTTGGCACAAATTTCATGATTCAATGTGATGAATTTCTCAATTTATTCGATTCAATATCGATTCGTTTGTATATATATATATATATATATATATATATATATATATATATATATATATATATATATATATATTAAGAAGAGTCTCTCTCAATAATGCTGTAAACTATGGGATACTGTTAGTTTGTACATTACAAACCGATCTGTATGTTGTATACACACGTTTAAATTGCACATAAGGCAGTTTAACTTTCAGTGATATAATTATGTTTCCACTCCAATTAGTTTTTTGTATTTAAACAGCGACTGTCATAAACAATTTTCATGATGCATTTATTCACACATACATTAAATATTGAAGTACAGTTTAAAAATATGATGAATTTGTAATGTAATGTGTATTCTTAGCAAAATGTTACTCTCTAGAGTTGGTTTATGTAGCTAACTATCAAGCTTATGGACACTGAATGGCTTTTCTATGGTAAATGTAATGTTACATGACATACTGTTTACAAGCTGTTTTATTGGTGTCAGTAAAAAATTACGTTTCATAATAAAATTGCCAGAATTTCATATCAAAAGTAACAAAACATAAAGCTTAATATTGTGATTTATTAAGCATTCTACTACTAGATGAGAAAATTGAGAAATTTGTATAACAATTTTGACTATTTTGATTAATCTGTTGGTTCCAAATCTGTCCAAAATAAATAATAATGTTAATTTACAAAAATACAAATGTTTAATTTTTTTTTTTTTTTTTTAAATATTAAAAATTTCAATGTCTGTAAGTGCAAATGGGATAGAAGAGCTACATCCGAGTGGAGAAAATAGACTGTATGCACTATGCAAATTAAATGATACTTTTTAAGTTAATTATGTTATTTTTTCCTGCTCCCCTCTCTGCCTTTTTCTCTTTCTTTCTGCTGGATTTAATTTGCTTTATTAATACTTTTGTGAAGAGATCACTTGCTACTTTTTCTCCAGTGGGGGAATTCTTGTTATTTTCTCTCACCTTTCTCCTCTCTCCTCTGTCTCTTTCTCTCCGTCTCTGAGGAACCGTAGGCTGTGTAGTTACTGTATGAACATCTCAGGTGAGTCTCAGGAGAGTTTTTCCTCTCTGGCAGAGCACTCAAACCTGACTGAATCCCACCTGAGGCTTGAGGAAATCTCTAAATCATTCACTCTCACCTCCTGTTTATGGTTTGCTCGTCCTCCAGAGGAGAATTTTATTGCTCAGCAGTTGCTCTTTCACAGCTCAGGAGACTTGAGGGAGTTCACAGTTACACTTTCTTTACGTATCATCTTTATTTGTGATGTTTTTCTTTAGGGGAAATAAAAAGAGATGCAAAAGAGGCAATCGCTGGACACACAGTGTGATTATGAAGCTATAAAATGAATGCACTACAAAATCTGTATTTTGGTCTTGTCAAGATTTTTTTTTTAAGCAACTACTTTTTTGTTGGATTTATCAAATTTAGTGAGAAACGCATCTATATTTATTTAGCTTATGCCAGAAATTTCCAAACTTTTTTGACAGCCAAATACTTTTTTTTTTTTTGGTAAATATTTATTTGAGATCTCAGCATCTCAGATTTTAAGTTAATATTTCAATAATTTGACTATTTGCTTTTTCACAGTTATCTGATGTTGCTTAATGGTAAGGTAAATAAATAAAATATTTCAAGCATTAATATAAAGTATACAGTGTATTGATTTTTTAAAGGTTTTAATTTTTATAATTTATTTATTATTAAATTCTAGCTCACAAACCCCTGCAGTTCCCTCATTCGTGAATCCCATTTTAATGGATTTTGCAAGTACATTTTTCTTGTTTTATGGATATTCAGACATTTTTACTGGAAAAATCTAGAGTATGATTTCTTAAATAGATTGATGCAAAATGTTAATGCGTTAATGCATGATGAAGTCTCTGACTTTGTATTGATCTTTTTGGCACTTTTAGTTGTGGCATGCAAGATTACTGAGGTATTTTTTTTTCAAGAGACACATCTGCAGGAAACTTCATTTGCTCAACATTTCATCTCACAATTTAAGTTTGAGTTTGAGTGAAAGATCTCATTCTTTTTCACCTTGCTCATCATGAGTTCCTCAAAAAGAAGATGGACTTAATGAACTGGTCTCCTGATGCTGTGCTGTCTTGTGGATATCTTGTGATCGCAGCCGAGAGCACTGTGAGGTGCGCATAAAATGAGTTCAAATAACCCAAAATACATACCAAAAGACCTCTGTACTCTTGTCCCTGAAATACTGCGTGCTCAAACACTGAGACTTTATATTTTACAGAAATAATCTTTTTATTTTTAATTTAGTTTGAGTTGGCTTTCCAAAAGTTTTACCTTGTTTCCCCATCTATTTCGATCCGGATTTCTTTCACAAACACCCACATTCAGTGCCTGCAGAGAAGAATATGGCACATATCCAGCATACTGCTTGTGTTTATAAAGCATGATTGTGAAGAATTAAGTCAAATCAGTGAGAGAAATGGCGAGTGGGAACGAGTAAAGTGTCTAAAAATGTGTGCTGAATTGAGATGATTACAGCATAAGTCATGTATTTCACAGTGAGATCATGTTGGCTAAATCTGTTTTGTGTTTCTTCATCCAGTGCTCCAGCATGACTTATGGTACTGGCATCTGTTCAGACATGACATGTTCATAGTGAACCCCTCGAGAGGGAACACACCCGTGAGGGGCGGAGCCAAGACTAATTAACACCAGACTACCTCGACGCTGAACGCTAACATACTGTACAACTCTTTTGTTTTACTCTATTCTATTCTATTCTGTTCCATTCTATTCTATTCATGTATTTTTGTTGGTTTCATATGAAACATGAATTTCCATGCAGGTCCGGGTTGGTTTATGCTGCTTAGTTTTGGTTTGGAAATGGTTGATGCTGATTAGTATTGTTTTGGCACTAGTTCAGGCTGGTTTAGTGCTGATGCTTGTCTAACTGGTGCTAACCAGCCTATCCATGTTGTTCAACAGCAAAACGTGAACCTGTCAAACCATCATGGTTGGCTAAGTTAATGCGATTTTTCTAGTTTGGAAGTTTGGTGACTGGTTTATGCTGGTTAGAGCTAATCTGGAGCTGGTTCATTCTTTGCTAGAGTTGAGTAGAGCTAGTTTGGTGCTTGTTATGGCTGGTTAGTGCTGGTCAGAGGGTTTTTACTAGTTAAGCTGGTCAGGTAATGTGATTTTGGTGCTTGGTGGCTGGTTTATGCTGGTTAGTACTAAGCATGAGCTGGTTCATTCTGGTTAAGGGTCAAGTAATACTAGTTTGGTGTTAGTTATGGCTAGTTAGTGCTGGTCAAGCTTGTTGATTTCCTGGTTAAATCAGCAAAAGAGAGGGTTCTTGCTGGGTAAGCTGGTCAGCTAATGAGATTTTGGGGCTTGGTGGCTGGTTTATGCTGGTTAGTTCTGGAACTAGTACTGGTCAAGATGGAGGACAAACAAAACCATGCTGTTCCACCTCAAAACAGCATAGTCAGAATATTCTGGTTAAATCAGCAAAGCAGAATGTTCTTTCTGTGATTTTGCTTATTTAGAAGTTTGGTGTTTGGTTTACGGTTCATTCTGGATCAGTGTTAAGTAGCAGTGGTTTGGTGCTAGTTGCGGCTGGTTAGTGCTAGTCAAGCTGGTTGACTTTCTGGTTAAATACATAAAGCAAAAGGCTCTTGCTGGTTAAACTGGTCGGTTAATATGATTTTGCTGGCTTAGAAGTTTGGTGGTTGATTTATGCTCGTTAATGCCAATCCTGAGCTGGTTAATTGTGATTTAGAGTTAAGTAATACTGGTTTGTTGCTCGTTATCGATGGTTAGTGCTGGTCAAGCCGGAGGACAAGCAAAAGCATGCTGTCCCACAGCAAAACAGCAGTCAGAATATTACAGTTAAATCAGTAAAGGTTAAGTTGGTCAGCCAATGTGATTTTGCTGGTTTAAAGTTTTGGTGGATGGTTTATGCTGGTTAGTGCTAATCTTAACCTGGTTCATTCTGGTTTAGAGTTAAGTTAGTACTGGTTTAGTGCTGGTTATGGCTGGTTGATCTGGTGGACGAGCAATGCCATGCTCGCAAAAATCATGGTCTTTCAATTCAAGCTAGTTGACTTGCTGGTTAAGTCAGTAAAGCAGAAGGTTCATGCTGGTTAAACTGGTAAAAAAATTGTTCATGCTGACAAAGAAGTTTGAGCATGCCCGTTATCTGTGTTTACAAAGCAAGATGAGACAATAATTAGTGTTACACAATTAATGTATCACTGTCAATCCGTCCTTGTTTTGGTTGTATAGCACCATGCATTTTTACTAAACTAAACTGACCACATTTTCCCTGGTGTAGTCGAGAGATCTTTTGACTCTTAGCAAGCCTTGTTAATCTAGCTCAACTCTTGCATAAAATATCATCCTTTCCCTCATTCACCTCAGAGAATAAATGAATGAATAACTAATTTCAGTCTGCTGAATTAAGCGACTCAGTTGAATGGAGCCACAAATGAATGGATGAATGAGTGAGGGAATTGATTGATCTCAAGAGAAAGTCGTACAAAAGTTGAACTCGGAATCAACCGCCCCGTTGCGTATTGTGTTTTTGTGTGCGACGGGGGCCTGGAGATAGAGGGAACCGGAATAATGACAGAGGGGATTGAACATGTTTCTTGATCTCTTTTCACCTATTCTCACTGTGAAATGTCAAATTTGAATTGATTGAAAGGAAAATTACAGCTGTATTATGGGATGTCGTGGGGGGAGGGGTGCTGTTGCCACAGAAACTAGATCACTGCTTCTCAAAGTGCTGTTCTCAGCTAATGAGTAAGCAAAGGTCTCATGTCGAATATACAGTGGCCCCAAAAAGTATTTGGACACTTAAAAATGCCTGAATGTCAGTGCATTAAATAACAAAATATCAACCCAAATGGCATTTATTTTGAAGAAAAAAGTATACTTATTACACAGACATTGTCAAGTTTTAAGTGATAAAACAGTGCAGCTTAGTCAGGGTAGATGCTTCTGAAATTTTACATGAACGGAAATCTGAAGGATGTCCAATTGGTTGTATTCTTTTGAGGTTTTAGGTCATGTTTAGAAATATTTTTAGTGTTTTATTGACTCAATCAACACTAAATTGCACAACAGTACAACTCATTGAACGGGCTTGACAGCCATGTTTTATAGTCACGTTACCTAAATATGACATTTAAGATTGACATATTAAGGCTGGCCAATTTTATATTTATATCCACAAAATATTCAAAGTGATATTCATTGTGAATATTGTAATGACTGACGGGTTATTTGACTGTGTTGTTAAACCTGTTTCACTCGTTTCAACTTTTGCCAAACTTTTGTCAATTTCAGTAAAGTGATATAAACTGATTTAATAGTTAATCTGCATTATCTCATAAATGTTCACAGCAATGCATTGCATTCTACTTTTCAAAGGAAATACATATACACTACTGTTCAAAAGTTTAGAAATTAATATTTTTATTTTGCAAGGATGCATTAAAGTGATGAAATTGACAGTAAAGACATACAAAAAGGTTCTATTTCAAATAAATTCTGTTCTTTTGAACTTTCTAGTCATCAAAAACGTATCAGTTTCTATAAAAATATGAATCAACTGTTTTTTTGAACATTGATAATAATCAGAAATGCTTCTTGAGCAGCAAATCAGCATATTAGAATGATTTCTGAAGGAACGTGCTGAAAATTCAGCTTTGCATCACAGGAATAAATTACATTTTAACATATATTCAAACAGAAAACAGTTATTTTAAATTGTAATAATATTTCAGAATTTTACTCTTTTTACTGTATTTTTAATCAAATAAAAGCAGCCTTGGTGAGCAGAAGCCACTTTTTTCAAAAACATAAAAACTTTTGAATGGTGTATATATTGCAATATCAATTAGAATTAATGTTAATTAAGACAAAAATGACACTTGTGAAATGTGAGTGAATCTTTTTGATCTTTGAATGCCATCTGTGGTTACTCTGCTAGGACACCTGCATGATTTTATCATTTTTGCTTAATGTTTTTGGTGGTTTTAGTGGATTTATAAAGAAAAAGCGTAGAGAAGAGAAAAGATACAACAGTGTTACAGCACAGATGATACTTGCGTCCTTATTTTTTTCTTTATCAGACATTTTTAAGCATAGCATCAGTGTTGAAATACTGGAGCTGCTGTACTCATCTGAGGTGCACCAGCCTCAGTTTGGGAACAATTAGAGGAATTTTAACCCTTTCGTTCCCCGTGTGAGCTCGTCACACATGTCACACACACACACACACACACGTTCTCATGCACCGCCGTCGTGCCCCCAGCAGCCTCCCTCCATTGAGAAAGTTAACAGTTTGTTTTTCACAGGGCTGAATGCTCCACTGCACACATTACTGAAGCCCCTTCATCTCCCCCTTTCCTCAGGACGCAGCCCGTCCGCGAGAGGCTGACTAAAATGATTTCTCTCTCTCTCTCTCTCTGTCTGTAAGGATTGCATTAAACAGATCTGAAGTCTATCGGATGCGCTCCTCTGGAATGAGCCCTTGCTGACACCTTGCTCCTGGTGAGTACACTCTTTCTGTCCTCATCTGTCCATCCGTGGACAAAACTAACCACTTCCTGTGAGTCTTTTCATCTTGTTGCACTGTGCTTTCCTTTCTTCTTTTTGTCCTGAGAGCAATTTTGCCCACATGTCTTCCCTCCCCTCGTGTCCATCCCGTATCTTTTCCAATTTCGTCCTCTCTCTCCGCTCTCCATCCCGTCTTCCCTCTCTCTCTCTGTCCCCTCCCTCTCTCCGTGTCTTTGTTGAGGTATGCTGATAAACAGTTTGGCCGTCATCTCCAGACCTCCCCCATTGTGTGTCCAATTTTCTTTGTTCTCTCAGCCTGTGGCGCTGGCCTATGTGTGTGTGTGTGTGTGTGTGACTGACCACTTCAAGTGTGTCTGTGTTTGTCTGAATAGACGGAGCTACTATGCAAGAATTTAGCCATATTGTCCGTAGTGTTGCAGTATTTTGATTGTTTTTGTGTCTGTCTGTCTGTCTTTTTCTAAGTTCAGTTCAGTTTCAGTTCACTTAACCTGTTCTTTGGAGTTAATCTTGTCATTTCTGGCTGTTTGTTCTTATATTGCTCATAACTGATTTTAGATGAGTTGTTTTTGCTTGGTGTAATTCTTTTTTCATTTCAATACAACTCAATTAGTCTTTGTTGTCATGACAGTTCATTTTGTTGTTCTGTTCTATCTTTGTGTCCCTATTCTGTTTCTCTCTCAACTCTCATTTTAATTCAGTTTTATTTTTAATTCAATCGTATTCATGTTCATTTTGTTGTCTTGACACTGCAGATATGGAGAAATAACATTTTAATCTAGTGTGTACTGTAGAATGTGGATAGCTAAGACCAAATATATATAAAAGTTTGGGGTCGGTATGTTTTGGAAAGAGTTAAATTACATTGATCAAAAGTGACAAAACAGTTATAACGATACAAAAGATTTTTATTTCAAATAAATGCTATTATTTTCAACTTTCCATTTATCAAAGAATCTTGAAAAATTAAATGTATCACAGTTTCCACAAAAATATGAAGCAGCACAGCATTAATAATCAAAAATGTTTCTTGAGCAGCAAATCAGAATGATTTCTGAAGGATCATGTGACACTGAAAACTGGAGAAATGATGCTGGAAATTCAGATTTGATCACAGGAATAAATTACATTTGACAATATATTCAAATAGAAAGCATTTATTTTAAATTGCAATAATATATCACAATATTACAGTTTTTGATCAAATAAATGCAGGTTTGGGTGAGCATAAGAAACTTCTTTTAAAAACATTAGAACTTTCTTAAATTTCTTTCTTTAAATTGATAAAAAGTATATATTATTAATTTTGCAGCATTTATTAATTTTTGGTTAATGATCATTTATAAACTATTTTTTTTATTGTTTATTAATTCTTTTTAATGTTAAACTATATGGAATGTAGTGTTAAAAAGTGAACCATTAGTATATGTAGAAATGAACCACGTTCATTAAATGCTGTAAAAGTAATGTTCATCACTGGATAAAACCCACTGAAATGAATTAACTTAGAAAGTTTTTACAGAAAAAGAAAGTCTGAAAGAAACTTATTTTTTGTTTTGAAAAGTCCATGAAATGGGTGGCTGTTGGATGTATTTCATAACAGAATTAATTGCTAACAGAAAACCACGATAATGAAAATTCATGGATCCGCAACTTTGAGTCTTAAGTGCATGTTGTCCATTATTCAGGGCCAGCCGTCGATGTGCAACGATTCATAAACAAATATGCAAATTTACAGCTGTGAGCTGTGTGTTTTGTATCAAGCTCATAACGTTAATTTAAACATTCTTTTTCTCTTTTATATCTGCTTGAACATATGAAATTATTAATACTCTGCTAAGACAGATGCTTCTGCCACAAAGCTGACGTTGTCAGTGACACAAAGAGAAAGAGAGATGGACAGAGAAAGGGAGAATGAGAGAATGAGTGAAACGTGAATGGCGTGAGGATGGACACAATAAAAGGCCGGTCTTGTTGCCGTGCTGTTTAAGATTCTGCCTGGTGTCGGGTCCGTGGTCAGGGCTCAGTGAAAGTGCTCAGCTTTGGCGGATGACCACGTGCTCGCTCAGAGCGCCCGTAAAGCTCAACGGACTTCATTCACGTGCTAAAGAGCCTCTGCTTTGACAGATAGTTGGCCGGTAGCACAGAGAAGGCTTTCACGCAGAGACAGTGAAGGAGTGGAAGGTTTAGGGGAAAAAACTAGCAAACAAGGATGCATCTGAAAAGGCAAACACTTTCAGAGATACAACAAATATCCGTGGAACTGCTAATTCATTGGCTGTGTCTCACTGTACATCTATCTCAGGATGCTCAGGTTGGCGTTGGCTCTCGGAGGCAGAGGTTGCTGGCCCGTCTTAGTGCCCTAACTAGGGTAGTGCACGGACCTCCAGCTGCGTGAAAGGGAATACAGTTCATTCGGGGTCTCTTTTAGGGGATAAAGGTTTCGGTTGTGTGACCCCTTTCAGCATTTAGAGAAATGTTGGGGATTGAGGCCGGCTGGGCTTTTTTGGGGCAAAAACTTGTTCTCTGTGGGCAGTGTTTGTTGAGACGACTACTGTTCTTCTATCTGGTAGTTTTGTCAGTGAGTCTAGCTGCAAGAATTAGCTTAAATTACATGCACTCTGCAAGTGATCAAGTCGAGTGCATCTACAAGACAGAAGGTCTTCATCCTGTGCACATTTGAAGGCAGTTTCTTGTTTTCTGTCATGTTGACGATGCTTTACATGAGTAATCACAGCCTACGGACTTCATTCATGAAATGCACACAGAACGCACATTTCTCTGTAAATAATTCGTAAAGCATACTTTAGAAATTGTTGCACTGAAAGGAATGTGGCAAGTCATGTGAGGATGGTTTTACAGATGATGCATACAGAGAAATTGTGCTTGCATTTCATGAATGAGGCTGTAATATTTGTTTTTCCTGTATTTTTAAGCAAATGAACGCAGCATTATAGTGATAAGAGACCTCTTTCAAAAATATTAAATAAATCTTCCAAAAAAAAAAAAAAAAATCCTAATGTTGGTGTATAGTATGTGTGTGTGTGTGTATACATATATACATATACATATATATATATATATATATATATATATGTATATATATATATATATACACACACACACACACACATATATTATACACCAACATTAGGATTTTTTTTTTTGACCGAGAATAATCTTTTTTTTTTCATTAACCGAGAATAATACATGCTGTAAAAATGAAAAATTATATATATATATATATATATATATATATATATATAATTTTTTTTTTTTTTTTTCATTTTTACAGCATGTATTATTATTCTCGGTTAATGATAATTGATAATGATTCTTTATGGTTTATAAATATTATTTATAAATTCATCACTTGATTCATTGACTAATGTTAACATATACAACATTTATTGTTAGAAAAACAATTAACATTAACCAATTTTGTAAATGCTGTAAAAGTATTGTTCATTGTTGGGCAATGTTTGGCTAATTAACTTCTAATTAACTTGGCTAATGCACTCTTTAAATGAAATATGATGATTTACATTACGATTTACAACAGGGTCTTGCAATGCTTTTAAAAAAGCAAGTTTTGAGGCTCTTCATATAATACAGAGAAGTTTCTCCCCCAGTATTATTTGCTGTAACTGTGCTCAGACCTCGTGATATTTGCTAAAACAATCCCTAAACAGCTATTTGTCTCTTGCTTTGTCTGGTAGCTTAAGTTTTTAGTGATTCTTTTTAATGAAAGTGTATGAAAGCAAAAAAGATTATTAGATTTAATATTCACAATAAGAGTCGAAATATGCATTAGAAAGTCTCTTGAAGAAAAGAGGGGCCAAATGTACTGTTAATAAGAAGTAATTTTCTGTATTTTCTGAATTATGCATTGCATTGTGTTGTGTTTTAGGGTTGAAGGAGATGCCTGTAAATTTACCAGTTTTTATCAGTATCAGATTTTTTTTTTCTTACAGTGCAAACGAGTTCAATTTTGACTTTAAATTAAAGTTACCCAAAGTAGGGGCAGAAGTTATTATATTTAATGAAGGATTATGAAGATCAATATTTTTTCTTTGAAATGATGTGTACCAATGAATCACTCAGAGTACAGGAATGAATGTTAAATAGGCTTCGTTTGATTACATTTGGACTTTAACTAGCTTAACAACTAGACTTTCTTGCTCAACTAGAAAGGTTCTTCTGTAACATCTGGACTAAACTGATGGCTCCAGCTATCTGGACTTTCCTGAGTTCATCGTGAAATGCTTCCTGCAATCCCAGCTGCTCATTATCACTTCTCTTGTCTTTCTTTATGACTTCCCTCCCTCTCGCTCTTTCCCTGATGGAGGACAATTAAAGCTGAATAGTGTCCATAAAGGCCCTGTCTCAGTGTGCTGATGCTGCAGCGGTTGTGAAGCGGGGACAGTGTTTATCTGAGAGATTAGCGTTAATTCTTCTGGTTATTCCAGACTGTTTACACTGGTCAGTCACAGGTTGGTTGTCTTTCAGTAATGTGCTTGAGGAACGCTGTGATCAAGATCTGACTTTTGGCAGAATTTTCCTTCAACGCCCTTTATATTTGCTCTCTCTCACTCACTGACCTTCTTACACGCGAAACTTAATATCCAAGGAATTCAGTTGTTTAGACATTGCATAATCTAAGAGTGTTGAAGGAATGTTCCGGTTTGAATACAACTACAACAACTTCTATCGACAACATCTGTGGTCTGCTTTTGATTACCACATCATTTTCAACTCGTCCCTAAGTTTGTAGAAATGAATGTTGTGTTTACTTTACATCACTTACAGTGGAAGTCTGTGGGGCAAGGCAGGGTTTCAAAACAGAAATGTGAACACATGTATTTTCCATTAAAGAACTTAATCCATTTGAAAATATGTGTTGTTGTTGCTATAAAGCTCGGTTTGTAAAATCCATAAAGTATTAGATTTGTAACAGTGACAATACTTTTCTATGTAGATGAACATCTAGTTATTATACATTACAGAGTTTGATTCATTTAAACAACAGTTGTTCTACTGTTCAAATGTTTGGGATTTTTTTAAAGAAATATTTTACCATGCATTAAATTGATGATAAAGACATTTATAATGTAACAAAAGATTTGTGTTTCTAATAAATGCAGTTCTTTTGAACTTTCTATTCATCAAAGTATCCTGGAAAAAATATTATATATGTATGTATCACAGTTTCCGCCAAAATGTGAAGCAACTGTTTTCAGCATTCAAGTGTTTCTTGAGCAGCAAATCAGTATATTAGAATGATTTCTGAAGGCTCATGTGACACTGAAGAGTTATGATGCTGACAATTCAGCTTTGCATCACAGGAAAAAATGTAAACATATAATTGAAATAATATTTTGCAGTATTACTGTATTTGTCTTTTCTGCCTTTTTACTGTACAGTCTTGGTGTGCATATCTTTGCGTAAAATTGCATTAAAGAGTTTATTGATTATGCATGGTGATAACAGGAGATTAAAGTCTGGAAATAATTTAGCACCAAACATAATGGCAAAATAAAATGCTTTCAAATGCGAAAAGTTTTCAAAAAGTTGAGCCAACTTAAAATTTGAAGGCAACCAGCTTCAGCAGATTTTTGAGTTTTATCAACTTATCATTTTAAGTTTATACAACAAAAATGTGAGAATCTCCCACAAAAATAAATTGAGCAAACTCAAAAATCTGCTGAAGCTGGTCGCCTTAAAATTTTAAGTTGGCTCAACTTTTTTTTTTTTTTTTTTTTTTACAGTGTATGCATGCCGTTGGTTGGTTGCACAAACAGTTAGTCTTGTTGCTATACTTTTGAAACAACCTGTATTTAAATTTTTTTTGTTCAGTTTATGTTCCTATACACAAATTGAGAGAAATCAAGATTATTTTCTATGGTAATTAACAACATGCTGTAGATCGATCATAACTTTGCTTTAAAAATACTTGTCTTTTTCACACACACAAACACCTTAAGCTGTCATTTTGGGCTCACAGCATGCACTTCGAACCCTGTCTTGCGACACTGCTTTAGAGGGAACCATGGGCGTCCAGGGCAGTTTGTAACTCCACATAAAGGCCTTTAAATCTCTCCGTCTGGATTAGACTGGGCTGACGAGACGGCAGCGTGTTACAGCAGAGAGCTGCTGGACGCCAAACACCTCCTGCCCTCGAAGTCACAACCTTTACACCGACACAGCGCAGGGCTTCACTTTGTGCTTTAGCTTTGGTGTGAGAGAGAAAGTGGTTCAGTCATTTTGGTCGCTCATCAGGTATTAAAGAGATATTTTGGTGCAGAACTTACATGTAGGAGAGAAATTGAGGTGGAAAGCCTCTGTAAGAACGGTAGATGATAAGTTTTATTATATGAGAGAGAATCTGAATCGGATACTGTCTGTTTCAGTAAATGAAAAGAAGAGATTTGAAATTGTTCAGTACATATTTTGGACAGTGGAATATAATGTAAAATAAAGGTATATGTGAAATGGTTTTTATCATTCATAAATTTATGGTCAGTAAGATTTTTAATGTTTTATTGACTTGTGCTCAGCAAGAATACAGTAAAAACAAAAGATATTGCTTTTAGCTGTTTTCTATTTGAATATATATCAAATGTAATTTATTTCTGGGACGCAAAGCTGAATTTTCAGCATCATTACTCCAGTCTTCAGTGTCACATGATCCTTCAGAAATCGTTCTAATATGCTGATTTGCTTTTTTATTATTAAAACAGTTTAAACAGTCAACGTTAAAACATTTAAAACAATAGTGCTGTTTAATATTTTTGTGGAAATCGTGAAAAAAGATTTTTCTGATGAATAATGAAAGGTAGATGAAAACATAGATGAAACGTTCACCAGAATTGATTAGAAATATAAATCTTTTGGAAGATTTTTAAATGTCTTTACTGTCACTTTTCATCCATTTTAATACATCCTTGCTGAATAAAAGTATTAATTTCTTTAAAAAAAACACAAACCTTATCAGACAGACAGAAACCTAAGCAGGAGTGAAACCACATTTAGGATTTTTTAAATCATTGTTACAGACTGTTTAATTCTGATAATCTCATAATATGTTATGACTGGGATATATTTACACTTTGAAAAGTCTCTATTATATAATAACATTAGTTGATAATCTCATGCTCTCGTAAATCACTGATTGTTTTGGTGGATTTGCTTTGCAAGTGCAAGAAACAAACTGCCTCTAAACCAGGCATGACCTCGAGCAATGGCGCAATATTGTGTAGAAACAACACATGAGCATTTGAGAGGAGTCTGAAAAACTGAAGTTGACTTGTGAATTACCCATACATTTCCTCGGAAGTAGCTTTAGCGCACATTATTTGAATTGTTCACTCATAGTCTAATCTAGTTAGAAGAGCTGTCAGCTCATTATTAACCTGTACTGACCTCGAGGATACTGTATCTGTGTGTGATTGTGTGCATTTGTGCCTGTCAGCCATCGTTGACCTTATTTATTCGTCCTGTTCTTTCATATCTGCTCTATTAACCCAAAAGGAATCCTCCCAGACGGGCCGTCAGTGGCCCACCTAGTCTGCTCATTGTCTGACCCTGGCCTCCCCTCCGGTGCATTTGTCACTGCCATCATTGGCTTTCATGGTTTTCCATCTCTCTCTCCGTCATCCCTCCATCTCTATGGCCTCTGATGAGTCTGAGAAGGTGGGCATGAAAAGACTGAATGTGGGAGTGCTGTGGGTATTAAGGGGGATTTGGGGGATTGAGGGTCTTTTGCTATTGAGGTGCATTAGACATGGTCGGCGATGAAGTGTCTGCCGCACAGCGTCACGCTCCCGGAGCCAAGAATAAGAGCAACAGTACGCATGCGGAGCCCGCTGCCAGGGAATACCACTGAAAACTCGATGCATTTCCAAAGAATTCAAATACGCGCCATTCATAAAATTCTACACATCCCCCTCCCCTTGCTGTGACTGTTTTTCCTTATTAACCAGATTTTGAGAGTATACAGTAAATGTATGAAGCTGAAGAGTTCAATTTCAGCTCCAATAGTAGTGGAACCGTAAAAACAAGTACAGTTTTCAAAAGGGTTTTGTAAACACTCCCCCTGTCTGCTATTGGTGAGACACACTGATAGCCCCGCCCACAAGTCATGGGAAGTTTATATTGTTTTGGGGTTAAATCAACTTATCTGTATATTAAACTGGTACTGTATATGAAAAAGTGTTTTAACCCTCACACATCAGCTTATTTAATACCATGTAAAATCAAATGTATATGTTTTTGATATATTTGGCATTAGTTTCTGCTAAAATGAAACTTTCAGCTGAAAATGTTCTCACTTTTTTTTTTTTTTTTTTTGCATATGTAGGTATTGATATGTTGTTTGGACAGGGTATCATTTGTTTTTTTTTTCTTTTTAATAAAATAATAGTTTTGAATAAAAGCTGTTTAAATTTTTAAATAAAAAAAATTAAACGATGCTTTCAGCTCAGTGTTATTTTAATATAATTTATTTGCTATGATAATTTTTAATAATATTTTGAAGAAGCTTTTATTTTTAGATTTTCAGTTTTCCTTTTAATTTCAGTTTAGGGTTCGGTAATTTTTTATGAGCTTTTATCATTTTTATTATTTTCCTTTTAAATATGTGTTTACTTTTTTTTTTCTTTTTCAGTTTTAGTAATTGTAGTACTTAAACTTGTTTTAGGTAGTTTTCAAGGCAACTTCATTTAAAATGTATATTTTATTTTAATTTTAGCATATTTTAAATTCCTGAAAAGTATTTGCACATACGCAAGAATCACTTGTTGAAAAATGAATGTGAAAAATTGTAACATTCAATATGGCGACTATAGAAATGCCAAAAGGCCCATAGTTGAAGTTGTTAGGCTTTCCTTTTAAAGTAGTTTTTCTAAATGAAAAAGAGCTGTTTGGGGGTGATTCTAAGATGTTATTAAAGTATATGCGTATTTCCGTTTGATACTATCATATGGTATCAAGTTTAAGTGAATCAGTACAAAAATGTGAAAATGTGGGCCTAGTTCTGGATGCAGGACATCAGACCACCTCTCTACAGAGTGGCCAGTGTTTGGTGTGTTTGTGTTTGTGTTTGCGTAAAACCAAGACAGATGCTGCAGTGGTTTCTCTATGACGCGTCAGGAAGTATATGTTTAAGTGTGATTGAGCATGTGTTTGTGCATGTGTGTTTGTGTTTACTCGAGGACTAACAAGGAGGTTTGTGTTGAAGTAAAGCTGTGTGTATGTATATATTCTGAGCTTATGTAAGATCTCAGATGTGTGTTTACACGTTGGGTTTACCTGAGCCTCATGCGCTGTCAAACACCTAATGGAAAATGAACCGGGTGAAGCGTTTTAAGCTTTAGGGAGGTCATTATAGAGACCCATTGATTTCCATGACAGGCTGAAAATATATCAAAATCCCTTCTTCAACTTATAATTAAACTTTTAATGATCTGCTGGCTCATCGTCCACAGGCTGACAATTACAGCAAAATCAATGTTATGTTTTAGAATAACATTATGTTGAACCGCTGCGGGTCTTGGAAGAGGTCCAGTCACTCTGTTGAGAGATGGAGGTTAATTAGATTAGAAATAGCAAGACTTACACCATCTAACCCATCAGGAGAAGATGAAGCCATCTCTCTGCGTTCTTGCCTGTCTGTTCATCTGTTTTCTTTCTGTTCTTCCAGTTTTTGGTTTATTTTGTTGATTTTGTCAATCTGTTATCAGTACTTTCATCATTTACAATTCGAAACTTTAAATTTTGAAGATTTATATTGGTAGCTCTTTTCCATGGAATTACAAAAAGGGACTGAAGCTTCCAGAAAGTCCATATTGCAATTTTGTTTTTAATAACATGGTATATTTAAGAGTGCGTTAAAAAGAGTGCATTAGTGGCCGCTCACTTTTACAGTGATCCGGAAGTTTTTTTTTTTTTTCATAAATTTTTCCCATAGGGATTTTTTAAAAAGTATTTTTTAAACCATTAAAAGCCATGACCTAAACCAATCAGCCATGAGGTGAAACAACATTACAAACTTTATTATTTATTTAAAGCAAAAAAACAAAAAGACAAGACTTGATGGCTTTAATGGAAAGAACTGCAATCCCATGGAGCATTGTGAATTACATAATCAAATTAAAATTAATGGTGAAATGGAAAATAATTCAATTAATGTTGTTGATTATATCTAAATAAGCAATACATTTTCAATTTATTACAAAATATGCATATACTTTTATATGCCTTTAATTTGTTAGGGCAGTGTTACGAGGACAGAAAGCGAATGATGCTATCAGCGCTGTCAATATTTAAGTATTTTGAGAGTGTAGGGAGACGGACTCGATTATGTCATTCGTGGCATTCCCTGCAAGCTCTTTTGTGGCAGTTTAGTCTCCGATTGGTGAAATTTTCTGTACAGCAGAATCATGGGTAATGTAGTTTTCACCACAACATCAGCTGTCAAAGTTGATTGCTTAAAAAAAAGTTGACAAAAGAACTGATGACAAAAGCATAAACCATTGATTAACAACAGGTCTGTCTTCTTTAAAGGTTTAAAAGTTATCGTTAAAATCAACTTCCCTAAAGCGAATGAAGTTTTCACTTCCAGAACCCGAATGCTGCTCTTTTCTTCTCAGGACTCTGTCATCGTTCCTGAGTACAGGAGTGGTTGTTGCAGTAACCATGACAGCATTGCTGTTCCGGGTCGGACCGCTGTCCTTCGCTGGACTTGTCATCTTCCTCCTCCTCTCTCTGCCTCTCGTCACGTCACAGACGCCATCACTCCCAGCGGCCTTTGACCCCGAGTCAGTGCCCTCTCTGCCTGAAGAGTGCCGCAGAAAAATGCACCCCGTTACCTCCTACACAGGTGGGTGTAAAATACTGCGCTCTCTCCTGCCCTTTCCATTATCGCATTTGAAGCCAAAGGTTAAAACGATAAGTCTTTGAATAATTTTCCCCTGAACATCTCACAGTAATATTGGTCGAGCTAGTAGAAACTGCTTGTGAGTCTTACATAGCCAAACGTCCACATTGCAGCTAGATCAGAAGAGACCATCTAACTGAAACCAGAGACGGGATGAATTCAAATTAAAAACAGTAAAATAAATGGGGGAAATCACATTGCTCATTATGATGGCTGTAACTTTCAGTTACAAGAGCCTTATTGAAAAAGACATCACTTGCGTTTTATTATTAAATGTGCATTAGCTAGACCATACTTATTCAGCAGGGATGCATTTACAGACATTTATAATGTTCATCAGAGAATCCTGAAAAGAATGTAAAAATGTATCAGTGTTTTTACAAAAAATGTGAAGCAGCACGACTGTGATAACAAAAAGAAATATTAGCAGCAAATCAGCATATTAGAATGATTTCTGAAGGACTGGAGTAATGATGCTGAAAATTCAGCTTTACATCACAGGAATAAATTACATTTTACAGTATATTCAATAGAAAACAGTTGTAATAATATTACACAATAGTTTTGATCAAATAAATGTAGCCTTGTTGAGCAGAAGACGCTTCTTTTAAAAACATTTTTAAAAATCTTACAGACTTTTAAACAGTAGTGTAGCTTGATTTGGGATAAAGTTAATTACACCAGATTTCATTGTTTCTGTGACACGTTATTGAAACATAGCATTGACAAAACTTGGAAAGATGGCCACCAGGTGAACCAACTTGTTTACAGGGACATTGCAGACATGTAAAATGACCAACTTCATTTGTTAAAAACTTATGCACTGACACATGAAATTGAGCTGTCTGTTTTGAGGAAACTTTGCCATTTCTATGTGCAGTATGCAACAGCCCGTCCATTAATGGCCTGTTGCCGTTCCAGGCTATGTTTTCATCTGAGACTAGTTAATTGCCAGCAGCCTTTCATTGGTACCTGTCTGTGTTTAACAGTTTTAATCATATGCTGGCCAGATGTTAAAGGTTAACACAGCTGTGTGTGCGATCAGGAGTATGTGCTCACGCCCTGCAGTTTCTAATATCACACACTAATCGACACAGTCTGCTCTGTTATTATGCGAGGCTACACTGTAAGTGTTTATATTGTTTGTCCTCTATTATAGAAGTGTTAGTGAATTGCAGTAGTAGCAGAAGCTGCTGTACACGAACGACATCGAGAGAGTGATTTTGCTTATAGAGAGAGCTTCAGGAACATGGTCTGTTTTAGGGTGATAACGACCCTGATTTACAGCAGCGCTTGCTTCAGCAATGTTTGGAGAACTAAATGGGCTCCTTACACAATGTTTCTTTTCTCTGGAGCCGAACTGCTCCTGAAATGTCTGATCATTTCATCATTAGTCACCGTTTTCTTTTTGCCACTAAAACATTTTCAGACATTTAAATCACACATTTTAAAGGTGCTTCAAGCAATTTCATTCCGCTAAACTTCGCGCAGTATGGTTTTCGCCACGATTTTGCCATCTTGGATCATTTTTTGGAAATCATAAAACAATGCAATTGAACAACTGACACAAACACTGACTGAAGATATATGTCACCAAAAAAATTAAAATATGTCATCATTTACTCACCTTCATGTTCCAGAGTTGGTAACCAGTTTTGATTCCTACTTCTATTGTGTGGCCAAACAATACAATGGAAGCCAATACGAACGGAAACTATTTGGTTTACCAATATAATTTAAGATATTTTGAAGAATGTTAGTAAACAAACAGCTTCGGTTCCCACTGACTTATATGGAAGGAATTGCCTGTCGTATTCCTCATTTGTGACCCTGGAGCACAAAACCAGTCTTAAGTCGCTGGGGTATATTTGTAGCAATAGCCAAAATACATTGTATGGGTCAAAATTATTAATTTTTCTTTTATGCCAAAAATCATTAGTATATTAAGTAAAGATCATATTCCATGAAGATATTTTGTAAATTTACTACTGTAAATATATCAAAAAATCGTTTTTGATTAGTAATATGCATTGCTAAGAATTCATTTGGACAACTTTAAAGGCAATTTTCTCAGTATTTTGATTTTTTTGCACCCTCAGATTCCAGATTTTCAAATAGTTGTATCTCGGCCAAATATTGTCCGATCCTAACAAACCACACATCAATGGAAAGCTTATTTATTCAGAAAAAATGACACTTAAGACTGGTTTTGTGGTCCAGGGTCTCATTTCTGCTAAATGAATAAATGTAATGTGGACACAAAATACAATGGAATTCAAAATGAGAGCTGAAACAGAAACTGCTATTATCAAGAAGAAAAAAGTCTTCTAGTTTAGACCGACATGAGGGATATTCTGACATGAAAGACAGTCTATGTTGCACAGTCTGTCTCAACTTTTACGCAAGATTTCACTAGACCCATATCGTGCAATTTGACAATCAAAAAGAGTCAGAAAGTGCAGACCTCACCAAAATGCTCTCCTTCAAAATACCTTTTGGCCAGACAGAGTGTTTCTAATTGACTAAATGTTCTGATTGGTCTTCTTCAGATGGACAGGCATTTATTTTTGCTGTTTATGTAGTCTTGATCTGTCACAGGACATATTACGTGTGTTTTTCTAAAATAACTTCTAAGCACCTTTAAGTGACGAAATACCTTTTATCTTCTCCTTCTTCTCCAACAAGCAGCAGCCAATGGCGTTGTCTTCACTGATGTTTACTGACGTCAAAATGTTTGGCAGTACACACACACACATCACTAAATGATTTTATGCAGTTTATAATTTTGAAAAGAAGTAGTGTAACTGGCAGGACACCCCAGAAAACTAATTTTGCAAAGGTTGCATTTAAAGTTTCATAAGTTTTACAAGAATTTGCAGTCTATTCCTTCACCTCCTCTCTGTCTTTCTGTATGAGAGTTGTGTTGTGACCGGGCGTCTGGTTTCGAGAGCATCACACCTCATTAATGGTCCAGCGTGTGTGGTTTGGACTCCCAACCCTTGCTTTCTCTTTCTCTGTGGCTGTTTCTCTTAAACAGGACAACATATATTAAGTATCTTCACACATAGGGCTGGAGTTCACCAGGTTGCCAGCAGCTGTTCCTGCCTCTGAATGCATTAACGTTGTTGGCGGGCTGTGAAACTTGCCATTTTAAAAAAAAAATCTAATCATACACTAGTGTGCAAAAGTTTGGGGTCAGCTAGAAATTAATACTTTTGTTTTGCTTGTATGCAACATTGTATCACAATGTTGAAAAAGTGCAATTTTATTACTTTCTGTTGAAAAAATCTTGAAAAAATGTATTGTGTGTCAAAATATTAAGCAGCAAATCAGCATATTAGAATGATTTCTGAAGGATCATGTGACACTGAAGACTGGTGTAATGATGCTGAGAATTCAGCTTTGATCACAGGAATAAATTTCATTTTAAAATATATTCAAATAGATTTTAAATTGTAAAAATATTTCACAGTTATACTGTTTTTACTGTATTTTTGGTCAAATCAGTGTAGCCTTGGTGAGCAGAAGAGATTTAAATATAAAAACTTCCTGTTTGTGTGTAAATTGCATCAGTGCATAATGCATCTTATCACGAACAAGATAATTAATGCATGAATCAAACTCACTTAGTTCCTGACCCGGTTTACTGAACATCTACGCTGTATGTGTGCAGAGACAAATCATACAGAACAGAACAACATGAAGAGTATCGCTCAAGATGAATGCTGGTAGTCACAACTTGTGTGATGTTTCTCAGTTTGTGGTATTACAAACCGTGAAACCAGCAGCGAAACAGCAGATTAAACAGCTAACTGTCTAAATGTCACCTGTGACTCTTTTCTGCCGTAGCTTTGAGCCCGTGGCTGTCCTCTTTCTCTCTGCCTGGAGTGAATGACTACTCACCGCTCGCACTCGACCTCACCAGGAACCAGCTGATAGTGGGAGCCAGGTAACACACACACACACACACACACACACACACACACACACACACACACACACACACACACACACACACACACACATACAGAGACAGACAGAGGTACAAGCCCAGATGAGCCTGTCAAACCTAAAGCACCTCTCTCTGTGTAGGAATCATCTCTTCCGGTTGAGTTTGAGCAACGGGTCTCTCCTGCAGGTAGGACAACACTTGCTCTTTTTCTCTCTTTATTCTCCTTCCCATCTGTCCATCCAATCATCTTGACGTCTCTAGAAATGCAGAACCAGCACTGTCCATTTAATGTCCATCCCATGCCAGACATACACTTAGACTCTGTATTTTATTATGATTGCCCACATGTTCAAAAGTGCTGACGCACAGCAGCAGAAGTATCCAACAAATCAAACACACACATACACACACATTCAGTAGCATCTGGTATGGTGCAGATGTTTGAAAAGCATTGACTTCCAAGACAGGTGCTTCATGTTCAGCATCCTGATTTGAGCTCCTCTCCTATGAATCTCTTAAAAGGAGGAACCAAACTATTTTTGCAAGTTCATCAAAAAAAAAAAAAAATTGGATTTTATTTTATACTTTATTTCTTTATTTTCATTAAAAAACCGAAAATGTCATAATTTGCTTATCCTTCTGTAGAGTATGTTTTGACCATAAGAATCAGATAATGTCTGTTTGGTACCTGGGTTATAATAAATTTTTTATTTTAATGTATTTATTTACTTAAAATATATTTTTTTTCCATCTTTTAATTATTGTGTATGTTTGGGACCAGGGTAATAATAAAATCTATACATTTTTATTTTATTTTAGTTTAGTTTAGTTCTTAACAGAATAATTCAAAAAGCAAATTCTATCATTGTTTGCGCATCCTTTAGGGTGAATGGTTATGGAAAAACTTTCTGACTGTTTTTGGTGCAAGATATCTTCACTAGCACTGTGGATCAAATAAAGTGTAGAATATGATCCGTTCAATATGCAGACGTCTGTACGTTTGTCTGCTGCTGCAGATTGTCTGTGTTTGAGGTGAGGAGCTGCTGTAGACAGCAATCTCATCTGGGAGTGGGTTTAAATTGGCCTTGTTTGTCTTGAAGGAGGATTCGAGACCACCTCTGCACTTAGCATGTGGTGGGAACGCTGAGATTGTGTTGTGCCTGCGTGACAAGCCTATTGAAAGCTTTGAGCACTTGTGTGATATTTAAGAGTGACTTCGCTGGCGTTTGTGGAAGACCCTGCTGGTGAACACTCTAAACGTTCACCGTAACCCTGAGAGGGTGACGCCTTGGAGGCAGATCTCACAAGAATCTGTCAGAATCCAGTGATTTAAGGTGACTTCATGACCCTGTGTCCACAAGAGTGACCCACAGTCACCCCTCGAGCAAACACACACTCAAACACACAAACACAGCAGTATGACAAACTCCTCACTGTGCTCCTCTACATCTCTGTTCTGAAAAAAAATTATTTGAATTTCTTTTAGAATGTGCATATTTCACTTACATCATGTAGATCAATGGGAAAAACTGCATATTTGCAAGAACCAAAGATAAAATTTTGACAATTTGTCCATCATTAATGAATGTCATTTCCAGCCCGTCTTAAATCATCATTCATTTTGTGGTGCAAATGACATTTAAAAGAAAAATTAATAAAAAGGCAGACATTTTCACTTTATTTAACTTTTTAAAAAGAAAAAAAAAAATTAAAAGGTGATTTTAGTCATCTTGGTAAACACCTGAGGAAGTAAGTATGCAAACTTTTGAAAAAAAAATGTTTTAGGGGCAAAATTGTTGGTTAGAAATTGTGAAAAATGGATTGTTTTGAAAACTTGCCTCTTTTTTTTGTTACTCAGACATACAGAACTCACCCCATTGGCTATTTGACACTGAGCCACATCAGTCAGTATATAAAAGATACGATAATGAGATGTTTGGATCTGTTGCATCTCATGTCAATGATTTATTATATCTGTCTTGAAATTGTTCTGGTTTAATGATGGTTCTGGTCAGGACCAGGCCGCAGAGAAAGATAGAGAGGGTAGATAAGAGTGTTTTAGACGAGGTCAAATGATCGTGCCTGGATGAGCAGATCTTGAATGTGGTGGAGAAAAAACACAACCCCTCAACATCCAGAGGTGACACAAGTCTGACCCTCACAGATCTTCTCAGGGTGAAACCTGCTCTTCAGAGGATGACTGCAGAGGCACGGTTGGATTGATGATTGCTTTCTGAACCCTTGCGCTCTCTCTTTTTGTTTCTCCGTCTTTCTCTTAAACCACAAGCATGAAATGTAGTTTGCAAGAGTCAAGTGAACAGATGCAGTTTGTCAGAACGTGTGTAATCAGCTCCTTTTGCAGACGAGTGTGTGCTCATCAGAAGCGCCTGCTGCTTTTCAAGAGTGCAGAAGCACAGATGTCACTCATCAATCGCAAAATATGCTCTACAATCCATTTTCTTTTTATATTAGTGCGTGCAATGTTGTGCCTAAAACTTCTTAAACTACCACTAAACAGCAAAAGCACTTAAAGAAAATAGTTGATCATTTACATTTCAGGCTGTCATGTGTCGCTTTAATTATTGCCTGATTGTTGCATTTGAAACCTCTTGTCCACTGAACATCAATCTTTGCTCCATTAAAGTCAAAGCTCCATCAAAATAAACTGGGGCTCTTTATTATAATGCATCCGGGAAGTTTAGTTTTTGTGATTCCCTTTTTTGTATCCTCAGTGGTGACTTTCATTGAACTCTCATTACTGTAATAAAGTTACTATATTATAGTAAATTATACTGTAATACAATGGTGCATTACATTTTAAAGCAGCATAATTCAACATAGAACTAAGTAATATGAATACATATATGTGCATATTCTCTACAGTTTAAATAATATATCTTTATTTTTTCTCTTTACAGTAATGATACATTTTTGCTTTGTCATTTAGCAGATGTTTTTATCCCAAAATTTAGATTAAAAAAAAAAAGTTTTTAAAATAAGTCTCTTCTACTCACCAAGGCTGCATTTATTTGGTCAAAAATAGAGTAAAAACAGTAAAAATGTGAAATATTATGCACATTTAAAATAACTGTTTTCTTTTGTAACATATTTTAAAAAGTCATTTATTCCTGTGATGCAAAGCTGAATTTTCAGCATCATTACAGCATCATCTTCAGTGTCACATGATCCTGCAGAAATCATTCTAATATACTGATTTACTGCTCAAGAATTAATTATTATTTTTAATGCTGAAAACAGTCGTTCTGCTTCATATTTCTGTGGAAAACATGATACCTTTTTCAGGATTATTTAATGATTAAAAAGTTTAAACAAATAGCATTTATTCGAAACGGAAGCCTTTTATAAATGACTTTACTGTTATTTTTGATCAATTTAATGTGTCCTTGATGAATTAAAGTAGTAATTTCTTTAAAAAAACAAAACAAATCCTACCTACCCAAACCTTTGAGCTATATAGTGTATTTTTTGATTTAGGGTGAAGTTTTGCCCAGTTCAACCTAATGTGTGATAGTGTGAGTTTGATAATCTAGATCTGGCTGTGCTTATCTTTGTCATAAATCGTCCCCCGGCACAGACGTTTATCTGTGAAGAGCTCTGTGCTTTATCTGTGACCTTTCCACTCCTCTCACTCCATTCAGGCTCTGCTGGATCCTCACAGTTCTTCAGATGATGGGTCACATCCAATACAAAATCATGCTTTATTATTTCGTTCTATAGTGTGTGTGTGTGTGTGTGTGTGTGTGTGTGTGTGTGTGTGTGTGTGTGTGTGTGTTTGAGACTCTGGTCTACATCATTATTTTTGAGCCAAATGACAACACAGATAAACATGACAAAGCAGCCTGTGAAAGGAGAGGGAGGGACAAGGAACAAAAGAGAGGAAGAACGTCTAAAACGAGTGAAACAACACATTCAAGGGTTTTCGTTTCAGATAAGGGAACCAATGCGATTAGGACAAACCATCCAGTGTTCCCTAATTAAATGTCACAGGGTTGCTCTGCCTCGCTATAGAGTCATATTGTGTATATGCAGCGAAACTTTCCGCCTTCCATCTTTTTGTCTTCTATTATTGTGTTTCGTACCTTCTTCACATTAAGGAAAGAAGCTGAGTGAATGGAAAAGCTTCCCATCACTGAATATCTAAATTCATTCATTTACTCATTCTGCATCCTAATCATAATAACAAGAAAGGTTTAGGTTTGTTGTCATGACTTTTTAAGGTAAAAGGCATGTCAATATTTGCACTTTACATAATTTGTTTGTTCAGGCAGTTCATTTAAATGAACAGGTTGAAGTAAACAATTTACAGATTTGTTTGAATCATCTCTGTGATCTTTTACAATTTTTGTTGTGAACTAAATATTTAAATGCCGTTGTTTATGATTCTGACTTGTCACACATCACAGTTTTACTCACAAACAAGAAGTGGTGAATGTGTTGTGAATCAGTTCAGTCGAATCATTAAAAAGATTCCTTTGCAAATCTGAAAACAGGAAAGCTTTTAAGTATGTCTGGCGGCTGACACATTCCCTGTGTAGTCTGTGCTACAGACAGGCAAAGCGGCATCTTCGTCTTGAGTTGTGAGCGTAATAGTGTGAGTTGTAACATTGCTACAAAAATGCTGAAACAGAAACAGTCGGATGCATTCGACATGTTAAAGTGCTGGACTGAAAATAAAACCATAAACTCAAATATAAAAAAACAAAAACAACTTGAAATATTTTATTTCAGCTAGTTTCCAAAGCAATATTTCCTATTTTTATTTAGTTTAACTTGATGTACTTAACAGGGATATTATTGTTAAAGGGTTAGTTCACTCAAAAATGAAAATTAGCCCATGTTTTACTCCCCCTCAAAGCATCTTAGGTGTATATGACTTTCTTCTTTCAGATGAATCCAATCGGAGTTATATTAAAAATTGTCCTGGCTCTTCTAAGCGTTATTATTGCAGTTGGTGGGTGTTTCTGTTCAACAGGACAATTTTTAATGTAACTCCGATTGGATTCGTCTGAAAGAAGAAAGTCATATACACCTAGGATGGCTTTAAGGTGAGTAAAACATGGGCTAATTTTCATTTTTGGGTGAAGTAACCCTTTAACTAATACTAAAACCTTCATTAGTTGAAATAAAAACTTAAATAATTTTTCTAGTTCCCAAAGCAATATTTCTCATTTTCATTTAGTTTAACTTGGACAGTTAGTTTAATGTCTATTTATATAAGACATATTAAAAATAAATAAATAAGTAAAAATGACAAAACACACAACAAAATTAATGAGACATTAACTAACATCAACATGAAAACAAAATATGAAAAAACGAAATAAAATATTAATAAAACCTATAATAGTATATAATTGATATGAAAATAACACTAAACTAAAACTTAAATAAAAATAACTAAATACTATTTACACATTAAAAAACAGTAACTTATAAAAATGACAAAAACTAAAATTTTAAGTAAATAATTAAAACCGAAAATTATTCAAAATATGTAAAATATTAGAGCTAGATTCAAAATATTTAAAAAATAATAGTATCTTAGTGATACTAAAATTACACGGTTCATGCTTTTCAGATGTTGGTCTATGGTTACATGACAAGCAGGTACACAAATATCTAAAATAATTCTTTGAATAATTTTAAAATTATTTATTTATTTGAATTAATTATTCGTTTTTTTATCAACTCATGAACCCCTTCTGTTCCCTCATGAATCTCAGAGTTAATGGATGCATGTCTTGATAGCTTAACTTCTAACCGTGATGTTAATTGGCTGTTAATTGCAGGCCACAGAGTGGGGTGTAGACGAGAGCACCAGGAGGTCCTGCCAGAGCAAAGGAAAGACTGAGGTGAGAGACAAACACTGGGATGTGGAGTATTTGGTTTAACATAAAGCTCTGGGACTGAATGTACTGCATGTTATAGCGTGCACCAGTAGGGTTCTGGAAGTAAACTGTAATGTGTGTGAAATCAAACGTTTCTTCACTCTCAGGATGAGTGTCAGAACTACGTCCGTGTCCTCCTGTTGAACGGCAGTCGTCTGTTCACCTGCGGCACTAATGCTTTCATGCCCATCTGTACGACTCGCCCTGTTACGGACATCTCCAGCGTCCTGGAGTCCATCAGCGGTGTGGCCCGCTGTCCCTACGACCCTCGACACAACTCTACAGCCATGATAACTGAGAGTGGAGAGGTCTACGCAGCTACAGTGACTGATTTCTCTAGCCGCGACCCGATTATTTACCGCAGTCTGGGGAACATGCCGCCCCTGCGGACCGCACAGTACAACTCCAAATGGCTCAATGGTACAGCGGGACAACACACAACTTATCAATGAATCTGAAAAATCCTGTAAAGAATAGGGTTATTTATATCATATTTTACATTAAAATTAAAATAACACCTTCATATTAAATTATATTTTGTTTAAAGAATATCTAAGCATATTTAAGGACATTTATGATGTTGTTGTTTTTTTTGCATTATAATATTATTTTCATGATAATTAAGCTCATTTTGACCTATATTCTCATTACTGAAAAAAATAATGATAATTTAATTGTATATTTTATTTAGAAATCATGGTAGTTATTTTTTTACTTGCCTAAAATGTTAAGTATTTCATTGCAACATATTTTTATTGTGATAAAAAAATTATTTGAAATAAAAACAAATCTTAAATTTTTTCGCTGTGATAAAAAAAAAAAAAATCTGTATTACAGTGATGAGAATCCCCAGTGAGACATTTATGTCTATTTATTGAAATAATGATCTTTTTTGTATTTTGTCATGTCACACCACACCGCTGTCACTGAAAGTAAGATACCCAGCTTCTTCCTTCCCTTCATCTCTACAGAACCTCACTTTGTCTCTGCATACGAGGTGGGCCGCTTCACGTACCTCTTTCTGAGAGAGAACGCAGTAGAGCAGGACTGTGGGAAGACAGTCTTCTCTCGTGTGGCCCGCGTGTGTCAGAATGACATTGGTGGTCGTTTCCTGCTGGAAGACACATGGACCACCTTCATGAAGGCTCGACTCAATTGTTCCCGCTCTGGAGATGTTCCCTTCTACTACCATGAGCTGCAGAGCACCTTCTACCTCCCTGAGCAAGATCTCATCTATGGAGTCTTCACCACCAACGTGTGAGTGGATGCTTCATGAAGAAGTGAACAGTCACACGGCAGGAATTTCATTTCATTTCATAAAACTTCCGTTTATTAATGTCTTGTAAGCGAGAAGTTAGTTTAAGTTTTCTATTTGAATATATTGTAAAATGTAATTTATTCTAGTGATCAAAGCTGAGTTTTCTTGTCACAGGATCCTTCGTTTTGTTTTACGTGGATATTGGAAGTACAAAGCCTGGTTCAGATATGGAAACATTTGGATTTGTGCCAAATTAGAGGCTACATGAGCCCAGCGTCTGTTTCTGTTTCAGTTTCGCTTTAAATTAATTTGTTTTGTCTTGTCGTTTATATAGCCTCTTATATGTTCCTCGTTCTGTTCTGAGTACCGTTAAATGTTTTGTTGTGGAGTGAGGTGGACTAAAATAGCATATTGCCTAGTTATGTATATAGTTTTTTCTAATGTTTGTAAACATTTCACTTTATTTTCTGGTATTTCTGAATGTAATAATAAAATGTGACTTAAAATAGTTTTTGCGAGAAAAACAGCTATTTTATATTTGTTGCATATTTTTAACCATGCAGCAAACATTTTTTTAAAGTTATTTTTATGCCTTTTTTTATTAGGATAGGTCAGTAGAGAGATGACAGGAAAGCATTGGGTGGAGAGAGGGGTGTGGGATTGGCAAAGGACTCAGGTCGCCATGAGCACAGTAGCACTGCATGTTGATGCACTAACCACGAGGCTATCGGTGCTGACAAAATTACTAAAATCGAACAGTTTTTAATGAGTTTAGCTAACTGTATAAATCAGTCAAAATTCTTACTGTCAGTTGATGGTTAATTGGTTAACTGGTTAGTATGAGCATCCCTAGACGCAACATTTATGGGAGGAGAATATTAAACTAAAACATGCCAGGTGATTTAATAAGGTTTGCGGGGGTCAATTTACTGCTACTTGTGCTGTTCAACTTCCAAAAAAGCATATTGGAAATCACTTTGTGCTTGATATGGCTGCCTTAGTTGCTAATTTTCTTGGTCATTATGGAAATTATCCGGCTCCATCTGTGTTCTTTCATTTTTGTGTTGTCAGTAGATCACCAGCAGAACTAATTTGCCCTCTTTAGTAAATCTAGCTCTTAAAATCCTACATTTGAACACTTCTGTTTTTCTATTAAGATTTTCATTTCAAGTCTTTCACTTCTTCCTCTCATTCACAGGAACAGTATTGCTGCGTCAGCTGTGTGTGCGTTTAACCTCAGTGCCATCACGCAGGCCTTTAACGGACCCTTTCGCTATCAGGAGAACCCTCGGACCAGCTGGCTTTCCACTCCCAACCCCATCCCAAACTTTCAGGTGAAGGAAATGAACTGCTGCAGCTTCCATTTCAAAGCATTTTACTTTTACCCTGAAGCCAACTCACAATTTTATTCAAGACGTCTGGCACAAAATGCAGTAGTAAGTTCGGCACGTTTCTCTAATGTGCAGTTCTTTGGCTCTAACGTCCTCTTTCTCTGTGACAGTGCGGGACAGTGAATGATTCAGGTCCGGGCGGTAATCTAACAGAACGCAGTCTTCAAGACGCCCAGCGGCTCTTCCTCATGAGCGAGGTGGTTCAGCCCATCTCCACGGATCCTCTGGTCATGCAAGACAACATCCGTTTCTCCAGACTGGCTGTGGACATTGTTCAGGGGAGAGACACGCTCTATCATGTCATGTACATCGGCACAGGTCAGGAAGGAAAAGAGTTTAACATTCACACTTTTATCCTCTAATGATGTGCACTGTGGTTCTAATAGTTTTCTTTCATTGACCAATCAGAGTACGGCACCATCATCAAGGCCTTATCCACAACTAATAAGAGTCTGCGTGGATGTTACTTGGAGGAGATGAACATTCTCCCAGAAAACATGCAGGAGCCAATCCTGAACCTGCAGATTCTGCACAGCGATAGGTCGCTTTTTGTGGGACTTCCCAGCAGAGTGCTGAAGATCCCTCTGGAGAGATGCTCTAACTACAAAACTGACCTGTGAGTCGCACACATGCACACATCAACCTGGACATGCACTTTAGTCGACTAGGCTTTATGAATAATAGCCGACTAGTTTTCTAAAATGTTTTGAAAGAGCAAAGCTGCATTTATTTGATCAAAATACAATAATATTGTGAAATATTATTGCAATTTAAAATAACTATTTTCTGTTTATATATGTTAAAATGTAATTTATTCCTGTGATGCAAAGCTGTATTTTCAGCATCATTACTCTAGCCTTCAGTGTCACATGATCTTCAGAAATCATTCTAATACGCTGATTTGCTGCTCAAGAAACATTTCTGACTATTATCAATGTTGAAAACAGTTGTGCTGCTTAATATTTTGTTGTTAACTTACATTCATTTTGTCTAGGATTCTTTGATATACTGTATATAGAAAGTTTGTAACATTTTAAATGTCTTTACTGCCACTTTGATCAGTTTACCGCATCCTTACTTAATAAATGTATTAACTTGTTTTTTTAAAAATCATACTGACCCTAAACTTTTGAATGGTGGTGCATTTTCACAGAGATTAACAGAAGTATAATAGTCTACTAATAGATTTTTAAAAAGTGGTAGCAAGTGACTTCTTTGGAGCTGAATGCAATAAGATCTTCAACTTCTGTGAATAGAACACCTGTTAAATGTAAAACATCATTAAAATGTTCTTGGGGTTCCTCAGGGTTCTTGTCTTAGCCCTATTTTATTTCCCTAATAGATGCTCCCACTAGGATTGATCTGTCAAAAACGTAATGTGGCGTATCACTGTTATGCAGATGACACCCAGCTGTATCTTCCTTTGAAATGTGATGATGATTCCAAACTTACATTGTTGGAGGAAGTAAAGGTCTGGATGTCTTCTAATTTTTTGCAGCTAAATGAGTCTAAATCTGAGGTGGTGATTTTTGGTCCATTGAAGGTAGCTGAAAAGCTTGCAATTCACCTTGGCCCCTTAGCCACCAATGTTGGCAAGCAAGCGAGGAACCTTGGAGTGATTTTTGACTCGGAGCTGAAATTTGATTCCGGTACTGGCCTCTCTGCATTGGCTGCCTGTTGATTAGAGTGCAATATAAGGTCTTGCTAATGGTTTTTAAAGGGTTACATGGTCTTGCCCCAGAGTATATCTCTAGCCTGTTACAATGGCGCTGTCCTGCTAGACCGCTAAGATCGTCTCTGTGTCTTATTTTGAATGCTCCGAAATCAAGATTAAAGGCTAAAGGGGATCATGCCTTCTCTGTGGCAGCTCCACGTCTCTGGAAAAGCCTCTCCTCTCATATTAGATCCTTTAACTTGTTGGAATGTTTTAAATCCTTGCTGAAAACACATCTCTACTCTGTTACTTACAACTGCCCTTAGGGGAGGAGTCTGAGTAGTGCCTTGTATTGGGTGTTTTTTTTTTTTTTTTTGTGGTAATGTTAAGAGTGTAAATCACTTTGGTCAGCATGTGTTGTTTTTAAAAGTGCTATAGAAATAAATGTTGATTTGATTTGATTTGAAAATATATAATGCATGCATCACTCCTCAAAGAAAAGGACTGCATTTACATTACAGTTGCAATTGGTTCTCAGTTATCGGAATATGGTTATTTGGTGTTCAAGAAATGTTTATTATTATTGCCAATATTGAAATCCATTGTGCTGCTTAATATATTTGTGGACACGTTTTTTTCAGAATTCTTTGATAAATCAAAAGTTTCTTTAATGTTACTTTTGATCAATTTAATGCATCCTTGCTGAAGAAGATGATACTCATTTCTTGAGAAAAAAAAATCATACTGACCCTACATTTTTGAATGGTAGTGTAATTTCACCGAAATTACCTTGTACCAGATTCCTGAGAAGTATAATAGGCTACTAAAAGAAAAAATGATTTCTTTGGTCCTCAATGCAGCTTGAAGAATAATTGTGTCAGACTCATTGACAACAGACTCCTGAGGTCAGAGCGTCCTAACCATGAACAGGATTGAACTGTCACATTCACGTTGTATCAGTACAGAACTCCTGAAGCCTCGAAATTTCCGGATCCCGTTTGCAATGATTTTGACAGTGAGTACCTATTCACACATGATAGTGAAATGCACAGTTGCTGTTAAATTACAGCAAAGGCTGATTACAGCACATGTCCTTCCAAGCTGCTAATGCCCTTCAGACAGGAAATGAAGCTCAAGGAGATGAAGTGAATGACAGTACTTATGAGCAGTCACAGATATTATTATCTCATAAATCCTCCGCCACTGGCCAAGAGGCAGACGAATGATGAACTAGGTCATTTAAAAAAAAGTCACTACATCGTGTTCTCCACTGCTGCTATGAATAGAACACCTATAAATTGTCGAACATCATTAAAAATATATAATGCATGCGTCACTTCTCGCAGGAAGCGACTGCATTTACATTGGAGATGTACTGTAATTAGATTTCAAATTCATAAAATAATGGCCTCCAAATGGATGAATTGGGCTTCAGAGCTGGATTTGTAAGAGCTTTGTGCAATTTTGTTCCCTAATACGTGGTAAATTGAGTTATAAAATCAAGCAAAAAAAATTTTTTTGGATCTGCCAAATGCCTTCAAGAGCTCCACATAACACCGTATTTAAAATACACCATAAAATAGAGATGTTTGCAGCATGTCACATCAGAAGAGGTTTTGCATGTGATCTGTCAGTTTAGAGGCACATATGTGCTTATGATTCGAGGGTGTTGGGAATTACTTTAGAGGTAGGAGAGGGTCTTTATGTGAGGAACGTGATCCTCAGACACTCTTCCTGACTTCCTGCTGCAGATGTTGTTGCACAAACACTCGGAGCTACACAAGGCGGACACGTTTGATGTTAGAAGCTGTTATGGGATGTGATGGACTGTGTTTGCGAAGCCGCTCAGTGTTTAGCATACCAGTGCAATGGGAAAAAGTCATTTCATTACATATTCTCCCCCACGCACACATACACCCAGGTGGCAAAAGGTCAAATCTCACAAGATGTTGCAAATAGCTCTAATTATTTTATACCGGTTCTCATCTATAGAGTTTGATTGACCTGCAAGTGTTTAGTCATGTCATTATAATTTTATATAACCTTTAATGTATGTAAATTTATTCTCTTTATGCATCACATTTGCAGTTTTCTGATGTTGCCAGTGTTTATTAAACGGATGTTTAGTTGTTAGTGGGATGCTGAGACACATTGTTATATTTGATTTGGGAGTGAAATATAAGTGTATACACTACTGTTTAGAAAGATTGGGGTCAGCTTAATGTTGTGAAATATTATTGCAATTTAAAATAGCTATTTTATATTTTAATATATTTTAAAATATAATTTATTCCTGTTATGCAAAGCTGAATTTTCAGCATCATTACTCCAGTCTAAAGAACCATTTCTGATTATTATGATAGTTGAAAACAGCTTTGCTGATTAATACTTTTGTAGAAACCAGGATGCTTTTTTCAGGATTATTTGATTAATAGGAAGTTTGAAAAAAAACAGCATTTATTTGTCACAGAAATCTTTTCTAACATTATTTATAAATGTCTTAGCTGTAACTGTTAATCCTTGCTGAATTAATTTTGTTAAAAAAAAAAAAAAAAACCCAAAGGCCCCAAACTTATGAACAGTGGTTAATATTTGATTGTATGCATGTGCTTGTAATTTACTGGTAATTTGCTTTGTTTGCTTTTTCATATTTTGTCCTACTTAAGAATGACACATTAAAATACTGAAACATTCTCTTGAATTAATCACACAGTCTCACTCCACTGAACCAAAGGACACAGGAAGAAAATAAGTCTGTTAGCTCTAATAAATCGCTAGAGGTGCTGTCAGATGTTGTTTATCTCCCAGAGCAGGATTGAGGTTTATTGTGTCTTCTCTGTAGTTACTGTAACAGTCAGATCATATCACGCTCTGATCAGATGCTTAGATCATATTTACACTTAAGCTCAATCTCTGACTTTGATCTCAATATAATAAATCTAAGTGATGTTTAGATTATAGAAAAAATTAGCAAAACATTCCCTTGAGATTTAGTGATCAGTGTGAGAAGCATGGTATTAGTTTTAATATTTATTGCACTGAGATTTATAATTCAGTTATTAAGCTCTGCAACATCCTTTAGAATTCAATTGCAGCCCAGTCTCTCCTCTCCTTTTTCTGTTTTGTCATTAAGAAGTTCTGATGAGCAGACAGGACACTTTTTATGGTGGTATTTATTAAGACCTTGTCATTGATGTGTGATTTTGTAATCGTAGGGATTGTCTGGGTGCCAGAGATCCGTACTGTGGCTGGGACCGGAAACAGAAGCGCTGTACGACGATTGAGGACAGTTCCAACATGAGCCAGTGGAGCCAAGACATCATAAAGTGCCCTGTAAGACACACTTTCAGACAATATCATCACACATATAATAAAAATCACAAATTCTATCTCTTTATTATCTCAGGTGTTTCATCAAACCGGTAGTATGATTAAATAGAGAGTAAATGGAGATTTTTGATTAAGTCTCCTGTAACTTCGATTATTATCGACCCTCTGTTCTGTTCTTTTCTGTATTCTGTTTTATTATTTTCTATACTAATATATCTTTTTCTGTTCTATTCTGTTCTGTTCTGTTCTTATATTCTGTTATATCCTACTCTGCTTTGGTATATTCTGTATTCATTTATTTTCTATACTAATCCATCATTTTCTATTCTATTCTATTCTATTCTATTCTGTATTGTTCTGTACCGTATGCTTGTATTCCGTTCTGCTGTATTCCATTCTGTTCTGTTCTATTCTAAATTCTGTTCTGTTCTATTGTATTCTATTCTGTATTTTTCTGTACTGTATCCTTGTGTTCTGTTCTGTTGCATTCCATTCTGTTCTGTTCTCTTCTCTTCTAAATTCTGTTCTATTCTATACACTGCTGTTATTTTTGTTCTGTTCTATTCTATTATATACTATGTGATTCTGTTCTGTTTTATTCCATTGTATTCTGTTCTATTTTGTATGCTTCTATTCTTTTCTCTTCTGTATTCTATTTTATTCTTTTTTATACTAATATATAATTTCCTTTTCTTCTGTTCTGTTCTATTCTATTCTATTCTGCTTTGTTATATTTGGATTTCTATTCTGTATTCATTCATGTTCTATACTAATCTACAATTTTCTATTCTATTCTATATAGAATCTGTATGCTTGTATTCTGTTCTGATTTGTGTTTGTTTTATTCTGTTCTATTCTGCACAAATCTATTCTGTATGATGGTATTTTCTGTTCTTTTCTATTTTATATGCTTCTGTTCTATTCCGTTATATTCTCTTCTGTTCTACACACTTCTATTTATTTCTGTTCTATCCTGTTCTGTTCCATATTCTGTTCTACTCTACTTGCACTACTCTACTCTGTATCATTTTCTTTGGGTACACCAGAAATTTTTTTGAGCTGGTCGTGAAGAATCAAATTTCTGATGAAGAGCCTTGAAACAGAGCCTGACGGCTGACCCAGCTGATCCGAACCCTTCATCTGACAATGTCAATTACACGCTGGTGTTCTGCACGATGGTTGGCCAATGTCACTCCTGTTCCCTCTTGACACTTCATTAGGTCCATAATTAGACATCACAAATTTCCTATTATCTCTGATGGTTGATATCCTCCGAGGAGCAATAATAAACAAACCTCATTTTCTACAACGTTGTGGAAGCTTTGGCTTTGTCCCAAGTTGCATACTAATATTATGCATTAAAAGTACTTGCTATTATGCTAATGGGGGAAAAAAATCTGTTGTTTCCATAGTAATAGCTTTAAGTTGAGACAGTGAGTAAGAGTTTTTCCTCAAACTTTTGCAGAATGTATTGGTTCCATAGTTATGGGGTAAATCAACACTAAGTTACTACTAAATATTTGTGATTTGCAACATTAAACATATAAACAAAATATGTACGGAACATTCTAGTCAGAATTAACATGGGATAAGTAGTGGACTGATTGGATTGCACTGGAGTTCATATTTTGCACAAAATACTTTCTTTTAGCATTATATAATGATGCTGACATTTACATTTTAAGAGAAAGAACATTATGTGAATGTGGGAGTTGTGCTGCTACTGTCTCAATAAATCATTTGTCCACTGCACTTTTACATATAACCTGTAAGAGCTGTTACTGTTTCATATTTAGTCATGGTAACATTTTACAGTAAGGTTCTATACATTAATATTAGTATTTATATTATTAATGTTAATGTATTTAGTATCATGAGTTAAAAATGGTCAATATTTTTACTGCATTTAATCTTTATAAATATTAATTTATAAATGTACAACATTTATTTATATATAATGCAAACATTAACCAAGTGTAACAATTAGTCCACTGGTGGCGAGCGTAGTGAGAATAAACCCAAATGCAGTTTATTTACAATGTGATCCAAAATACAAACATAATCCAAGACTTGACATGAACAGACTAGACTCACCGACAGCAGGTTACAGCATCAATACACGACAAGGAACAAAGGCAACGACATGGCTACTTATAGCAACCAAGACTGGACACATGACAAGAACCAACCAATCAGAACATGACACAATAAACAAGAGAACCAATCAGAATGTGACACAAAGAACAAGGGAACCAATAGCATGAAGACATGAGGGCAAGGGAAGCATGAAACAAACAGGAACTGTGACTAAACTTCGAAATAAAAGACATGAAAACATGAACATGACACAAAACCCACATTACATATCCCCCCTCCAAAGGCAACTCCAGGCGCCCAAACAAAACCTAAAATCCCAAGAAGTCCAGGAGGGTGGTGGAGCAGAGGTGAAACAGGGGAAGGGACGGAGGGCCAGGTCCATGCAAGGGAACAGGTTCCAAATTGCAGAACAGTTGTGGGCCCGGGCCGTGGGGCAGAGGCAGACAGTGAAACAATGGAGGTCCTGGTCCATGGAGCAGTGGCAGACTGTGGAACTGTGGAGCAGGAGACCACCAGGTCAGATCCAGAGGTGCTTGGAGCCATGGTGGAGCAGGCAGAGCAGGTATCCACAAAGGAGGATCAGGGGAGACTGAAACAGAGGCTTAGTTCACACTGCAGGTCTTAATGCTCAGATCAGATTTTTTTGCGCTGTTGTTCACATTGTCATTTAAATGCGACTGCCATCAGTCTCATGTGTGAACCGTATACGGCCCTGAAGTGACCCGCATGCGCAGAAGAAGACGTGACCTCAGACGTCAGTGTTTGCGGAAATAAAAATGGATGCTGCTTGTGTTAGCGCGTTTAGCAATTTTTAAGTTAATGTGCAATCGGAGCCTAAATAACGGAGTGATAAGAAGAATATTAAGAAGAAGGAGAGCACAATTTCCTCCAGTGCAGAATTGTGACATCTGTTGCATTTCAATGATGTAAAAAAATAAATAAAAAAAACGCATGAAATGTGACATGACCGTTCAGACTGAAGTCGCATTGCAAAACATTGGATATGTATCCGATTTAGGACCACATATGAAAGTGGCCTGGGCCTGATTTGAAAAAAATCAGATTTGTGCTGTTCAGAGCCATCATAAGAAAATCAGATATGGGTCACATTTGGGCAAAAAGTTGGATTTGGGCCACTTTAGCCTGCAGTGTGAACCTAGTCAGAGAGCATAGATAGGTTAGCAGCGGTCTCAGTGGCCGTAACAGAACAGGCAGAGAGTTCATGAACGGCATCCATGGCCGTGACAGGACAGACAGTGAGTTCATGAATGGGCGCCACCACCTTGGGAGGTTCTGCAGCAGACGCCGCCACCTCTGGAGGCACTGGAGTGGATTCATGGTCAGGAGAGGCCTCTGAGGCAGACTTGTGGACAGAAGAGGCTTCAGGAGCAGATTCTTGGACAGGAGAGGCCTAAGGAGCAGACTTGTGGACAGCAGAGGCCTCAGTAAAGTCACCTTTATTTCTATAGCGCTTTTAACAATACAGATTGTGTCAAAGCAACTTTCCAGTATCAAAATAGGAAAATAGTGTGCCAGTGTAAAATGACAAGATTAAACACTCAATTTTCAGTTGAAGGCATTTCATTATTGAATTCAATGATGTCATCGTTCAGCTCAGTTTAATTAGTATCTGTGCAATCAAGTTGACGATGTCGCTGGAAGTTAAGTGTCCCCAACTAAGCAAGCCAGAGGCGTCATCGGCAAGGATCCAAAACTCCATCGGTGACAGAATGGAGAAAAAAAGCCTTGGGAGAAACCAGGCTCAGTCAGGGGCCAGTTCTCCTCTGACCAGATGAACCAGCAGTTTGTTCCAGCTGCAGCAAAGTCAGATTGTGTAAAGGACTCATTTGGTTCCCGTGGTCTTGTCCCGATGGCTGTCTTGTGACGAGGTCCTCACTGGGGATCTGTCTCTGGGGCTCATCTAGGTGTCCTGATCTCCGCTGATGTTCAGGGCTGTAGAGGTCGTCTCTAGGTGCTGATCCACCATCTGATCTGGATACAGACTGGATCGGGTGGCTTCGGTGATCTCGGAATAAGAAAGAAACAGACTAATATTAGCGTAGATGCCATTCTTCTTACGATGCAAGAAGTACATCGGGTGTTATGGGAAGTGTTCCCGGTTCCGGTTGATCTAGTTAATGCAGCCTAACAATCCTTTAACGGATTTGAATATTAGAAGCGTATTAGTGTATTATGTGTAAACCAGGTTAAAGACATGGGTCTTTAATCTAGATTTAAACTGACAGAGTGTGTCTGCCTCCTGAACAGTGTTAGGTAGACTGTTCCAGAGTTCTGGCGCTAAATAGGAAAAGGATCTCAGGAGCACAGTGTGGTTCCTCCTGCTCCCACATGTTCAAACTGGCAACCACGATTACAGGAAGGGCAGCAGAGGGTGGCAGGACCTCTAAGATGGCTGGGCTTGAGAGTGCTGACGTCACCGGGATGCCTGCAGCTCTCACCGACATCAGTGGTAAGTCCATCACGCTAGCTGTCAGTCTTTTCAGTCTTGGCCTCCCCAAAAAAAATCCCTAGGGAAACTTGCTTGGCAACTGTGGCATGGCAAGGCTTAGGTGTGGCAGCCATCTTGGCCGGGGACTCAGGCGTGGTGGCCGTCTCAGCCGGCGTAGCAGGCTTGACATGAGCAGACTCTGAAATGGTGGCGATGTTATGGCAAGACTCTGGAAGATCAGCTGAGATGTGACGAGACTCTGGAAGATCAGCTGTCACTACTAGACTCACCAACAGCAGGTTACAACATCAATACACGACAAGGAACAAAGGCAACGACATGGCTACTTATAGCAAACAAGACTGGACACATGACAAGAACCAACCAATCAGAACATGACACAAAGAACAAGGGAACCAATAGCATAAAGACATGAGGGCAAGGGAAGCATGAAACAAACAGGAACCGTGACTAAACTTCAAAATAAAAGACATGAAAACATGAATATGACACAAAACCCACGTTACACCAAGATAATTTCTGTTTGTTGTGTTAATTAATGCAAACTTTTGCAACCTTATTTAGTGCCCTGATTCATTTTACATACAGTTCCTGAATATTATTGACATATTTAAATATGCTATTTATGACGATTTATTTGACTTATTTGTGTCTCATTGGGAATGCAATTTATTACTTCTGCTACATAAAATAAACAAAAAAACTGAAACAACATCCCGTTTTTGTACACTGTTTATTAGGGATGTAACGATATCAAAATCTCACGATACGATAATATCGCATATGAAGTTCACGAAACAATATTTATTTTGCGATATTTAAAAAAAAAAAGACAAATGAAGAAGCGTTTATTGTTTTAAAGGCTGCATGTTGGATCAATAATAGTAAACATCATTATGCGACTACAAACTTACTACAAATTTGCAAATGAAGTACCAAATTAACTACAAACTAACTAATAGTTATTGCCCTGCTCCCACAGCAGAACTGATGATTTCTTGAGCTTCCTCCTAATTGATAGGCTGAAGCTGAATATCTGAGCCGCAGGGGCATCAGAGGAAGCTGAAGGGGGGTGTTATTATATGAATTCATAGAAGGGCAAACTGATAAGCATTACATTAACAATTTTTGTCATGCATCAGGGAAAAACCCTCAGTAGACCTTTTTTGATTATACTGTTGACGTACAGTGAAAGTTGATGCAGGTCTCGAAATTTCTTTTGCTATTAATTTTAATAACATTTGAGCACTTCTGTGGCCTGAACTGCTGGATGAATGGCACTGAGTTCTGGTCAGTTGTTACTAATCTAGACTCACAGTAGATGTTGGTATTCACCTCAATGGGCACGCTGCACACCTGCTCCCTGAAGATTACCCATGCATGGAGATGAATTTGAGACTGTTTTTATCCTGTGCATTACATGAACCATCTTCTACTGCAGACTGACACATGGGAGAAACATTGAATGTGTTGTACATGCTCTTTACATCACTGCTGTTGGCTAAATTGCTTTGAAAAATTAGATTATGTGGAGACTTTGATGACTGCAGAAAAATGCAGGTTCAACTCTCAAATTGTGACTTTTGATTACAAGATTTTGTCTTCAGTTAAGGCATGAATACCATTTTGATCTTTTAATCATAAAGGTGAATTGTGTCATTTCTGTGCCACATACATCATCAAATGAAATTGCAAAAGTAATGACTGTTTTCAAGAAGGTTTCCCTTGTCACACTTTATTTTAAGGTCCAATTCTCGCTATTAACAAACCATTAACTGTGCCTTTTGCCTCAATAAACTCCTAATTTGCTACTTATTAATAATTAGTAAGGTAGTTGTTAAGTTTAGGTATTAGGTATGATTAGGCATGTAGAATATTGTCATGCAGAATAGTGCTTTATAAGCACTAATAAACAGCCTATATGTTCAAAAAGCAAGTAGTTAATACTGAGAATTGGCCCCTATACTAAAGTGTTACCGTTTCCCTTATCTTTTATTGGTCAGTTAAGCAGATAGTCCCCCCCCAAACTCATATCATTCGTTGAGCCTATTTTTCTATGGTTACACCATAACATTTCTTAAAAATCACTGGGTTTATAGCAACCAAAACTGGTAGCAAAAATAAGACTATGGGGTCACACTTTATTCTAAGGACCAATCCTCATTACTAACTAACTATTAACTATGACTTTTGCCTCAATAAACTCCTAATTTGCTGTATTACTAACAATTAAATTAGTAATACAGCAAATTAGGAGTTTATTTATTTGTTAAGTTTAAGTACAGCATATGATTAAGGGATCAAAAATATGGTCATGCGGAATAACACATTAAATGTGCTTTATAAGTACTAATAAACAGCTTATATGCCAGTAATATGCATGCTAATAAACTGTTAGTTTAGCTAGTTAATAGTGAGAATTGGTCCTTAAAATAAAGTGTTACCTACTGAAGTTATTTATAAAAGGAAGTTAAAATCTGTACACTAAGAGGTTTATCCTAAATTAAGTTTGAAAACAAGTACAAAGAGTTTCCATGCAAACCTTAAATCTGTACTTAAAACATGCCTTGTTTGCATTTACATTTATAGGAGCGTAACCTCACCCAGGATGGTGGATTTGGCCAGTGGTCACCATGGCAGGCTTGTAACCATGACGACGGAGGTGAAGGCACCAGCACATGTCAGTGTCGCACTCGGGCCTGTGATAACCCTCGACCCCAGTGCGGAGGGATGAAATGTGTCGGGGCCAACATCGAGGTGGCCAACTGCTCCAGGTGCACTTACCTTACTAACCCTTATCCTTGTTAAAGTAACTGCTTGTTCAAGTTCAGATATACAAAACCCTATAAAAGTAGTTCATTTGACTTGTGTGCGATATTCCAGTTACGTGATAGCTTTGTGTAAGGGACAAGCTGTTATTAATGTCACTGACAATTTTCTCTTCCGATGTAGCTCTCAAATCACATCTGCACCCTGCATATAAACTTTCCACATTGTGATTGGTTACTAGATACACGAGAACCAAGTCATTGTGCTTCATTGATAACAAAACTTATCTTGACGAGCCATATTTGTATGTATGTGAGCACATAAAGTATTGTTCAGAACTGTGGGGTTGGTTTGATTTTTAAAATGTTCTTTGAAAGAAGTATCTTATCCTCCCTAAGGCTGCATTTATTTGATTAAAAATACAATAAAACTAGTAATATTGTGAAATATTATTACCATTTAAAGTAGCTGTTTTCTATTTGGATATATTGCAAAATCATAGTATTTCCACAGTTATTTTTTTCAGGATTGTTTTATAAATATAAAGTTCTAAAGAAAAGCTATTTTATGAAATAGAAATCTTTTGTAACATCATAGATGTCTCTGCTGTCACTTTTGATCAATTTAATGCATCACTAATGAATAAAAGTATTAAATTCTCCAAAAAAAAAAAACACTTTGGAATTGGAGTACATATGAAAGTTGTTCTTCACACAAAACACTGTCATGGAAGACTTGAAGTATACAGTTGCACATACAGTATATATGGTGGATATAATGGTGCATCTAATTTTTCAAGTTTGACAGCATCCACTTATTCACTGTCAATCCACAGGGAATGAAACTCATATGGGGTTTGTATGAGTAAGAGAGTGAGTAAATGATTTTGTTTTTGGATGAACTAGGCCTTTATAATCTGGGACTCCCCATATTGAAGTGGCAGGTGTAAACAGTGCGGCTAGACTGATATATGAGAGCCAGAGAGATCAGCCTGAAGTCTTCAATCACAGCCAATCAAAGTGTCAAAGCACATAAAAGTGTGACGCTTTTATTCCGTCTGATTCAGCTCTTCCGTGAGAGAAAGGCACCACCCAACGCTAACAGCTGCAGAGAGTGAGGCCTCGACTCCATCAATCCTGAACTCTGATACAGACGTGCCGTGTGTAACGCGCGGCTTTATTCATTAACTGCAAGCGGCTGACGCAGCGTTTCTGGTGGAGCAGCTCCTTCTTTGCATGTCCCATTATCCTGCAGTCACTTTCAGTCACTGAATAAATGTTCCAATTATTTCTTCACCTAGAGAGCTTGTTTAAACACACACATCACCGGGTCTGGGTGCGAGAAACTAACAGGACGCAATGTTTCAGTATAACAGCAGAAGAGCAGCTGTGGCAGATCTATAATAGATGAGTAATGAGCTGCTAATACATCTTTGTCAGAAAGCTACTGTTAAGTTTAATAAAACTGATGTTACCTGTCAGGCTCTAAAATTGTGATCACAATCCTGTGCAGTCATTATCGGGCCCTTAGAAGGAGTCACGTGACTCCAGAGTCTGTCCTTGTTATTAAAGGGGTAATATATGTTTTGAAATCTTTGAAATAAATACTCTAACTTTGCAAACGTTGCAACAGTGAAAAGCTCCCAGTTCCCTTATGTGCCTGCTCTACTCTTCGCGTTGTTTAAAGTCAGAAGAGTGCGGCAAGTATCAGTTAATGTTAACTTGAAATTGAAATAAAGCTACAAAATATAGATATTACATGAAAATCTTAAAAATTTTTATTTATTTTTTGCCTGGGCAACTAAATAAAATAAGTTTAAATTGAAGTCAGGGGTATTATAGTTAACTAAAACTGAAACTAAAATTAAATATACATATTATATATTTGACAAATATGTGCAAATATGACAAAAACAACAAAATTACTAAACTTTAAAATTAAACAAAAAAATATAAAAATAAAACACTGGTTCAAAACATACATATAGAAAACTTTAATTGTATCAATGATTTAGTTCTGAAGTACTAAAATTACTAAAACTAAAATTGAAATAAAAGTACATTTAAGCTGTATATTAAACACTAAACAAATAAAGCACTTGACAAAATTGCTGAAACTTAATCAAATTAATTTTAAATATAAAAATAAAAGAAATTCTAAAAATAAATGAAAGGGATAAAATGTCAAAAGCACATAACAGAATTACTGAAAATTAAATTAAATTAAATTGTAAAAATAAAAATAAAAGCTAATTCAAAATATTAATATTAATAAACATTGGTACACAGAGGCTAGCCAATCATAAGTAAGGTCATTTACATATAGACGTCTTATAGAAGTCTATTTTATTTAAAAGCACAGAGAGAAGGTGGAAAATAGTCATGAAACAAGTTACTACTGTGGTTTTTGTCCAAGAAACATTGAAAAACATTATACAGTTACAAAAAGTGATAAATATGGCTTCTTTAATGCACTACTGACAGCCTACCAGATTGTTAATGTGTGGTATCCATGCTTCTGGCTTCTGTTTGTTCAGGAATGGAGGCTGGACTCCCTGGTCGTCCTGGGCCGAGTGCAGCACCAGCTGTGGCATTGGATTTGAGGTCCGTCAGCGATCCTGCAACAACCCGGCACCCCGACACGGAGGACGCATATGTGTGGGTCAGGCACGAGAGGAGAGGTGAGACGAGAGGAAAGATGGACCACAGGCTGTGCTTTATAGTTCTGATTCAGTTTGATATCATTTAATTCATAAAGAAGCCTCTTAAGATTCATTTGTTTGGGACTCAGATGCTATTAATTCACTGTAAAAAACTGAATCATAAGAGTCAAGTGTTAAAGAATCAGTTGGAGTACTCTAGCTTTGCTTTATGGTTTTGATTCACTAAATTGAACCAACTCTTAAGAGTCATTTGTTTTATTGTTTAAACTTAACTGAACTGAATCATAAGCGTGTGTTTATTTGAGGTGACTGGAAGATGATTCGGTTTCATTTGTGTGTGTGATTCAGATTGTGTAATGAAAAGAATCCGTGTCCTGTTCCGGTGTCCTGGGTCTCCTGGAGCGCTTGGTCCAAATGTAGTGTTGCCTGCGGTGGTGGAGTCCAATCCCGCGTTCGGACCTGCGAGAACGGAAACACATGTCCTGGTTGCCCTCTGGTAGGGTCTTCAACTGGTCATAAAAAAAAACAAAACATAATATCAGAAAAAAATGTGAAAAATATGTGTGTAACTTACTGTATCCAGGAGTATAAGGCGTGTAATTTGGACGCGTGTGCTGAAGTGAGGCGGACCACCCCGTGGACACCCTGGTACCCTGTTAATGTGACTCAGATGGGGGCGAGACAGGAGCAGAGGGTCAGGTACACCTGCAGGGCTCTCCTCGCTGACCCTCACGACCTTCAGCTCGGCAAACGCAAGATAGAGACTCGCCTCTGTCCCACCAGTGACGGAGCTGCGGCCTGCGAGTCTGACGGTACACGCACAGCCTCAGAGACACATACTCAAATATGCACACATCCTGTTAGATAGGGCGGCACGATTTGGAGGAACAATCTAATTGATGTTTTTCTGGTAAAAATTGTAATTAAAATGTGATTTAAACAAAAAAGAGCTCTATGTTTGCTATGTTTGTTTGTAGGTACAAGTTGACCTTAAATGTTGTAATTATATATCAATATAATATAAAGTAAAAATGCTAATGATAATAATGATCTTTTTGTTTACTTTTATTCTAATTAAAAGATTAATTTAAAAAAATTACTAAAAATATCAAACAAAATAAGAATTATTATTATTAGTAGTACATTAATATTTCTGTTTTTATGTAATTATATTAGTATTGTTGTTGTTGTTAATTTTTAAACAAAATCGGAAATATTACTGTTGTAATATTTCCCTGTAAAATAAAAAAATGAGTATTTAAGAAAAATAATAAAATATAATAATTGTATTTTACAGTACAACTGTAGAATTTACAGTACTAATCTTTATGGCTGGTTTAATTTCTTAATTTTCCAATGTTAAACCATCAAACTCTTATTTTGTCGGAAAATTGCAGGGAGCCTGTAAAGCTTCACTTTTGTTGACAGCAGCCGGTTTATAAGCGCTTCTCATTATTTGTATGGGTAGTTGGAAGCCACGTGTTGCATTCCTAAATGCAAGTTAGATAAGTAACCCCAACTCAGATCAGATGCAGAGATGGAGTTTGTTTGGAGCAACATTTACATGTGAACCGAGCCACTCTGAGATGCTGAAATCACTGAGCTGCTCATGTATAAATAAACAGTGCCACTGTTCACTTTAAAACACACCTCACATGTATTTAATTTAATCGCAGCCTTTATAATTGCACTACGAAATATTGTGATTTCAAATTTATTGTGCAGCCCTACTATATGCACACTTTTATATTGGTATAGGTCTAGTTGAGGACTTGTTGAGAATGGGTCGACCTGTGACACGAGTGCAAGGAGCTGCCTGGTCATCATGGGAAACGTGGTCTGCGTGTTCCAAAGAGTGCTCCAAAGGCTTCCGCACACGCAAGCGTTCCTGCGCCACACCGGATGGCAAGAGCACGCCGTTCGCCTGCAGCGGAGCGCCGGTCGAGTATCAGGACTGCAACACTCAGCCGTGCCCAGGTCTGAGAGAGCCTTGTATCCTCTTAAATAAGTCACTTATGCCCTGGTAATGGAGTAGTGTAATAACTGGTGTTGTTTTTCAGTGAAGGGGGCGTGGTCATGCTGGTCTTCCTGGTCTCAGTGTTCTACTTCCTGTGGCGGCGGTCACTACCAGCGCTCCCGTTCCTGCTCTAACCCTTCTCCTGCTCATTCTGGAGACATCTGCATCGGCCTGCACACGGAGGAAGCGCTCTGTAACACACACGAGTGTGAAGGTGAGAAAATCGCATAATTGCAGCATTAAAAGAATTATTTATTTTTTTTAACAGCTTCATTTCATTTCGTTTAGTACTTATAAGGAATAAATATTTGGAAATGAAAAAAAGTTTTAATAATAAAACAACACCTAACAACATAACAAATGTAGCATATATCATTGGTTTATTTAATTTTATATTTTTGCTCTCTTACAAAACCCCTAATGTGCATCTGTGTTTGGATCATAAGAATCATTCAGTCGGGAATTGATTGAACTGTACATGTTTTTTCGTATTTGGTTGATTCACTAAAAAGAACTGGTTCATAAGAGTGATTCATTCTGGAATTGGTTGAATTACACCAGTTGTACTGTATGTGTTTGATTCATTAAGAATAACTGGCTCATAAGACTCATTTGGCTCATTTATTCGAGAATTGGTTGGTCTGAACTAGTTGTACTGTATGTGTTTGATTCACTTAAAAGAACTGTTTCATAAGAGTAATTTGTTCGGGAATCAGTTGGACTGTACCAGTCATTTGTTCAGTCATTTGTTTGGGAATTTTGCTAAATGCTACAATTGGACTACATTGGCTGTGCTTTATGGTTTTGATTCACTAAAAATAATCAAATTTCATGAGTCATTTGTTCGGGAGACAACTATACTGGTTCCTCTTTTGAATTACTACAAACAGAACAGCTTATAAGAGTCATTCATTAGGGAATCACAGTACATAATACGCTATACACAATACACTATTTGCGTGGTATATTTTTGATTCACTGAAAAGATTCTTTTGTTTGTGACTCAGTTGGACTACATTTCTGCATCCCTTTAAATACTCTGCATGACTGTGTTCAACACAGTTGTGAACTGTTCTGTTTATCTTTCTCACCTGTGTCAGGTGGGTGGGGGGCGTGGTCAGAGTGGGCGGAGTGTAACGAGGAGGGGCTGCAGCTCCGGATTCGTACATGTGAAATAAGCTCTGCCTCTTGCCAAGGAAACTCCACAGATCAGAGACAGTGTCGGCCCAATGAGAGCGCAGGTGAGTACCTTTCCCTCTTTTTGTTTGTTTCTTTCTGGCATCTCAGACTACAGTATTGTTTCACGTCTTCATTTTCTTAATTCTAGTGCTGTCAAAGGGACAGAAGAAGAGCACAAACTGTGGAGGTAAATCATACATTATCCACCAGCATTCAGGTTCTGATGTGTGTAATGACCCTAGAGTAACATTTCTTTCTCTTTTGGTCTCCTGCAGGGTTTTCTCTGTTCCATTTGGTGCTGACTGGAGCGTGCTGTTTTCTGGGAGCCGTTTTGTTGTCAGTCCTGGTGTATGTGTACTGTCAGAGACTCCGCAAACCCCCTCAAGAATCCGCAGTAATCCATCCCAGCACCCCCAACCACCTACACTATAAAGAGAACAGCTGTGCACCCAAGAACGACTTATACACACCCATGGAGTTCAAGGTATCCCATCATGCCACAGTGTTCTCTCTATATTACTCTTGAGCAGTGGTCCTCAACTGGTGGGTTGTAACCGCAATACAGATTCATGCAGATAATAAAATCCACTAAAATCATATAATCATGTATTGTTATTAGGGGTGTCCCCGACTAAGGATTTTCATAGTCGAATCGGAATTTTCGAATCATGCCGATAGTCGACTGATAGTCGAATCATATATTTGGGGGCGGGGCAAAATACATTACCAAGAGTCAAGTTAGACATTCAACAGTCATAAATACACATGGAAAATGTGTAACGGACGACCAGATACAAACAGGGTAAATAATGTTTTATGTTTTGATTAAAAGATAGTTAACATTAAACGTCAGCGAAACCCTTAAGAATTCACAAATTTTTTTTTTTACAATAGTGCTCTCATTATAACGTTATATGATCGTAGTTATAACGTTCTGCATTTCTGTTTTGAGCTGCGCGCACTGAAGATGACCAGTAGAATGAAGCATGATAGCAGGTTTTTAATCAATGGGATTTAACTTATTTATCTCACATAGAATATGCTTCGTTATTTATAACATTATTACATAACATTAATATTATGACCTGTAGGCTATCTGCACAAAATGCCCTGAATGCACATGAACGCGTCTGCGCGGCTCTGAATGAACTCTTGTGGACGCGTTCTTCACGCAATAACATGCAGAAACACAACTAAACACACAAGAAAATCACACCGTTTCATTATAACAGTGTTCTCATTATAATGCTATGTACAGTGTATGACAGTGCCAGTAATAGTTATTAATATTCTGCATTGTTGTCCTGTTCGCACGCGCGCTGAAGAGATAATCACCGTAGTACCCAGCGCTTTACTGCAGCGTAACTCAACCAAAGGCATCTTATATGAGATAAATAATATACTTATATACCCTACCTGATCGAGAAAAAAAACCGAAGTCTTCCACTCAGCCTGTGTCAGTTTGAGTCGTGTTAAAGATTTAAATCCCTGCCGCCAAAACGCTCCTCTGTCTGTGACGGATTAGAAAGCGAAACTTTAATCTATAGGGGAAGTTGGATTTATTCACGGACGTTAAAATATTTATTTAAAACTTCTTTCTTTTAAGATTCTTATTTACAGTATTATCATAATAGGCTGTATATTAACTTATTGGGAGAAACCCGGTGCGAAATCAGACACTGAGCACCCCCATATAGCCAAAATGGTATGATCATAACACCCCGCGAATATTCGACTGTGAGATTGAGAGTCGAATCAGGCTCCTCGAATCGAAGCATCGAATCGTCGACTATTCGGGGACACCCCTAATTGTTATTATAGAGAAATAAATGGAATTGAATTTTTTTTAAGGGAAGGAGAAAATGATTCCTATACATCAAGAAACCAGAATAGTCATTATTAATTGTGCATTTTGTTTTAGACAGTTCATTATTATATTATATTATAAATAATAATATAAATATATGTTTCAATAAAATTATTTTCTATTCTATTCTATTATTAATATATAATTAATATATAGTATGCTGTTATATATATATATATATTATTATTAACATAATATGTGAATTAATATATTATTTAATTATAATGTTTGATTTAAAATATTAGTAGTAGTTGTTCACATTTGTTTAATAAATAATTCTGATCTTGTCGCTGTTGAGAATGACAAAGCTCCCTAATGTTTGATTTTAAAAACATTATTATATTTATTTTAAAAAATAATAATTATAACATTAAAAATATATATAATATTATATTGTCATTATAAAAAATTATATTGTTATATTTTTTAAATAACAATTATAATATTTTTTATATTATAGTGTATTATTTTTTATTTAATAACAATAATTATAATAATAATTATTATTCTTATTATTTACTTTTGTTCACCACGTCGGGCTCACTTGACATCTGATGTGAAATCAGGGTCTGAAGCAGTTGAGAATCGCGACTTTCTCTAATCTGTCTCGAAGGAATCCGTCTTTTCTATCATTCCTCATTTTCCGGTTCCCTCTTTTCCCTCAGAGCGTTGACATCACAGGACCGCTGCAGCATGATGCAAAACATGCTGTGGCCTTTGAAATATTGAAGAGACTTTCAACATCTTGTGTGCTCACTTTCTGTGCTTTCTCTCTGTTCCCCCGCAGACTCTGAATAAGAATAACCTGCTTCCACCGGATGAAAGCTGCAACTTCTTCCCATCAGCTTTACCGCAGACCAACGTCTACGCCACCACATATTACCCGTCTCCTCTGGGCAAATACGACTTCCCTTCCATGGATCCACCCTGCAGCTACATGCACAGCTGATGCATGGACACACATCTCATGCTTTCTTAGGGCTGTGTGACCACGGTTACGCACCCTCATCCGTCCATGCAGATGCATTGGAAAATGCATGGATCCACAGGAAGGCTGAGCGCATAATCTGCAACGATGCAGGAAAATGCGAAGGAGTGATGTTCGGATAAGATGGGCCCATGTAGTTTTCTTGTAGCATTTCCTTTCCTAAATGTCATCACGGGTTCAGCTGATCACATGCTTCGTAATAACTACAGACCGACACTCACAAAGCATGCACACTTCTTACAACGCAAAAGAGCAAGAGGAATTCTGGGATCAAGTTTAAAACTGAATTGTGATGTACTACTTCATGTGCTGGCGTCTTTGTGTTGTTTTTCATCATCGAAAAACTGTAACGCAGAACTCGCTTTGAGTCGTAAAGCATGAAGGCTTCCAGACAGCTGTGACGTCTCACAGTAAGCCTGAACATCTGTTTCCCTTATTTGTTCCTGGTTTACGTCTTTTTCTGCTCCAGAACTCCAAGAACTAGAAGGACGTGAGATCCATGGAATCAGGATTAGCTGTAATGTGACTGGTTAACATCAGTGATGAAAGAGTCTGTTATCTTCAGTGTCCAATGAAAGACGGAGCTCATGGCTATATGGCCGTCACACACCGTTACTATGGCTATGGAGACACTTTAAAGGGAAAGTTCACCCAAATACGGCAGTTCTGTCATTGTTTACTCAACATTATGTCATTACAAACATTTATGACTTTTCTAAAGGCGAAACATCACAGGCAAACATGGTAAAAAAACAACAAAAAAAAACTAGATTTCCCTAGTTGATTAATCACAGTAAAGTCTTCTGAAATGTTATGTTTAAATATGCAAATGATGCATTATCTAATTAAAATAATGCACTAATTTGCATATATTTAAAGAACAGAAATCTGACCGTTTGATAAAGCCAGGCTCAAAATTCTTGTTTCATTTTGTTGAAATATTAGACTTAAAGGTTTTTACAGAGTGAGATCATAAAATACTTTCAACATTAGAACAAAAAATCACCATGTTTTTAGAAGGAACGTGTTAAATGAATCAGAAGAATGATATATGAGCAAAACCCTCTGTATAAACCTACAGAATCTAGATTCTATAAAGTTTAGTTTTTAGTTTAAGTGCTGCTGAAGTAGAAATTTCTGACTCGTTGAGAAAACAGCTTTTAAAGATATGCATAAAAAATGAAATCTACAGGCACAAATCAATCAAATGTAATAAACTCTTAAATGTGTATTTTGGATGTTTTCTTGCCACTGGTCTAAAAGTTGTGGAAGTAAAATAGGCCACATTTTCAACAAGAAAACAAACAATGGTTTTGCTTTGCCTTCAGAGGAAGATGTTTCGAAGGATGTTCATGCTGCTCCTTTTCCATGCAATAAAGTATTTAGGGCCTGTCAGGCTCACAAATACACAAAACCGTGCTATAAAAGTATCATAAAAGCCATCCATATGACTTGTGCACCATATTCCAAGTCTGAACCATGCAGTAGTTATAAATGAGAAACAGAAATTTAAGTTACCTGCTTTAATCTTTAAAAATTCAAATTCATATATTCAAACTTTTCAAACAATACTGTGTAAAATATTCTGTCAGACTTCTTTTTCTCTGATAAATGGAGATGATGAAATGGCACGAGGATGAGTAAATAATAACAAAATATAAACATTTTGGTCAATCATTTCAGATGATTTGTTGCTGAATCATGGCAGTCTGAAACAGCTCTGTGTGAGTGTTGTTGAATCTAAAGGGATGTACGTTTGTAAGTATGTGTATATTTGTAGCTGGCATTATATATTTATATACAAATGATGATTTTTTTTTTTTTTTTTTTTTGGATGGAATCAGGTATTTTTTTCTTGGTATAACTCCACAGTGAACATACATTAATGGGAGCAGCAGCTGTTGTCTTCAGTACACTATAGTGCTCAGATTCACACTTATTTCTTGCTATTACAGTTTTGTTTGTTTGTTTGTGTACAGTACATGTTTAATGAAAATATGTTTTCTGAAATATTTTAAGCTAATTCTTTCCAGTGAGCCCATATGAACATCAGTTGCAGACGCAGTCAGTCTGGTTGGATGTTGAATATGACATTAGAGCGAAGCGTGTGCCGGAGCTGGACGCTTTTTTACGCTGATGTTGCATGGATGCTGCATTATCTGAATGCAGACAGTTCTCTATGCAATAAAAAAAAAGAAAAGAAAATGATTTTCCAACACATGATCACTGCCTTTATACACTGTGAACTTTTGCTATGTTTTTATATGTTGTACAATGTAAAAATAAATAAATATCCAGCTGGGTGTCAAAACACCACAATTTACTTTTCTATCAGTTTACAGTTTATCTATCTATCTATCTATCTATCTATCTATCTATCTATCTATCTATCTATCTATCTATCTGTCTGTCTGTCTGTCTGTCTGTCTGTCTGTCTGTCTGTCTGTCTGTCGTTCTATCTATATATATCTATCGTTCTTTTGTTCTAACTATCTATCTATTGTTCTATCATTCTATCTATCATCGATCTATCTATCTATCGTTCTATCTATTTTATCTATCTATTTTTCTATCATTCTTTCTATCTATATATTTACATTTACATTTAGCCATTTTGCAGACGCTTTTATCCAAAGCGACTTACAATTGGGGATACAAAAAGCGATTCATCTTGAGGAGGCAATCCGACAAACGAAGTGCTTGTAACACCAAGTCTCAGGCGTTGTTTAAATAAGTACAAGCTAGCAGGGGAAGGAATAAATAAGGAGAAAGTTTTTTTTTTTTTTTTTTTTATGTGTGGGGTATAGACAAGTAGTGTCGAAAGAGATGAGTTTTCAGCTGTTGCTTGAAGATTGACAAGGATCCGGCACTCCGAATGTGGGTGGGAAGATCATTCCACCAGCTAGGAATGGTGAACGAGAATGTTCTGGAGAGAGATTTTGAGCCTCTTTGTGATGGTACCACGAGACGTCGCTCACTAGCAGATCTCAGACTTCTGGAGGGGATGTAGATTCTTAGTAGTGAGTGCATGTAGGCGGGTGCTGAGCTTGTGGTTGTTCTATAAGCAAGCATCAGTGTCTTGAACTTGATGCGGGCTGCGATTGGTAGCCAATGCAATGAGATGAAGAGAGGTGTGACATGGGCTCTTTTGGGTTCCTTAAAGACCAGTCGTGCCGCTGCATTCTGAATCATTTGTAAAGGTTTGAATGTGTTTGATGGAAGTCCAGCCAGAAGAGCATTGCAGTAGTCCAGCTTAGAAATGACAAGGGCCTGGACGAGAAGTTGTGCAGCACGCTCCGTCAGAAAGGGCCTGATCTTTCTGATGTTGTGTAGTGCAAACCTGCAAGCTCGAGCAGTCTTTGCAATGTGGTCTTTGAAGGTCAGCTGGTCATCAAAGATTACACCAAGATTTCTGACCGAGGTTGATGGGGTAATAGTTGATGAACCTAACTGGACCGTGATGTCATGCTGTAGAGTTGGAGCGGCGGGAAGGACAAGAAGCTCAGACTTTGCCAGGTTGAGCTGAAGGTGATGTTCTTTCATCCATGCCGAAATGTCCGCCAGGCAACCTGAGATCCTTGCAGCTACCGTTGGATCATCTGGTTGAAAGGAGAGATACAGTTGTGTGTCATCAGCATAGCAGTGGTAGGAGAATCCATGTGCCTGTATGATTGGACCCAGCGATGTAGTGTATGTGGAGAAGAGGAGGGGTCCAAGAACCGATCCCTGAGGAACCCCAGTGACCAGTGTATGTGCTTTGGATACCTCCCCTCCCCAGGCCACCCTGAAAGACCTACCAGTGAGATAGGATTCAAACCAGCGAAGTGGAATTCCAGTGATGCCCAGTGATGAGAGGGTGGAGAGGAGTATCTGATGATTGACAGTGTCAAACGCGGCAGATAGGTCCAGCAGAATGAGGACTGATGATTTGGAGTCAGCTTTCGCTGTTCGCAGGGCTTCAGTGACAGAGAGAAGGGCAGTCTCAGTTGAATGTCCACTCCTGAAACCTGACTGTTTAGAGTCCAGTTTGTTGTTCTGCGAAAGGAACAATGAGACCTGGTTGAAGACAACACGTTCAAGTGTTTTCGCTATGAATGGAAGGAGAGAAACAGGTCTATAGTTTTCTATCAGAGAAGTGTTTAGTGTGGGTTTTTTGAGCAGTGGGGTTACCCGAGCCTGCTTGAACGCAGTGGGGAAGATGCCTGTGAGGAGGGATGTGTTGATGATGTGTTTGAGTGCCGGTAAGAGCGTGGGAGAGATTGCTTGCAGAAGGTGTGATGGGATTGGGTCAAGAGGACATGTTGTAGGATGGTTGGAGAGGAGAAGTTTGGATACTTCAGGGGACGGAAGGAGAAGATGGGAGTTTTAGCAGTGGATGTGGTTGGTCGGGGGTCCTGTGTGCGTGGAGGTGAGAATTGATCGCTGATCGATCTAGTTTTGTCAGTAAAAAAGGTTGCAAAGTCATCGGCTGTAATAGAAGTGGTAGGAGGTGGTGGAGTGATATATCTATCATTCCATCTGTCTATCGTTCTATGTATCGTTCTATCTATCTATCATTCTGTCATTCTATCTATCTATTGTTCTATGGTTCTATTTATCTATCTATCTATCTTTCTACCGTTCCATCTATCTATCGTACTATCTATATCTATTGTTCTATGGGTCTATCTATCTATCTATCTATCTATCTATCTATCTATCTATCTATCTATCTATCTATCTATCTATCTATCTATCTATCTATCTATCTATCTATCTATCTATCTATCTATCTTTCTACCATTCCATCTATCTATCGTACTATCTATATCTATTGTTCTATGGGTCTATCTATCTATCTATCTATCTATCTATCTATCTATCTATCTATCTATCTATCTATCTATCTATCTATCTATCTATCTATCTATCTATCTATCTATCTATCTATCTATCTATCTTTCTACCATTCCATCTATCTATCGTACTATCTATATCTATTGTTCTATGGGTCTATCTATCTATCTATCTATCTATCTATCTATCTATCTATCTATCTATCTATCTATCTATCTATCTATCTATCTATCTATCTATCTATCTATCTATCTATCTATCTATCTTTCTACCATTCCATCTATCTATCGTACTATCTATATCTATTGTTCTATGGGTCTATCTATCTATCTATCTATCTATCTATCTATCTATCTATCTATCTATCTATCTATCTATCTATCTATCTATCTATCTATCTATCTATCTATCTACCGTTCCATCTATCTATCGTTCTATGGTTCTATCTATCCATGCAGTGATTGTTTGTTCTAGCATTCTCGTGTTGATATGTGTGGTTGTGTTGAGTGTGAAGGATTGTCCAGCGCAGGGAAAGGTTAATAACTCTGGTCATTAGCGGTGCTGTAGAGTTGATTACAGAGCGGCTGTGTTCTCTTGTGTACATCGTGTCCTCGAGGCCGAGCCTGCAGATGAGTATTTAAAGTCTTCACTTCGCTCCATGTGATGAATGATGTTTGCGGTTCTAACAGTGGGTAAGTGATATGGCTTTTTAATGAGTTGTTTGCTGTTTAGAGGTTTTCCTCTCTAATGGGAGGAAACTAAGCATTACCCAGCAGCTGGAGAGAGTTATCAGAGCAGACGGGCTATTTGAACTCAGACCTGCTCTGGCCTCCAGACACACCACTAATGAAAGCTGCTCAGAGAATATTCCTCCTGAACTAACACTCACACATGCAGCACAGAACATTTAGCATGCACTCTCAGAAATAATGTGCAAAACCGTACCTTCAGGGGAACAATAGCTTGTCAGTGGGACAGTACCTTCAAAGGTACATCTTTGTTCATTGTTTACCCCATAGGGTTCATAATAGCACCATAATAGTACATATTACTGCTCTAATGTACCAATATGCATCCTTTAGGGGTAAAGAAGTTGCAAATATGTCCTTTTGAGGGGACAGCCCTAGTGAAAATCTGTTGTACCCCTACAATGTTTTTGTTTTCTGACAGTGTGTGTGTGTGTGTGTGTGTGTGTGGGGGGGGGGGGGGGGTGTTATGTGCAAGGGGGGCTTTTATTCACCATAAAATTAAAATAATATATATATTTTTTGCATTGTTAATTTAAATTAAGTATTTTCCACAAAATTCTTATCATAATGCATTAAGACTTTTGAGCTTTTTGTAAGTCTCATTATTCCCAATTGTGATTAGATTATCAGTAATGTTAAATCATTTTTTTACTAAATATATGTAAAACAGTAAAAGAAGTAATTTTTCAATTAGGTATATTGTATTATATTACAATTGCAATATTAGATTATTTATTTAATAATATAAAAGAAAAGAAAAAATATATTTGGAATGACTTGAGATGAGTAATTAATGTTTATTTTGCGGGTGAACTCACTTTATCAAGGCGACTTGCAGAATAGTGCACAGATTGTGTTCGTGATGAGTTCTTAAGTGAGCAGCAGGATAACTGTCTTTTACAAGTAGTAAAAAAAGCACACTTCATACAAGCTATGGCTGCAATCCAGTCCAAGGTCAACTCATCATATAAGAAGCTTCTCTGGCTTTTTGCCCAGGAGTCAATGACTGTGGCCTTCTGCAGATGTAGAGGTGGATTGGCAGAGATCTGGAGATGACGAGGAACTCAATTAAAATGGTTCAATCAGCTTGTACATTTAAGAGTCTCTAACATGAAAGCGAGAAGAATTACCGGCCAGTTCTTGATATCTGAGGGGTGATGCTGGATTTTTGGAGCCTGTTATGTAGAAATCAGCTGCGATGGTCACGGATGTGTCAGTGATTGAACACAGATGAGAAGTTTTGGAGCCACAGCCGTTAGCTTGACATGCACGACCCAAACACCAAGCTCACACAAAGAAGAAACTTCTCAAGAACCTAATGTGGATTCGAAGAAGTGATGGTTGCATTGCCAAAAAATTAAAATTGCCTTGATTTCTACAAATACACACACACCCATGATGCTGGTGAGACTAAACATCTTTTAGAGCTTATGAAAGTCCCTGAAGGACGCGTCCGGCGTGATTTCATCAGCGTCAGTGAGTAGACAGACAAAAACAGAGTGAAACATGCTCACAGCATCCCAAACACAAACACTGCTGGAATGAAGGATCTCTGCGCACATTACTGACTCTCTGACTGAACAGAGACATACGGCCTCATTTACATGTCTGATTATTTACTGATTCATTTGTTTTCATTTCTGTGATGTGTAGTTTGTTAAAAGAGTAAATGGATGGGATATATTTCCGAGCACTTTATTAATTGCTTTGGAACTCCATTTAGACATATTACAGGGCCGATCAGAAGCACTGCTCATCATTTATCATCACACACATAAACACAAGGGGAGTGTGTGTTTGGGCCTCGAATCTTCAAAAGAGAAGCAGGGTGAATTTAGGTAATCAGAGATGCTTTTTGTCATTGTGCTGAATGGTAAAAATTTGCCATGGTTCATAACCAATAAATCTGCAATTAAACATACATGTGAGATGCATAGAACACTATTAGCCTACATAAGATTAAAGATTCTGTAAAACCCTGTTTTGTAAAATCACTCTGAAAATATGTGTTTATTTTACAGGAATGTATAGGCTACTGTAAAGAAAAGTAGGAAATATATATAATGAGTAGAATCAAACTACTGACTCGAGGAAACATCCTTTAAATGGTAAATAATACTTTTTCCATATAAAATCCATCATTTTCTAATATAAACATCACAGAATTTTTTTTTTTTTTTTTCAGGTTATTACTGTGGCATTTTACATTGTTTTTCTTCTGTTGAACAGGAATTGCACTCTATACTATAAAATAATCTGTAGCTTTTAGTAGTGTTCATTAAAGTCGTTAATAAATGTCCGATAGCGAGACATTTACTTCACCATGTTGTTTAAAACGCCTCACAGGCGTGACTTCCAATGAAATGTTTGTTTTTTTTCTTCTCAAATCAAGCCTTTCAAAAACATGCGTTCTAGATTCTATTGGAATTTCTAAGATAATTCGGAACTGCTCCTAATCAGAATCAGATCCTGGATCATTCCTTTTCCAGTAGGATTTATGTCGCTGTTTTCTGTTAAGCTCCGACATGAGTCATATGAGCCAGTAATGCTGTCTCCACTCACGTCCGGTGGATATGAAAATGAAATCATTCATGAGAGATTTCAAGCACGTTACAAATCAGTCACGAACGAAGGATTTAACGCCACATCAGCAGCTCAACACCGCCCTCTGCTGTCAACACTGAAACGATTGATTGTTTATTCTGGGCAGACACGAGTAAAATATTGATCAGAATACTAAACAGAGAAACAGGATGAAGGAGAGAAACGGATGAAGAGCTAGGACAAATAAACTTTACGCATAGGCTACATTTTAAACAATTAATAACATGAATTTGTGTGTGAGAGAGACTTCCACTTCATATTATTTGCAAAGTTCGTAGTCGGAACTCAAAGTTTCTCGGGAGAACGCAAAAGCATTAATAAATATTTTTTTCCCTTCATCTCATTTTTTTTTTTTTTTAATCATTACCGTCCTTTTAGGGGTTCTATAATAGTTACGACAAACCATTAACGCGCGAAACATCCACCCCGTTCCGCGGGAAAATAATCTTTTCAAACAATACTTTTCAAACTGGCTGGACTCATGGTTTGCACCTGGTTAACAGATGTAAACAAATCACATAGATGCAAGGATGGACTTTTCGTATTTTCCCATCACCTTTTTATCTTAGCAACTGCATAGCAACTGCATAGCAACACCCTGGCAACCACCTGTAACAGTCTAGTGTCAAATTTTGCACAGGCACTCAGCTTTTCCTCAGAAAATCTATTATGTGTATTGCACTTTATTTTACTTGATTCTTTCATTTACTTCCTACACATGTAGTGCAATGTGCAAATGAAGAGGAATGCAAATGCGGGCCTGATTTTCTCCCCAAACCTGCTCAGTGAGCGTCTCACCCTCATCCAGTCAGACCGGAGAAACAGAAACACACTCACACACTCACAGCTGGAACATTTACACCGACTCTGTCCCAGGTGCGCTTGGAGTACATTAGGCTCAACTTTATTTTATTTTTACATTCTGAACTTACACCCTCAGAATGAGTGCTCGTCTATGGACAGAGGAGCAGTTTAACTGCCCCGTCTGTCTGGATCTGCCCTCTGACCCCGTGACCATCCCATGTGGCCACAGTTACTGCATGGCCTGCATCGCAGATTACTGGGACAATGAAGGCAGGAAAAATGGCACCTACAGCTGCCCAGAATGCCGGCAGAACTTCAACCCTCGTCCCACTCTCTGTAGGAACACCATGCTGGCCGAAGCCGTGGAGCAGCTCCGCCGAGGGGCCCTCAGCTCCGCTGGGCGAGAGTCCATCAAGAGCGCCCGGAGCGCAGCGTCCTCTGCGTCTGAACGTGCGCGCACACAGAGTAAAGGGGCATCGAAAAAGCTGGCAGGTTCGGCGGTGCCCTGTGACCACTGCCCTGAGCCCAGAGCGGCCGTGAAGACGTGTTTAGTGTGCATGGCATCGTTCTGTGAGACTCACCTGAAGCCTCATAACATGCAGGAGAAGCTGAAGAACCACGAGCTGATCGCGCCCACCAGTGACCTGAGCCAGAAGATCTGCCCCGAGCACAAGTACCTGCAGGAGTTCTTCTGCCGCTCCTGTCAGATGTACGTGTGCTGGCTGTGCACCAGCAACCAGCACAAGGGCCACGAGAGCGTCTCCACACAGGCTGAGAGAAACGAGAAGCAGGTGGGAACCACGTCAAACATACTCACAAATACAGTAACATCTAAAACAAATATATAATAAAATAAGGATTTAATCAGGATGTAAAAGATTCATAATTGTGACCCTGGACCACAAAACCAGTCATAAAGGTCAATTTTTTGAAAGCTGAATAAATAAGCTTTCCATTGATGTAGGCTTATGGTTTGTTAGGATCGGACAATATTTAGCTGAGATACAACTACTTGAAAATCTGGAATCTGAGGGTGAAAAAAAAATCTAAATATAGAGAAAATCACCTTTAAAGTTGTCCAAATGAAGTCTTTAGCAATGCATATTACTAATGAAAAAATAAGTTTTGTTTACGGTAGGAAATTTACTAAATATCTTCATGGAACATGATCTTTACATAATATCCTAATGATTTTTGGCATAAAAAAAATCCATACAATGTATTGTTGGCTATTGCTGCAAATATATCCATGCTACTTATGACTGGTTTTGTGGTCCAGGGTCACAATTGGGAGTCCGAAAATACCATAAACTATCTGTAAGGGTTATTAAAACATAATTTTTCTTTTGTTTGAAATGAACAAAATTAAAATAATGAGCAAGTACATCATACAACCATCTTCCAAACCTTGTTTTTGCCTTACCATATTTCACTATGTCAAACTTACAATAATTATTTAAATTTGAGCTGTTGGGACGGATTTCCTGGGAAAATGCATACTTCTTGCATGTTTACATCATATCCGTAAACAAAGAATATAAGGTCAGGCTACTACTAAAGCCACAAGAACTGAACCTCCAACGAAAAGAGTTTGCAAGCAAAAAAGGAAAACGACAGTACTTAATAAAACATGAATTAACGTAGTTTGCATTGCAACGCATTTGCTGTTCATTGACTAGGTTCACAAAACAATGTTTATGATGGTGGTAACGATGCCAGACCAGACACATAGTGTAGCTTTAAACGTTACATTTTGCTACTTAGAGATTTGAACCTATAACCTTAACATGGTATAATCATAATATTTTTTGCAGCATTATAATTATGGAAGCACAATATATTGGTGCCATATTGGTTATTAGCCAATATTAAATGTGTTTTATTTCTATCTGTAGCATACATTATATTGGAGCTGATAAAAATAATGTTAAATGCAATTTTTAGCAACTCTCAAAAGAAATATCCATTTATACTCTGTTATATATATATATGCATAACTGCATACACAGTGTGCAAATATACAGATGACAAACCTTTCTTATTTTCAATAAGGTGCACAAATGCTCAGCTTCTTCCATTTCCATGACAACTGCTCTGAGAAACCTTTATTTTTGACGTCTGTCATAACGTCAAAGAGTCTGGAAAATGATCATGTCTGCAAGGCAGTGACGTCATTCAGAAAAATGCTCTTTCACTAGCACTGTCACTACCAACAGCCTGACTCACCTTTAGCTTTTACCTGACGTGCTGTATTACGGTGTCAGTCTGATTTAGTATTGATGAACTAGTCTTGTTCCACTCTCACTCATTCCAGTCCACATTCCAGTCTATTCTGAACTCTTGTTTTGTGTGCTAATCTTTGTTATTGAATTAGAAAGAGCTGGGTGCAGTTCTGTCTGAGAACCATCAGCGACTCCAGGACAGAGAGAGAGAACTGAAAGACATGAAGAAAGTCTTAGACACACTCACGGTAAATATTTATGTCACCCAAGAAAAAAAAAAATCATATTCATAAGCATATTCTGTTGGTTTTATGAGTTGCATCTCACATAATCATGATCTTTAAAGGGAAAGTTCGCCCAAAAATGAAAATTCTGTCATCATAAGAGATCCAAAAAGGTCATAAAGGTGTGTTGTGGTTTAATTCAAGACTTCTGAAGAGAGACAATGGCTTTACATGATGAACAGATTTAACTTAGCCTTTTACTTACATATAAACAATGATACATACAGTACATGTATGAGCACGTCACATATGGTAAACATGGACGCTCAAATGTGCATGTATGAGCCATGCATGAGAACCAATGACAAACACACAAGCTTCAGTGTTCACCATATGTGATGTGCTCTATGTATGTGTGTTAATATATCTGAAATAAATCTGTTCAGACAAAAAAAACCTTTTTAGTTTTGGATCTGGACAGAAACCTCTCAGGCTTCATTAGAAATATTTTAATTTGTGTTATGAAGACTAACCAACTTTTTATGGGTTTGGAACGACATGAGGGTGAGTAAATGATGACATTTTTTGCTGAACTATCCCTGTAAGGTCTGAGCATCCTCTGTGTGTGTGTGTGTGTGTGTGTGTGTGTGTGTGTGTGTGTGTGTGTGTGTGTGTGTGTAGAGGTCCTCAGAAACGGTGCGGGACGAGGCGGACGTGGTCCTGTCTGAGCTCCAGGAGTCAGTGCAGCGGATGCTGGAGCTGCTGCAGGACGTGATGGTCTCCACTGCGCAGGAGAAACTCAACGAGGCTCAGGAAGTGGTGACCAAACTGGAGGCCGAGGTCAAACAGCTGAAGAAAAAAGATAGAAAATTGAAAGAGCTCATCAACTGCCAGGACAATATCCACTTCCTGAAGGTCAGACGATGGTTTCAGATTTGGTGACGTGGGGTTTACAAAACTGAGATGTAATGTCACAGAGAGCACATGAATGATCTTTTCATACCTTGTCTCCTCAGACGCATCAGTCTCTGTGCTGCCCGCTGGAAGGGGGAGATCTGGGAGCTGTAACCGCGAACCCTGAAGCCACGTTTGATCCTGTCAAGAGCGTCGTCGTCCAGCTGAGGGAGAAAGTGGAGGAGATGTGTGACCAGGAGCTGGACAAGATCAACAAGACGGGTACAAACACACACAGGTCTCACAATCACAAACTGCTGTCATGTACAGGGTCACTATAGGGTCATTATCTGTGTCTCTCCTCAGTGTACAACACCACAGCGTTCACTGTAGCGGACCGCAACGGACAGAAAACAGGAGGCATAATGAAACGCAAGTCAATTTCACTACAGTTCATTTGGTGACAAAAAATGTGCAAAGTGGAATGAATGTTTTATACACAGTATTGCCAATGCAAAGACAGAATTGACAACAGAGACTAGAGACATGGAAAAAAGATCATTTGAAGAAAAAAATATTAAAAGATAAGATTGTATTAAAAGATTTTATAATAATTTATTATAAAAGAAATAAAAAATGTCAAATTATTTAAATATATTTGTAATTTGTGTGTGTGTGTGTGTGTGTATAATTAAATGAAAATAATTTTTTTTTTTTGCATCACAGTGTTTTCTGGAAAAGGAGCCAGAGCCACTCGTGCACAAGGTATGAAAACAATGAATAAAACTATTTTTAATTTAATTTAATATTTTTATTTTTAGTCTTAGAGTTTCTAATGTATGTGAACATTTTCAGGACCCCCACCACTGCCTTCAGTAAGCACACGAGGAACAGGTAATTATTTTATTTTATTTTATTTTATTTTATTTTATTTTATTTTATTTTATTTTATTTTATTTTATTTTATTTTATTTTATTTTATTTTATTTTATTTTATTTTATTTTATTTTATTTTATTTTATTTTATTTTATTTATTATTTTATTTTATTTTATTTTAGCAAATTAAATCCAATATCAGTTATCCTGTAAGTATTTTTCTTTCTTCAGTGAACACGCGTACACAAGCTGTCAGAAACAATGAGCCCAGAGGTGAGACTGTTTGCTGACAAAAGTGATCTGATTTAACTTTTTAAATAGTTTTTAGAATGAGTTTGTGCCACTGTATGTAGGATTTTGAATAGTTTTTATATCAAAATTTGTTTATATCAGTTAACAGAGTTGTTACAAACTCCCCAAGACAAGCCACATCCCCGAGAGAGGAGAAAGATGACAGTAAGACATGCGTCTCACACACTTTTACTCACGTATGTCTGTAATCATCTGTAGTATGTCATTCATAGTTTCTCACTCTGCAGCTGACAGGAGTCGCAGTTCCTTGAGACCAAGAGAAACACAAAGGAAAGAGGAAAGAGAAAACAATAATGGTGAGAATGAGATATATTCATAAAGATATAAAATAAGCATCTGTCTGGTGTAGCTTTACTCATTGTTTATTCGATTTCTCAGCAGACACCTGGAGTTTAAGTTCAGTGAGATCAAGAGGGAGACCGAGTGGAGAAGACAGAGATCAGGGTGAGTTTTAATGGATGAAAGATGTCCAGGTCATATCCTACAATCAAAAATCTGAAAAAAAAAAAAATGCAGAAAATAAATCAAGCCTATTTTTAGAACCATAAATATTATTTTGCATTACTTTTTATGACAATCTCATTATCATAATATGTCCAGATATTTTTACTTTTGAGTAATTCAATTGTTAGTGTTATTAATGTAATACATTATTTATTTTCTTTATATTAGAGTAAAATTAAATTACTGCAATATTTGTATGCATTCTTTATACATGCAAATAATTGACCATATTTCTTTTTTCCCTATTTGTTTCTGGGGTGAAATATGACTCAAATGTATCCTGACATTCACCCCTGTGTCAATTCATTTGTCATTTTCTATTATCTCTGTATAGAAAGAGAAAATCAGGCCTCTCAAAGACGTCAAAGCACACAGAGCAGAAACACACGTGATGAAGAACCAGGTGAGATGAAGCATGCAAACACATTATAACCTGCACACTTTCATTTTGGTTTAAATGAAATATAACAGATATTGTCCCCAACTCGAACCCCACTTTAAATACTTTGCATTCTTTCTAAACCAAGTACACAGTGTTTTAAAGCTGTTTTCCATTTAATTGTCAGCGGACCGCTGGAGTTTGAGTTCAATCAGACCGAGACTGAGGAGAGAGGACAGAGAACAAGGTGATGCTTGATTCATGTCTGATTATTGAAACTTAACACAGATGCTTTTAAGAACTGCATCATGTTTGTGTCTGTTTTTCCTCGTGACAGTCAACGGAGAAGCTCCGAGTCCCTCACAGCAGAGGTCAAACGCTGTGGACAGACAGCAGCCGGCCAGACAATGTGAGCGACAGCAGATCAAACATACACTATACGATCAAATCAAGATGTTGTGTCTAATCCTGTTCATACATTTCCTCATTCTGTTCTTCATCAGCGGACAGATGGAGTCTGAGCTCTCTCTTGCCCAGAAACAGGAAGAAGCGACAGGACACAGGTGAGCGAAAGAACACACACACACAGTCTAAATGAGGACATATGATGAGTGGCTTTCTAGCTAACTAACTTTTGGGGACAAATGCGTTGCTGTAATACGCTCACATAAACCCTCACACAATGAAGCCAAGCTTAGGCTTGTTAAGATATCTTTACTAGTCATTCTGGTTTGTCTAGAATCCAGATAAACACCTGTGTTTCCTGCTCATGTGAACTGTGGTCAAAGAATATACTGTATGTCAAGTACCTCAAAATGTCCTTCTTTTTGTCTGCATCTGTTGCATGTGTCCAACAACAAGAGCTAAATGAGTACATTATTTTTAGATTTGATACACTTTTTAAATAAAATGTTTTGTCATCAGTCATCATTACGTTTTAAAGTATTTCATTAAACACGATGTCATGCGTCACATTTCAATCACTCACAGTGAAAGAGGCCACACCCACTATCCAGGAGGCGGAGTCAGTGAGACCTCGTAGCCTCTCCCGAGCCAGTGCCTGTAAGTCACTCACTGTACACTGACGATTCAAGAATTGTTTGAAAATATACATTACATTTTAAATAAAATAATTTAAGTTTAGAAATTCATATAATTCACCATCTACATGATTTATAAATGTATGCATTCAAATACAAATAACAACGAGAGGATGAAAAATGGTCATGAAAAACGATATTATGTTGTTTAAATAATAAAACTGCATTTTTTTCAATGAAATGAATAGTTTTATTTAGCAATTTGCATTAAATTGATCAAGTGACAGTAAAGACATTACTGTTACAAAAGATTTATATTTCCAATAAATGCTGTTCTGTAAATTTTCAATTCAAAGAATTCAGAAAAAAATGTCAGCATCTTAGCATGATTTCTGAAGGATCATGTGACACTGAAGACTGGAGTAATGATGCTGAAAATTCAGCTTTGCATCACTAGGTTAAATATATATTCAAATAGAAAATAAATTATTATAATATTTCACAATATTGTTGTTTTTATTAAAAAATACTACCAACCCACACATTTGCCTTAGTCAAATTAGCTCTAAAAACAGAAATTCGTAGTAAAAGTTAAATATTTTAAAACTAATATTGACCGTATCTCTTTTCTCTGTAGGGGGAGAGCCAACAGAAGGTAATATTAAGGTTTTTGTTTGTAGCTTTACAGCTAGTTAAACTGTAGTTAAATTGATTACATTTAGGGGAAAGATTGATCACTGTCTCACTCTGTTTCTGTCTTTCTCTCTGTACAGTGAATCCTGGGCTGTTCCTGGACTCACCTACTGACAGTCCTGTGGTCAATCCTGCTTTTCCCACACGTCAGCATCTACAATATCTTTTACACCACACATCATATTATGAAAGACAGATGGATGAAGAGATGGGTGAATGGGTGGATAGATAGATAGATAGATAGATAGATAGATAGATAGATAGATAGATAGATAGATAGATAGATAGATAAATGTGTATATGGATGGGTGGATAGATACATGGATGGATGTATAGATGGATGGGAAGTTGGATGGTGGATGAATGGATAGAAAGATAGACAGATAGATAGAAAGACAGACAGATTATGTAATAAACTGTTCACCACCATATTAATCAGAAATAGAATAGTGTCAAAACAGCGTTCTTTTTTAGATGTAGCTTTTGTCTGATTCTTTTTGTTTTCGTTTTTTTTTTTACAGTGAGAGAAATTAACATTGACAGTATTCAGGCCCCAGAGCCCAGAAGCAGAGACGAGTTCCTGCAATGTGAGTTTATTTCTCACATATCTTGTCTTTTCATTCTGTTTCAAGTTTATTTGCTGATCTATTTCCCTCTCTCTCTCTCTATTAGATGCTTGTGATTTGACCCTGGATCCAAACACGGCCCATCGGCGTCTGGTCTTGTCTGATGGAGACACCGTGGCCACCCTTCAGCAGACGTCTCAGCCGTACCCCGACCTCCCTCAGCGCTTCGACGGCTGGACGCAGGTGCTCTGTCTCCAGCCCCTCTCCTCTGACCGCTGCTACTGGGAGGTGGAGTGGAGGGGGCGTGGCTCCTCTCTGGGTGTGGTCGGTGGGTCCATGTCCCGCAAAGGGGCGGATTCAGGGGCGGGGCTTGGGTATAACAGCCAATCGTGGAGCTTGGAGCTGTCAGACATGTGCTGCGCAGCCATGCACGCCAATCAGAAGGTGGAGATCCCCGTGACCTACAGCCCTCGAGTCGGGGTGTTTCTGGACAGGAGCGCAGGGACTCTGACTTTCTATAGTGTGGATGACGAGTTGGTTCCTCTCCATGCTTTTCAAGGGTCGTTCCCACCACCGCTGTACGCTGCGTTCGGGGTGGGCTGTGGGGTCGGCGTGGGGCTGGATTTTGCCATGGGGCAGTTCAGCTCCACGTCAGACAGCATTAAAATCTGTCCCTTGTGAACTGAGCGAATCTCACAAAAATAATATGCAGGTCATATTTCACCCCAAAATCAAAAGAAAAAAGAATGAATTATATTTTGCAAGAAAATGAAGCCTACTGCCAAGACCAAAATTATTTTTCATAAAGATTCCGTACTTTCCCCTCCAAATTTATATTACCATGTTTCTATAGTAACATTTTTGTACAATTATGATTTTCATTTCTGCAATACAGCCATGTTGATCATACTGTCTACACATTTAAATATGCAAAACAGTAATAAATTATATATATATATATATATATATATATATATATTAACTATAGTAATGAGAAGCGAGATATAATTATTATTGTCATAAAAATGTTTTTTTTTTTCTTTCCCCCATCGAATGTGTTTTTCCTACCTTTTTTGGGACCAGGATTGAATGGTTATGGCAAAAAATTACTAATATAAATTAAAATAATTATTAAATTCAAATATGTAATTATACTGTACATAAAAATAATTGTTCTACCAATAGGCTTCAATTAAAAAAATAAATAAGCACATTTTCAATTTCATAGCTCAACATTTGTTTGTAATTCTCATTACTCAATTATGATTTTAATTTTGTCAGTACAGCAAGATTTGTAAATCTGCAAAAATCAAATATTTTATTTATGGTAATAAGAATGATAATGTTACAGTGCATAAAGAAAAACTTGTAGCTTTAATTCTGAAGATATGTTTAATTTATGCAAAATGTAACTTATTTTTCTCTTCAAGACAGGTTTATCCACCCTTTTAAGGAATAAAAATGGTATGGTTATGGCAAATAATTATTAACATAAAAATTATTAAATGTAAAGCAAAATAACTTATGCATAAGGGGAATAATTTGTACTGTCACTATAATATACCAAAAATGTTTGTAAACCTAAAATGAACTTGAATAAAAAGCTGTGTATAGTTATCAAACTTCTCAGGGTGAAATGACAGGAACACCGACATTGAATTTGTTCGTTTTATTATAAAAAAAAAAAAAACACAACATAATGATACTAATACAGGTTTCTGACAGCTAAACACAGGAAAACACACCGAGGCTGTGGTTACTATGTCAAAAGCACAAAAGAAATCACCTGGTGCTCGATGTCACAACTTGTGGCATCATCTTCAAGCATTGACCTTTGACCTCATTGGCAGCAGAGAGCTTGATGACATCAACAGCAGGATGTAAATAAGGACACTTTGATACAGAAATCAAATCATGCGTTTAGTACCATACACTTCAGCTGGGATTAGAGATAAAGCTAGTGATGTACAGATGCAGCAAGCATGCTGGTATTATTCTGAAGGAGTTGTACGATGTGATTGATTTGACCAACTTTCCATTTTGTTCTTGGCATAGCTGACAAAAGCTTATTAAACGTCTTTCCTGTAACAGTTTCTGAACCAAACGGTTTTCCTTGTGCTGTCATCATGTCATTTATTAGAAAGCACAAAAGGTCAGTTTACCACAAAAACAAACACGTTCACATACGTTTTAGCTTATAAAATGACAAATCAGGCAAGAAAGACAAATCATTTTGGTTTAAACCCAAAAAGCTCTTTGAATCTTGAGTCCCTTCTCAAACTCAACCAAAAACAAGAAATATATATTAAAATCTCATTCCTAGCTGAATGGTTAGTAAAGAATATTAGCCATCTCTCCGGTTAAATGTATTAACGTACTCTACTCTAGCCTTACTGTTAGATAACACATGTAATGCCTATTTACTAAAACACACACAATTCTAGTGGGTTAAAAATGAAAAGTGCATAAAATGAGGAAAGTAGGGAAAAAAGTGAAGATGGTGTCACTAAGGAATTCATTCTGGGGTCAAAGTGTCAAGACCACGTAATACAGTGGTTGACATCTTTAGGGCTACTTCAGAAAGGATTCTGTATTCACTAGAAATACAATTTGTATTCTTTATATTTAAGGGGTGTAAATGCAAATAGAATGAGAACGACTCGATCAAAAGAATCAAAATCCCTTGTCTTTAGGCTTCAGTGTACATATGAACAAATCACTAATTTCCCTTAAATACACAGTCCCTGAATAATTTTCAAATAACAAACCAGGTTACATGTAGCAGAACAAGTGCCTGTACAAACCCAAATATATCCCGAGCAATCCAGATCTGCTCTTTTGTGACAAAAATTCCCAAAAACCAATTCAGTGCAAAGAAATAAAAGGAGCTTACACCAGCATGCTGAGGGACGCAAATGCTTGCTTAGACCTTCCACCTGCACCTGTAATGATGCAAAAAGATGTTCTGCTAAATGTCTATAAGGCTTTAGCTATCTATAATTCAGGACGGACTGACCAACTACATAGAGGAACTGACCGGAACTGCTGAATGACTCGAGTCAAACCCCTAAAATGAGGCTGTGGAGATGCGACCATCTATTTCACTTGCCGTATTCCATTCTTGTTTGTGTTCATCACCTCAATCTTGTTCATATGATTCACTAGGATGAATCAAAGTGAGAGTAAATTCACTTTAAACCTACAGAAACCTTCATATTTCCAGTTCTTTACAACTTCCTTCCATCGATTCAACATTCAGCAACCCCCGACACGTACACATCCCTGCCTGATCTATCCAACACTTCACAACTCCACAGCCTCACGTGTTACTGGAGAGAAAATAAGTGCGAAGACTTATTAATGAAACTAAGTAAAGGATAAAGGGACACAGATGAACGATAAAGGAAAAAAGAAATTTAGATGGAGAAAAATAGGATTAGAGGTCTTAGTTTCCTCTTTGAGTGCTATAAGGCCTTTAAAAATCTTCATTTTAACACAAAGATGGCAACAAGACACTTTAACTTCATTTTTGTGCTTTAAAAACATCCTTAAATGTCTTTCAGCCTCTTTTTCCGGGGAACAGATGGTTTAAATCAAGGATATGAGGGATAGATATAAAGTCACTCCTGTTGGTTGGAGACCACGCCCACACCCTTATGAATTATGCAGGTGGGGCGGGGCCTGAGAAAGGGAGGCATGTCTACGTGTGCGGGGCGGTTCGTTTAGGTTCCCCCATGGTGGAGTGGGAAGGGCCAGGGAGGTAGGGTGAGGGGGCGGGACATGAAAGGACGGACTAGAGACGGATGCACTACGGCGGCTAACCATGGCAGGCAGACTTTGATTTCGCCGAAGCCCATCCAATAAGCTGCCTCCTCCTGTTGCTAGGAAGGTGGCCGATTCCTGTGGATGGGCGCCTTCTGCGTCTGACCCTTGGAGGACTTTTTTATCCAAGCCTAGCTTGCGAAGATGCTTCACGAGGTTGACGGAGTGGCGGTCGGGTTTGGTCGACGGCCCATGAGGAGATTGATCAGGGCTCAGGAGATCCGGTCGCGGGGCACGGCCGAGTTTCAGTCCGTAGACGTCTTGCAGGAAGAGCTCGGCGGGACGGGATGCTAGGAAGTTGTCCGAAGAGCTGGCTCGGGAGTCAAAGGGCACAGGAGAGGGGCATGGGGAGTGGGAGGGGGAGTTTGGAGGAGTGCTGGGAAGACGACGTAGAGAAAGAGGCTTTTTGGGTGCCGTCACAGTGGCGGGACCCTGAGCAGAGATGCCTTTCTCCAGCAGGAGCTTGGCAAGACCACCAGGGGGCGCTGCAGGACGGCGAACGGGGAAAGAATCACCCAGACTCAACCTGCAGGGTGTGACTGGAGTACTGGGACCGGTCCGGAGAGAACTCGGGGTGTTATTACTCACAGAAGGACTGCAGGCAGAGCTGATAAACAGAAAGAAAACAGTAATATGATCAAATAGATCCATGCATGAGAATACATCACAGAAAAAAATTAAAATAATAAATTTTATACATATACACACACATACACATACATACTACTCCTGAGAACCAATTTAAGTGAATTAACTATATAATTACATATTATTATATGTTATCTTATTAAAAAAACAACAAAAAAATCCCCATTAAATTCCTCCATATATAAATGTTTTTAACAGAGTTGACAAAGATTAAGTGCCAGAATAATAAAAAAAATCTAAATATTATAAATATAATTCTATTTTTATTATATATTAATATTATATGTATTAATAGAGTTGAGAAAGATTAAGTGCCAAAATAAATAAATGATAAATTAAAAAATAAATAGACAACACTTCTTTCTATTTTATTAACTTTGCTGGTTGCAAACATACAATGTGACCGCTCTGATTCATCAGCGTAGGACTCTTCAACAGCGTTGAATCAGTTCTTCTTTTGTGTTTTTTATTGGTTTTTATGTAAAAGTTCTCACGTGCATTCTAAAATCTGACAGTTCTTGACTTACTAAAGTAAAAAAAGTGCAGTACAATAAGACACCAAACACAACAGCAAAAATAAAGAAAGTTATCAAATGAGTCACACCCTTAAGCTGCTGTTTATTAGGGGTGATAGATGTTGTACCTGGCTGTCACCTGTGTGCTGTCACTGGGATGCAGGATCCGGCAGGTAGTGAAGGTGTATGTGGAAAAAGTAGAGCTCTGATATTTCCCAGGATTTGTAGCTAAACACAAACAAAAAGTGATCAACAAACATGCATTTTATACAGAAACCAGTAAACAAACAGGCAATGGAGGTGTTTGCAGTGACAGCCGTTTACCTGTAGAGGGCGCTTTAGATCCGAGATTCAGCTCAAACTGTGGAGCCGCTGATCCGGAGACTCCAGAACTAACTGCAGGAGCAGCGCTGGTTGTCAGGTTAACTGCTGCTGCTAAAGAAACAGCTGTTGCTATGGGCACAGGGGAATTCCTCAGGCATGCAGGAAGGGGCGGGACATTAGCTGGGCTTTGGACACGCCTCCTCTCTCTCTTCTCTTCCGGAGTGGACGATGAGCGCACGTTAAATGTGATTCCTTCCTCCTCCTCCTCCTCCTCCTGCTCCTCATCTTCCTCCTTTATCTTTGCATCCTGTGGCTCCTCCTCTTTTCTCTTATGTTCCCACAGTAGTTTCTCCTGGTCTTCATCCTCTTCGAGGTCAGCCAGGTGGTAAACATTGTCCAGAGGGAGAGGGCGGAAGCCTTTGGTAACTACGCCCGGATGGGGGTCTAGAATAGTGGCCAGGTGAGGTTTAGCGAGCTGCTGCCAGTGATGAAGAGTCAGAGAACCTGAAGATCAAGCCAACAGGAACAAATACTCAAGAAACATGGTAACACACTGCAATAATGTCCAATTCTTTACCTTCAGGCATCATCAACAAACAATGATCAATACTGCTACTGAATTTATTCATCTATGTTAATTGCTTATTTCTATATACACACTACTGTTCAAATGTATGGGGTCATTGATAAGAATATTCTTAATTCTAATGAAAAAAAAGTTTCTTGAGCAGCAAATCAGTATATTAGAATGATTTCTGAAGGAACATGTGACACTGAAGACTGAAGTAATGATGCTGAAAATTTAGATTTGGATCACAGGAATAAATTAAGTTTCACATAGAAAACAGCTATTTTAAATAATATTTCACAATATCAAAATATATAAAAAAAAAAAAAAAAAACTTTTGAATGGAATGGTGTATACTAACACATTTTTAACAGTTTTAAGTTGTATAAATTAAATGCATAAATTAATTAAACATCATTCTATTATGAATAAATATGAACAATAATATTTTAAAATTTTTCTAGCTTAATAAATGCTTTTAAAAATAAAATTTAGTTTGGCACTCAATACATTAACTGATTAATAAAATTTATGATATAACAATAACAATATATATAAAAAATTCTTTTCATGAATTTATAGCTTGTGAAACCTTTATAACCAGAGAAAATTAAATGTAACATAAAAGGAGAAATTTATCCAAATGCTCACAGTCCATACAGTGACTAGGTTATCGGTTTAAAATTGCCATTTCAGAAAAACTTGGCTCTTTTTATCAGCACACTACCCACTACTCACCTTCCATTGGTTTAACAATCTGCAGTTTTTCAGGGAGAAATGTCTTGAAACAGCTGGAGGAGATGGAGAATTCTGATAGGTTGGTGAAAGACGAGACTGTGCTTCCCATTGGTGAACTGCAGCCGCTCCCGCCCCCTTCCGACTCCGCAGCCGCCAGCTCCAGCAGCTTCCGCTCTCTCTCGGCCTGGAAGAACTGTCGCTCGCACAGGAAGTTCTGCCTCCGCAGGGAGAGGCGGTTTAGGGCTGATGTAAGGTCGTTTCCTCCGGGAGAGCCGGGCTGACCCAGACAAGAGTTCTCTCTGCAGCACACACACAAGACGTATGTTAGAAGCACACAAAAGCATTGTGGGTAAAAACACATTGTGCAGTCACACTCACTTGGTGGCGTCCACGTCTCCAGCTCGTTCCTCTGTGTTGGGTGTGTGTGATTGATAGGGCACTGGGGTCATGACCACACCGCAGCGGGCGGAGCCAGGGATCGGAGGCACTGCGGCAGCCGCTCTCATCACCGACTGATTGACAGACCGCACCGTCTGGAACACACGCTTGTGGGTCGACCTTCAGACGGAGCAGACAGGGGTCAAAGGTCAGTGCTGCTGAAGGATAAAATGACTATTATAACTGTGTGTGTGAAGGAGAATGGTGAGCGTCACCTCTGGTCCTGGAAGGTGATTTCCTCTTCTACACTCAGCTCTCTTCTCATAGTACCTTCAATCTCAGCTGCCAAAGAATCCTGAAAGACATAAAAAAAATGAGCAATGATTATATACCTGTAAACGCAAAGCAGAGAGACAGAGACTGGTCCATGCAAGAATAAATCTGTTATTTAAAAATCGAAATCAAAACCAAAACCAAAAAACCCCCAAAAGTAACATTGTCAAAACAAAAACTAATAAAAACAAAGCAAAAAAACAAAATAATAAAATTCAGTAACACTAAAAACTAGAAATTAAATGAAAACAAAAATGAAATAAAATAACAGATATATAAACAATGAAAGAGAATGACTGAATTAAATAGAAACAAAATAGAATGAAAAAAATGAAATAAAATAAAATGAAACAATATGAAATAAACCAAACAACAACCATGTCTATATATTATATTATATTATATATGTCTATATTTAATGTATTGTTTGTTTTTGCAAATAACTGTAACCACTTATGCAAAATTATAATAAGGTCTAGAATAATACAGTCATATATACATCCATTCTTTCTCTCATATTTATTTTTACATGCCTAACTACAATACCCTCTGATTAAAACACATGATCGGAACCAAATTCCATGCACTATTATAATAGTATAATGGTTACAATTATTTATGAAAATATATACTAGATTGCAATGTGAATAATAATGCATTAACAATATCTATTAAAGCATTGCATGTGCGGATTACGGAAATGGCTTGTATTAAGAACAGATGTGATTGAAACCTATATCATTTTAACAAACAGATGTGTATGAGAGAGATGGAGGTGTGGAGCAAGAGATCTGTGTTTCTCACCATAGGACAGAGTCCGTACGACAGGTGTCTGCGCAGGCCTGCAGATGGCGTGTTCTTACTGCGCAGCTCTTTAATCTCCTCCTGAGACTCGTGTAACATTCCCACACACTCGGCATTCCTGTCTGACAGCTCATTCAGCTAAAACACACAGAGACACAGACAGACGTTTATATTCCACAGGCCACGGTGTGTGTGTGTGTGTGTGTGTGTGTGTGTGTGTGTGTCATAATACAGCAGAGCAGGCCTGCATTACTTTATCAACTTATTGTACGATGTGAACGACCTTGATATTTTAGATTTCTCCTATTGTGTTTACATGCGTTTCATAAAAAGCTCTTAAAATGACAACAATATTCTTTATTGCAATTATATCTGGGACAATCTATCGTCCCAAAAATGTGTTATCGTGCCAGCAAAGAGAGTTCAATATCCTGATATACATGAGATTACAGACATGATCACCATAACACTTCCAGGTCACTATGGTCACAGCATTTATTAACCAACCTTGTTCTGTAACTTGTTATAACACTCCAGTCTTTATGGACACATTTCATAAATTCAGCAGAAGTGCAATGATAAGACGGACACACCACATGAACAAAGTTACATGAGTTTACAGCCTTTTCTAAGTCACAGTGACTAAGCTGCTTTTTCTTAGAACTTTAAAATGCTTTAAGACCTTAAATCAAGCGGATTAATCCTAACGCTGTATTTAAGTAAAACAGGGCTGTTTATAATCAGAATGATCAGTCTTAATCCAGATTTGCAGACGCAGAGCTGTTTGAGCTTCAGGTTCATTACGTCACGCAGTATGTGCAGCATGTGGAGTTTCACCTCAGCTGTGAGCTGCCGCTGTGCTTCCTTTGAGGCTTGAAGGTGAATTCTCAGCTCTTCTTTCTCTAGTGCCAACTGAGAAACAAACACAGACATACAGTATATGATTATACATCAACATACAGTACCATTCAAGTTTTTTTCCAATGTTTTTGAATGTCTTTCAGGCTCAGCAAGGCTGTATTTATTTGATTAAAAAAAAAACGATAAAAATAAGAATATTGTGAAATATTAATACAATTTGCAATAACTGTTTTCTATTTGATACGGTGGCCGAGAGAGCTCAACGCGATGCAAAAATTCAGAACACGCATGCAAATAGAAAAAGCACCAGCAAATCAAGAAAACATCTTCATCAGTTTGACAGCAGGTGCTGCAAATGCTCACAACCAAATAATGAGTTTCATTTGCAGCGTGTTTCTTAATTTGGTTGTGTTGTAAGCATTTGCAGCACGTGTTGATGAAGTTGTTTTCTTAATCTGCAGGTGTTTTTTCTATTTGCAGCGCGCCGTAATTTGAATATATTTTAAAATGTAATTTATTCCTGTGATCAAAGCATAATTTCTCCAGGCTTCAGTGTCACATGATCCTTCAGAAATCATTCTAATATACTGATTTGCTGCTCAAGAAGCATTTTGAAAAGAGATGCAATCCATGATACATTTTTTTAGGATTCTTTGATGAATAGAAAGTTTAAAAGAATTTGAATCTTTTGTAACATTATAAATGTATATACGATCATTTTTGATCAATTTAAAGCATACTTGCTGAATAAAAGTATTAAATATGGCATGTATCCTGACCTCTTTGACTCTTTGCTGGAGCTCGACGATCTGTGAGAGGAGTTGTGCGATCTCCTCCTGATGTCTCATTAACTCCTCGCTCTTCTGGGAGAGCTCATCCGTCAGAGACACCATCTGACTGTTTGACTCTCCTGTTAAACGCAAAAATAAACCTACATCACTCAGTTCAATAAGTATATTTAAATGCATGTCGATCCGAATGAATCCGATCCGGTTTCACATTCTAAAGGTTCTGTTTATATGAACCCTGAAGCAATCGATTCACATAATCGTTTACATGCGCATAACATGCATTTTTATTGTTTTTTTAAAGGTACATCTAAGACCAAGAAAAGAAAATGGAAGGGGACACAAAAGAAATTCATCAAAATGGAGAAAGTTTATGATTAAAACCAGAACAAATATCTGCCAGTGGGGTCAGAAAAAAGTTTTTGCATCCCATTGATAGATATTTGTTCTTGTTTTAAGCATAAACACACAGAATTTTGTTCAATTTATTTTTATTTAAGAGTGAGTGTTTAGATGTTTGTACTAGAAAACAAATCAATGGCAATGTATAAAACATTTAATGCCATGATTTTATGAACTTAAGCTTTTTTGCTCTTATTTAAGACTTTTTCAAAACCTTAAATATTTGGAAGGGTCAACTATGACTTTTTAAGAATATTTTAAGACTCGCAGAACCCAGTGTGCATGTGCACATTTTTAAATCTGAGAAAAATACTTAGGATTCAAGTGTTTACATGCTTAATTTTTTCCTACTAATCAAATTATTTCAGGAAAAGTTTGGATTGAGCTAAATCGGATTCGGATCGACTGCAGTGTTCACACGAAAGCTTTCCATTCCGACTGAGCCATCAATCTGATTATTTAGTTGCATATAACCACTGGTGTGTTTTTCCTGAGGCTCTGTTTCAAACCCTAAAGAGCCACCCAGCCAGTGGCGGAGCCAGGATGTTTAATAGGGTTGGCCAGCAACCAGTCTGGGGTGGCACAGAAATATTCATTATTTCAATATAAAAATGTGTTTGACTATAAAGTATTGAACTGTTTTAGTGCCTAAAACACAACTGAATACAATTAATTTCAGCTAAATTGTAATTGAGATATTTGTGAATTAGATCAAGTAATGCTGAGTGAATATGACAACATGTGTATTACTCCTCACCTCCAGGTATTTTAATAAAGGGGCTCACTATAGCTTTATTTGTCAGTCAGCTTGGTTCTGGTTCTCAAAACCCCCCAAACACTTGTTCTCCATTACTCATTAATTCAGAAAAAAGGCCTGAAGTCAACAGCACATGAATGCCAGAATGTAAAAAGTTATTTTATGCATTTAAATGGTTTCATTTTCGTTTGCAGATTACTTTACAAATAAAAAAAATAGAAGTAGCACATATTTTCTAGTATAAGTGCACTGTGTTCATATTTACTTGTGCATACAAATAAATAAATAAATAAAAAAACATCAGCTTGCGCCTTATATTGTGATCTTGAATTGCACAATATTTTAGTAGTACATGCATTTGAGAGACGTTCTTTAATGTGATGCTATACATACATGAATGCACTAATCACCTTTTTGGTAATTTCATGACTTAACTAACGACAGAACTTTGCATGCTCATAGTTTCTTGCGCGCATTATTTATGATGAAGCGATATAGAGCATGCGCCTTATATGCGCCTTATCGTAAAGTTGAAGAGTGTGCACCGTGAGCACGGTAAAAAAGCTGTCAGGACAGGAAAGTTTGTTTTACTGACATATAACCTAACAACATCTCATCAGACCGCAGTTCACTGTTGTTCTACTGAAGCTCATCCCTGTACCTTTCCGCGCTCGTCTGACTTGCGCCTGCAGAGGTGAAGTTTAATGTAGTTTAATTTGGTTTATAATGCTGCTTTTGAAGGCAGACACCTGTGCAGACAGTATACAGACTCGGTTTAACATGATTTGAAGCTTGAAAGTCGATGCAGATACTCACGTAGCTCTTTAACGCAGTCGTTCACCAGCTGCTGTTCTTTCTCCTCATAAGTGATGGTCTCCGTCTTCAGGTGACAGGCCTGTGGAAATTCAGAGGTCACGCTTTCATAAAACCCTTACGCTCCAGAAACATCATCCAGAGCCCATGACGCACCTCTGATCTCAGGGACAGGTTCTCCTCCTCCAGCTCCTGGAGTTTGGACTGGAGGGCCTCCAGCTGGCTGAGGGCGAGAGCGGCCCCTGCGGGCGCGGGGTGACGTAGCGGCGTGGAGCAGCTGGAGTCGGTCTCGCTCTCCTCGCTGGCGCTCGCGACCATACGGAGGAGTTCATCCTTCTTCGCCAACTCATGCTGTAGCTGATGAACCTGATAGAGCGATTACATGTGGGATATTGAAGCTAGCTTGTACGAATTTAGCCTCAATTTTTTCATGTCAAAGCGTGTTGTACCTGGTCTACGGCTTGCGCTAGCTGCTCCTCCAGAGATTCGTTTCGCTCCTGCAGCACGTGGTTCCTCTGCAGGAGAGACTGACCGATCCGAGCGGCCAATTCCAGGTCGCGGTCCCTCTGCGGGACAACATCATAATGCAGACAGACAGCCAATCAAGAGCTGTTATTAACAAAAACAAACCAGACAAAGCACTTTCTCACAGCTTGCTGACCAATCACTCACTTCAGCCAGGAGGTGTGAGACCACGTCAATGTCATTGTAGGTCTTGGTCATCTGCTCCACCCGGTCAGCGCTGAGGACTACGGTGAGAGAGACAGACAATATAAATGTGAATGTGACGAGATAAATGTGAATGCTTTAAAAAATAAAAAACAAATACTGGCAACTACACTAGCGGTGCATATTCAGTGAGACAAACCAAAACAGGAAGGTCTAAAAACACCCACATGCCATATGGCAAGCCCTACACACACACACACACACACACACACACACACACTTCCCAACACTGCAATAACATCATGCACAAACCCAAAATGCATTCAAAAAACACATGTATTCAGCTTCACTATTAATTGCATGCACTACATGAACTACTGTTCAAAGGTTTGGGGTCAAAAGATTTATTTATTAATACTTTTATTCAGCAAGGCTGCATTAAATTGATCCAAAGTGACAGTAATCTCATTTATAAATTCAAATAAATTCTGTTCTTTTGAACACTTTGTTCATCCGAGAATCCTGAAGAAAAAGTTCTCACAAAAATTCTTTATTGAGCAGCAAATCAGCATATTAGAATGATTTCTGAGGGATCATGTGACACTGAAGCCTGGAGTAATGATGCTGGAAATTCAGTTTTGACACAGGAATAAATTACATTTTACAATATATTCACATAGAAAACAGCTAATTTAAATTGTAATAATATTTCACAATAGTACTATTTGTACTATATTATTGATCAAATTAATGCAGCCTTGGTGAGCATAAGGGTTCTTCTTTTAAAAACATAAACCTTTTACTGATCCCAAACTATTTAATGGTAAATGCACATGGATCTAAATCTAAAGTCAGTTTACTCTACACTACAAATAAACTCTAGAACTTTAAAGAGGTCATATTTTCCAGCTATTTTTTAATAATTCTTGTCAACATTGCACCACAAGTTATTTACCAGGGTCTCATTTCTATAATTTTACAGTTGTTTACGGTTCCATTTTTATGAAAACCCTGAAAAGCAATAAATCCTAGTCATCCCAAACACATGCAAAATCAGCAAGACATATCGTCCACTACTTGATTTTGTCGCACCAAGCAGCAATTTTTCAATTCAGCATGGACAGATAAATTGCTTGCTGCAACATACATAATTAAATAGCATGATTCGGCTACTGTACCTTGTGTTATGTTATGATTGGCTAACCTCTTCACATGTGAAATGAGTAACAATGGAAAGTCTTTAATACTAAATAGGTGTTAATGTGGGCGATCTTATGTTAATATGCTTGCAGTTCATGTTCATGTTCTTCGTTGTATATCAAACGCTAATGTTTTCCATGATATGACCCCTTTAATGTGAGTTTCAGGTCGCTGTAGGACACTGCAGCACAGTTAACACACCAGACTAGACATGCTGTTTGCCCGAGGTCAAATATTAGCTCAAAAATAGAAGCAGAAACTAGGAAGGACAGGCGTACTGTAAGACAGATGAGTGGAAAATAGACAGATGAAGCATCAGAAAGACCGCAGGTTACCTTTAGAGAGGCTGTTAGAGCCATTATGGGGATAAGAGGAACCAACAGCTAGAAATGCTGCAGGGAATGAGAGAAAGAGAACGAGAGAGAGGACAGAAGAAGAGAGAGAGAAATATTAGATGCTGAGGAATTGTGGTAAACATCAAGTGAAGGGAGAAAATGAGAAACACCATCACCAGCATAGAGAGAGAGAGAGAGAGAGCGAGAGAGCGAGAGAGGGATAAGAGAGGAGTAATGAAGCACCTGACAGCAGTCACTGTCCCGTGAGTGCTCCTGCATTAAAATAAATGCAATCGCATTAGGTTTAAACACACACACACACACACACACACACACGTTTACAGATGATTAAGGATACACTAGAGCTTTTGCTGTGGATCAGTTCATTTAGGAGTAAATGTTTTATGAATTCCGCACCAGCAAACCACACTGAAATCTTGAAAAGTATCTAGGGTAGAGTTCATGTGAAACGACTTCTTACTCACTGAAGTTAATTGCTGCTGCCACTGTCCTCTCATGATCTGTTACAGTAATAAACCTCTGACGCTAGTGTTCATGATAATGCAAACATTTACAGTTCAGACAAAAAAAGTCATTTAAATGACAGAATAGACTGTTAAATGATAAACACTCCTATAACAGCAAGAGGAATGTATGCTAATGGTTTTATACTATATTATGGAGAATATTATCCTGTAATCAGAGTCACCACCAGATTATTTAGATTGAAACACAGATTAAGAGATTATCTGGTTTATGATCAACACCTGACTAGACTTTAAATAAAACACACAAGAGATCCGTCTCCAAATTACAGCCAAGTAAACAATGACAGGTAAATATTTTACCTGCTAACCTAACTCTAATTATCTTAATATCTAACCCATAATCCTAAAAAGAATAAGTGCAAATAAACAGATGAAAAGTGTAAATGCACACTACCATTCAAAGGGTTTTCTTTTAATGTTTTTGAGTTTTGAGAAGTCTCTTATGCTCATCAAGTCTGCATTTATATGATAAAAAAATACAGTAAAAACAGCAATAATGTGAAAAGAAAAGGAATTTAGAAGAATGTTTTCTATGTGAATATATTTTAAAATGTAATTTATTTCTGTGATCAAAGCTGAATTTTCAGCATCATTACTCCAGTCTTCAGTGTCACATGATCCTTCAGAAATCATTCTAATATGCTGATTTGCTGCTCAAGAAACATTTATTATTATTATTAAAGTTCAAAACAATTGAGCTGCCTCATATTTTTGCGGGAACCAATATATTTTGGTCCGTGATTCTTTGATTTTGAGTTCAAGAGAAGTGTATATTTGAAATAGAAATCTTTTGTAACATTATAAATGCATTTTACTGTCACGTGATCAATGCAATTTCTTCCAAAAAAAAAAAAAACAGAACTTTTGAATGGTAGTGTACATCTCGTCTTTACATGCTAAATTTCCATACATTCATAAAAATTCCAAATACAATCACTGAAATGATTCATTCTCATGCCCCAGCTCTCTCTAACACACCCACCCACACACACACGTTTGTTTTTGTGAATTGTGGGGACATTCCATAGGCGTAATGGTTTTTATACTGTACAAACCGGATTTTCTATCGCCCTACACTTAAACCTACCCCTTACAGGAAACTTTGTGCATTTTTACTTTCTCAAAAAAACTCATTCTGATTGATAAACCTTTTGAAATATGGGGACATGGGGAAATATCCTCATAAATCACCTTCTCCTTGTAATACCTATGTCATACCCATGTCATTATACAAATTTGTGTCCTCATGTGTCACAAAAACACACGCAAGTGCGCGCACACACACACACACACACACACACACACAGACACACACACACACACCTGTCCTTACCAGAGGCAAGATGGTGAGCTGGAAGCTCTTCACTCCACTGAAGCATCCTGACAAATCACAACACTTTGTCTCTGACATTAACACATTCCTCTATCCAGAGCCAAAAACACAGCGACTGAACCTTCATTACCACAGAAAATACATGAACCGAAGCAATAAGTGACGCATTTGTAATCACAGACATGCGGAGACCTTTGAGCTCAAGTAAAACATCAGCTGGTGTCAGTACGGTCAGTTCACTTCTGATATCTCAGCACTTGCAAAACAGTTTGCCGCAAATTTCTAAAACAGACAAAATGAGAGACCTGGGATTCATAATGAGCAGAATTAACAATGACAGAACACAATAACACTGCAGCAGGGATGTTGGTCCTGCAATCTTAAGTGACCCACCATCCTATTACCAGTGTTGTTATTGTTAACTAAAATACAATTAAAACTAGATCATTCTTGGTAACAGAAATAAAATTTAAATATTGGATGAAAAATTTTAACTTGTGTAATGCAGGTATTTTAAAGGCAATATTTTGAAATTTAAGTTTGTGCGCTAAAATAAAAAATAAATAAAAATGAAATGTATGTATGTGTGTGTGTGTATATATATATATATATATATATAAACTGAAATTATAGCCAATTTAAAATATTAATAAGTAATAGTGTATAAATAATAGTAAAATAACACTGCCTATTACAGATATAAAAATCAGATTTGACAATTGATTTAATTAGATTAGCTGTAATTGCATAGAAAACTCTAAATGAATGATTATTAACTGATCTGCCAGCTCTAATCTGATAAATGCAACTAATCTGATCCAATTTAGACTTTGAATGTAATTAATTAGATTAGATTTAATTAAATATAAAACACTAAATAACTGACTATTAACTGATTTCACTTACAAAAATGTACTGCTTTGGCATTTTTGTGAAAATTGCTAGTTGAATTGATATAGACTTACATGAATGAGGAGCCAACTAAGGTTTACTATGATCTCACTACAAACACTATAGAAAATGTTAGTTCTTATGAAATATGTTGAATTAGCATCAATAAGCTGGTCAACTGGGATCTACTATTATGCCTCTCCCTTTATATATTATGATATTGTGCTCTTGTTCATGGCTTTCATGTTCAGCTCTGATTATACCCCTGAAATAGCCTCCATCTGCCCTCTCTATGCCTCGCAGGTTATTTTTAGCAACACATCATCATCCAACTGGGTAAAACTAGGGCAAAAAGTCTCAGCATGTCTCTGGCTGTGTTCCCCTCTTTTCAGAGCTACCCTAAATACCCTGCTCGCTCGTTAGTGGTCCAGCACGTACACATGAGAGCCCGTCCACTCTGACCCCTGATGGCCCCTGACTAGACAATAACTTCTACTGAGTAAAATCAATATAAAACAAAACTGATTCATGAACAAATGACTCTCATAGTCCAAATCGCTTAATGACACAAAGTCAACAGGACTAATGAACAAAGATTTGAATCGTCTAACAAATGTCTTGCAGAACCCTGATGAAGAGTGTCTCGTCAAGAAGGCCGATTCAGCCAAATTCAGATGTGTTTATTTGGCACTGTATGCCAAAAAAAAAGTCAAAGATGGCAGAAAGAGTGGTGAATGCTGACTTAAAAAAAATAAATGCATATTTCATTAAATTATGAAGAGTATGAGAAGTTGCATTTAGGAATACCTATATAAAGCAATATATATATGTAAAGCAAAGTATGCCTATGTAAAGCAGTAGATCCTACACGGCAAATTTTAACTGCTTGATTGCTTGTATGATTGCAAAATATAAACTATACTATTGTCCAGCTGTAATCTGCTAAATGCGACTGTATTGCATGATAAGCACCACACTAATAATTTTGACTTAAAAAAAAAAAAAATTATAGTCATAATAATTATGGATTGTTAAAATAGTAATTTAATGAAAAATAAATTAATCAGTTATTAACAAAATAATTATTCCACATCCTGCCCAGAGTTGTCCTCTAAACAATGTGGAATTTAAAGGCAATGAAAATAAATGAATGTATATATACTAATGTATTTAAGTAAGCTGTGTGCAAATAAACATTACGTGCAAAATAGGATAAAATGTTAAGCGTTGCAAATCTTAAAAACTTTGTAAATCAACTGTAAGTTGAGTTTTCCATGCATTTTATTTTTTATTGTCGGCTACTTATGAGGCTTCATGGCGGTCAGGCAGTTGGGCAGTAAGTTTTGAAACGGAGCTGCTGTAGTATGTAGTATGGACCAGTGATTATCCTGCAGGAAACATGACATACAGCACTGACAGACTCTTAAAGATGACATCAGCACAACAAGAGCCGTCACAGATGACCTCAGCACAAGTGCTTGATCTCAGAGACACAGAGAAACAGGAGCCTCCACTTCCTGTTCACTGCAGAAATGAGCAGCACACGCCCTCAACAAAACTGCTACAACAACTCAAAGGAAACGCTAAACAATGCCATCAAGCAACGACGCAAACAGACACACACAATACATACTGTATTCACACACGTGCAGAAACACACACACATGAGTTCAGCCCACATGCCATCCCTGTCCGTTATAGATGACCTTGCATTGTCAGAAGTCCTGTAGTGTCTGTAAGTGGCACAGATACTTAAAAATAAAACAACATGCTCACACACACATCCTTATGCTCAGTGCACGTATGAATCTCGGTGTGGTCTCACCTTCTGCAGCATATTGATCATAAAGCTCCTCATTCTGTATGTTTAGCACCGGCATGACTGCTCTTCTCCTCTCCTCTCTCTAGCCATCCATCTGTCCCTCTCCCTCCCGCCCCGTGACGCCCGGCCGGCTCTGCTGTCAGCTGCACTTAAGAGACCTGACCACTGAATTCCTGTGCCCTTGCCAGGGACGGGCACATACACACACACACACACACACGCGCTCTCAAGCATACGCACACCAGCGTAAGGCAACATTAGCAATGCTATTAGCTTAACTACATGTTTCAATGGTGTGGCACAAGCTCAGCTGTTTCCAAAATAATGTAGATTTGCCAGTAACAAGCCACTTTACCCATAGTGTCTTGGAACAAAATTATTTAAATATTAACATTACAAAATTTAAATATTAATTACAAAAACAATTATACAAAATTCTAATATGAAACAATTGTAATGAAACAAAATAACTAGCTAATATATAAATATATATATTTTTTATTTTTATTTTTCTTAAAATCACACGTAGCTCTACTGCTGAGCAAACTGAGCTTTAAAAAAAAAAAACATGCTGTCCAAAAATGCCCTTTCTCCCTTATGTAACATTGGAGGGTTTGATAGATTTTAATGAATTGGTGCATTCTGACAGTATGCAAATTAACCTATAACAAACATACATTATTTATTAATCTATTACTATTTGTATGCACCCTGGAAAATGCAAACTGTACTATCATTAAAAATTAAAATTAAAAATTATATATTTTGGGGAGAAAAAAGCTTTTTTTTTTTAAATTTTTTTTAAAAAAAGTTCAAAGTTGGCATGAAATGTAAATGTGTTTTCTAAATGCATGTCTTTGATCTTAATGGGAATGATTCACATTTCCAAAATATGATTTAAAAAACTGTTAATATCATAAATCCTCTGGTGAAACAATAAGACTAGATATAAGGATTTTTAAAAATCAGAGTAACAAAGAGCATTTTGCAACTAGTTAATAAGAATGTTTACCAAAGGAATGTCCATAACTCCTTGATGTAAAATTCAAGTTCTTAAAATAATAGCTTTACAAATCCTTGATATTCTCAGGTTTTTCATGATCAAGGGAACTCTGCCTATTAGAGACCAATTACAAAAAACATTCAAGCTAAAGTCAACTGCAACCTGACTGTAGTTTAACTCAGTAGCTCATATTTCGAGAAGCTACATTTTAAAGAAGCTTCCCCAACAACAGCAATAGCAAACAAACATTTGTGTACACGCATTTGTCCACACACACACACACACACACACACACACACACACACACACACACACACACACTTACTCATGTAGCGGAAGGTTTCCTCGGCCAGCATGGGTGAGATGGCGCTGGGTTCCTCAGGAGAGCAGGAGGGGGAGATGACCCAGTCCTGACCCTCGTAAAGATACAGCGAATCCCCTCCGCAACTGCTGACACCCCCGTCACACACCTTACTGCCCTCATCTACAGAACAAACACACATCACTCAGCGTCAGTGGCTGATTCCTCAGGTCGGAAGAGACAGTGTTGCCCGATATGAATCCATGCACGCCATCTGCTGTTCATTCAAGTCAGGACACACTCAGTCATATTATTTTCATTGATATAGGAGTAAAAATAAATAACTTTCAGAGCTTAAAACTCCATAAACTAATAGTTTGTAACGTCTGCAACTAGTCATTATTGCCTGATGAGAAATCGTTGTATAATTAGTCCGCGTCATGACAAATGAATCTTCCTGACCCATCCCTAGATGCATCAGCAAATGACCACCCACGTTTACATGTCAGTCATGCCAATTTGGTGATCAGAAACTTGTTTGGTGAACTTGTATGTGGAAAAGTTCACCAAACCTTGTGTTTTAGCTCCTGCCGCTCAGCATATCTCTCAAAATTAGAAGTTAAGCTAAAATTATATGATTTCAGGTCAGTTACCACAGAGAATAATTTTACATTGTCCGCTGGTTTGCTGAAAACTAATGAAAAGCTAATTTATATGCACAGTCTAGCATGCAATCACTCTAGAGCAGTGCTTCTCAGCCAGTGGGTCGTAAAATGAATTAAAGGAAGACAAAAAAAAGAAGTTTAAATTAAGATAAAACAGCTAAAAAAATAAAATTAATAAAAATCAAGATGCATGCAATTTTATTTTAAACTGTTCCCTCAACAAAAATCATTTTCATTGAAGTACCAGGGTTCTAACGGTCTTGTTAAACCTCTATAAATGAGGGAATTTTAAAAGTGTGATTTTTTATACCTGGAAAATTCATAATTATTACATTTCAAGTGATTGACATTTTTATTATGAATATAATTTTTTTTCTAGTTATGTCAAGCACTTCAAAACTTGATTAGCTAGAAATTGCTATTTGTGAGTCAAATGTAAAACAAAATGAATAAGTGACTATAAAAGTTAATCATTTATAATTATATTACTAATAATTATTGCATAAATAAAATTCTTAAAATGCATTTCTGTTAAAACACTTCATGTCATCTTCAAGCTTGCATTTGAGCTGTAAATATGTCTAAATCGTCCTTTAGAGGTGGGACAAAATTACATCGTAATATAAATATGTTTTTCACTCATGTTTTCAAGCTGAAAATATATTCTGTGGTGATCAACACCCTGAGCTTAAGCGGTAATTAACTCAGACAATCCCTGATGCTAAATTTACCCTGAAATAAACAATACTGCAATTACATGACACACACTTTAAACGACAGTATAAACAGTCAAACACACACATACGGTCTGAACAACACAATACAAATTTATACAACATAACAATAAATGTCATCCAGCAGACCACAATCAATGAAAATTTCCACGTCAACACACTGGACAGGCTGAAAATGATTTTAAAATTCAGGTTAATTTCCCTATCTTCCCTTCTTTCTTCGAAAAGCTAGCAATGCAAATGTGACATGTAGGCTGGAGTTGCTCTGGTTGGGTGAATATCTGCTTCAGTGGAGCGGTTTACTGTAGTAACTCACTGCAGGAGAAAGCCTGTGACTTTCTCTCTCTCTCTCTGTGTCTCACACACACACACACACACACACCTGTTCCTGCAGCTGTGTCCTTCTTCTCCACGCTCATGGGCTTCACCTCAAACATTCTGATTGGTCAGCTGGGTGAATGAGGGCGGGGCTCCTCGCTCATGCCCAATCCGCATGAGCAGAAGACGTGAAGGCCGCTGATGTCACATCCTGCTCTGTATCAAAACACCATGGAGATGCACAGACTCCAGCCTATACCTGAAAGACAGAGAAAATACCATGACATTTAATAACCATATGAGTGTGTGTGTGTGTGTCTCCAGAGTGTACAATCACTCCCTCATTCTCTCTCTGCTGACATTTCAGCTCGGGTTGAATGCGTCTCCTCCAGCTGTTTGGCAGATTAAGCTTGTATGTGACTGAGCTCGAGACACAAATCCAACATTTGAACCATTATGTAAAAAGGAGAGCTATGTGAAAAAGTCTTCGGTTTATTATTTCCCTTAAAAAAAAAAACATTTTCCACTAAAACACCATAGTTACTACTAGAGATTGCCAAGTTGTGTTTTTTTAATAACTAATACCTTTCATTTTTATGTTTCAGTACGCACTACCCAGAATCCATTTCTTATTAGTGTTATTTTAGATTTTTAGCAATAATTAAAAAAAAAAAACTAAACATTAATAATAAAAAAAAAAACCATACAGAATGAATATGACTGCTGTGGCGACCCCTGATAAAGGGAGCAAGCCGAAGGAAGAGAGAGAGAGAGAGATACAGAATGAATAATAATAATACAAAATAACAGCACTTCAGTGTCCAAATAGTTTTCAGGCCACTCTCTCTAAAGCGTGCCTGTTTTCTTCAGGCCACGTCGCAGCTGTCTTCGAGGGGGGAGCGAGGGGCACTTCCTGTTGTTCAAAAACTGAACGGCTCCAGCGTGATTTAAAGGAGCAGACATGAGCTTCCGGTCTTGACTTCTGGAGGGAAGAAAATCCCATAGAAGCGTACATGATGATGTTTACAGGGTATGATATTCATTTGGGAAACATGGGTTGGCTTTATAATGGATGAAAGCGGAGGGACAAAATTCCCAGTACTATAATAATCACTCTGGAAAAATTAAAAAAATAAATAAATAGGATAAAAAAGAAGCTACATTTTGGGTTTTGTGAACAGACACCGTGAAATATTATTACAATGTAAAATAACTGTTTTCTATTATATGATTTAAAATGTAGTTTATTCCTGTGATCAGAGCTGAATTTTCGGTATCATTACTCCAGTCTTCAGAGTCACATGATCCTTCAGAAATCATTCTAATATGTTGATTTTCTGCTTAAGGAATTATTATTATTATTATTATTACACAGTTGTGTTGCCTAATGCTTTTTGCGGAAACTGATACATTCAGGATTAATTAAAGTTCAAAAGAATTGTATTTATTTGAAAAATAAATCTTCTAACATTATAAATATCAATTTAATTTGCTGAAAAAACACATTAAAATGATTTCATAGTACATAAGGGGCCACAGTTGAACGGTTTATCACAGTGAAGATGTTTCACCTTCCTTGTGTATATTTGTCAAACTCAGGAGGGTGTGGGATGTGTGCACAGAGAGATCAAAACAAACCTGCTGTACTGCAAACAAAAGCGAAAGTGAAGTTAGAATTGTACATTGTGTAATGCATTGCATTTAATGTTGGGAATAATTTAATATTTAAAAAAAAAAACCTTATTGTAATAATCTTACCTGGCTAATAAATTCCAAATAAAATAAGAAAAATGTGTGTTTTACATTTTCAAAATTATAGTGCAATCATCATTTCCAACTAATGCTTAGAACAAGACCCTAAACTCGTACTCCTCAGTTCACTGTACTGTCCCTCTGTTAGCCGCTTCCTTTACAACTCCATTATTAACTGCACCTTTATTCTCTTGTTACCGTCAGAAGAGAAGCAGCTATGCTAGACCTTTCTGACAAATACTTCACAACAAGAAAACCATGCACGGATATTTACGTTCTTCCTCTTTTTGTCTTTCTCCAGGAAGTTATTACTTTTTTGGGAAGTGCAAAAAGCTTGTGATGACAACCTGTTCTTTTAATATCGAGCCTCGTGCTCGCAAAGTCTGTCCAGGCCGTTACAGGAAACTCTTCATCAATCAGACAGTCACAGGGTCAATGATATCTCAGCCTGACTCGGCAGTAGATGCGAGATTACCGGCGCAGGACAAGAAAAAAAAAAAGCATATCCAAATATCAGGCTGTCATTATTAATATTGACACATCAAGCACCACTGTCAGACGCATCCCAAAAGTAAAGGGATATTTGTGAGGGTGCGGTTGTGCTGTTCAAACACTCCTCTGCAATGGCATGAATCCAAACGCTTCCAGCAGCATTGTATCTGATCCAGACGTTAATGCAGAGCTCATGACAGCTGTCACTGTGATTACACCAGCATGACTTCCAACAATCTCTATCTAAGTGACACCTCAAATAAATTACACCCGTCCCATATATTCTCAGCCTCCAGTTTTGCTTAAGGGCAAGGAGAAGCGTCAATACACCTCCATTAGCAGCATGTCATGTCATCCGTTCATCAATCTTCCTTCTGACCCACAGATACTCTCCAGCAAGCTGTCTGCAATTATCCAAACCGTTACAAACTACAACAAACGACACGTGACAAGATCCAGAGGCCTCGAGTTTCATTTTGAAATATGACTGAGAACAAACCAGACTATTTCAATGGTCAAAAAAGAAATATATAGTCGTCAAATGCACAATTCTCGCATTTAACAGCATCATAAAGTTGACATTAACACATTTTTAAATTTATACTCTGTTTTAGTTGATAAATCAGGGCTATAGGTGTATCTTTAGTCTATAGGCTTAACAGTGGAACTATTAGTGGAGCTTAATAGAGTTATAAATTAGTGCTGTCAAACGATTAATCGCATCCAAAATAAAAGTTTTTGTTTACATAAAATATATGTGTGCTTACTGTGTATATAAATACACACACATTCAGCATATATTTTGAAATATTTTAAATGTTTAAGTTTTTTTTTTTTTAATACTCTTAATATTCAAATTGTTAGGCCAGTTTGTCTTTACAAATAATGTATTCTCCTTTTAAAAAGGACTTAATATATAAATTAAGATCATATAAAACGAAACGTCTTAAGTTTGTTTGACAAAGTCAACAGGTCGTGTTCATGAATTATGAAATTTATAAACCAGATGTCAATGAAGGGCATATTAATTCTGTTTGGACATAAATCACAACATTCCTATAATTTATCACTATGACCCATTGATTAGAATGAACATAGATGATTATATTTATTTTTTATCATCATGATGACATCTGAGGCTCAGATGAAGAATAAAAAAAATATATATAAGCGTCTATATTCAGATTCTGAGCAGAAATACATGAACAAAGGCAGCACAGAGATGCTCTATAACGCAGTGTTAGGGAAAAACAAGCCATTTGATCTGATGCAACAGATTTCATAATCCCTGCAGATGGCTCATCAGATTATCCAGATCTTTAAAACAGGCAGAATTATAACAATCAGAAAACACATCCGATGATCACTCATTTCAAAACATATACAACATACATATGCGCCGTTTAACTAACGTTAGATGCATTGATCTGCATCCCGAAGCACAAGAGCCAACGTCCATATGAGCCTCCCTCACATCCGTGATTTTACATCCGTCAAACTCCTCCACTCTCCCTACATACACACAAATACAGCTACATGACTTATCAAAGAGCGGAGAATCTGGCTTTCTCACCTCTAGTCCACTTAAAATCCGTTTTTCCCTCTGAGCGCTACTGGTGCATGTGGCTCCTGTCACTTCGAGCGTTTGAGACAATAAGCGAGGAGCGCGAGGAGGGAGGGGTATTTGGGGAAGCGTTTAGGGCAAATCTAGCGTCAATGCGCTTCAATTACGTCATATAGTCCGCGACATTTATTTCATGATAAAAGTCCCCGAGAGATTTATTTATTTATTTATTTATTTATGGATGTCAATTCCAAACGTTATTATGCATATTGAATTTTTAATAGCTAGCTAATATTACACAGACACAAACAGAATAAAACACACAAATAACAACAAACAAACAAACAAACAAATAAATAATACAGAAAGATAAAGGAGAAACTGGAAAAAAATATAGAGGAATATCTTTCCTAGATGTTAGGTAATAACATCTTTTCTGTTTCTGTATTATTAAAAGCTTTGGCAAGTCAATTTACAGCTTATAATTTACTGTACATTTCTGCCATAATGACATAATCTGATAAACTAATCCTAAATATAATTTAAAAACTTTAATTTTCTGTGAAGATGCCTTGCAACAATTTGAGTCGTGAAAAGCGCTATACAAATAAATGTGAACTGAATTAATAAAGTAAGATTTAATTTTGTGAAGGACGTGGAAGATGAAAACCTTCATTATTTACCCTTATTCGAAAATAAAGAACAATTTGTACAATTATTCTAGGGATTCTAAACGTGCAATTTAATTTAAGCTTGTCACTGTTTTTAGATCACTTCCTATCATTTCAGGAAAAAGAAAAACTTAACCGATTATTTAAATGATAGAGAGTGATCGATTAGGTGCTTTTATTATGCATACACTTCTAGTTTAGGTTTAATCGTGTGATCTAGAGACTTTTATTGTGGACATTCCTCTGCTACGTCATTTACGGCGTGTTTGAGAGACTTTTATTATGTAAATACGTCAAGCGTGACGCGTGATCAGCTGGGACTGTGAAGAAAAGCTTTGGCAAGTCAACTTACAAATGTTATTGGAAAATGCGTGATTTTTCCTCATACAATAAAACTGTGATGTGACCAAAGTAACTGTAACTGCCCAGAACTGACGTTCGCCGTAAAATCAATTTACAGGAGAACCTCCGTCCACATGCATAACAATGGTGAGTTTTTGTCATTTCTGCCTTTGAGCTTCTCGTCAAACTCAGAAAATGTTGGTATGCATAATATTAGAAAATATTAGTTTTTTGTAGCACGTGCGAATAATGTTAATCGTGCATTATTAATGTTAAAGTCAAAATTCTCTATTACAGTTACCAAATGCATTAATGCAACATTAAACGTAATTATTATGAAACGGGGTGGGTTTAATATTGAAGTCCAGCTTATTTTAGACGCTTCTAGTGCACCATTGCTCTTCGTTGAAGATTTTTTTATCTTAACCCTGTTAACCTACATGCAATCACTGTCAAGGACTAGGAAGGACACCTGCTGTTAGTTGCTCTGATAATTACCTGATTAATATTTAACATATCATCTAATTTGGGCATGCAAGTTTATGCATATCTATTTGTTTGCTGTATTGTGCACCAATATGCATTATTTATTTTATTTACAGTTGCAGTTTAACAAAGAGACCTTATCTTGAGCTATATGCATTCAATAATTTTGAATATCTTTCTTATTAATATAAAGTGTAAAGTATAGTCAGGCAAACATGAACTTATTTTGATGCCGCTAATATTAATTACATAACAACACAAAATGGACAGTAGTTCCCAATGTCACCTGCGGCGATATCAGAGCTGATGCACCCAGACAGATATGACATCCTATCAAGTGATATAACTGAAGATGAAGATGATGAAGATGATGTCTAGAGTAGAGAGGAGATCAGACTCATGCAGTCGGTCAAGCAGTGCCAGACACTGATTCCGGCTGCTCTGTTCGTGGACACAGCGTCTGCTACAGGACCGGAATATGGATGCTGATTTTCAGACAAGATGCATTTAAAATCAGGCTATTAAAATAGTTCTTAGAAAATAGAAATGTGAGCTTTGGATCTGGTTCATAATGTCATTTAAGCCCTGAAAATTTTATTGAAAATTTAATATGTGCTTGAAAGCGTCTGCGCTGATGGTTTGCTTCGCAGGACTCTAATGGAGCAGCATGAGATGAGATGAAGTCTGTGTCTTTTACGCAGTGAAATCTGAGCAAAGCCAGGTAAGCGAAAATCATTTTGCTTTTCAGGCATATTTTCTTGCAATGAGAAATGCAGTGTGGCACACTGGAAAAATCCAGAAAACCACTGCTGGAGTGTTTTTGCAGATGGACTGATTGTTATTCACTGTCTTCAGAATTGGATAAATGAACTCCAGTGAAGCATCAGCTCAGCCAAAAGCACCTCATGTCGTTTCTGGTGAGAGTCAAATCTTTTCATCCCAAGCTCAGTGCATTCTCTATTTCATGCTTTCTGTGTTTGTTTATTTCTGCAGTTCTTCATTCTGGGTATCAGGAATGTGTTTGCATGAGGGTTTTGATTCTGGGTTTAGCGTTCAGTATAGTAGTAGCGCTTTAGGGATGTTTTTATGGGCTGAAGATGTTCGCTGAACAATATCCATGGCCTGATTATTCTCTAATCCCTAGATATCAGCACATTTAATAATAAACGTCCTCATTAATATCCACCAATCCTCCACCTCACCTCTTAATCCAGGAGCTTATGTCAATGTCTCACTCATAAAGACATGTTCTGGATTCAATAAAGATTCTTTAAACATGAAACAAACGAAAGTTGCTTTTGCAGTTTCCTGTTTCACCCGATAATACATAAATAAATAAATGTCGTCAAAATGATTAACAGCCATTAAAAAGCATGTTCATTTTGCATTGTTTATAAGTCAGTTAAAAAGAACATTTAGACGTCAATTCTGGGATATTACAGCAAATGTTTTTCCACAATTATTCATAATAATCAAATATATATCAATTAAATATCATTTCTGTAAGTGGCAATTCAACCACTATTAATATCAAAATATCTCTTAAATTAATCTTTCACCCAAAAATGAACATTTGCAGAGAATTTACTCACCTTCAGAGCATCCAAGATGTAGATGAGTTTGTTTGTTCATGGGAACAGATTTGGAGAAATTTCACATTCCATCACTTGCTCACCAATGGATCCTCTGCAGTGAATGGGTGCCGTCAGAATGAGAGTCCAAACAGCTGATAAAAACATCACAATAATCCACACCACTCCAGTCCATCAGTTAAAGGGATAGTAGGATTACTTGTGGATTATTGTCATTCTGACGGCACCCATTCACTTCAGAGGAACCATTGGTGAGCAAGTGGTGGAATGGTACATTTCGCCAAATCTGTTAACATGAAGAAACAAACTCATCTACATCTTGAATAGCCTGAGGCTGAGTAAATTCTCTGCAAAGTTTCATTTTTGGGTGAACTGTTCCTTTAATGTCAAAAAGAAATGTTTCGGATTCAATAAATGTTCTATAAGCATGACTTGTTTTTCAGTTTGTAAAAATAAACAAAAATTGTTTCATGTTTTGCATCGAATACGGACAATTCCTGTAACCATGACTTAATCACACATGGCAAGGCTCAGAGTCCGCAGCATTTCCATGATCATCTCCTCTTTTTGCTGTGTCTTTGCCCTTCAGCCCACCCTTGCTCAACTCATGCATATTCATACTGTGGATGTAGTCATATTCATCTCCATATTCATTTGTGGGGTGGGGGGCGTGTCTCATGTCTCCTCCCCTCTTCCCCTCAGGACTGCACCTGTATCTCCTCCCACTCACAAGTCCAGTCCATCAGCATAGAGGAGCAGTATGAAGACATCAGCCATCAGTGCTCGGTCAGTAGAGTCTAACAATAGATCACGGCTTCAGTGTGTTTGAAGGAAACAGGCACTGACGAGCCATTCAAGAGAGATTCACACCGACAGTGATTCAATTAATGCACTGCTATGGGTCCTTAGCAGGATTGAGGAAAAATTCAGAATTTAGGAGCTGGTTCATGGTGGAGTGAGAATTTGAATTGAATTTGTCACAAAACACAGTGCGTTGAAATAACCTTTGAATAGGAACAACAGGAAATGCGTAAAATCCAAATTGCATATCATACACTACCTTTCAAAGGTTTTGGGTTGATAGTCTTTTATGCTCACCAAGGCTGCGTTTATTTGATCCAAAATACAGTAAAAACAGTAATATTGCAAAATATTATTAAAATGAAAAGCAGCTGTTTTCTACTGTGATATATTTTAAAATGTAATTTATTTCTGTGATCAAAGCTGAATTTCCAGTCTTCAGTGTCACATGATCTTCAGAAATCAGTCTAATATGCTGATTTGCTGCTTAAGAAACATTTCTGATTATTATCAATGTTAAATACAGTTGTTCTGCATAACAATTACTCGTAAAATAATTTTTTGATAAGGATAGCATTTATTTGAAATATATTTTTGTAACAATAGAAATGACTTTACTGCCACTTTTGATCAATTTAATGCATCCTTGCTGAATAAAGATATTTATTTCTTAAAATACTTTATTTTTTTCCAAGAATATAACTGTTAATGATTATTCTGTATGACAACAAAAATAAATTAATAATTAATTAATACTGTTTGATTAAAAAAAAAAATTGTGCAAAATGGACAAAATGCGTTGTTTTTAGGTAGTTTTATAAAACTTTTTTTTTTCATCAAAATCTGTAGTAAGTTCCGGTAAATTACAGTGAATGTTTTCCTATCATTTGCAATAATCAAATTTATAAATTAAATTATTTTGGAAGTACCTCGTATTCCGTTAAATTCCTTTTTCTGCTTCTATGAATTCAAATAAAAACTGTGTCTTGTTTGATAACTCCATTCAGATTCAGAAATTGAAATTGAAACACACTCTGAATGACACGCTTATTTGTGTATTTGTGTATTTGTTGTTCATATTTGTCTGCGGTGTGAGACTGTATCAGTAGATCTGTGCTCACTTTGGTAGTTGCTGCATCATAGTGAACTCAGCCTCACTTTGTCGCATTGCCGTCGGCTGCTGTTGCCCACGTCGCCTCAAATCACACACAGACTCTGATTTAAAATGAATGACTTCCGTTTGCTTTGTCACTGCAAATAGTTGTCAGTGTGAAAAGCCCTGTAGGATATGAGAGGTCACAGTCACGCCAGTGAAACGTCATCGCATATTCTCAAACTCCAGTGAGCTTCAGATTGTTGTTGTGCTCAAGTGTGATCTGAGATTTGAGTGGATCTATTGTATTGGGCATCACAAAGCAGTGTTTCTGTTCCATCGGTCTGGATGAAAGCTCACTTGTGCTGTCGTCCCGTGTTTTTGGCTGAAGGACACATCTGTGGGTTGTCTTTAGATTTTCCCATGCTGTGGTGTTTGACTGCAGCGATCTGGGCCACTTTCCCATTCATGGTCTAAAGAGGCTTTTCCAAAAATGCTTCAATAAAAAGTTATAGGCTTAAGAACTTAGTTAAAGTCTAAAATGTTGACGTTTATAGAAGCTACCTGAATATAACTCTATCACCCCCTAGAGTTCTCAGCTTGTAATGCATGTTGTGCAACGAGTCTGCATTTAATGCACTGATGAATTGCAATATTACAAAATTATTCAAATCAAAAAACCTGGAGGTTCAAGACTTGTACTTATGAAGGATTGAATGAGCTCCAATAAAGCATTATGGACTATGTAATTAATTACTATGTTTAATCTTTCCTTTTTGAAAACACTACTACTGTAGTTCAGTGGCACTGGCAGCACCAGGGTTGTTTGATTCGCAGGGAATGCATGAACATAAAATGTATATGACATTTCTGAAATGCTTTTTGTTATTCCCTCATTTCACTGATACCTTTAAATATTCTACACCCACTAACCTCCATCTTAACTACAAATTTTCTGATCGGCAAACGATCAGAGTTTCTCAGTAGTGTTATTTTAGTATTATAATATACTATTATAGTTTTTACCAATATTTTGAATTAGCTTTTATTTTTATATTTTAGGTTTTCATTTATTTTAAATAATTAATTAAAATTTTATTAATTAATGGTGTGTATTTATTTATTTGTTTAATTTATTTAGTTTTTATTTATTTCCAATCAGTAATTTTTGTTAGTTGCCCAGGCAACATTTCTCATTTTCATTTGAGGTTTTTCATCAAATATTTATTGATGTATTATTTATGGTTACACTTTAGTTTAGGGAATACTGTTCGCTATTAACTAGTTGCTTATTAGCATGCATATTATTAGCAATAGCATATTGGCTGTTTATTAGTGTGTATAAAGCACATATTATTGCCTTATTCTGCAAATGAGCATATTCTATATCCCTCATCCCTAAAAATAATTACTACAACAACCAGTTTATGTAGGAGTTTATTAAAGGGAAAACTCTGTAAAGTCCAGCCATATTTATATTTATTTCAGTTTTATTTCAATGAACAAAATTTTTTAGTTAACCATAATAACACTTTTTCTTGGTCAGTATTATCACGCTGCTAAAACTGATCTGAGGCCAGAAAACAGAAGTGACTTGATCCATGACCTTTCCATCTCCAGTCTCTGGAACCAGCAGTTCCTCGAGCATCACATTAGAGTTAGGCACAGGACAGGAAGTGTCGTGTTATGTTCTGTTGATATTTGATTCTTCCCTAGAATAACCTAGTAAACGCGTCCAGCATTGTGTGGAGTGTTTTATCAGGTAGAGTCGTGTGTGTGTGTGTGTGTGTGTGTGCTGTATGTTTGTTCATGTGTGTTTGTGTGCTGTGTTGTGTGTGTGACAGAGCAGTGATGTCTCTCCGTGTTCTGTGTTGACGGATGAAGATGACATCACAGATCTTTCCACTGACCCCGCCCACTATCAGCTGCTCTCACAACTGGGTAAAGACCGTGACCTACTTTATACAGTATATGATATTATGATGTTAGTTACTCCCTGAAGTCTCATGTATATATCATGTGTCTATATCACTGCGTTTTGTCCTCTCTCTGTGTTGTTTGTGTGTGTGTGTGTGTGTGTGTGTGTGTGTGTGTGTGTGTGCAGGTCGGGGCTTTAATAACCTCAGTCAGGTGAGCCTGGCTCGACACACACCGTCTGGCCGGCTGGTGGCGGTGAAAAACACCAACCTGGATGAGTGTACAGAAGATGAGCTCCTGCAGCTGATGGTGCGTACATGCGCATGAGAACATTACGCTGATTTCTACTATTTTAAAATTAAGCTTGATTAGATTGGCATATAAAATTATAGTCAATTTTTATTTTATTTTTTTAAATCAAATTGTCTATTGAAACTGACTAAATGTAAATAACTTTTTGTGTGTGTAATTGTTCATGTTTGATACATCGGCCATTTACAGTCTTTGCAGCATTTCTGTTGATTTACGTATTTTTTATTGTGAAATGCTCATTTATTATGTGTGTGTGCACCATCATTATTAAAAAATTAAAAATAAAATAAATATAAATATGTAATTTATATATTTTATATATTGTATATATAATAAATGTATAATTTATATAATACATTATATATATATATAAAATATTAAAATAAGAAAATTTATATGATGTTTACAAAAGTGTTGTTGTAGTGAAAATCAATTACATTTTAATAATGAAAACATGTTGCATACATAAAAAAATATGTATATAATACCCATTAGCAAGTAGTAAAATGAGTAAAATTTTTAGTTTGATCATTTTTATTGTGACCTGGAAGTGGAGCTGTTATGGAGTAAACTTCAAAATATGCCCCCCAAAAAAAGAATAAATAAATAAAAAAAAAGTATTTAAAAAAAAAAAAAGCCATTCCATGAAACAGATTGACAATGTCATTATTCGAAGCAAATATAACAGCATTTGGGTTTGCAACAATATGAGAGGGAGTAAATAATGACAGAATTCAAATTTTTTGAAAGAACTAATGCTTCAATGCCTTAAAGCAATAGTTCTTCCAAAAATGAATATTCTGTCATTATTTGCTCCTGTAATGATGATTAAACTACAGTATTGACTGTATTTGTGAGGACATTTCAGAACTTTAGAAACCTACACACAAATCTTGTTTAGACAAAAATGCTTGTGCATTTATAGTTATGTGCATTATTTGCAGAATGAGGTTCTGCTGTCCAGACTGTTCCGTCACCCAAACCTGCTGACGTCCAGACTGGTGTTCAGCTCGTGCTGTCAGCTCTGGGTGCTGTCTCCTCTCATGAGCTACGGTAAGAGTCACCTGGAATTCACAGAACATCCTCTTTCTTTGACCATCCTTCCCTTGTTTCATTTCCCTCTCCACACGCGTCTCATTCAGGTTCTGCAGACTCTCTGCTCCGGTCGTATTTTCCGGACGGAATGAGCGAGTCTCTGATAGCGTACCTGCTGTACGGGGTGCTCCGAGCGCTGGAGTACCTGCATCACATGGGTTACGTGCACAGGTGAGCACACGATGACTCTGTTTCACTGAGACCCGACTGAATCTCATCTCCTCACCTGGTGTGTCCTGCAGGGGTGTGAAGGCGAGTCATGTGCTGCTGTCAGCTGAAGGCCGCGTGTCTTTGTCGGGGCTGCAGAGCGTGTACAGTCTGATGAAGGATGGCAAGAGGATGAGAGCCGTGTTTGACATGCCTCAACACAGTCCGTCTCTGCTGCCCTGGCTGAGTCCGGAGCTGCTGCGACAGGTGACGTTTACACACCGTCCACACATGAAAGCTGTTCCCAACAGAGGCGTTATAGACTGTTTATAACAATAAACAATGTATAAACAGCAAGACGACTTTTAAAAATTATTTTTAAATTATTACAAATTAAAAAAATTAACTTAGATTAGATTGTGGCACGGGTATTCTAAATGTAAAAAATGAGCTCGCACAATTAAACATCCAAAACTATCTGCTATACACACTACCATTCATTTTTTTTCATTCATTCTTTTAATTTTTAATACTGTTTAGCAAGGAGACATTAAATTGATCAAAACCGACAGTAAAGACATTGTTTATTAATGTGGCAAAAGATTTCTGGATTAATTATGTTGAAAATGCCATCTCAGGAATAAATTTGTATTTTAAAACATATATTGAAATAGAAAACAGTTATTTTAAATTATAATAATATTTTACAATATTACTTTTTTTGTTGTATTTTTGATAATAATTCAAATAAATGAAAAAAATAAAACTTACACACCCCAAACGTATTTACTTACTTGCTTATTTACTTTATTATTAATTTATTTATGAATTTTTAACTTCCTTTATTTCAGTGAGTTGCCAACGTTCCTCATTTACATTTAACAATTCTTACCCACCACTTACCATTTTATTTTATTTTATTTTATTTTATTTTATTTTATTTTATTTTATTTTATTTTATTTTATTTTTCAACTAGTTTCCAAAGCAACATTTTTTGTTTACATTTAGTTTAACTTGATGTACTAAATTAAGTCGCTTTGGATAACAACATCTGCTAAATGACTAAATGTAAATGTAAATTATCTTGAAACTAAAACTGAAATAAATTAATAAATAATAATAAAACCTATATATACATAAAAAAGTATATTTACAAAAATGCACTACAAAATTCCTAAAACTCTCTTAAAATGAAATTTGTGAAATCTTTGTGATTTAAAATGAAAACAGAATATATATATATATATATATATATATATATTAGTGCTGTCAAACGATTAATTGCATCCAAAATAAAAGTTTTTGTTAAAAACATAATATATGTGTGTACTGTGTATATTTATTATGTATATGTAAATACACACACGTGCATGTATATATTTAAGAAAAATATATAACATTTTATATATTAAAAATATTTATATATGATATAAATTATATGAGTATAAATATATACATGTAAATATTTTCCAAATATATGCAAAATATATGTATGTGTATTTATATATACATAATAAATATACACAATACACACACACACATTATGTAAACAAAAACTTTTATTTTGGATGTGATTAATCATTTGACAGCACTAATATATATATGTATGTATGTGTATATATATTAATAAGGTTAAGAAATGTGACCCTGGACCACAAAACCAGTCATGAGAGTCAATTTTTTGAAATTGGGATTTATAAAGATTTATACATCATCTGAAAGCTGAATAAAGGAGCTTTCCAATGATGTATGGTTTGTTAGGATCGGACAATATTTGGCCGAGAACTATATTGAGAACTATACTGAGAAAATCGCCTTTAAAGTTGTCCAAATGAAGTTCTTAGCAATGCATATTACTAATCAAAAATTAAGTTTTAATATATTTACGGTAAGAAATTTACAAAATATCTCCATGGAACAATGATTTTTGGCATAAAAGAAAAATGGATAATTTTGACCCATACAATGTATTATTGGCTATTGCTACAAATTTGCCCGTGCTACTTATGACTGGTTTTGTGCTCCAGGGTCATAAGAAAAGTGTAAAAAATCACTGATATTGGCTAATAACAATATATTACTAATATACTGTGCCTGGTCAATGTCAACACCAACATCAGTTCTAAACATTGAGTTTCATGAGAAATGATGCTGGGTTTTTGTGTCTCTCTTTCTGTGATGAAGGATCTTCACGGCTATGGAGTGAAGTCAGACATCTACAGTCTGGGAATTGTGGCGTGTGAGCTGGTCAGTGGCAGAGTGCCGTTCCAGGACATGCCACCCACTCTGGTACTGCTGCTCTTCACCTGTGCGTCTACTGTAACCCTGATTACTGAACTCTCACTTCCTCCTGCTGCTTCTTCTTCAGATGCTGCTTCAGAAGCTGCGGGGTTCTCACTGTTGTCTCCTGGACGTCCCTCCTTACCCGCTCGGCGACATGGGTGCGCTCAAGGTGTCCCGCTCCGGTGTGGATTCGGGGATCGGTGAGAGTGTTGCGACCGGAAGTCTGACCCGTACTGCCACAGCGGAGAGACCTCAAAGCCCCGCCCCCAAAAACCACTCGGCCACACTGCACAGCCTAGTCCAACTGTGCCTGCAGCAGCAGCCTGAGCGCAGGTACACACAGAGACCCTTAGCAAACGTTACAGCTCAGAATTAACAATTTGTAACAACATTTAAGCTATTGTTCACAAGTTCAGAGTTGGTTAATGTTTAGAAAAGAAGTCTCTTATGCTCAACAAGGCTTCATTTATTTGATATTAAATACAGTAAAAATAGTAATATTGTGAAATATTATTACATTTTAAAATAACTGTTTTCTATTTGAATATATGCTAAAATGTAATTTATTCCTGTGCTCAAAGCTGAATTTTCAGCATCATTAAACCAGTCTTCAGTGTCACATGATCCCTCAGAAATCATTCTAATATGCTGATTTAATGCTCAAGAAACATTTCTGATTATTATCAATGTTGAAAGCTTTACTGATATTATAAGTGGACTTCAGAGGAGAATTAAATAATAAAAAAACTTAACCTGTGTGAGTACTATTTTAAAATTAGGCCTTTTAGGGTTAGATTTTATTAGGATTTTAGATTTTAATAAACACTTTGATATGGATCTGAAATGACAAAAAAAAAAAAAATCTATTAAAAATTTATATAAAATGTACAAATCATATTTTTATTTAAGCATTTGTATTTGATACATCAGTTTTTTTTATGGTAATTTATTGATTGCAACATGATGTGTTACTATTGTTACTGTGCCTTTTTTGCGCGCACACACACACACACACACACACACACACACACACACACACACACACACACACACACACACACACACACACACACACAAACTTTACTAACATTATAAGTGAACTTCAAAAATTAAAGAAATAATAAATTTGGTATGAGCCCATTCAAAACAAATATACAAGAGGAAAAACAAATAAATATTTACAATTTTATAACACTATATACATATACAACACACACACACACACACACACACACACACACTCACACTCACACTCACACTCACACACACACACACACACACACACACACACACACACACACACACACACACACACACACACACACACACACACACACATATAATATGATATGATAAAATGTTAATTTTGCACCCTGTCCAGAGCTGAAGAAAATATCTAAAATATGAATAAAAATAAACTTTTTTTTTTCCTTTAATGAACCCTGTGTATTATGTGTGTGTTTGTCATTCAGGCCGTCTGCGACAGCTCTCCTCACTCATCCCTTCTTCAGACAGGTACGTTCAGCCTTTCATCAAGCTGTCATACACTCGAGTCTTACAGTGTAGCCTAACGTAATTCATGTATCGATCTGTATTGATCTTCCAGGTGAAGAAACACACGAGGGACTCTTTCCTCAGTTTGATGTATCCGGCCGTGCCAGTGTCCTGTCCTCCAGACACGCCTCCGTCCGAAACGCCCACCCAGACCTGCAACACCCCGTCACCCACCGACCCCGAGCCCGAGGACGGCATGTGGGACTTCTCCTAAACCTCGCTGCCTATTTCTGTCTCCATCTCGTCCATTTCTCATCCATTTCTCGCCCGTTTCTCCTTAAGTATATTCAGTATTAATCCGTCCTAACCAGCTGCTAGATTTGGTCATTTTGCCGTTCACTTGGTTTGTATTTATGTCACCTCATACTACGGTAGCCCACCCATAATTAAATCTCACTAAATCCCATCTCTATGTGGACCAAAGTATTGAGGACATCATCTTGCACTCATGGGCGTATCTACATTTTTAGCCAATCAAATGCTCTCTAGCACGAGCACATACCAGCTGCCTAGACACTTCCTGCCTAGCAAGAGTGAGTATAACCTCGTAGTTAATGGCTGTGACTTCAAGCTTGGGCTGCACGATTCATCAAAATAAAACTGAATTTGTGCTACAGTCTGTTTATTAAATCTCAAAGGCTGCTTTTTAATTTATTAAATGTATATCTTTCTTAAATACTTGATTTGTTTAATTTTACAGTAAATATGACAATACTGATATTTCTTACATGAATAATTGTTATTTATCAATAACGATAACAACAATAATAATATAGTTTTTCTTAAACACTATTTTAATTTTTCTGTGAAATATTATTATTATTATCATTATTATTATTATTATTGAGAAATATAAAAAATATTCAGTTAGAAATATTAGTTTTGTTATTTTACTCTAGAATTAAAATGGCAATTTGTATTTCTCAGTAATAATAATAACAATTATATTAATATTCTTATTTTAATTTTACTGTGAAATATTACAAAACTAATAATTCTTATGTTTAATATTTTATTATTAATGTTTTACTTTTAAATTTTACAGTGAAATATTGCAATACTATTTTCTCTTATTTGTTTAAAAATATAATAATAATAATAATAATAATAATAATAATAAATTATGTATATTATATTCATATTTATATGTAATAACAAAATTCTTGGCCAAATTGCGCAGCCCTATAAACAAGCACAGCAAACATGGGGGTTTTTAATCACAATTTTTTCACAATCATGCAGCCCAGCTATTAGCTATTTTTAAACAAGCATTTTTTTTATATGTCCCACCCAACTTTCTGTAAAATACAGTAAAGAAACTGCACTCGTTAAGCCATTTGATTGGTCACTTCATGCAACATTTTCTCTTTTATTATGGACAGAAAATTGACACACTCTGTGACTAGTGTCTTATTCCATTCTGTGTGCTCATAAGTATAACGCACATTTTGGCCAATGTGGTAGGTCATGCATACAGTTACATACTGTTAGTATGCTATTCTGAATATAAACCATGTCAGTGTGTGATCAGAGCTTCCTGTTTGATGTTCACAGCAGCCAATCACATCATGAAATAACTGCAAATCACTGTATTTGATCCAACTCCAACGAGTTAGGTCATCAAACTGAGCCATGAATGCAGGAGCCAGATATTGTGTGTGTGTGTGTGTGTGTGTGTGTGTGTGTGTGTGTGGGGGGAGGTCGTTAGTGCATCACCCACTCAACCTGTGCCAGTGAACATGTGGGTGTGTGTACAGTACATGTGTTTGTGTGTATCTCTGTGTTCAGATATCCACAAGCCTCCTCTTGCTCTGAATGAAGAAGCTGCACGTATTAATCCTGTGAAGAAACAAACCAAACCATCGATGCTGTGCTGTTCAACCGCACGTCAACACTGCCTCAATCCAATCGAGATAAAACTGAAGGACTGAGCAGCTGTAACTGTGACCGATATTATATTAACTGATTTTTTTCAACATGTTAACTGTGTAAGATATTTAGATACATGATAAACATATTCTTACTCTGTTTCATAACTCTTTGGTGTCTTGTCATTTGTTTTTTTTCCTTGTGCCATTTCTTAATGCACTGGATTCAAAGTGAAATTCTAAACAAAATTCCTATGATTTATAATATTTTTTATAATATTTTTATTTAATTCGGTGAATTTTATTTTTAAGCTCTCAAAAATATTTAATTTCCAGCAATTTGACGAACTTTTATTTACTGCACCAAAGTATTTCTGTATTTGCTCTCTCTGGCCAGCAGAGGGCGGTCATATATTGTCAAAATAGTCTATAAAATCAAAGAGATCCTGCATTTTTTTAAAAACATATCATGCTTTCAAAAACCAATATATTTCATGTCAAGGTAAGCTAATCTTTATAAAAGTACATGAATTATAGATTTAAAAATGGGGATGACCGAATTATTGAAGCTGAATTTAGTAATCTTACCATGTTGAAGGCATCTTATTAATATTAATTAGGCAAGTTTATACATGTTTATCTGATTGGCTCACGGCCATACGTTGGCACGTGAACGCTAGTCATTTGGCGAATGGCTGAAGTTTGTTTATTAATATTAATTAGATTACGTAACCGAACACACCGGTTTGACTGCATGATAAACGCGTATGTAAAAAAATATTTTCAGCATGTCTTCAGTACGAGAATTGTATATTACTTAGTTTAGGCTTTCCAGACGTTAATATTAATCTTTTAAATACATTTTCAGATTTTTAGTAACTAAATTAAATAGTCTAAAAACAAACCAACTAAAATACCAGCATAAAATATGACAAAAATAAAAAATCTCAAGGAATCTTACGTAGCAACGTAAGCGTTATGTAATTAATATTCATTACGCCAAGCCTTTGAGGGATTGGTCGTTTCGCTAGTTTCAGCCACGCCTTTGCGACGCACATGAGCTCCACATAGGCAACGTAAAGGAGTGCGGCCTGTCGTAAAACATCTAGGAAAGAAAATACACACACGCACGCGCACACACACACACGCACCCACACACACACATACACACACCTTCAAGCCACCAGAGCCCTTGCCGTGGCTTTGTAACGAGCCGTCGCAGTCCAATGCGATGATATTCGTCGTATGCATCCGGGCTGTCAGGCTTATCTGGTTACAAAATGAGTCAAAATCTAGTTTGGGTGGTTGAAACCGACCTGGTTTAAATGTCAGTGGCGCTTTCAGTTCATGCCACATTCCTGGATTCTTAACCAGAACACAAGCTTAGGTTCGGGAGTTTCGACGGGCTGCTTTTGTTAAGGCAGGTGAGTTTCACAGCGATAGTGAGCTAATCTATTCATGTACAGTATTAGTGTTGTATATGCCTTTGCCACTTGTTATTATGATCTGATCTTTAAAATATGACAAGTGTTGATGTTAGGAGGTATTCGTACGCGTTACATCTAGTACTCCTAAAGTAAATATTTTAGTCAAGATAATGCTGTTGGTCTAAGTGTTGAATGTTTTCTATCTTGTGTTGTAGGTTTCTGTCTAAATCTAGAATTAGTCATGTTTGTTTAGTATCTATATCTTACAAAAACACCCAGAGTTCTAGATCAACTCTTATTATGTCTCTGGACATTTATAAATAATAAATGCACAGAAATAATCTGAACTGATGTTGTGAAGTGACGGAGTTAAAATAAAGTTTACATGCTATTTCAAGGCTGGAGTACAATGTTGGCTCTGTGAACATGTTGAGTTGGCCTGGGATGATGATGTCATGGGTCTCTGTTTATTTTGGGCTATTTAGTTCCTTCTCTCAAAGTCATGCATTGCACATTTACTGTTATCTGTGGCATGCAAATGTGTTTTTGGAATTTGCAATGCATTCATGCAGCATCGAAATCCAGGGCTGCTTTTAATGTGTGCTGTATTTGTCGACAGGGCTTGGAAGAACAGAGGGATTTTTGAAATATCAAAAGGCTGCTGGTGGAAAACTGCCGGAAACGCATAAGTCCAAGTCATCTGGGATTCGTATCGTTCACATGATGGATGTGATTGCACCGTGCACGGAGGAAATGACACGATCTGTCACCCTGGATTAACACGGACTCCTATTCACCCATTGGTGGGATTTGTTATCCACGAATGATCGTGGGATTTGGGCAAACTCCTTTTGGCAGGATGTTGACACCATGAAGGCTTGGGAATACTGACCGTAATATAATCGGAGTTATTATTGGGAAGATTTCTGCCTACATGCTCACAGCTTGCAGTGCAGAATGGCATCGACCGAGAGACTGTATGAGGTTTGGATGCTGTACTGCAATAAGGTAAACAGCTTGCAGTGCACATGCACTTTCATAGAGTTAATGCATTTAATTTCTCATGCAAATGCACACTGCAATCATTAAGCACGGCCAAATAATCTCCTTGCACATGAGGAGGAGTGCAGTTTTATTTATTTATTTCTTGCGCAGTGCATGGGGCTGGTACACTGTGTTCTATATGTGAACGCATGTCGTGACATTATGGGATGCCCTCTGGAGAGATCCGCTGGGCTCAGGTGGCTGTGAATGTCCAGTTGTGTTCATTGATGAGGGATTGTAGATACTAAAGACCCCCATCTGTGATGTCACGTAATCGGACTTGGCTTAAGATAATCAACCCGAGATAATTCTGCGCACAGTGACAGATTGTCTCTTGGTTATACTTCCCCACTGACCACAGATGCGTTTGGGTTTAATAGCTTTCCCATAAAGATCTCATGAAGAGAAAATATTAGCCTTAAAGTTGAAGCGTGTCATTTAATGTTAAAAACTTTCTTATCCCTGTTCAAGATGAAGGAACAACTATAAGTACACCTTCAGATGTCAGTTTCCCCAAAAAGTGTAAACATTGCTCTGTTTGTTTGTGCAACATTGACTCAACCAATGGTGGGAGTTTGGGGCGGAGCTAACTGTTTGACCAACCAATGGCACATTGGGGGTGTGTTCAGGAATTTTTTTTGAAAACATTATTTTTGCAATTTCCTGTTTGCTAGACTAGTGTTGCAGAAATGGCACATTTTCGCTTTGAAGAGCAGGTTTAGGCTCTCTAATTTGAACGTTCTCTGAAATGGATTTTGTCACCAAGATCTTTTCGTTTTCACCCCAAGAAGCTGTCATAGAGAAATTCTTTTCACCATCTAATCAGTTCCTGAAATATAAATACATCAAATTATGGAAGTAACATGTGTTTTTAATTTAAGTCCCCTCTAAAACCTTGACTTTATGTCCCTTCTATTTTTTTCACTCTAGAGATTATGATCGTAACATAGGTCTAGCTATATACTCTATACTATTAATTAATGTTTTGCTTTTATTTTTATAATTTGTTATATTATCATTTTAGTTTAGGTTTTAGTAATTTTATTCTGTGCTTTTGTCTTTTTTTATTTTTAATATTTTTTAATTCTATTTTATTCTTTTTTTAATTCTATTTTTTAAAATAATTCTAAATAGTTATAATGTACTGTTCTTTCAGTTATTTTTGGTATTTCAATTCTTATTTAATTAAACTATTATTATTTAATGTACTATTTAATTAAATTATTGAATCATTATTTAATCCGTTAGTTGCAAAGGCAGCATTTCCAGTTTTCATTGTTGTTTCATCTAATTTTATTTTATTTTATTTCAGCTACACAAAAAAATAGTGTATGATTTACTTAGAATTTTTTTGGTAAATTTCACAAATAATTACAATGAAATGGCAAGTAACATTCAATTAAACATGAAATTTTAAATTAGAAAAACTGAAATATTTTTATTCACTTTGAAATTTTTTTTTTTCTTACAGTGTTACGATTTGTAAGTGTTAGTTACACTGTTTAGCTGCAGATTCATCTTTAGCAAGTCATTCAACACAACAACACACTCTACACTCCTTTAAACTCCTTGTCTTTGTGTTTTGTGTTGCCAGTACAGATCTTTAGGTTACCCTCACGCTGGTATATTCAGATCCTTGTTGAGACTATTGTGATCATCAGGCTGTGACGGGTTCAGGCCACTGTACAGGACATTTAACACCAAATCATGAGCCAGAACAAATGTAATAACACATTCTCCAGACTGTTATCCTTTCTACAAGAGAGAATATTCTGCTTCGTCCAGAGCCCGAGTGTCAGCAGTGTCTTGTGGGTCTGTTATGTCAGCGTAATACAGCGATTAGAGCGTGAGCCCCTCAGAGCCGCGGCCGTCCGCAGGGACGCAGGACTGATCCAGATGACCTGCCAGATAAAATAAGATTTCACAAATCTGAACATTAGCCTTGGGTTGTGGCAGAAAACGTGAGATTTAGGTCTAAAAGGAATAGAAGACTTAAACATGCACACATTTTACTGATCAATCAGGTTTTAACTGATAAAAGAGCATCACGAAATGGTGTGATATACAGTTTTATTTCAGTTATTAATCAAGTCTTGATTGTCTCACAGTGAAACGTTCAACCTGCCAACTCGTCCTTGACACAATTTCCGTCATGAGCTGATAGTCGCAAGTCTAGTTTGGTTTTGTTTGCTGCAAGAATGACCTTTGCTTTTGTTTATGGTTTCTGCGCTCATACATTAACCAGTTTGTGATCTCCAGAGCGCAGCGTGAGGTGACATTTCCTCTTCAGCACGCTAATGTAGCCTAATTATCATAACGGTTATGTCTGTCAGATTTACATTTATGCATGGTGGCAGACTTGGGGTTTGTGTTTTGACACAATGATATCAGCCTCTATATGTTCTGTTTACCTGTTCGCCAAACACACAGCCGCGGAGGAAATCAATAATCTATCCCAGTGCTGGAGAAAACAAACAAATGCTGGAGAAATGTTGTTCTGGGAACCTTCTAGCCTTGTACTGAGAGCTCATATTTGATTCTGAGCAATGTTTTCCTGTTTAACCACCTGTATTAAGTTGCCACAGCAAAACTTTGACCTCTGTACACTTCAGTTTCCTGCTCAGCAGTATCTGAAGTAGCTATTGTCCTTACAGTCATGCCTTATGCCGCTTGCTTCCATTAGATCATGATGAATAAGACGAGCCCTGTTCAGGCACATATTATATCTCAAGGTCACAAAACACCAAAAAAAAAAACATGCATTCTGATGGAAATTAATTTACAGGGACATTCTGTCATCTCATGCACCATGAATGGCAGCAGTATTGATATAGTTCATTTCAGTTCTTTTAAAAAGTAAGTGTAAAATTTGTTTGGTTATGTGGATGCTAAGGTGTTTTGAGTGTGTGTGTTTTTTTTTTTTTTAATGCATTAGGAAACAGGCTTTGCAAGTGACATCTATTTTTATGAATCTATTTATGACTCAGGCCCCTCCTTCTAATTTAATGGTGTGCTCATGTTATGGTAGAATTAGTTTAATTACGTTTCTGACTAATAAAAGCTGTTTCTAACTCTAAAGTTTCAGAAACAAAATTTCATGTACGCTTTTTTAAAGAAGTGTCTTATGTGCACCAAGTCTGCATTTATTTGACAACAAATACAGTAAAAATAGTAATATTGTGAAATATTATTACAATTTAAAATAGCTGTTAATTTGAAAACGTCATGGTCAAGAAGCGTTTCTTTATATTATCAGTGTTGAAAGCAGTTGTGCTGCTTAAAATCACACAATTATTTGATGAACAAAGTTCAGAAGAACAGCATTTATTTGAAATCGAAATCGTTTGTAGCATTACAAATGTCTTTTACTGTTACTTTCGATCAGTTCAGTGCATGCTTGCTTAATAAAAAAGTATTAATTTCCTTAAAAAATATAATGTATAACTTACTGACCCCCAATTTTTGAACAGTATTGTAAGAATAACCAAAATGGCAGCAATGTTAGAAGTTAAAGGGTTGTTAAGTTGGTTATGCATCAAACAAATACATAGTATGAGCAACAGTTATAGTAATATTTGACTTGGCATACTATTAACAAGTACTTTATGTGGCAAAAGTGTCAAAGACTTACTGCATTTAGCAGTGGTTTCTGTTTCATTGGTTTCTCCATGTAAATGCATTAGATCCTGTTTGTCAGAAACCAGCAGGTAATTTAAACAGTATCTGGTCATTTTCTTTTGGGTTGTGACTCATGAGAGAAAAACACTGTTCAGACAGTAATGAGACTGGCAGCTAGCACCTGTAAATAATCAAATGACATTACAGCCCCATAAAAACAAATTGGGTTAGATGATCTTTGTGGTGTATTTCATGTATTTTTGAGATGGAAACACTTTGCTGTGTTTCTGAATGACAAAAATGGCAGATGGACAAATGTCTAAATGGCAGATGAGTTGAAAATGACTGAAGGAAGAACCGGATGGATTGAATGAGGCATTCATGATGAAAGTGCTTTCCTTTTATAAGGTCTGTTTACTCGAGCAGTTTAATAGATGCTGCGCTTTGTGTTTCCTGGTTACAGTCGTGGTCTCAAACACACACACACGCGCGCCCCCTCTGAGATAATGATAGACTGCACAGAGTCACTGTACACACATGTGTGACAGCAGCAGTTGTCTTGTGAATGGGACGGAGCTACTTGTGTGGTGACCTTTGACCCGGTTAAGACCAGTGATTATCAGGGCTTGTCCTTCAGTGATAGCTATAAACGGCTTTTACAGGGCTGTGTGCTATTTATACGTGTACACACACACGTACGGTACTCATCCATTAGTCCTGTTTAAAGAGAGACAAAGAGGAAATCCTCTGTTTGTGAGTGTAATCCACTTTCTCTTCATATTCTGTCATGTACTGACAGGTGCACTGTGGAAATGAAATTGGCTGGATCTAGTACTGTACATTCTGGTAAAGAAAGTACAGCACGCTATTTAAACTAGAACAATTAGGTTTAGCTGTGCTGCATTGCACCACAACAGTGTTCATCGCTTTGTTGTTAAAGCTTGTTTTTAAAGGGATACTCCACCCCAAAACGAAAATTTTGTCATTAATCACTTACTCCCGTGTCGTTCCAAACCCGTTAAAGCTTTGTTCGTCTTCGGAACACAATTTAAGATATTTTGGATGAAAACCGGGAGGCGTGTGACTGCCAAGTAAATAACACTGTCAAGGCACAGAAAAGTATGAAAGACATCGTCAAAATAGTTGAATAATTGAATTCTGCCACATTTTTCATTAGTTATTCGAAAGGTGTAAAAAAAGTGTGGTAAGACTCTTATGTAGTAAGAATATAGATGTAAATGTAAATATACAGTATTATGAATTAGTAACAAATATATGATTTCAAATTTGTATAAACAATTATTTTAGTGTTTTTTGGATCATTTGGTTAATTTATTTTCTCTAATCAACCCTTTGTTTATGGTCTCTATTTGAAAAATTTAAATATGCATTGAACAAAAATGAATGATTAAATTATAATTTCAAATTACTTAAGTCTTTAACCAAAGCTAAATTTTAGCTAAATTGTCCCAGATTAAAGTCAATTTAAAATATGTAGACTACCGTTCATAAGTTTGGGGTCAGCATGATTTTAATGATTAATGATTTTAATGAGTGTATTATGCTTACCAGTATACAGTAAATACTGTAAAATCAAAAATATTGTGAAATATTATTACAATTTAAAAGAACTGATTTCTATTGTAACGTTTGGTAAAATGCAATTTATTCCTGTGATGCAAAGTTGAATTTTCAGCATCTTTACTCCAGTCGTTCTGCAGGCGTGCAGATATATCAGAAACATGTTAATGCATTACCCAAATATTAGTTTTTATTTTAACAGCTATGTTTTTTAGGGGCTTTAATGATGCTTAATAATATATAGCAACAGTTTTGGACTTTCAGGACCCCTTCGTCGCAGGGCTCAGGACAGATTTCCACAGTTGTTGTCCTCCTAACATCTTCTGCACACCTGTGTGGTTGCTCATAAAACAGATGTTAATTAATTGAAAATGCCTGCACATCTGTAGACCGTGGCTGCTTTCTTTGGCCTTGTTGTCCTTTCTCTTTCGCCATCTCATCTGGTTTGCAGCTTCAGAGGGCTCTGCAGGACTTACATACACACATGAGAGAGCAAGAGGAGATGAGGACAGCAGGGTGCAAAATTTAGTGTGAGAGAGAAGTAAGAAAACTGAGATAGTGGGGTGTGAAAGAGGAAAATGTGTTAAAGTGAGAGAGAGCGAGCGACTGGAAAGTGCTGTGCAGGCCTGTGCCATCTTACTCACAAATACCCATTTTTCTCACCATGGTAACAGTCCCTGTCCGATCCTCGCAGGAACTCGAGTTCCTGTTGTGAAGGATTATTTGACTACTGAAATGCACAACTCAGATATTAGACGAGAGAGAATAAACGCAGAGACCGTCTGTTCATGTGACATTAAGTCAGATAGGATTTAAAAGAATATTTCCTCTTGTTTTTAAGCCAGTGTTTGTGTACTGCATGCTGATTGCTACAGAAAATAATTTCTCATCTTTCAGAGTATAAAAACAGCTTGTATTTTTATTAAAGCGTTTCGTGTAAGTTATGCATTGCCTATGTAATTCCTGTGAATTTGTTGAAGGATATAATTTATCATAGACTCTCGTCTCATGCTAAAACATGGAGGTTGTTATGCTTATACTTTGAAATAGTAGATTTGTTCCAGAACCTTTTGCGCTGCCCACCTAGACTGCATTTTAAGGCATGATAGGCACATCCTCAGCATGAAGGCTGTAAGCAGTAAGCATCATAATACATAATTGTTCAACCTTGTTACTGACAAATTAATCCAATATGCATCATTCGTGGAAAAACTCACTACAAAATGCATTGCAACACAGTCATTATTAATATACTAAGTTTGTTATTTTATAGTATACTTAAAGGATTGATTTTTTTTTTTTTTTTTTTTTTCAAACTGTCTTACCCAACATTTGTGTTCAATATGTAGCTATTTTTAATGTCAGACTTCTACAGGGATGATGTTATTTTGTTGGCCGACCTAAAGTTCATCCTGGTTCCCTCAACTAAGCGCTGAGGCATGAGGCATGAGGCATCAAGGTCTATAACCAACAAAAGTTTATGATTCTTACATGTTTTTTTTTCATCAAGACAAACTCTTATGAACACAACTGAAGAACTGATTTTTTACATACCTCTTGCAAAATGTCAATAATTTTAGCAAAATAAGAAGGATCATAAATCTGGAGGATTTTTCTGGAGGAAAGTTGGCAGTTTAATGGCTCAGGACTCATGAACAGCTATCACAAAATATAAAAATTGTCATCGATCATCTAGGTAACGACAAGGGTAAGATTCAAGGGTATGTAAACTTTTGAACTTACATTTTATGAATTCAGTTATTATTATTGTCTTGTGGAGTAAATGTAAACATCTGTTATGTGAAATAGCTTATTCAGGACAGTAGTAAATTAAAAAATTATATACAATTTACCTGATCCTTCTTATTTTGTTAAAATTATTAACATTTTGCATAATCTGCAAGGAGTAAACTTTTGAGCAGAATTGTACAATCGCTTGAAGTAAAAAGCTAAAAAGCCTGTAAATGAACTACACCACGGTCATGTGACTTCAATGTCACCGCCATTAAGTTTCCAACAATGCTTTCAATTTTTATTAAAAATCTACAACCTTGAACGTTTGAGTTAAAATAGTTTGCAAGAATGTGACAGCCTCTGTAGTCCCATTTAGCCATTTCTTAGCAACCATCTTTTTCAAGACAAAAAGCTTAAAAAAATGAATGGATGATGTATTTTGTGTCATAGAATAAAACATTATTTTGAGCTTGTTTTAACCACAGACCATTTTTCAGACAGTTATGTTGAAACTCATTCAAAAAACCCATTTAGTTTGAGACGATGGAACCAGAAGTTCAAAAACATTTCTGAGTTTTAGGACTATTAAAGTATCATGTTGTTAGCTTAGCAAGCATGCTAACACAACACTGCCTTAGAAGGCTCTGTCTGTGTGGACAGCAGACAGTCAGGCGAGTTTAAATACTTGTCTGCTTGGCTTGTAAATGCATGTTTCATTTGTTTTAACAAATCAAGGGGAGGGGCAGCGTTATTCTCTGTGGAGACTGACAACATCCCAATCTTACATTACATTTAACCAGCAGTAGCCTATTTTTTGAAAGAGAGGATAACAGATTTGGAAATGATCACATGAGAGAGAATATGCTGCGTACTTGAAGACAAATTATTATGGTGTGTCAAATGGACAGGATGTCTTGCCCATGTGATTAGAGTGAGCTGTAGGTCATACACCCGGCATTAGCGATGCTTCGCATTAGCCAATCTCTGCCAGTTTTCTGTCTATACATAACCATTTCTGAAATAAACCCTCAGAATAGGGCTGTTAGTACTAAGTAGTCATTTATCAGATACTTAAATACTACACAAAAGCCACGCCAATTTGACATGAACAGACAAATCAAGCTACTAAATTATTATGCAGGAGTCATTCAGGTGTGCAGGTTACAACAAAATGGTTTCCCCCAGGGTGTGCAATATAAAAAAGGCTACTTATAGTTAATGTTTACCAGTTTTAGAAGAAGAACCGCTTAATCGTTTAATTGGGAACTTGACATGCATGAGTAGGTGGATGTGACCGACTCGCCCCACACCCTTCCAGCTGGAAAGGGCATCAGGAGCAAGGCAGTGCCGTTCTGTGGCGTGAGCTCTAAATAAACAGGGTGTGCCACCTTTGGCCAGATCTAGACCTCAATAGACATGTGTCTTGCCACTGGATCTCAAATGAATGGGGCTATTCTTTTCCACACACACACACACACACACACACACACACACACATACATACATAAACACATCTACTTGTTTTTTGTGTTTGGAAAACACTCCTTTTGGTGTTGTGTTGTCCATATCTCCTAGTGGTCAGTTGTTTTTTGTTGTGGACGTGTGTAGCTCTGTTCTGATGATCTCACCGAGAGGAATTTTTGAGCATGATTTCCTGTTCTGGATGTCGGAGTGTAGCACAGCTTAAACATTGACCACACAAACGGCCGCATTGAGTCCTGATACACTCCAGCCACGTCAATTACAGCATCACATGTTTCATGAACTCGCGCTGCCAGCTCATCAGATTGCTATTGATCGAGATTTAATTCTGCACGTGGTAATCTGGGTGAAAGGGTTTGTGTGTGGATATTTCTAAGGAGCGTTGTTCTAGGCCAAGCTCGTCTGTTTTCTGGAATGCTGGAATGTGTATCAGGTTAGCGATTCCTGTAGGAATGTGGTCAGGCCGGTTTGTTAGTCGTCAGGTGTCTCGTGTTGCACCTGATAATATCCACCCGCTAACCTAAAACATTTGGACACACCTTAGAAAGATAACTCTAATTGAAAGCATTCCTGTAGCTCAATGACAAGGTCATGGTTTCGATTCCCAGGGAATGCATGAACTGATAATACAGTATACCTGAATGCAACTCAAGTCACTTTGTATGAAAGCATCTGCCAAATGCATAAAGGCACACCTAGCAGTAGACTGCATTTCTATGAATAATTCTCTCTGTGATTAACACTGTCCTTTTTCTTTGTTGTTTTCCTGTTCTCTAAAACCCATAGAAGGACCCGGACTACCTGAAACTCTGGTTGGAGATCTTCATCGGCTCCTACGAGAGATGTCTGGATGTGGATTTCGAGAAACCACCAAACAGGTAGACTTTACTGTAGTCCAGTACGTTCATCCATCAATCTAACCATCCGAGGTGCACTTAAACCTCCATTATCAAGTGAATAATTGCTTAAAAGAATGAGATTAAGTTCACAGTTCCTTGTCACATCTTTTCAGTTTTTATCTGAACTAATAAATGGGCTAAAATCTTGCATAGCCTTTTGACTGTTAGTATCAGGTCTGGTCTACCTTGGGGCTTAGTAGAGCCCCGCATTTCAGCCTGGGCCCGACGGCCCCGACTTCTGTATGCCTCTAGGGCCGGGCTTCGGGCCAATTTTCACATCATAGTTCAGACGCGGGCCGGGCCTCGGGCCTGTTTTAGGCTTCTCCTTATTTTTATATTTATATTTTATATTCTTCAGCGCAACTGAAGAGTTCTCCGTTCAAAGACACGCATTAGGCTAAAGCTTGCCGCAAAGCACCAGCAAAATAATTACCATGAATGTGTCCGGGGGAAATAGTAAGGAGATATTTGAATTATTAACTAATAAACTAGTGTTTTCTGTGTCTGTTTCGCAAGGATCAAGTTGCCGATCCGGACTTGCCGTCTCCTCATTAGACGTGCCTTTAGAGAGAAATGCATCTTTATGATTATGATTATGATTATGATTATAATGAAAGAGTTTTTATTTTCGATTAGTTTTATTTCGTTAAGTAGTAATTTAAAGTTTTCCATAGATATATTTCTCATGTCTGTGAGGCATGTATTCGCTGAGTTTCTGCTCATTTTTGTGAAGAGCTCCTGTTCAAGACGAGACGGTTGTTTTCTTTATTTTATAAAAGCACAATGTTTTGTTGAGTGCACACGAATAAAAGTAGACCCTTTGCAGTTCCAAATGATGTATTATACCTTTATGAGCAAAAACGACGGTGTATCCACTGAAAAAAATGCAAGTGATTGCACTGACGTCTCCATGTCCTGCAAAGCGCGCTTTAGCTTGCACTCTCCGCACAAACTATTGAATACAGCACACATTTATCTAGGTTTAACGTTTAAACATTGTTATATACTTGAACTGTTTTATATCTATAGATTTTATTTTACACAAGTCGTGATGATTTGAGAAGGCTAAATTATTCGAAATTAACTTAAAAAAAACTAAACTAAATATAATCAATTTGCCAATACATACAAAACTGAACTAGGCTATTTTAATAGCTGAAACAGTAGTTTAAGCTGTTTTGGGAGAAGGGGGAAAAAAAAGACTTGGGCCGGTACTTCTGATAAGCTGTCGGACACGGGCCAGGCTAGGGCCTGAGCGTCTCGGGCCGGGGCCGGGCTAGGGCCTAAATTTGAGGCCTAAATATGTAGTTTTTTTTTATCCTGAATCACTTCCTGTGTAGAACTGTGTAGAAGTGGAGGTCGACCTTCTAGTACATATATGAATGGGTGTAACCATAATGCTCAATATGGCGGCTGTAGTCCCGCATCCGTTTAAAAGAGCCAATCATCATTTTGGTAGAGGCAACATTTCATAGAACATCACAGCTTTAGAAATAAAAGTCCCATCTTGCAGTTAAAAGAGACAAATTCTTTTTTTATTTACTTAAGAATGCACATATGAATTAGCCCGACTACCCTGAAGAATTACTTTTTTGGAGAATTTGAGCTTAAAGGCACAATCACATGCAAGGCTGCAGACTAAAGTGACTTGCCTAAGAGACTTATTGGTATAAAAGCCAGCCAATCAGATTTGTGATATTTGACCATTTTGTGTACTATATGTCCAGTGTTATTTTAGTATTATTGAGATATTATTATCCACCTTATTTTTCATCGCCGAAGTAAGCTGTTTTCTGTGAAAGTGTGAGACTTCTGGTTCATTCTCTGCTGTAGGGAAATAACGAGAAGAATAACAAAGTACTGTAAACAGTAAAACAGCTACAAAACAGTGTGTTTATAATTAAGACAATACATTAAAATAATATGTTAAGAAACACCAGTCTGCAATATCAAGCAGAAAAACTAGTTGTTTTATAAAGCTAACAATTGCTGGAAGCGGATGACATTGGAAGCCAGACATGTTAGATTTACAAATGGTCGTGCCGGCTCTTACGGGAAAAATGGCGGATAGTGTTTGTTAATATTTTATTTTAATATTTTCTGTTTTGACTTTAATTTTAGCTAAGTTTTAATAATTTTGTTGTGCTTTTGCTGTTTTTAGTAGTTTTTTTTGTATTGTTTTGCTTTTGTAACGTTAGTACTTGAAGTTAAACTAAATGAAAATGTAAAGTGTTGCCTTAAAGTTTAAGTAATAAAGTTAAGTAAAACTTTTTAAAATTGTTTTAGTTTTAATTAATGACAATAACCCTTAAGACTGTCTTTGAGTAGTTTGTTGGTGTGTAATATGAGACTGAGACTAGACAGGAAGTACGCCTTTTTTAACCGCTGTTAAACTTAATAAAGCTAAATTTAACGGTTTGATATTAGAGACACATCACATGATTTTTTTGGTTATGTGTCTGTTTGTGTACATGCATGTCTGTGGATAATGAGCTGTATTTAATGGACGCCCTGCCATCAAGGTCACATTCTGATGCAAGTGAGGGCAATACAGAGAAAATCCAGCCAGTCCAGTCTCTCTCTCTCTCTCTCTCTCTCTCTCTCTCTCTCTGTGTGTGTGTGTGTGTGCATGGAAAATTGAAGAGGATAGAACTAGATAAAAGTGGGAAATTAGTTACAGAGGCTGAAGAACAGAAAGAGGGAGAGTGTTGAAGGATTTATGCGGCGGTAGTGCAGAGTATGTGGCATGAGAAAATCACTCTCGCTTTCCCAGCTGTGGTCATGTGATCATGAAGTGCTTAGGCTGTCAGATGAGATTACGTAATGCGGAGCCAGAGGAGAGCCAGGAACCGACAGACGGAGAGAGAGATGGGATTGTAATGGGTTTATTCCTCTCTCTCCTTCACAGCTGTGCTGTTCTTCTCCCACAGATCTGCTTCATTACTGTACAGTGCTCTCACTCTTTTAGATGCTGGAAAAACACACTCTTGTAGTGCAGAGTATGCCTTCACAGTCAGGACTGCATAATGACAAATCCCAGAGGTGCTGTAAAGGAGTAATTCACCCAAAAATGACAGGTCTGTCATCAGTTATGAATCACAAAAGCTCCATTTAAGTGTCATAATCAATATATATGGACCACTTTATAATGGTTTTGCGTTTATGATGGGCTGTGTGGAAAAGGATTGTTTAATCCATTCTTATTTTGATGAACTGATGAATTCCAACAATTGATCTTTTAGTCTTTGTTGTTTTCGGTTAATGCATGAACAAAACTTGGCTTTCATGATGGATTTCTTCCATATTTTATGTATGTTTGAACAAATCCATCATGAAAACAAGTTTTTGTGACAGCCACCATTTAAATGTTTATATACATTTAACAGTCTAGAGTAGAAATGTATTTATATCTTTTATAAGTTGTTATTATAATGCTATTATAACCAATTGAGATCGGAATTGAATCGAATTTGCAAGTTTGTGATCCGAATTGCTAGCTTGTGAACTGAATCGCAAGTTAGTGAATCGAATTCAAATTTCTGATGATTTTGCATGTGTGCTGCAGGTTGGAGGAGACGCCGCCCGTCATGACGCTGTTACCTGATAACATCCTGCAGGTTTTGCGTCTGCAGCTGCTGCAGTGTGTGCAGAAAGCGTCTGAGGGACTGGAGCCCGAGCAGCAGACGTTGGCCCTCTTGCTCCTCAAGTTCCTCATCGTCATCTGCAGGTCAGACTCTGAGGGCCTGATGGGAGAGAAGTGCTTTATGGCTAAGAAAAAACAGATTGCAGAAACAGATCAGTATTTGAGCTAAATGCACAAACTTACTCAAGTAAAAGAGTCATTTGAACTGTTTGGATATAGAGTCTTTTATGAAAATATCAAGTGCACTGAATCTCAGTAAAAACAGAAACTGGACACCTGTGATCCTGCTGAATGTTTCATGAGTTCTCAGAGCACCTGCTGCTGAGGGTTCATGCGTGGTTTCCACTTTCAGCGACACATCGAGACTTTTAAGGGTCCGACAGTGCTATTGCTCGAATGGCAGCTGCTACTCAAATGTACACACAGGCACTTAATGAGGACATCCCATAGACTGCTTTGTTTAAGGTTGTTTAACATGACTGTAGTCAAACCCTTAAATATGTTCATTTTAGATGGTTACAATTTTTAGACGTCAAAGAGACATTTTTTTTAGACATGCACTACCATTTAAAACTTTGGGGTCAGTAATATTTTAGAAATGAATCGTTTTATTCAGCATAGTTTTATACAAGGATGCATTAAATCGATTAAAAGTGACAGAAAAGACTTTTCTAAATAATGTTACAAAATATGTATTTAAATAAATGCTGTTCTGTAGAACTTTCTATTCAAAGAATAGAAAAATCATGGTTTTCCATAAAAATATTAAGCAGCACAACTGTTTTCAACATTCATAATGATAATCAGAAATGTTTCCTGAGCAGCAAATGAGCATATTAGAGTGATTTCTGAAGGATCGTGTGACACTGAAGACTGTAATGATGCTGGAAATTCAGCTTTGATCACAGGAATAAATTACAGTTTAAAATGTTATAATAGTAAAATGTTATTTTAAATTGTAATAATATTTCACAATGTCATTATTTTTACTGTATTTTCAGTCAAATAAATGCAGCCTTGATGAGCATAAGATACTTTTTTCAAAACATTTAAAACATCTAATCGACCCCAAACTTTTGAACATTAGTGTCGCTCCTGGGGCAGTTTTGTCTTCTTCAGTGAACATATATTCACATGCATGTCCACTCCGTGAGATGTTGTAATTTGTCCACACACAGACTCTGTAGCGTCAGAACAGTCAGTGTGTGATTTATGATCATAGGGCTGGCAGGGGAATCTCTCTGACAGCTAGAACTAATGGTCCTGTCATACGGCAGACACACACACACACACACACACACACACAGTTAGTTTCTCCACACTGACAGCTGTGTGATGTGTCTGACAGGAACCTGTCAAATGTGGAAGAGATCGGCGCCTGTTCCTACATAAACCACATCATCACCATGACAACACTTTACATCCAACAGGTCTGAAACTCGCTTCAAAATCAAGTTTTCTGTTTATCCGTTTATTTCTCTCTTTCTGAGTCTCTTTTTTCTCAGTCTCTTCCTTTTCCTATCCTCTATTATTTGTAGTCCGTTCCCTTTTGACCTTTTCCTTACTTTTTCTTTTCCTTTTTTTTTCTTTCCATTCCTCTTACTCTTCCTTTTTCTGTATTCCTCTTCATTTTTCTCGTTTCATGTTTCTCTTTTCTTTCTTGAGGAAGACTAGAGGAAAGGGATGTGGAAAATAAAATATTAAGGAAGAGGAAATGACCAGAAAATAGAGAGGAAAATAATGGACTTTTGGACAATTTCCACTCCTCTTTTATTGTTTTCCTGGCCTTCCTCTTCCTTTTCCTTTTCCTTGTTCTCGTTTTTATTTTGCTGTCATTTATTCTTCTTTTACATTTCCTTTTCCACATCCCTTTCCTCTTCCTTTTCCTGTCATTTCCTCTTCCTTTCCATTTTCCTTCCTTTTGACTGGAAAATAAAGAGGAAATCTGAAAGCATTTCTTCTTCCATTTCTTCTCCTCGTTTTCATTTTCTTCTCTGCTTCCTTTTCCTCTTCCTATTTATTTATTTTCCTTCCATTTCCTCTTTCTTTCTTTTCCTCTTCATCTCCCTTTCTCTGTATTCCTCTTTTCTTTTTCCATTTAATTATTATTATTATTATTAATTATTATTATTATTATTATTATTATTATTATCGTTTCCTCTTCTATCATTTCTTTTCGTTCCTCCTTCCTGTTCCTTTTCCTGTTTTCCTCTCCTCTTTTCCCTTTCCTCTTCCATTTTCTCTCCTCTTTATTGTCCTTTCTGTTTCCTCTTTTTTTTCTCCCTCTTCCTCAGTATTAAAGTAAATCAACACTTTCTCCCCTCTCTGTTTAGCTGAAGAGTAAGACGAAAGAGAAGGAGTTGGCTGATCAGACCCAAGCCGAGGAGTTTGTCCGTCACGCTTTGGCCTTCTGTGAGAGTCTGTATGATCCCTATCACAACTGGAGGCATCGCATTCACGGGTGAGATATGCAACCAATGCCGATCCCACAGCTGAAGCGTTTCAGAAATAACTTAAATATTTCTCTTTGATGACACGTGATGCGTCTTCCTACACTTTCACCCAATTGTCTAACGGCTAACATTTCTCGCATGCAAAAAATGCATTGCATGTAAACATCACACCTGTCAAATGCCAGTCCTGCTTCAGTAAGGGGAAAACACGGCCTCATTTGTTAATCACTTTGTACGAGCACGTACTAATCCAGACGTTTCCTCAAGCACACTGAATAGGACATTCTTGGGCTGCTAATCTGTAGAATAAACCGCTGTTGTTTGGAGAGCTGCTCTGTTTAAAATAGTGCTGCAGAGTCAAAGTTAAATCAAAACCATTTACTGAAAAAGTAAATCATTTACTTTCTTAATAAATACTCCTGGTCTTCTTGTGTATGATTCGTCAGTGCATGTTATTTTAAAGAAAAAATGTTTGTTTTCATAATCTTTTATCAAAAAGATAAATCTTTTATCATATTTGAACTTTTTACCTCTGAAATAACTTCACTGAGAAATAAAATGCATTGTCTGCGATGACAATGCTTTGTAAATGTTGCTTTGGTATTCGACGCCACAATAAAGACCGGCCAGTGGAGAATCTGTATGTGAAGGTTTATGTTACAGGTTACGGTATAGGTGTTGATGACCCAAAGCATCAAACCAGTGCAGTTCTGTTACTGAGTAGCATGAGCCTTACAGATACACACTGTCACATGAGATGAATGCATATACAGTGAAAACACATGTCTTGTTCTACAAATTCTGTGAAGAGCTGTTCATCGTTCCAGTCAGTGTGTGTGTGTGTGTGTGTGTGTGTGTGTGTGTGTGTGTGTGCTCCAAAGGTTATTTAAGGGCAGGTAACATGGCTGGAGAAAATAACCTGGGCTTGTGACACAAATGCCATTGAAAATAATAACATATTGGGGGAAAAATCTCCTCGGTAGATTTGTTTTTCAATGTTATCTAATACTTCATATTTTTAATTATTTAAATTAATATATTATGATTAATGCATTCACTGTTATTTATTTATTTTTTATTTATTTATGTGTTTATTTATTTCACCCCCCCCCCCAACTGGAGGGATTGATGCAAATAATTAATTCATAAAAAATTACACAATTAAAATGAATGTTTTTAAAATGAAAACAATCAAAATAAAAGACTTAAAAATAAATAAAAGCAAAAAATAAATAAAAATTGAGTAAATGTTTTAGTTGTTTTCCTGCATTCCATGTGACCATTACCTGACATCAGAGAACTGAGAACATACAAATGTGTTGTTAATTTATTGAAATATTGTCTTAAAATCTTGGGGAGTACTTCAAGTAAACATATTAGGTTAAACGGGTTTGACTGACAAGAAGGTTTGGGAATCCCTGCTCTATGGCGTGATCCAGGATTGTGAGAGATTGTATTGAAGTGTGAGTAATGGTCTGTTTATGTGGTTTGTTTGCTCTTGCAGACAGCAGCTCAGTTCTGTGGAGAGAAGCAGACAGAAGTTTAAAGCCGCACCGCTCACTGTAGAGTTTGTTCCCTTCTTCTACCGTAAGTTTCTCTCTGTCTGGATGAACCCTGCGGGGCATGTGGCGTGTTTATTTACCGATCAAATCTGCTGTTTATCATTTGGCCTTCAGCGATGGCACATAACCAGCGCTCTCTAAACAAAGCAGCCTCAGTGTTCCTGTGGTTAGAAACTCACACCGCTTATCTGTGTGTTAATCGTTGAAGCCAGAGACATGAAGTGTCACTCTGTTTCTGAGTGTACCTGTGTGTTAATGCTGTCTATATTTTACTTTCTGTTGTCTGAGGCTATAGCACTGAGGAGCTGATGAGAAATAATGAAACTAATGAAAAAACCTCTGGGGGTCTCTGTAGAGACAGAGGGACAGTAAAGAGTTACAGGAAGAATGCAAGAAAATAATTCAGCATGTTTTTGTTGCCGTGTTATTTGCATAAAAAACAGACACCTCTTCATTCACTGGTGTGCGTGTGTGTGTTTGTTTCAGAATGTTTTCAGGAGAGTGAGCACCTGAAGGACAGTCTTAAATGTTGCCTTTTGCACCTGTTTGGAGCCGTTGTTGCGGGTGGACAGGTGAGATCACGCCACAGCAGCAGAAGAATAGTGCTGAAGTTTTAGATCAAATGTTAACTGGTGAAATTACATTTCCACCGATCACAATTCGGAATGCAAATAACTGCAATAAAGAGCAATTGCAATGTAGTATGAAAATAATACACATACAAAAAATGCTATTATGTATGCAAATAATAGCAAGAAAGAAGACCAATCACAATTTAGTATGCAATTAAATATACAAAAGACCAATTGCAATTCGGTATGCAGATAATTGCAAGAAAGAGGACCAATCGCAATTTAGTATGCAAATAAATATGTATAAGACAACCAATTGCAATTCAGTATAAAAATAATTGCATGAAAGAAGACAAGTTACAATTTAGTGTACAAATATATGCATAAAAGAAGACCACTTGCAGTTTGGTATGCAAATAACTGCAAGAAAGAAGTCCAGATGCAATATAATATGCAAATAAATAAACAAAAGAAGACCAATTGCAATTCAGCATGCAAATAATTGCAGAAAACAAGACCAGTCACATTAAGTATGCAAATAAATGCAAGAGTGAAGACCAAATATGCAAATATGTCATTGATGCCATGACTGTCACATGCTAAACATTTATGTAAATCATTTGAAATCTTACTTTTGTGTAAAAAAACAAACAAACAAATATATATATATATATATATATGTACATATAATATTTTATTTATTTATTTTTTAATTTTATTATTATTATTTTTTTTATAATGATATTAGCACACAGAAGTATTTTATTTGTTTTTAATTGTTTGTCAATGTAGACATGCTTATGTCTTTGCCGTGACACATCTGTCTGTTTTATTCGGTTTGTTTCACAGCATGAACATACATTTTTAAGTAACAGATTTTCTATAAACTTTTTAAGTAATATAATTTCTATAAACTACTACTTTCTGATTCATTTAGATCCATTTTAGCTGTTTTTGAAACGGTGTAAGCGGCCCACTAAAATGATCTATGAACATTTGAATAGAATCTGTATTTTTAGTGGTTCAGGTTCAAGAAGACGTGTTTCCTTGTTCTCTGTGTTTCTTTTACTGTGTCTTTTCACATCGTCTTCTCTCTCAACAGCGTAATGCCCTGCTGGCCATCTCTCCGGCCACGATGGAGGTGCTGCTGGGAGTGTTGGGTGCCGGCGAGTGTCTGAGTGGAGATGGAGATGGAGAGGACTGGGACAGCGAGGCTCCTGACAGGAAGGCGCTGTTGACGCTGGGCTGTTTGCGGGAGGTGGTGCACCGGCTCCTGGCCAGCAGCTCCGATCAGAGACAGGTGGAGATCAGCTCAGTGCTGGAGAGCTACTTCAAACTGCTCAACTCGGACCCTGCCGCCACAGCGCAGGTCAAAGGTCGCCCGTCGCCGCCCCGCTCTCGGCACTGGGAGAGTCGATTTGTGGCGTTACAGGTGAACATGCTCGGTGAGTAGATCTGTCACTTGCGTCATATTCGCTAATCTTGACCTCTTCTCTGTTCTGAATCCTGTTCTCCGTTTCACTCAGAAACCATTCAGGACATGTTTGAGTGCAGCGACCGCCCCGTTCTGCAGGCCATCTTCCTCAACAGTAACTGCTTTGAGCATCTGACCCGACTCCTGCAGAACAGTAAGGTGAGCTCCTCTACAGACGCTACATTTCCTGACCATCATGCATTTGGGTTTATTCAGTTCTGAGTCAATATAGAGCTCAACAATGACTTTGTCAGGTCTCTTTGTTTTGGGAGCGTTCATAGAAATTTTCCCTTCAGAAAAATCTTCAAAGAAAGTCTTCTAAGCCTCTCAGAGATGAATCAATATTTGATTCAAAGCAAAAAAAAAAAAAAAGCATTTGAAAAGATTTTATGTCTCTTTTGAGGGAATGAATGCACTACTCTTCCCATAAACCATTGTGAATACTTTAAGAAGACACAAAAAACACAAATAATAATGTATTTTCTTATCAGACAACACCACTGCTGTCTTTTATGCTGGAATTTAAAAAAAGGAAATTAATACTTTTATTCAGCAAAGATGCATTAAATTGATCAAAAGGGACAGTAAAGACATTTATAATGTTACAAAAGATTTCTGTTTCAAATAATGCTGTTCTTTTGTTAGTTTTGTTAACTTTTTATTAGTCAGCGAATCCTGAAATAATCCATTGTATCCACGGAAATATGAAGCAGCACAACTATTTTCAATATTGATAATAATCAGAAATGCTTCTTGAGCAGCAAATCAGTATATTAGAATGATTTCTGAAGGATCATGTGACACTGACACTGAAGACTGGAGTAATGATGCTGAATATTCAGCTTTACATCACAGGAATTAATTGCATTTTAAAATATATTCAAATAGAAAATTGTTATTTTAAATAGTAATAATATTTCAGAGTGTTACTGTTAAATGTATTTTTGATCAAATAAATGCAGCTTTGGTGAGCATAAGAGACTCTTTCAAAAACATAAAATGATCTTACTGACCTCAACCTTTTGAACGATAGATTATTTTGCCTTCGTTAGCCTGTAAAACAAGATATGGTATAATTATTTGTTATCCTTATAAATATTCAATTATCTAATCCTAAACAGTGAAGTCATATTTGGGTGCAAATTAGTTCCCTAAGGGCACATACTAATATTCAGCAGTTAATTGTGATTCTTTAATAATGTAGTCAAATGACGTTGACTTCTACCGATTTTGACAGCCTTAAAATCATGGTAGGCCTCTTATGAAAGATTGTTATCTCTAAAAGATGTACAGATTTTTAATTGGATTCTTCCAAAACCCAACAGTTGAGCTCTATGGACACTCTTATGACTTTTACAGGATGTTAATGACCTATTGCCTTATACATTGTAGTGTTTGACAGGAATATCTATGTTTGTTTTAGATCCCGTCAGAATCTAAAAACTCGTTTATTGTCATTTAACTGACAGTGTGTTCAGTTGCAGGATTTTCCTTGTGTGCACGACAGAATTTGTTTTGCCAGTCAGTTTCTTGTGCAAATATTTACAATCCTTTTTTTTTTTTTTTTTTATCTTTGCCTTAAAGAACAGTATGTTTTGTGAATATTTGTGTGTTTCAGATTGCTATTAAAACGGTCTCACTGTGCTTATATAGTTATCACCTTACAGCATGTACACGTATCAGAACTGCAGCACTGCCTTCTATCCATGCATGTTTCTGTCCTTTAGCGACAGAACACCTAGGCACTTAGGGTCATGACCTTTGACCTCCTACCTTTTAACCGTAACCCTTTGCACTTTCCTCTCATCTGCCCGTCTGTGCTTGCTGCGGTTGGCTCCGTCCGGCAGCTGGTTAACGCTAGGTGCACAGCTGCAGACAAGGACCAGAAAGATTTAACCAACAGGTTACTGACAGGAGAGAGTGAGATTCAGGTACCGCCCACCTGTGCCTGTCGCTCCCGCTCACCACGCCCCCTCCCCCCGCCGCCCACATGACCACTCCAGGACAAGATCACAGTCTCTCTCTCTCTCTCTCTCTCTCTCTCTCTCTCTCTCTCTCTCTCTCTCTCTCTCTCTCTCTCTCTCTCTCTCTCTCTCTCTCTCTCTCTCTCTCTCTCTCTCTCTCTCTCTCTCTCTCTCTCTCTCTCTCTCTCTCTCTCTCTCTCTCTCTCTCTCTCTCTCTCTCTCTCTCTCTCTCTCTCTCACCTGAGCAGGGTCACTAGGAGTCACATAAGAACCAAACTTAGAGGGGTGGGTAATATACCGCAGATGAAATTAAATTGTTTTTAATAATTAACTGATAACAATATCTACAGTGAACCAATATAATATAAAATAATAATAATAATGAGACGACATATATACAAAATATATAATAGAACTAATACATACTAAATTTTAAATAATATTTATTATAAGTAATAATAATATTTATTGATATAAATAATAATGTGTAAATTATATTATTAACAATCCAATTTAATAAAAGGAAATTACATGTGTATGAAATGTACTGTTTTTGTTTACATAATATGTTTGTGTACTATGCACATTTATTATGTGTATATATAAATACACACACATGCAGCATATATTTAGAAAGTATTTACATGTATATATTTATATTCATATAATTTGTATAAATATATTTAAAATATAAACATATTTTTCTTATATATAAATATATACATGCATATGTGTGTATTTATATATACATAATAAATATACACATTACACACATTATGTAAGCAAAAAGTTTTATTTTGGATGCTATTAATCATTTGACAGCACTAATAAATATATATATTATTAATTATATAATGTAGTGTATAATAATATATATTGTACAATATGAATAAGTGTTAATAAAGTTTTTATAGTATGTACCAGGGGTGTCCCCGACTAAGGATTTACAGAGTTGAATCAGAATTTTCAAATCTTGCCGATAGTCGAATCGTATGTTTGTGTGGGGGTGTGGGGGGTGTCAGTCATGATTACTGATGTTAACACACAGAGAAAATGTGTAACGGGCGGCTTGCAGATACAAAAAGAATTTTTAGAGATCGACCGATATATATAAAATTAACCAAAATTTTTCCCGATATTTAAGCATTTTTACCATAATCGGGTATCGATTTCGTATTATCGGATTCACCGATAAATGGCACCATCTTATGGGAGTTTTGAGAATTGCGTGCAGGATTGCCATTGCAGCGCGTTAGATGTATTACATAAACGCCTGATATGTAGGCCTAGTTTATGCAGAAAGAAATAGAGACGAACTCACAGAGTCACATAAGATAATCCATCAGTCTGTCCCAATAAAGACATAACTTCACCTGAGTTAAATAATATGCAGCCATGAAAGAGCGCATGTTGGAAATAAAAGCGCTGAATATAGTTCTCTCTCTGTTGTCTATATGCTCATCATTAGTCATCATAAGCCGCTTTCATATTGCTGTGCACTCAGCTGGTTGATGCTCAGGAAATGCTCCAGCACGGCCACCGCATGCAACTTTTAAGAAGATTCACTTGTTTAAAACACCCTAAATTAACCATTATTTCGCTAATAATCATCTAAATAAATACAACTCTATGGAAATTAATTATTTATTATCTCCTCAATCGATCACAGTTTGAGTAGGCTATAGTTCTGTGTAAATGCATAAACCGCGCTGTCAGCAGGCATTTCATAATCTAGATTCTAGAACGACAAAAACATTATTAATAATTCTGATACAACATGCCAGTTGAGGAAATGCAATAATATTCCAAAGAATATTATTCAGTGAATTAACATTATCCAGTGAATTATTATTCTTCACTCTTTAGCCTATTAAACAGCTTATAAACCTACTAAAACTGTAGTTTAAAATTAAGTTGATACGACTCCTGTCCTTTATTTTCTCCATTTGAAAACATTAGACATTCTACATTTATTTTGCTTATTGTTAATGTTAGTGGTGCTGCTAATGCTTTTTATAAATAAAATGTTTTTTATTGTTGTAATATGAAGATTGAATTTAACATGGAAGACTTTAATTCTCAAAAAAAAAAATAAAATAAGATGACTGAAAGGAGGAAAAACCAAAGTGAAGTATGGACTTACTTCTCAGTCATTTATTTACTTTATAACAGTAAAAAAAAATCGTTTCTGAATATCGGTTATCGGACACATAAACATGCAAATAATTGGTATCGATATCGGTTATAAAATAAATCAATATCGGTCGATCACTAAAAATAATGTTTTATGTTTTTATTTAAAGATAGCATTAAACGTCAGCGAAATAACAAAAATTTTTTTACAACAGTGCTCTCATTATAACGTTATGTATATGACAAGTTATTAATGTTCTGCATTTCTGTTTTGAGCTGCGCGCGCTGAAGATGACCAGTAGAATGAAGCATCTGATAGCAGGTTTTTAATCAATGGGATTTAACTCATATAGAATACACTTCATTATTTATACAACATTACGTTATATTACGACTTATAGGCTATCTGCACAAAACGCCCCGAATGCATGAACGTGTTAGTGCGGCTCTGAATGAACTCCGTTTGTGAACACATTCTTCACGCAACAACGTGCAGAAACACGGCAACTAAACTCTAAAGATTCACAGTGTTTTATTATAATAGTGTTCTCATTCTAATGTTATGTGTATATGACAGTCCCAGTCATAGTTATTAATATTCTGCATTGTTGTTTGTCCTGTTTACGCTGCGCGCTGAAGAGATAATCACCGTAGTACTACAATATAGCGCTTTACTGCAGCACAACTCAACCAAATGCATCTTATACGAGATATATGTAAACCGGCCAAAATGTTTTGAAATCACTTGTACCCTACCAAATGCATCGAAAAAATCCAGTCTTCACTCTGCCTGTGTCAGTTTGAGTCGTGTTAAAGATTTAAATCCCTGCCTCCAAGATGCTCCTCTGTCGGTCACGGATTATGGAAAGTCAAACTTAAATGTATTGGGGTAGTTGGATTTATTCACACACGTTAAAATATTTATTTAAAGCTTCCTTCTTTTCAGATTCTTATTTACAGCATTATCTTAATAGGCTGTATATTAACTTATTGGGAGAAAACCTGTAGTTCTATGTGAAATCAGACACTGAGCACCCCCATATCGCCAAAATGGCATGATCATAACACCCTGCGAATATTCGACTGTGAGATTGGGAGTCGAATCAGGCTCCTCCTATCGAAGCATCGAATCATCGACTATTCGGGGTCACCCCTCATGTATACACATGTAATAATATATAATGAACACATAATATATAATGAATAAGTAAAGTACAAATATAACAAATAATAAAACAAAAAATGCAATTTAATATTGGAAAATAACATGCATGAATTTGCTGAAATTAGATCAAACGTAAACGTTATATTACAAGATATACTTAAAAATTGAGTATATTAAATGTTTCTTAACATGTTTTCTATTTGTCAATCAACCAACTGAATATGGATATTGGCATATACTGATATTCTCATTATAGTCTAATATTGGCTAAAATATTGGCCTATCACTAGTTTCACATTTAAATGAACTTGTTCCAGTGTTTTTTAGATACATTTTCCATAACATTTATATTGACATATTAACCACGATCTTTAACAATATATAATAAATGTAGTATTTAAAATGGTACATTTTTGCTTATATTACCCACTCATACTTCTGACTACACAGAGTCATATCCTAATAAACTGACACCATAAGTGACCAGCCCTGTTTCATAAGCCATTCAATGCTTCCTCGTTGCAGAAGCAGATCAAATATCAGTTCATTTCTTCATATAAAGTGCTGTGAATATAGAGGCTTGTAATGGAGTGGTCTAAAGTTTATTTACTCAGTCATGCTTTCAATAATCATCTCATTTTATATATTTTGCTTTGCTTGTTTCCCTCCCGTTGCCCCTTCGCCTGTCCTCTGGTGGTTTGGTCACAGGGTTGGAATGCTGTGACGTCAGCATTCTTGAGATTATCGGCCTGTAGCGGTGTACCTTACGCTGTATAGAAGTACCTCCTTGATTTCATGTCTTATTCTGTTTATTGCTGCTCAGTGTTCGTCACTCTCCAGCCAGCCTTTGTCGTATTCTTAAACCTAATGAACTAACCAATTGCAATGGCAGATTGAACGTCATGTGATTTTTGCAATCAGCCAATCAGGAGTCTCATGACACGGCGTGGCTGGACAGATTTTCTGGGTTGTGGAGGGAATACGTTGTCAGTGTGTATATAAAGTGTGTGTATTGGTTGGTGTTGGTGTTGGGGAGTTTATAGTTTCAGATCTGAGCACTGATGGTCTGATATCTAGTCTATATCAGAGACTCAGAACTCAAACAATTTCACAAAGATAATCAGCATTTTTCAATTTTCACCCACAACGTCTGATTCTATTCCTGCCTGTTCATGTTAGCATGCTTCTGTTGTAGCATTTTTGCCATTCGTCATGCCTTTTCACTCATTATTTGCATGGCAAAGTGAACAGATAAGGCAGGAATAGAACAGGCCTCATGCTGTACTGAGTCTTCAGCCATTGGCTGGATCTCTTGATTGATTGACTCTGTTTTCCTCCAATCAGGTGTTCCAAGGGAGGCTTGACTCTCTTGCCGTGGCAACGATCAAAACTCTCACGACAGTGATGCACAAGTCGCCTGCTGCAAAGGTTTGTTTTAATCAAGTGATGCATCGTTACACCTTGTGTACAGGATTCCTATCTGGAGTGGGCCTGAAGTCAAGTTTTATAGTAGGATTCTTACATAAAAAAGAAATGCATACATTACCATTCAAAAGTTCACTACATTTTTTAATATTTTAGTCTGTTATTAATGCTAGCCAAGGCTGCATTAATTTGATCATAATACGATAAAAACAGTAATATTGTCAAATGTTACAGTTTAAAATAACTGTTTTCTATTGTAATATATCTTAAAATTTAATTTATTTCTGTGATGCATGAATTTTCAGCATCATTACTCCAGTCTTCAGGGTCACATGATCCTTCAGAAATCATTCTAATATGCTGATTTGCTGCTTAAGAAATATTTCTGATTATTATCAATGTTGAAAACAATTGTTCTGATGAATCTTTTGTGAAATCTTGATACATTTAATTCAGGATTCTTTGATGAATAAAAAATGTTCCTATGTAACATTATACATTTTTTTTTATTGTCAATTTAATGCATCCTTGTTGAATAAAAGTATTAATTTATTTAAAAAAATAATTAAAATCTTACTTCTCCCAAACTTTTGAATGGTAGTGTGGTCATACATACTTCTCATCAGACTGTTATAATTAGCCGTAGAACAAAATAGACCTTTAGGAAATTATTGCCATTGGAAAATATGGAAATATGAGAGAATTTTAAAATCAGTTTTAGGCCTGGAAAAATCATTAAAAATTCATGTAGTATATATATTTTTTCTGTTATAGATAAAAGATTAATAACCAGTAGGATCTTTATTTGATCCTATTAGGATTCTTTCTGATTGGTTCTAAATTATGTCAGAAATGGTGTAGAAAACCTTTTTGCTTTTTCACTCAGAAATTACTGGCAAATTTCACAATTAATTACACAATTAATTTTATTGAATTAAATGTGACATTTTGGAGTAGATAGACTGACATTGACTTTTCTTGTAAAACATACTCCAATTATTTTTGCTTTATTTACAACTTGAAAAAATTATATTTCCAATGCATGTTCCAATGCTAATTATTTTAGTACATGATGACAAGGGATAGAGCTCTTGAACTAGTCATTGAACTATTTATTGTAAATAAAACAGCCTCGTTCCCATGTAGGAAGTGTTTAAGGAGCGGATTGGCTACATTCACCTGTATGAGGTGTTGGTGTCACTGGGTCAACCGTCCAGACACCTGCTGAAGGAACTCATGAACATGGTGAGTTGAACACTTCCTGTTTCCTGTGAGTCATTCACATCATGTTATCTTCCCCATTTTTTTTTCACATCAAGTTAACGCTCCTTTTTTTTTCTATATCGCTTTATACAATACAGATTAAAAAACAGTAAAGTAACAATCACATGATGCAAAGTTCATCAAATATGCATGGAAGCCCATTTCCACCACTGAATAAAAAAATTAAAAATGTAATTGCGACTTTTTATTAGTTTTTTTATTATCAATTATTCTCAGAATTGTGAGATATAAACGTGCAATTCTGAGAACATCTTTTTTCTCTTTAGAACTGGACTTGTAATTGCATTTATACAAACTCACAGTTGTGAGAAAAAAAAAAAGTCTGAATTGCGGGATACGGACTCGCAATTCTGACTTTTTCTCGCAATTTCAAGTTTATATCTCACAATTCTGAGAATAATTGATGATAAAAAAAAAACTAATAAAAAAAAGAAAAAAATCAGAATTGTGAGTTTATATGACGCAATTCTAAGATGTAAGCTCGCAATTGCGAGGAAAAAAAAATCTAAATTGTGAGTTAAAAAGTCGCAATTACCTTTATTATAGTTTATTCAGTGGTGGAAACGGGCTTCCATAAATATGAGACCAATTCAAATTCTGCTCTAAAAAAGTGTCATTACTCATCTCAAGTCAGTTCAATGTTCATTCAGTTGAATTCAATAACTGTTGATGTTTGATTCAGTTATAAAGAAGACAATCAGGATGCTTACAACTGGTATTCACATCTGTCGCGAGTAACCTGACTACCTTTAAATTCTCCCTAAGTGGACAGCTCACTACGTTTGGAACGGAGCCGTCTCACTTTCTCTCTTTTCATCGCTGTCTTCCTGCAGGCTGTTGAAGGTGAGCATTCGTCCGTGGGTCTCCTGGGCATCAGTAACGTGGACCCTCTCCTGCTCCTGATCCAGTGGCTTCCAGAGCTGGACTCTGCCGAGCTGCAGATCTTCACTGCCGACTGGCTCCGGCGCATCTGCGGTCTGAACCGCCGCACGCGAGCCACCTGCGTCAACTCCTGCATGACAGCCAGAGTCCTGTCGGCTCTGGAGAGACACGAGCGGCTGCACCGGGCCTGTGCCGAGAGTCTGGTGGGCCTGCTGGGATCTTTAGGCAGCCAGTCGCTGAGTTCCTCTGAGCTCCAGTATCTGCTGAGACTCCTGCGTCAGGACGAGCCGGGCCGCGCTCACCCGTATGTGGGACCGGTGCTGCGGGCGCTCCTGGGGATGGTGCGCAAGCAGGGCCTGGAGAGCGCCATGCAGTACTTTGATCTGTCGCCGCCCATGGCTGGCATCGCCGTGCCGACCATCCTCCGTTGGCCAGGCTCCGCCTTCAGCTTCTTTGCTTGGCTGTCATTGGACCAAGATCAGCTGGGCCCGCCCAGTAAAGGAGAGAAGAGGAAGCAGCTATATAGGTGAGAATGGTAATAAAAGAGATTGGTGTGATGGGTTTTTTTGCTGGGAAAGGAAGAAGGAAAAATTCTTTTATTCAATTTTTTCAGTATGTATTTTAATACACTACCATTCATTATATACACCACCGCAAGTATTTTTTTATACTGTTTGTAAACAAAGTGTCTTGTGCTCACTAAGGCTATATTTATTCATATTTTTTTTTTATTTGAAATACAGTAAAAACAGTAATATTATGGAATATTATTACAATTTGAAATACCTGTTTTAAAATGTAATTTATTCCTTTGATGCAAAGCTGAATTTTCAGCATCATTGCTCCAGTCTTCAGGGTCACATGATCCTTCAGAAATCCTTCTAATATGCTGATTTGCTGCTAAAAAAACATAATTATTATCAGTATTTAAAGGTTTGAAAACGTTATGAAAAACTTTTTCTGTGTGTGTGTGGAAACCATAATGCATATAAATACAATATATAATTAATAGAAAGTTTAAATATTTATTAATATTAAATAGAAATATTGTGTTCTTACCGTCACATAATGTAATGTAGCCTTTCTGAATAAAAGTATAATTTTACTGGCCCCAAACTTTTCAATGGTAGTGTTTTAGCACCAAGATATTTCATTCATTCATTCATTTTTACAATTTTTTTTTTAATACTTGAAGTAATTTAAGTAAAAATTGCATATAATCATTAAAAATATTTTGTAAATATTTGAGATATCGTCTTATATCAAACTATAATACCCTGTAAAAAATAGGGGTGAATATTTAAAAGGACAAGTTCCTGTGTCTTGTGTGCACTATTTTTTTTATTTATTCAGTTGTTTGTGTATTTGTCACATTGTGTATTTGGCTGTTGCATTGCATCATGCTGTTTTTTTTTTCTTAGCTTCTTGTGTTTTTTGCTTTTTAGTTGTTGTTGTTTTTGTTTTGTTTTTTGTTACGTAGCGAATCAGGTTAAAATTTGGAGTCTCGAGTGTGTGTGTGCCTCCTAAATATAATATTTAATAGTTTTTTACTATGATAGCTATGAGGACTGGTTTATTGTTTTGTGTGTTTTTGTATAGTTTTTTCACCCCAGGCGGCACCGGGTTCGAGGCCTTTATCAGTTCAGCCGGAGTGCTTGTGGTTGCCGTGTGCACTAAGAAAGAATACGTCACCGTCATGCTGCCTGACTACTGCTTCTGTGATTCTCTCTGGGTGAGTCATATAACCAAAGAAGTGTTTGTACTTGTATTTGTATTTCTATACCATGGATGAACTGATGTCTGGTTTGTATTTGACCTTCAGCACAGTATTGGTGTGGTTCACGTGCCGGGGAAGAGGCCGTTTGGCCAGAGCCTGGTCTACATCTTTGTTGATGGACAGCAGAAACTATCAGCACCTTTAAAATACCCAACCATGACTGAGGTGAGAGAAACAGCTCTCTAAATACTTTTTGTATTTGAAAACCGTCAGTTCGGTTTAGTCTTTTATTGTGTGTATCTCTCTCGCAGGCCTTCACGTCATGCTGTATCGGTTCAGCGGGTCACCGCACCACAACACCTCCTCCCTCTCAGATCCCAGATCCCCCGTTTTCCGGAGGCAATCCTTCCGGACGCTCATCCTTTGGCGCTATCCTCCCGGGCTGGGGCGGCCTGCTAGGGACCAAACCTGAGTCCGTCACCAAACTGATTTCCGCCGGGACTCAGGACAGCGAGTGGGGCAGTCCTACCTCACTGCAAGGGCAGCTGGGAAGTGTCATGGTCTTCCACGAGCCCCTCCAAGCCAGTCACGTCAAAGCCCTCTGTAGCGCAGGACCAAACTGTATTTCTCCCTTTAAAAGTCAAGAGGCTGAACTCGGAGACCTGGCGCCCAAACTTCTGCTACACTATTCTCCAAAGGTGAGCTGTCTTTATAGGCCAATGTAAACTAGGGCTGAGCTTTATAAAATAATGCACAATAATAATATATGTCATATTTACCTTAATGGATTTATATATATATATATATATATATATATATATATATATATATATATATATATATATATATATATATATATATATATATACATATATATATACATATATTATATTATTATTATTTTATATATATTTTTTTATCTTGATCTTCGTTTGACATCTTGTCTCACGTCACTGTTGTCTTAATTACTTGTGGGAAAAAAAACATTTTTGAAACTTGACACCACAATTGAGTGATAAATCAACATTTGAATCAACATGTATAATATTTTACAATTAATATTAAATAGTTTGTGATTATTTCACATTATTTTGTCATGTTTATAGTTGTACATGTAATAATTCAGATGTTTATGTTGGATTTTCATGTTTGAAGATTGAAATTCAGTGTCTGGTACAAGGGTAAAACAAATCTGTGCATAAGGCTTTTAAAAAGTATCATACAGTACCATTTAAAAATTTGATGTCAGTAATTCATACTTATTCAGCAAAATTGTTTCAAAAAATTAATTTGTAATGTTATGAAAGTTTTCTATTTCAAATGAATGCTGTTCTTTTAAACTTTCCATTCATCTAAGGATCGTTAAAAAAGCAGCACAACTGTTTTGAACATTGATAATAAGAAGAAAAGTTTCTTGAGCAGCATATCAGCATATTAGACTGATTTCTGAAGGATCGTGTCACACTGAAGACTGGAGTAATGATGCTGAAAATTCAGCTTTGATCACAGGAATAAACTGCATTTCAAAAATATATAAAAAAATTTTAATGTAATATTTCACAATATTTTCAGTTTTTACTGTATTTTTGATCAAATAAATTTAGCCTTGCTGAGCAGAAAAGACTTCTTTCAAAAACATTAAACATTTTACGTACCCCAATACTTTTAAATGGTATTGTATGCAAATGATTAAGGCATGCTTAAAAAGTTGATGTCTGTTAGTTTGATTAAAAATCAACTGCTGAGACACAAAAGTGACCGAAATTAAAAATAAACACTCATTTATGTATTTGCTCTGTAACATCAGAGTATCAGAAAATACATCAGAAATAACTTCTTTAACGTGTACATGACTAATCATTTTCCTTTTGCATGTACAGGCATGTAGAAAACCAATTTGTCTGGATTTGTCCCCTAATCTGCTGCACGGTCGCCTGACAGGAAATAAAGTGGTCAACTGGGATATTAAAGTATGTATGCAGTTTCCCTTCCTTTGAACTTTGCTTTTTGCTGGGTGTTGTAATCTGTGTAATCAAGTGTGTTTTCTGTAATTCTCCTTCTACTTAAACACATGCTCACACTCTCTCTGGTCTTTTGTAGGACATGATCAACTGTGTTGGCGGGCTTCCTGTGTTGCTCCCAATCTTGGAACAGTTGACTTTGTTAACCCCTGATTTGCATCACGTGGACCCCTCGGGGTCAGAGTTCATCACCCCTGACTCTACCACACCCGCTGATGGAGACTGGGTCATACTGCCCTCCAACAGAGCGTCAGGTGAGCACACGTTCTTTATAAGTCACTGAAACTATTCTTTTCTTCTTTTTTAAAAAATTGACAAAAGTAATGCTAAAATAAAATATAAATATTAATGAAAAACTTAAAAACTAAAAAAAAACAATAGAAATGAGAAAAATCACAATTAGAAATTTGAATTTTTAAAAAAAAAATAAATGTAATTACTATAAAAGTTTCGTTACTAAAGTTATTAAAACTGAAATAAATATAAATGAACGTGAAACAGAAATCTAAAAATAGTAAAACTGACAAAAGCACATAACAAAATTACTAAAATTAAAATAAAAAAGTGAAAATATAAAAAGCAAAAGATCTTTTGCATCTCCAGGATCTCATCCCCTGCTCCTTTTCTGTATTTATGATTAAATTTATGACTGTTAAAGTTTTTTCATGAATAGAAATAAAGCTGAAATAAAAAAATAATGTCATCCTCTAAAAAAAAAAAAAATGAAAAAAGGTTTCTATTATTATTATTATTATTATTATTATTATTATTATTATTATTATTATTATTATTATTACTACTATATAAAGAACTAATGTTAGTAAAACTGAAATAAATATAATTAAAGTAGAAATATAGTAAATACTGTACGTAAATTGGAAAAAAAAGACAAAAGCACGTAGAAATTACTAAAACTAAAATGAATATTAAAAGTCAAAATATAAAAGTAATAGCTAATGAAAAATATGAATAAATAATACTACAATAACCATGTTATTTGCTTGTTATGTGACTGATCTTTAGCATCTTAAATATGTCACTACTTGCCTCTTTTCTGTATTTATGATTAATACGTCTTAATAATGTTGCGATATGATGTTTGTGAACATTTATTATTCAGAGGCCAGGCTGGAGAAGAATCTCGTGGCGACGTTCTTGCTGGTGATCAAGCATTTCCTGCTGAGGCATCCCATAAACCAGGAAACCCTTCTGCACTCACACGCTGTGGCCACATTAGGAGCTCTGCTGCAGAAGGTACCCATAGTTCTCTTTCCTTTTGTTCCTCAGTGTTTCACTCTGTATGTCTTCATTCGCTGTTGGTTTGTGTGTGTGTGTGTGCGCAGCTGCCAGCGTTCCTGGTGGACGTGAGCGTGCTGGTGGCGGTTCAGCTGTTGACTGAGCAGATGACGTATGAGAAGAACTCGCAGCTTCTGCAGCAGCTCCACACACACCTGCTCTTCAACTTCAGTATCTGGAACCAAGGAGATTTCCCATTGCGCATCGGTCAGTGTGTGTGTGTGGGAGATTTATTCATGCTGCATTTATGTTTGTTTAAACAAGCAAACAGTTTTGTTCATGCATGCTTTTGTTACGCAACTGATTTTCATTATTTTTGTTGAATGGGATTTTTAATGGTTTCTGATTGTGAAGAGCAACAGTCGGGTTGTGGAAGTAAAAATCCCATTCATTTTCTCTGTAGCAAAATGGATTTTTATTTTTTTTTCAACTCGATTGACAAAGGAAATAAAAAGCAAGTTTTTAAATGCAGTTTAAAATGTGCATTTAAAAATTATTTATTAATTTACTTTATGGTTTTATTAAATTAAAACACATTCATTACAGTATTTATATGTACATGTCTTTTTAAAAAAATTTAAATTATTTATTTAATGTATAGTTTCATTATTTTATTTAACTACATTTTAAAAAATTAGGTAAAAGTTTTAATTGTCTATTAATTTGTACCAGCAATTTTATTTATCTTTTTTCATTTTAATGTTTGAATTATTAAATTGATTACTCATAATTGATAACTAGATTACATTATTATAAAATAATAATTTAAAATATATAAAATAAATAATTTTTTTATTATATAGTCCTCCATAACCATTAGCTCTGGGGTTGCTATATTATATTATATTATATTTAGTGCTGTCAAATGATTAATCACATCCAAAATAAAAGTTTTTGTTTACATAATATACGTATGTGTACTGTGTATATATATTATGTATATATAAATACACACACATACAGTATATATTTTGAAAATATTTACATGTAAATACATTTATATATTTATATTCTTATATTTTATATTATATTTAAATATATTTACTATATAAACAGAACATATTTTTCTTAAATATATACATGCATGTGTTTGTATTTTTATATATACATAATTAGTATACACACATTATGTAAAGAAACTTTTATTTTGGATGCGATTAATCGCAATTAATCATTTGACAGCACTAATTATATTATATTATATTTATATTATATTATATTATATTTTAAGAAAATACATATATATATTCTTCTGTAGAATCAAGTTATTGTGGTTTTTTTTTTTTTTTAAACATCATGTTTAAATCTCATTAAAAAACTGGACTGTTCACTCTCACAGTTTTTTGGGGCTGTTATACTTTTGCGCTGATCTTGATGTGTTTTTCATGGTAAAGGTCACATCCAGTACATGTCCACTGTCATCAAAGACAGCAGGAAGCAGTTCAGGAAGAAATATGGAGTGCAGTTCCTGCTGGACACAGTTCGCCTTTACTATGGGTAAGACTACTACTCTCACAATCCCTTTGCTATCACCTCACAGCTGTTCTGCCTCTTTCTCTCTCCATCAAGTCAGTCTCCATCAAATCTGTTCTCTCTTTCCTTTCTAGTTCTGGATGTAAAGATGCAGATTTGAGTGAGGACGATATCAAGACAATCAGAGCTTCTCTCTGTGGCCTTCTGAAGTATTACATCAGCAAGGGAACCACCCATGAGGAGATCCAGAGCATTCTGGGATACATCGCTGCCATTGGAGATGAGGAACAGGTGAGAAGAGGAAGATGCTGGCAGACTCTACTGCTGTGAATTTTCAGCATCATTGCTCCAGTCTTCAGTGTCACATGATTCTTCAGAAATCATTCTTTCTGCTCAGGAAACATTTCTGATTATTATCAATGTTCAAAACAGTGCTGCTGCTTTTTTTTTTTTTGTAGAAACCTTGATACATTTTTAAGGATTTTTTTGATGAGAAGAAAGCAAAAAAAAAATAGCATGTATTAGGAATAGAAATATTTTGTAACGTTATACGAAAGATTACTGTCCCTTTCTGGCCGTACTGGTTTCTTTAAAGCTGTAGTCTGTAACTTTTTTGAGTTCAAAATTTACAAAATGCATATAATAAGCGAGTACACCATGAATCCATTTTCCAAACCGTATTTTTGGCTTGTCCTGAATCACTACGGTACACCTATAATAAGTGATTATATTCAGACTATTTTAGACTGGTTCGGGTAGGTACCGCTGCGGAGTAGCCCGGTACCTGCATGATTTGTCATAGACATAAACAGAGAGAAGTCGCTCCGTCTACAGTGTTCTTCTGCAGGACGCACGCAGTTCTGTTTATTAACCGCTAGAGCGCCAAAAGTTACAGACTGCAGCTGTAATACTAAAAAGAGTGTACTTTTTCATCACCACTGCAGTGCACCGTTTATTATTTACAACTATTTACAAAGTTAACAAGGTATTCATTAATTTTCATAAGTTTAAATTAAGTTGCATGTTTTTAATTTTTAAAATTGAAGAATTTTTTTTAATAAATTTTAAATTATTTTTCAGTTTTTTCACTAGTTGGTATATCAATTTTTCTTGAGCATTATTTTAGCTTTAATATTCAATTAAATTAAATTCAGTTACATGAATTATTAAGATAACTTTTAGCTACTTTATTACAAGATTACAAATTGAAATCGTCTTTTTTTTTTTTTTTTTTTAAACTATAACTATATTTTTGATTCTATATGGCGATAAGGTAATGTCTAACTCGTTGTCTGAGTGTGTGTGTGTGTGTGTGTGTGTGTGTGTGTGTGTGTGTGTGTGTGTGTGTGTGTGTGTGTGTGTGTGTGTGTCTAGGAAAGAAGCACTCTCCTTTATTGTTATTGATTTGCCCTTTCTAATCAGTAGAGCAAACATCCTCTGTCTTTCTCCATTTTAATTATTTCTAAACCTCAATGTGCTTAACCGCAAACTGGATTTACTGCCCTGCAAATTAATTTAATTGCTGTCTCTTCCGGTTTCTCCTGCTCTTATCACTTATTAGCAATAAACATTAACTAAGCATGGAGTTGAAATCAGTGCCTGTGCTCTTGCAGCTGTGTGGGATCCTGGAGCTGCTGCTGACTCTACTGCAGACCAGCGCGGCGCGGGACCAGCTCTTCCTGCTGCTGTTTGAACCGGGAGCGGCCGACTCCTGCTACGCCCTGCTGCTCAACAACAAACACTCCGACCGCCTCCGAGAGCTCGTCTTCAAGGTGCACTTCATTCTCTGAGCAGCTTCTCTAAAGCAACTACAGTCATTTAGGGATTTGAAAAAGCCAGTGGATCCTCTGCAGTGAATGGGTGCCGTCAGAATGAGAGTCCAAACAGCTGATAAAAACATCACAATAATCCATATGACTGTACATCAGTTAATGTCTAGTGAAGTGAAAAGCTGTGTATTTGTAAGAAATAATACATCAAGTTTATTTATAATACGAGTCCTCTATCTATAATATTGCTTTCTCCAGTGAAAAAATTGTCTTGTCTGAATCAGGAGAGAAATGTGCACAAATCAAGCACCGTACAAGCCAAAACAGTTCAAAACAAATATTGTGATGTTTTTATCAGCTGTTTGGACCTGCAGCAGTAAATGTCAAATTGTAGTTGCATAATGAGCTTAATCATTACTTATTATTAATTCGAAAAGTCACAATAACTATATTTTGATATATGTTCATATTAGAATGCTCATTAACTATAAATTTGCTTTATGTGATGCCTAATGCATTGTAAAATATTTGATGATGACTGTGTTGAATTCAAAAGAAATGTCAAATCTTTGTCAAGTGCAAGTGTTATTAGTCTAAATGTGGTTGTGTGTTTCTGCAGCTGTTTGAGCGGATGCTGAAGTGTGATCGTGTGTATGAGAAGAGCAAACAGAGGTTACGCTTGAGGGACGTGGGGTACTCTGGCCTCAGCCTGCTGTTCTCAGACCTGCACCTCACATCCAGCCTCATCAAGTGCCTCCTTCACCAAGTGCTGTCTACTGGTCAGTCTGATGAAAACCCAGCACATGCAGTACGCTGTTAAAGGCATAGTCCCTCCAAATATGAAAATTATTTATTCAAACCCGTATGAGTTGCTTTCTTCTGGGGAACATAAAATAAGAATTTTTTGAAGTATGTTGGTAAACAATTTCACGTTCCCACTGACTCCCATTTTTTTGGCCATACAATAAAAGTCAAGGTGAGCCGATACTGTTTGCTTACCGACTTCTTGTTACACAGAACAAAGCCTAAGAGGTTTGACTGAGAATTTTCATTTTGACCGGACTATTTAATAATGATATATTTATAATATATATTTATGTATTTATTTTTTTGTGGAAAAAATACCAAAATAATGTACAAATTTTCAAAGCAAATGCATAATGTCGAATATCCGCTGAAAAATGTATGTATGTAAAAAAAAAAAAAAAATTGTAATCATTGCTATTTTTCCCTCTTTGTCGCTCTTGCTCTCTCTATGTAATCTGAAACACCGTTCATTGATGAGGCCACACTGAATCTGTGATGTGAAATGTTTTTCCATAAACTCTTTTTAATCTCTTTGTCCTCTAGATACTGTTATAAACTATAAAGATCTGATGGCTGTAGTTCTGCTGACCCATAAAGCCGGGCCCAGCATTCGCCTGACTGTATGCAAGAGGGTGAGAGCATTTATTACATCAATACACCACAGTTATTAGTGCTAACAAAAACAAAAAACATATTTTTTAAGGAATAGCTCAGAAAGGAAAAGTGTCACTCAAAACATGTTAGATATTTTTTACTGTGGAGCACAATAAGAGTTGCTTTGTGTGAAGAAAAGACCAAACTGAGCTTTCCCCTTAACTAATATAAAATAGTGTTTGGAAAAAAAAAACCGTAATTGTGCACTGAATGAAATAAATGACAGAGAAATACTTTGGATGTCTTGTAATGTTTTCATCCTATATATCCTCCTTTTATTTCCTGCAGCTGTATGCGCTGCTGCAGTCTCAGCAGGACGCAGCGCAGCAGATCTCCAGGCAGATGTGTTGGCAGGGCACTCTAATGAGTTTGTTTGTCCGGAGCCCCGGGAGCGACGGAGGTTCCGGTTCGGGCCGTGGTGACGCGGCCAGCCTGGGGAGTTTCGAGCTGAGCCGCAGCAGCGGAGGAAACCGCCTGGAGCCTCCTCTGGAGCGCAGGCCTGTGGGAGACAGCGTGGGGAGGCTCGAGGAGCGAGACAGTGCCTCAGACAGCAGGTCCATAGACAGCCTGGACACCGGAGAGCTGATGTCCCTCTCTGAAACACCAGGAGACGCGCCGACACCTAAAGCTTGGGGCGGGAAAGCAGGGGTTTTGAGTTTGGACCTGTCCCAGGTGCATCTGTTCGATCACGGGGACAGCGGCAGTCAGACTCCAGGCAGCATGCCAAGCACGCCGTCTCCTCTGGAGAACGCAAAGCCCTTCCCTGGAGCTTCCTCTCTGAATGATGACAGTTTCCTGTTTAGTGACAATGTGTCCCTGGGAGAGTCTTTTAACAGTGAGGTGAGACCAAAAATCTGATGTGTTTCAGTGGAACCGGCCGTGACATTTATCACTTCTTTGTACTAATTATTTAGTTATTTTTCATGTTCTTAACAAGAAGTACCTGATAATTAGTACTATAATGAAGAGTGACTCTAAAATATAATTTATAGATGAGCCACATTTAAAGGCATTGTAAAATGCTTATTATCTGTGACCGCACATTCAATATTAATGTGGCAAGTTGCTACAGGGTGATTAACTAATGTGCTTGCCAGAATAGTTGTGTGTTTTGATTATTAATATTAATGCATTTAATTTTTTTATTAAACATTGTTGACTTTTATCATATTGCTATTGTAAACATTTTAGAAAAGCTTTGTAAAAACTGTGGTAAAATCACAGCTTTTGTTGCAAAAACACAGCTTATTGCTTTAGCAATTATAATTCACTACTCATCAACATTAATATTTTTATTCACAAGGATGCATTAAAGTGATCAAAAGTGACCGTAAAGACATTTAAAATGTAACAAAATATTTCTGTTTCTAATGAATGCTGTTCTTTTTAACTCTCTATTCATCTAAGAATTCTCAAAAAAAAAAAAGACGGTTTCCACAAAAATATTACGCAGCACAACTGATTTCAGTGTTGGTAATAATTTCACATTATTACTGTTTTGAGCATGTGAGACTTATTTCAAAAAACGTTAAAAAAAATCTTTCCATCCCTAAACTGTTGAAAGGTAGTGTGAATGGCATTGAATATAATAGTTCATATATATTACTAATATATTTATAATAGTATTTAGTTTCCACCAAAATACTATTATTATCCAGAGCCAATATCTATTCATTTGCAGTCAGTCTTTTTGAAGTGGTTTATTGATTTAAGCTTCTGTCTTGCCGCCCAGCGTACGGAGGAGGAGTTGGCGCGTCTGCTGTTGGAGATCATGTTGTGTGTCATGTGGAGAGGGGTGGAGGGGTCAGATGACACCGCCTGGCTGGAGAGAGGTCAGGTGTTCTCTGCCCTCACCAAACTGGGCACTGCCAATGAGCTGCTGCTGCCCGTCGACCACATCAAACTCAGGTCAGACTACATCTCAAGTCTGCTTTCTTTGGAACTGCTGCTCAATGCTAATGATGCACAAAAATACATTTATCACAGTCAAAGTGCAGCATTATAAAAGCACTAATTAAACTTCACCGTTTCAGAAGTTCATTTTCAGCTGAATATTTGTGGGAGCTATCAGAATCGATTTGTGACCCTGGACCACAAAACCAGTCATAAGTGTAAAAAAATTGAGATTTATACATCATCTGAAAGCTGAATAAATAAGCTTTGCATTTTGTTAGGATAGGACAATATTTGTCCGAGATACAACTATTTGAATATCTGGAATAAATAAATAAAAAAAATCAAAATATTGAGAAAATCGCCTTTAAAGTTGTCCGAATTAATTCTTAGCAATGCATATTACTAATCAAAAAAGTTTTGATATGTTTACGGTAGGAAATTTACAAAATATCTTCATGGAACATGATCTTTACTTAATGTCCTAATGGTTTTTGGCATAAAAAAAAAAATCAATAATTTTGACCCATACAATGTATTTTTGGCTATTGCTACAAATATACCCCAGCGACTTAAGACTGGTTTTGTGGTCCAGGGTCACATTTGAACAGCATGTTGTTCATGCATTTAGTAATGTCTTACTCCACAGTCTGATGGAGAGGATGTTGGAATTGGCCGTAACGGATAACCGAGAGGCGACGACGGCCACGCTGCCGCAGCACACGGAGAACGCTGTGCGTCTTCTACACATGGTGCAGGACTTCCTGCAGGCTGAGGGGCTGGTGAATCCCGCTCTATGGACTGAGAAGGTTCTGGAGGAGACGGTGACTCTGATGGACGGGCTGATGGTGTGGTTCGCCTCCGGCACGCAGTGGCTCCTGCTGTCTCAGGTGGGACTGCGGCTGCTGCTTGGGTTCATGGCGCAGGAAGACCCACAGGTGAGAGATCATAGGGATGTATTACCAGTGCAAGGATGCGTTAACTCTGTAAAGCCTACTGTATAATATTTGATATGTGAATTTCTAAGTCTCTAAGTTATCAACATTAAAAATATCAAAACTAGAAGCCATTTCAGTATAATTAAATATATATCTACCTTCTGGTCATGATTCTTTTGCTGTGAAATCTTTAATGATTTTTATAAGAATATTTTTTTTTTTAAGAATAACTTTCATATTGTTAGTAATATTTCAAGATGAACACCTACTGAACTGAAGCAACTTAGTTTTACTTGATTGTCCTTGCATTTATTTTTTTAAATAATCATGTTAAAATGTGAGTTTTTGAGGAGCATTTGTTTGTTCATCTCTCAGTCATCATTGCATTGCATTATATGTTTTGCTTTGATCACAAAACTAAGCATTTAAATTTTTATCTTATTAAGACAAAATATGAGGAGATACAGTGTGACGACTGATATTTATATGCATTTTATGTAAGTAGTCTGCTGTAGTCTGCAGTTTCATCTCACTTTTTGGCCGTAGAAATGTCAGCAACTGCACTAAATTGGGATTTTGCTCAGATTGGGCCTCTGAATGAAGTTTAAGTGTTTTCTTAAGAGCATGAGTTCTATGTTCTCACTATACCATGCTATATGAGCCGTTACAAGAAATGTTCCTTGAACATTCAATCAGCATATTAGAATGATTTCTGAATGATCATGTGACCCTGAAGACTGGAGTAATGACGCTGACAGTTCAGCTTTGCAGTATATTACAACAGAAAACATGTCCTTTAAATAATAATAATATTTCCCAATATTTTTTACTGTATTTTTGATCAAATAAATGCAGCCTTGGTCAGCATGAGAGACTTATTTTAAAATCATTAAACAAATCTTGCCAACCCCAAACTTTTGAACTAATACTCATAAACTTGCTCCAGTAGCATAGATCTAGAAATCTTCTATTTATTCATGTTGTTCCTCGTCCTGGCAGGTGTGTGCCATGGCTACAGCCAAACTGAATGGCATCTTGCAGACGAAGACGGTGGACTCTCAGGACGAGGCCTGTTATCTTCTGGGCCGTGTGGAGGGAATCCTCAGGCGCTCTGTGAGCGAGGAGCGGACAGAGGAGACCTACTCGTTTTTAGTGCCTCTCCTCCGTACCCTCCTGTCCAAAGTCCACAAGCTACTCTACATGGAGCTGCACCTACCTTCCCTCCCCGACACCAACGGAAGTCCGTCTTTCTTTGAGGACTTCCAGCTGTACTGCAGCTCTCCGGAGTGGAGGGTCTATTTAGATAAATATGTAAGATCTGGATTAATACACTACATGGGGTCAACTGTGATTTTAAGCTGGATGACGTCTCACGTATTTTCTAGTTTTGAGATGTTTAACTATTAGTACATTGTAGTAGATTGTAGGAGTGGTTTCTGCTCTTCATTGCACCCTGTAGTTTGTAAATCTGAATTTTGTGTATCTGTTTTATCAGATTATTCCCTACATGAAGCAATATGAGATCGAGACGTTCAGTCAGGGTCATGAGAACATGGCTCTTTACTGGAAGGACTGTTATGAGGCGTTCATGCTCAGTCTGCACCGCAGGGACCGAGAGAGAGGAGAGAGCAAGATACGCTTTCAGGTGCAAAAACATCTACACATACACCACCGTTCATGTTTTTTTTTTTAAAGAAATTTTTGAGAAGTGACAGTAAAGACATTTATAATGTCACAAATGATTCAGATTTAATGCTGTTCTTTTGAACTTTCTGTTCATCATAGAATCCTGAAAAAAAAAAAAAAAAAAAAAAAAAAAAAAAAAAAAAATGAAGCAGCACAGTTGTTTTCATCATTGATAATAATCAGAAATGTTTCTTGAGCAGAAAATCTGCATATTATGAATGACTTCTTAAGGGTCATGTGACACTGAAGACTGGAATAATGATGCTGAAAATTCAGCTTTGATCACAGGAATAAATTACAATTTAAAATATACTCAAATAGAAAACAGCTATTTTAAATTGTAATAATGTTTCCCAATATTACAGCTTTTACTGTATTTTTTTCTTTTATCAAATCAAATAAATGGAGCCTTGGTGATAAGAAGAGACTTCTTTCAAAACTATTGAAACTTATTTTCAAAAACCTTTGAACAGCAGTGTTTAGAATTTCCCTTAAATTTAATGCAGAATTTACAAACATTTTCATTTCCCTCAAAAATCCTCAGGAGCAGTTTGTGGAAGCGTTCAGCCGTCGAGGTCGTCAGGAGAACCTGAGGTACAACAGCATGCTGAAACAAATCCACACGCAGAACAGCGCCATCCTCAGGCAGTGGAGGGCAGCGCGCAGAGGGCTCTTCTGTGAGAGAGGACCCTGGGTGGACAAGTGAGTGTTGTTTCTGTCTGTAAATGTCACTGAGAACAGGAGTGGATACTGTTTGTGCTGGTGGAGGTGTTTTTGCCAGAGAAAATTGTGCTAATTGATGTGGTCTGTTTGTGTTTGGCAGGCAGCAGAAGGACATACGCTGGAAGCTCTCTAGTGCTGAGAACTACTCCCGTATGAGACTCAAACTGGTGAGGAATAACAACTTTGACCCCCATAGAGAAGCCAGTGCCTTGAGAGACAACCTAGGTAAGATATACACACTTAAATACGGTCACTTGTAGGGCTGCACGATATATTGCATGCGATATTTAACGTGCATCTTGCCAGTAAAGCCGGTTCTGTAATCTGCGGATAATGAACGTGGATTTGCGCAGCTTGTCAGTGAACAACGGCTCTGTGTAGTAAATGCTGCTCCATGTGAAATCACGCACGTGATGGAAATTTACGGCTTTACTGACAAGATGCGCATTAAAATATCGCATGCGATATATCGTGCAGCCCTAGTCACTTGTAACTTTTATAAAATCTTGTGGTGGGCATTTCAGGAAGTAAATGGTTTTTTGTGTGTGTTACTTCAGGTGTGCAGCACCAGCAGGTAAACGCTGAGTCACTGTTGTTAGAGGCGGTGAAACAGGTGAAGGTCAGTGATCTGGAGGATGACATCCTGGAGCTCCTGGAGGAGGATCCTGCATCAGCCAATCAGTGAGTCTCAGTTTAGACGGACAGGAGCAGTAACCAATCACTGGAGCTAAATACAGAAACACACTTTTACTCAATAACTTGATGTGTAAACTGTTCTTTTATCCATGTAAGATTAGATTTTTTTTTTTTTTTTTTAATTTGATAATGTATTATGCCTGTTTTTTCTTTGCATATAAAGGCCTTTATGGCTGTTTAAATTGGTTAGTTTGTTTACATTTTGACATTAACATGTCAAGGTGTTTTTTTTTTTTTTTTTGCATCATCAATTTTCATGTACAATACTGTTAAAAAGTTTCAGGTCAGTAAGATTTGTTTTATTGTTTTGAAAGAAGTCTCCTATGCTCACCAAGGCTGCATTTATTTGATCAAAACTACATTAAAAACAGTAATATTGTGAAATATTATTGCAATTTAAAGTAACTGTTTTCTATGTGAATATATTTTAAAATGTAATTTATTCCTGTAATCCGAGCTGAGTTTTCGGCATCATTACTTCAGTCTTTAGTGTAACGTGATCCTTCAGAAATTGTAATATGCTGATTTGATGCTCAAATAACATTTCTGATTATTATCAAAGATGAAAAAGTTGTGCTGCTTAATATTTTTGTATAAACCATGATCTTTTAAGATTCTTTGATGAATAGAAAGTTCAAAAGAACAGCATTTACTTTAAATATTATTTTGTAAAATTATAAATCTCTTAAAAGCCACTTTTGATCAATTTAATGCGTCTTTACTGAGTAAAAGTATTAATTTCTTAAGTTGTGCATGTAAACTCACTCGCCGTTGTTCTCTAAGGGCTGATTCTGAAGAGGCGGGTCAGAAGGAGAAGCTGGTGATATCAGAGGACTGTGAGCTGGTCACCGTGGTTGACGTTTTTCTGGGTCGTCTGGAGCTCACCACACAACACATCTACTTCTACGACAGCAGCGCAGAGAAAGAGGAAGGTGAGGAGAAACTGGTACAGCGGTGTATCCAGCAGTGTGTGAAGGTCATGTGTACGAGGACAGAGATGATACAGATGTTCTGTGTTTTCAGGTGTAGGTCAGGACTTTAAATGGCCTCTGTCTCAGATCCGAGAGATTCACCTGCGCCGGTACAACCTCCGGCGCTCGGCTCTGGAGATCTTTCTCATCGACCAGACCAACTACTTCCTGAACTTCAAGAAGGAGGTCAGGAATCTTACAGCATGTTTTTCATCTTCTTTTTCTCTTTCCTATATGAACGTAATGCTACATATATGCTACATATAATGCTACATATATGAGCTGATATTTGCTTTTTGTAAACACACTCATTGAGTCTCATTCACTAATAATTGAATGAATTCTTCATTAGAAGAACTTCTTATGGAAAAATTTCCACCTAATTTACAATAAATGCTTGTGCGCCTTGACAAATTGTTTTTTTTTTTTTTTTTTTTTTTTTAAGAGTTTAGAATATATTTTTGTTTGAAAGGTTACTGATTAATCATAATTTGAAGTTTTTGCAGTTTATCAAAATAAACTAAATGAAAAATGTTGCTTTGGCAACTAGCTGAAATAAAAAATATATTTTTTTATTTAAAAAAAAATAAAAAATAAAATAAATAAATAAATATATATATATATATATATATATATATATATATTTAATTTTTTTATTTCAAGTAGAAAATTGGTTTATGATTTTAGTCAACTATAATAAGCCTAGATTTCACACAAATATTTGTGCGTACACACAGTTAGTGAATGAGACCTATCACCCCTTCCTTTGTTCAGTCTCTGATGATTGGTTGTTTCTGTTTGATTGACAGGTGCGTAATAAAGTGTACAGCCGGATGCTGCTGCTGCGTTCTCTCTCTCTTCATGCCACTCACTCGCCGCAGGAGCTGCTCAAAGCGTCTGGACTCACACAGGTCACTGAACACATGAAGCGTCTCTGTTTAAGGGTTTCGTATAGTACAACACTGAAGGTTTAGAGCTGACTTTTCCTTCTGTCTGTCATCAGAAATGGGTGAACAGGGAGATCTCAAACTTTGACTACCTGATGCAGTTGAACACAATAGCAGGACGAACGTATAATGATCTGGCTCAGTATCCTGTGGTGAGTGACACCTACACAGCCGCTCTGAGTTCTGTTTGAGCGCTCATTCGCTGAACGATCTTACAGTGTGTGACTTTCTCTGCTGATTTTAGTTCCCCTGGATCCTGTCGGATTATACGTCAGAGGAGCTGGATCTGTCCGATCCGCGGGTGTTCAGAGATCTCTCCAAACCCGTGGCTGTGCTGAACGAGAGGAACGCCAAAGCCGTCAGAGAGAAGTCTGTTTCTGTCTCGGTGTTCTTTTAGTTTTATTAGCTAGTATAGTACGTTTTAGTTAGCTACAACAACACCTAGGCAACATTTTTAGTCATCATAGTCCCACTCTGAAGGATTTACCAAATAGTAGGCTGTGAAATTTCAGTTTTATAATATACCTTGTATTGGCTAAATACGGTAGCATTTATCCATCACACATAACACAATCCCAGAATGCATTGTGATGAACATGAAGAGTTTTGTAACTGATGGTGGAAGCAAACTTTGTTCATTACTGAAAAGTTTCATTATCCTCTGATTAAAATACATTATTTCGTCCATTATATGTATTTAAAATATTGTATTGTTTTGCATGTGTAAGGGTCATTAGCTTAGCCACATGCTAACTTCAGACTATTGGAAATCTCTTAAAGTATTATTTTAAAGCTATTCATACACCTATTATAATTTTTATTAATATTTTGGATTATCTTTTTAGATTTCAGTTTTCAGTTGTATATTTTGTTTTTATTTTAAGGTTTAAGAATTTTATGTGCTTTTGTTGTTTTTAGTAGTTTTAAATATTTGGCTTTCATTTATTTAGATTTCAGTTTTAGTACTTAAAATTAAAATGATTTCATTTCGTTGCTTAGGTTATATGCAGTTATACATTTTATTTTATTTCAGTTACCAAAATCCCATTTTTAATCATTTTAGTTTTAAAACTTACACTGGTCTTGTACGGTGTTCCCTTAGAAGCTAGCTTCTTATTTAACAGTGAAGCAGTTCACTAGGTTTAGGAGCAGAGCAAATGTTTTGAATTTTGTGTCGGTGGTGAATGTAGCTGTTGTGTGTAAATGAGGCTGATTGTAAATGATGTTTATTCTGCAGATTTGAGAGTTTTGAAGACCCCACGGGCACCATAGACCGTTTCCACTACGGCACGCACTACTCGAACGCCGCTGGAGTCATGCATTACCTCATTAGAGTGGAACCCTTTACATCCCTGCACATCCAGCTGCAGAGCGGCAGGTAATGCTTGTCTGACAGTGTGTCTTTTTGCCTTAAAATTCTGTTTCACTTTCTTTTGTGTCCTTTTTCAACTCACAATTGTTCTCAAAAATTATCCACTCAAATTATTTTGCATGTTTGAAAAGAAAAGGTTACTGAAGTGTAATTTACGGTCTGTCCCTTAGAATTAAACAGCCTGTTTCTGCTAATGTACCTTTACAAATTCTTCAAATAAATGGTCTCTGTTATGATTGGCTTTTGACTGATTGATATTTAAACAAGGGCAATGGACCTTTTTCACATTTCTGGGTTTCTCAGCAGCGGAAGTCGTCATAGTTGGGTTAACTTGAAGAGCAGTGAATGAGAGAGTACCAAAAATATATTTTTTGCATTGCCATTTGCTCAAATAGCAAAAAAAAAAACACTCCACAATAGTGTTTTCATGACTTTCAATAAAAGGAAAAAAATTAAGAGAGACTGATAAGGGCAGTCAGAAGAGAGAACAATGTCAAATTTACTGTCCCTCCCATAGATGCTGAATAAGAAACACCGGTGCATTAGCGTAAACTAGTTTTTTTGTAATTTGATGCAAAGGTAATATAATACAAACAACAGTGTTATAAATGCACATACATTAAAAAACAAATATGAAAAACTTTTGAGGATTTTCACGTCATCAGTCTTGTGAAAAGGGTCCATCGTATGTTAATATAATTAGGGTTGCCACATCCTCATAAAACCTATTTTCATTATATGAATAAAGTTGGTCTGACTGTCTGGCAGGTTTGACTGTGCCGACCGCCAGTTTCACTCTATTCCTGCTACCTGGCAAACCCTCATGGACAATCCCAACGACGTCAAAGAGCTCATCCCAGAATTCTTTTACTTCCCAGAGTTCTTGGAGAACCAGAACGGTGAGTAAATTAAAGATTTGTTGAGCTAGTATCGCCAGTTAAGCTGGAATAGGAGAAAGCTTTTTAACTCTCCTGTTGTGTCAAAAAACTGGGTACAGCTTTTGTGTTGTGGAAACACTTAATTGTAGATTTTCAGAAACAAACAAATATAAAATATGTGAGAAATTGAATAATTTCCATTGATTTCTATTGTGTTATTTCTACTGCGTTAGGGGTCAATTTGACCCACATATTTTATGTTTAAAATGAGCGGGACAGATACAATTTATTTATTTATTTTTTGGTCAAGACTACTTGTAATGACTACTTGCACACAGGTGCAAATAACCACATGCAAGTATAAATTTTATCTAACGTTATTAATGCGTAATGTAAGTAGTATTTATTGCTGCTTTTTGTTGTCTGGTTCTCAAACCCTTGTGAGGGTAAAATGCGTTTGTCACATAAACCATAAGCATCCTTTGAGTTTTTTGACTGTGAAACTAACAAATTATCAGCGAATTTTCAGTTGGTAAGTCAGAACACAAGTCGTCTTTTGAGTAAACTTTGTATTTCATATTTTAGTGTTTAACAAGCTACAAATGTTTCCTCTTTGCTGTGTTTCAAAGTGTCGATTTTTGGCAGATTGCATAGAAACCAGTGTGGGGAGTCAATATGTCCCCAACACAAAAGTTGTAACAATTTATACAGTTTTTCTAAAACACATCTGTGTCCAAACTTTGCAGGCACACTGCAAAAAATGCTTTTCTTACTTAGATTTTCAGTCTTGTTTCCAGCCAAAATATCTAAAAATTCTTAAATCAAGAAGGATTTTCTAGACAAGTAAAAGTTATTGTCTTGTTTTCAGAAAAAAAATTGTCCAAATTAAGTGAGTTTTTGCTTGAAACAAGCAAAATAATCTGCCAATGGGGTTAGAAAAATAATCTTGTTTTCTGTTTGACATAAGATTATTTTTGTTACCCCATTGGCAGGTTATTTTGCCGCCTTAAATCCTTCTTGATTTAAGAATTTAGATATTTTGGCTGGAAACAAGACAAAAAATCTAAGTAAGAAAAGCATTTTTTGCAGTGCACATTCATGACCTTAAATGGACAATATTCACAAAATTAGAAATAAATAGCTTAGCCACTGTTTCAAACAGTTTGAGTCGATGCATAAAAAAATGACACTTAATTTTAACCAACAAAGTGTAACATTCCCTTCCACTCAGACTCCTTTATATCGCTCTCTCACTGTTGTAGGATTTGACCTGGGTCGCTTACAGATCTCCAAAGAGAGGGTAAATGATGTCATCCTGCCTAAATGGGCCAAATCCCCCGAGGATTTCATCTACAAGCACCGCAAAGCCCTGGTGAGCCCATTTCTGATGACCTCATCACAGCTCTTCCCCACTAACCTCAATAGAGAGCCTCCAGAGAGCGATGTGTAATTGAATATGGCCTGCTCTTAGTATCTGTTTCTGTTCTTCTTCTCAATTCCTTTGTCACTTCTGTCCTATTAAAGCTTGAAGCGGTGAGAAATGGCTTCGTGAAAGGTTACAAAACTAGAACAACACTAGAGTCTTTCCCAGTCTCCTCCTGGCAGCTTCCTCTCATAGTGACTGATGGCCTCAGGTCTATCCTTAGAGAAATGCAGGTTTGGAAGCGTGTCGTGTGAACGTTTTGTTGATGTAGATGATATTTGTCTGTGTTCAGGAATCAGAGTATGTGTCGGCCCACCTGCATGAATGGATCGATCTGATCTTCGGCTATAAACAGAGGGGCCCGGCTGCAGTGGAGGCCCTTAATGTCTTCTACTACTGCACATACGAAGGTATGTCCTTCAGACAAGTCAGGTTTGCTGCCATGACATTAATTAGGCAATTTGGTGGATATGTTAATACTTAATTTTATTACTGAGGCTTAATAATAATAATAATAATAATAACAATAATTAAACTGTGTTTTCATTGTAAAAAGCAATAAATGTTTTTTTTGTTTTTTTAATAGTTGAATTGATCTAGCCATCGTAATAAAGCATCATCTGTGTACCGATGCCACAATTGCTTGGCTAGAACTACCAGAATCCTTTATTTACATATGTTAACAAATATTTCTTGGCAAGAACTCTAACATTTAAAGTTTCATTACATTGTAGATCCGTATACTGTCATTCTGTAGTTAAATATTGTGGTGTTATGTCCTTTAAACCAGTTTAGTTATTGTTCACTAAAACTAAAACTGTTGCATTTTAGTACACGTTGTCTGTTAATTGAAGTAAAGCTAAAATAAAATATGAATAGGTTTTTCATATAATAAACTTAAAAAAAACGTATTAGAAATGTAGTACTAAAGTTGCTAAAACTAAATCTAAAATAAAATAAAAACAGTTAATATTAGATGTTAAGTGTTGTGGTATAATATCCTTTAAACCATTGTTGTTATAATTGAAATAATGGTGAAATAAAAATATTAATTGGAAGAAAGAAAATTAGAAATGTCAATACTAAAACAGTACTAATGTTACTAAAACTAAATTTGAAATAAAATAAAATAGCTTAATAGAAATATAACAAAGACTATAACCACTAGAAATATAACCACATGCAATTATTAAAATTAGAATTTAACTGGAAATGGAAAATCTAAAAATAAAGCCTAAAATATGCTAAACATGCTTTAAGCTGTGTATGCTAATTTCCTACATAACTGTGCTAGTTTTTGTGATCTCTCTCTCTCTCTCTCTCTCTCTCTCTCTCTCTCTCTCTCTCTCTCTCTCTCTCTCTCTCTCTCTGGCTGACTGCACATTATCACTCATGTCTATAGTGCAAGTAGTTTTTAATGTAGACACTTAAATGTAGCAAAATGAAACTGTGGTTGTTTTAGGGGCTGTTGATCTGGACGCCATCACAGACGAGAAAGAGAGGAAGGCTCTAGAAGGCATGATCAGTAACTTTGGACAGACACCATGCCAGTTACTGAAGGTACGGCACTCTAATGCTTCACCACACAAACAGACAGTGTTAGAAGAAGCTCAAATAGAGATTGTAAGATGACATAAACGTGTGTTAATATGCGTTTAGGAGCCCCATCCCATGCGTCTCTCTGTGGAGGAGCTGGAGAAGAGGAGAACTCGTCTGGACTCCTGTCCTCTCAACATATTCGAGCACCTCACTGAGCTCAAATCCTTCTTCATTGAGGTGACTGAATTAGCAGTGCTTTATGTGTTTGTGTAGATGTTGTTCTGAGGAGTGACAGATGTGGACTGATGGAGTTTCATCTCTGTGTTTTAGGGCATCAGTGATAATGTGCCACTGGTTAAAGCTGTTGTCCCTAAGAACCAATCACATTCATTTATCTCACAGGGGAGTCCAGATACTCTGGTAAGTCTGGGCTTGATTAGCTACTTCTTACAGACAGGTTTAAAGACACATGACATCAGAATAGGCCCTATTTTATTTATTTATTTCTCTTTCTTTTTCTTTTTTAATTTTTTTTTTTTATTATGGTCCCTTATTCTGCACAATCAATCAGTGTACATTGTGATAAAATTATATAAAATAATATTTAGATAAATGTAAAAAAAAAAAAAAAAAAAAATTTCTCATAATTTTAAATAAATAAATAAAATTATTATTATTATTATTATTATTATTATTTTTTTTAGTAATCAGCTATATGATAAGTGATAGTAATACTGTCAGGGTCCTGATCTCTTTTTGTAATGTCCCTGTGCAATTTGTAATAAATTATATATATATATATATATATATGAAAATAAAAAATAATAGTTTTTTTTTTAATTATTATTAATAAATAAATATAAAACCTTTTTTTTTTTTTAAATAAATAAATACATTGTAATTTATTGGATTTTTTTATTTTTTATTAGCAGCCTAATGTAGTTTTTCTTTTTCTTTGTTTTTTATGACACTGGTCTTAATGTGCACAGTTTAATGTAAAATAAATAAAATAATTTTGACTCAGATCATTTTAATGATCGTTATTTTTACATTTAGAGCATGACTGGATAATTCCTAAATGATAAATAAATGCATTACAAATAAACATGCCATTCTGCATTCTTTAATGCCCTCTGAAGTTTTGCTTGTTATGAAATCTTTGATACCCTCATAAATAATGTGTTTTTGGGTTATCAAGGTAACTCTGAGCCAGAACTGCTTGATGGGAACTCACGGCTGGCTGCCCTACGACAAGAACATATCCAACTATTTCACCTTCATCAAAGACCCCACCGTAGCCGGTGTAAAGTGAGTCTCTCAGACGGTTAACATCCTCACATCCTGTTTGTACTGTAGCTGCCCTGCACTTTCTCGAAAATAACCATCACATCCATCTCTCTCTCTCTCTCTCTCTCTCTCTGTAGGACTCAGAGGTTTCTAGCAGGGCCGTTCTCTCCAGTGGTTGAAGTCACAGCTCACCTGTTTGTTGTGTCTCATGACGGGAAGTTGCTCTTCAGTGGAGGCCACTGGGACAACAGCCTGAGAGTGACGTCACTCGTAAAGAGCAAAACAGTGGGGCAGCACATCCGTCACATGGGTAATGGAAACTATTTCTCTTGACCTTCCTCTGCCATTTTTTCCCCTTTTTTCTTTCTCTTGAATAGTCACATCCAGATTGTACTGTATGTTCTAACTTTAACCTTGAATTGCAGGAAACAAATCTGCTAACTTTGGATATGTGTGTGTGTGTGTGTGTGTGTGTGCGTGTGTGTGTGTGTGTGTGTGTGTGTGTGTGTGTGTGTGTGTGTGTGTGTGTGTGTGTGTGTGTGTGTGTGTGTGTGTGTGTGTGTGTGTGTGTGTGTGTGTTTTTCTGTCCCGGCAGACATCGTAACATGCCTGGCCACAGATCACTTTGGGATTCACCTGATCTCTGGCTCTAGAGACACCACCTGTATGGTGTGGCAGGTGCTACAGCAGGTATGTTCTGTTCTCTTGGAAAAGCCACATGATCATGATCAGTCGTCTTCGAATGACTTCCTATAGAAAGTTCATTCCTAAATATGAAGTATTTTATTGTCTCAATCATGTGTTTATTGTATATAAAGATACACTACTGTTTAAAAAATGATGTTAAAGAGACTGTTAAAAATCTTTTTGAAAGAAGTGTCTTATGCTCACCAAGGCTGCATTTATTTAATACGGTAAAACAGTAATATTATGAAATATTATTACACTTTAAAATAACTGTGTTTATTTAAATATATTTTAAAAACATATAAATATATTCCTGTGATTTAAAGCTGAATTTTCAGCACCATTACTCCAGTCTTCAGTGTCACATGATCCTTCAGAAATCATTCTAATATGCTGATTTGCTGATTATCATCAGTGTTTAAAACTTCATATTTTTGTAGAAACAACTGTGATTTTCAGGATCTTTTGAACAGCATTTATTTGAAATATAAATCTTTGGTAACATTTTAAATGTCACTTTTGACCAATTTAAGGCATTTAATGCAAAAAAATTAAAAATAAATTCTTACTGACCCCAAAGTTTCAGTATGTATATTCGATGACTCATTAATTTGCTTTAAGAATAAAATTAAAGATTTAAAGATAGATATTGCATTAGTTTGCTCTTTTTTTGTTAAAATAGCATAATTAATTTAATATATGGATAAATTTTAAATAATAGTTTGAGTGGATATTTCTTATATCCACTTTTCTTAAGTTGGGAATTTTACAATAAATGTTTCAGAAGTTTCCTCCTTAATTTAACATTCTTAAGAATTTTGTTTTAATTGGTAATGTGTATTTTTTGTTTTGTTTTTTTGAAAACTACCTCATCACTTGCGTTAAATAATATAATGAATAAAGTTTTTATTCTCTACTCGTATAAAGAGGAGGTTTTTATTTCTAATACAATGTTGGAGTTTAAACTTGTTCTGTTTTTGCAGGGAGGCGCTCCGGTGGGTCTCTCCCATAAGCCAGTGCAGGTATTGTACGGACACACAGAAGAAGTTGTGAGTGTGTCTATCAGTACAGAGCTGGACATGGCGGTCTCTGGATCACGGGTGAGACTCACCTCTCTCAAAATCTCTCAAAAACAAAATTAAGCAACTTGACACTGGCATCGTGCCATATTTCAAATACAAAAAGGTTATCCAATCATAATATAGCTCATTTCCATAAATTCTTAAAGAGGTTGAAGATAACTTTTTTGGGTGGATTTCAGGGAGGTGATACAAAAATGTAAATAGCAGTTTGTGTGTGCCACAGGATGGGACGGTGATCATTCACACTGTTCGGAGGGGTCAGTACATGCGCTCTCTGCGGCCGCCATGCGAGAGCTCTCTGCCCGTGTCCATCATGCACCTGGCTGTGTCCTGGGAGGGACATCTAGTGGTGCACACGTGTATAGAAGGCAAAGCCACACTGAAGGTACCAAATGCACAGTTCAGTTCCCCTTCTCCACACACATTTCTGTGCTTTGTAAACCGAGCCTCTTTGTGTTGTGCATGTGTTCAGGATAAGAACGCCCTGCACCTGTACTCTGTGAACGGGAAGCACCTGTGCAGCGCTCCTCTGAAGGAGCAGGTGACAGACATGTGTGTTTCAGGAGAACATGTGGTCATCGGCAGCGAGCAGGGGTTCCTGTCTGTCAGAGATCTGTACAGGTAAACCTGTAAACCATAATCTGCAGATTTTTTTCATATTTTAACACACATCAGAAACAATAGTTTCAGCAGTAAATTCCCAGAAGTCAGAAAGTAATGGCTCTCGAGTGTCATTATTACAATGTGTGCCTGGTGAATGATGAAATGTTTGAAAGAACACACATGCACTGAGCTAACCGAGTCATATCTAGAAACCAGAATACTATAGATATTGCAGCAGTACCATTTTTTCCAGCTGCTTTGGTTCCAGAAGTGTTTTTTTCCATGAATTTCTCCTGTTGGGATTTTAAAATAGTCTTCATTTAAATGCTTTACACCATGAACTAAACCAACCAGCTATGAGGTGAATCAATGATTCTAATTTAAAAACTACTTATTAAATATTGAAACAATCTGATTTATTTATTGCGTAATATATAGCTGTTTAAGTATGATTAGAGCATGATTTACAGTGCTTCATGGGACTTGGTGGGCGCTTAAGAGTTTTCTTTCTGCAATGTTGATTACATATATACAAACAATATATTTTATATTTATCGCAAAACATATATATATATATATACATACATACAGTACTCATCAAAACTGCATTGATTTGATCAAAATGCAGTAAAAACAGTAATATTGTGAAATAATATTACATTTTAAAATAACTGTTTTCTATTGGAATGTATTTTAAAATGTAATTTATTCCAGTGATGCAAAGTTATTTAAAAAAATAAGTTGAGATAATGTGGGCTGATGGCCTTAACTAAAGCATGTACCATTGATTAATAACCTCACAGTTTCCAGGAGGTCTGTCTTTAATAGTTTAAGTTAGCATTTAAAAATAATCATTGAGACTATTACTTCCAGAACCTGCCTGTTGCACTTTATTAAAGGATAGTTCGACTCTCGTATTTACTCGCCCTCAGACCTGTTTGACTTTCTTTCGTCTGCTGAACACAAACGACGATACTTTGAAGAATGTTAGTAATGGGAAAAAATACTATGGAAGTTACTGTGGACCTGAAACTCTTTGGTCATGGGTTGGATTGTAAGTGAGAATGTCTGTTCCTTGAACTTGATCCTAACACCGCCTCTCTCTTGGTTAACCATGGCAGCCTGGCTCTGTGCGTGTCGCCGATGGCTATGCGGGTGCCCATCCGGTGCGTGTCTGTGACCAAGGAGCAGTCTCACGTTCTGGTGGGACTCGATGACGGCAAGCTGATCGTGGTGGGCGTCGGGAAACCCGCCGAGGTAAAAAACTCCTTCAGGAACTACATCACCCAGAGGATGGAGGGCTCGCCTCTCATGAACACGCTGCGTGTGCGATCGCCCGCACGCCTGCTGCATCTCAGAGACCAGAACATGTTCAGCCCCGACATCATCTGAGACAAATACATACACGTTCACACGTTTACCTAGCTATCTAAGTGGGGGCTATCCAAACCCAAAACCATCCCCTAAAAGAATAGATTTAAAAAACACTCATTTATTTATTTATTAATCATTTATTTTTTGAAGACAAGCCCAAAGTGGAATTATCAGATTTAGCTAACTTCTGAGGATATTTTTCAGCAATTTTGTCCTCAAACTATCAATCAATCAATCAATCAATCAATCAATCAATCAAACACGTAAACATAACAAGCAGTACACTCATGAACATAGTAATGACATAACAATGCATTGAAACTGTTGCCAAGGATTTTTATCTTGAGCATCTGTTGTGTAATCAGTGGTGATTGTGTGAAGTGTTAATGTTTTTTTAATAAGTTTGCTGTTGGTTTCAGTTTTTTTTCTTAGCAGTTGGAGTTGTAACCTAACCAAACCAAACCCTCATGATACTACTAACAATGCTAGTAATAATACGATATAAAGATAGTATAATAACGTAGTGATAATAGAATAAAATAAACTCGTAGTGTCACACTCATTCTTGAATAATTGTAAAACTGAAATCATTAGAGGGTTTTGATTTATTTTTCTTCTTTTTTGTGGTTTACCAAAAAAAAATGTTTTGGATGTGACTGAATCCGCAGGTATTCATGCCAAACACTGAAGCTATTTTTGAATATTCCAAACAATGCAAAGCGTTCTCAAGGATTTTCTCTTAAATATCACTCGATTGTATAGCAACATTTGGGTTTCTACATTAGATGCATTAATATGGAGAATACAGCCTGAAATATGCTCTACATGAGTATGTGAACACGCTTCTAGCTACACAAACTCAATTTTACACATCAGTGTTTTCCAAAATTTGAAGTAACTGATGCTGGATTAATTTTATATCAGTATTTAATTTTTTAAAATATCATGGTTATTGTCCATACCAGGTTATTGCGATACATTTACTCTGAGAACATACTATATTTTCCATTCACCACATTGCCATAAGGGGTGCTGTAATGTAGCTAATTCCTTATATTATGGCACATTGTTTGATGTGAACTCTATCGCCCCCTTGATTTCTGAGATTAGTTAAGGTGAACGTAGTCTCTGCCTCAGACAGAAGAATGGAAAGCACTGACTCAGTTTGCCGATTTCAAACTGCCGCACATTTGTGCAACGGGACCATGAGCTTACAGTGCATTTTTCCAAGCATCTGTGCTTTGCATGCTTGTGTAAGTACGTTTCTGACATAAAAGGGTTTGTATACACACAGTCAGTACATACAATTACACAGCCCTGCATCTTGATTTGCAAAAAGGCATAATATTATGTATTTGGATTACGCTGAGTTCAAAAAATATAAATGACAACTTTCCATCAAGTTCAGTTTTTCCTCTAAATAAGAGTGATGATTTTTCAAAGTATGTATTTATCAGCTTTAATGCATTACCAAAATAACGCTCAGTCGCTCGGTTTCGGATTTAATGACAAAACAATTATTCAAAATGTTTCATTTAACATAATACTCCATTTATTGTCAAAGAACTTTACAAAATGAGCTTTTTTCACAAAGTTTGTACTTTTCTGTCGCTTTTTTGGATGTAGTATAACACTCACAGGTGTAGCAGAAAACATCTGGCTCTTGTTTGCATTTACCTTGGAATCAGAATTAGGCATTAAAATAATGTCTTAAATCATTCATGCATGTGAAAGTTGAACAGATAGTCATAACCTGGCTCACAGGAAGATATTATGTCTTTGTACCTTTTTTAAGGGATAATACAAGACTTCTTCATCTTAGAAATGGTTTTCAAAATGCACATCATTTTTTTTTTTTTTTTTTTTTTGAGAAAAGTGAGCAGCACAATTAGTTACAAACACGTCTTGGTATTGGATTTCATTCAGCAAATATGATGCAGGGCGGTGTTATCATTTTCTTATCTCATCTTCTTTTTTGAGTTACCTCACTTGAAATGCACATTTTGATTTTGCACTATCCTCAAAATGAATCCTACACAGATGATCTCACAAGCACTCATCAATCATCTTTTTTTCCTCCCACTGTTCACCTCCTCTTTACTTTTATCCTTCACTTCCCTCTCCTCTCCTCTCCTCTCCTCTCCTCTCCGTTCCTCAGATGCGTTCTGGCCAGATTACCAGGAAACTCTGGGGCTCCAGTAAGCGTCTCACTCAGATCTCGTCTGGAGAAACAGAGTATCACACCCAAGAGCAGCCCTGACCCCGCCCCCAAATCACAGCCCTCCTGCCTGATTGGCCCACTGCCCTGTCAATCACCCAAATCCATTGTTTTAGATGGGAGCATGGCTCTCTCCTCTTGCTGAAACAATATGAAGGACTTTTTTGGCACCTGTATGCAAATCTGTGTGTGTGTTGAGCCAAACGGATGCGTGTTCCCTCGTGTAGTTGGACTGGTGCAGGCACCATCTAACGACATGTGTCTGAACTCTGTGAAAACCCTAATGTTGACCCTCCTAAGTCCGCCCTCTCTGTCTTTTTCCACCACATGTGCCACGCCCATTTAGTTAATCATCATTAACACACGGTTATCATCATCATCAGCAGCATCTTTCCAACATGTTTTTGTCATGTCTACGTTCACATGTGTATCAGGTTTTATGTGTTGAGTACGTGTCCGGTTATTTGTCTCTTTAGTGGCCTTGTCATATTTCATAGGTTGTTTTATTAGTGGACACAGGCATTATTTATTTGCACAGTCTTGCTCTTGCACAGACCTTGAAAAGTGGATGATCATTTACACCAGTATAATTAAAAATACGCATGACGTATTCTGTTCCAATAGACCAACACGTTTTATAGCAAAACCGACATCGGTGGGGTTTTTATTGTGCGTAACTGTTGAGTGTTGTCATTCATTACTTGAATTGTGATGTACTTATTTCAATGAAGAATGCAAGATTTAATTTTGTCGTGGATGTACGTGCAAATAGTTTTATAACCATTCTCCAGTGTGATTTCTGGATTTGTTGCATCTGAAGGTTTTGTTTTGATGAAACACTACAAATACAAAGGGGGAGAAGTTTCGAAGGGCTTTGCGAGACAGTAAGCAATACAATTCGTCCCTCTGAAGCATTCCACTGGCTAATCGATGCTCCGCAGTCTTCCTAGTATCCAAACCGAGCACTATAAAGAGAGGAGGTACTTGTGTACCGTGGAACAGCTAGAACCAATGCAGCATAGTTCGATAGTCAGGTGAGACGCTGTTTCCCCTCCTCTTTTATATTTCTAAGCCATGCAGTCTTCGTTTACTATGCAGGTAAACTTCCAGGCCTTCTAGAGAATTCTGCTCCATCATATGCAGTTTTTTATTTCTTCACCGTAGGCTGGAGATGTATGTGTGTCCCTCACAAGAATGTACCATAGTAATCATTGTTTCCAGCAAAATACCTCTATTATAGTCACAACTGTGTGAAAAAAGCTTTTTGCATTTGTTGGTACTAAATTCCTAGACTTGCATAGTGATGATAACTGGTGTTTTGGTGGAAACTATAATTACCATTGTATTTGTGTAAGGGTTCTCATTTTCTTACACTAATGTCTTTTGAGTGACAACATTCATTCCTTTACTAAAGGACGGTTGTTTTGAAACTTATAAGCGACGTGAAGAAGTTAATGAAGATACTAATACCAAAATGCAGATGTCTTTATCAGGATAGTTGTGTGTGCTGTATGTTCTTCCATAAATGTGCTTTAGTTTGCTATGGTGCTGAAGTCTGAGTCGGGATGAGTTATGTTCATTTCCTATCACAAAGTGCTCCCTGCATCTGCTGGTTGCTTTGGAAATAAGTTATACCAAGAGATCTAAATGAATGCTTTGATTTCTTTGCATTTATTCTTATGTTTTAAATCCTGTATGTTTTAGACTTTTTATTTCGTTTTTTTTTTAACGGGAGATTCCAGAGGTGGCTGTTTTTATTCACATATCTGTTTGTATGTATATGTGTTTTTCTTCCTTTAATTATATGAATGGAGTGCCTTTTTTATTCTGTCGTCATGCAAATTAGACTCCATGATCTGAACTGTACAGCATGACCTTTCGTGACCCCTGTGGACAGCCAGACAAACTTCAGCAGTGACTCCTCCGTCTTATCACTTACTGACTTACTGAGCTGCTTTTGATTTAGCCGTCACTAATGGATGTGTGTGTGTATATCTGTGCTTATTTATGAATCCAGTATGAAATGTACAGCATGAATTTGATTTCTGTTTATGAATTGTATTTTTTTGCACTTTCCAGGTACGACAAATTGTAACAGATTGTTTTAAATGTCTCCTTGATCTGTACAGAGAAACTGCTTTGTTATACGTGAAAATTTATCATTAAAGCCCTGTTGAAAAGTCACAGTTGTTTGTTTTTCAACTAAATCATTCAATAAAATATTACTTATTTGTGTAATGTTACTAAAACATGAAAATTAATCATGAATCTTTTTTAGTGAATTTTATATGCTTCTGTGTGCATAAGATTTCATTTTAATTAAAACGTAATATATGAAAAATATATTTAGTGTTAAATTCCACGATTTTTAAAATAACAGACAAGTGATAATTAAGAACATTAGAACGATCCGAGGGAATATGTAATTAAAAAATTGACTTGTATTATAAAAGAGATTAATAGGGAAGTATAGTGTTTGTTTTGCTCAGTTGTGTTGTTTATGAATATATTTCGCAATATATAATACCGAGCAAATGTAATAATCAAACATATTCAAATAAATAACTCAAAAGTTTAGTTATTTTGAAATGAAACATACTTTTTTTTTTTTGTAAAATGTGATGATGCTGCCTGCACACCGCAGCGGCCCCTTTAAGAAACTCTCTGGAAGTGACCGTGTGCGGCGGCGGCGGAGGACTCGCGAGATTTGCCCGCGAGAGTAAACAGTCGCCATTTCTCGAAAGTAAGAAAGAGCTAAAAGTGTGGCGGACAGTTCGTTCACATGCGCACAGAAACCAACCCCCGATAACTCCTAAAGTAAAGACCGCATCTAAGCTTCCCGTTACCGGCTGTCTTCCCTGGCTGGTGTACAATTAGATGTGATATTCCAGTCGGAGTTTATGAGGGCGGTGGGTGAGTGAGTGAGTGAGTGATTGAGGCCTGACAGTACAAACACACTAACGTTACGTTACATCCTGACCAGACTGTGAACTTACTGCTGTTGGTCACTCTCACAGGGGCATAACTGCAGAACAAACAGTCCTCCTCTGAAAAATGATCATTGAAAACCTCGATGCCTTGAAGACGTGGCTCTCGAAGACTCTTGAACCCATGTAAGTGATGCTGCTGCTTCACAGTGCGTTAAAATGATGCTAGCAAAATGATTCAGATCTTCCTGAATGTCAGTGGCTTTAGTTTTAAATGACTTTATGATTGACAAGTGCATTTACTCTTTTTGTGTTATTGGTCTTAAATTTCATTAACTATAATGCTTGTAAGTGGTTATCCTAGTAGTCACGAGTTACCAGCAATTGTATCTGTTATACAATTGATCTTAACTTGCTGTAAAGATGTTCTAAGTTGTCAAATGAGCATCTAGAACAGATCCTTATATCTGGATGAACATCATTTGGGTTTAATGTAATTGAAGTGTGTATGTCTGTCCTGCAGATGTGATGCTGACCCTTCTGCTCTTGCGAAATATGTGGTTGCCTTGGTGAAGAAAGATAAATCCGAGAAGGAGTTGAAAGCACTATGCATTGACCAGTTGGATGTATTCCTTCAGAAAGGTATAATCCAACTCTATAATAATGTGAAAATATGCAGTTCTTTTGCTCAAACCAGGTGAAGACCACTTGTCATTAGTCATTCCCTGAAGTCACTTTTTAGACATGATTTGCATAACAGCAGCCGCCTCAATTCCATGTCACTTCCAGGACAGATAGTGTACTTATATTGTTAGAACTGAATCTCTGAGGCTGTTAACATTCATTTGCGTTTGCTTTCAGAAACGCAGACATTTGTGGACAAACTTTTTGAAGCTGTGAACGCAAAGAGTTACCTACCTCAACCAGAGCAGCCGACTTCCGCAAGCAGAACTGAAACTCACCAGCGCACAGAGAAAGATGAAACAAAGCGAGAGGAGGTAACGTAAAACAATCACATAAGATCAACATTTTGAATAATCCTACACCACCGTTTAAAAATATGGGGTCAGTATTAATACTCTTATTCAGCAAGTGCACATTAAATTGATCAAAAGTGACACTAAAGACATGTATAATGCTAAAATAAAAAAGAATTCTGTTCTTGTGAAATTTCTTTTCATTAAAGAAATACAAAATATCAAGCAGCATAACATGATTATAAGACATGTTTTTTGAGCAGCAAATCAGCATATTAGAATGATTTCTGAAGGATCATGTGACACTGAAGACTGATGCTGAAAATTCAGCTTTGCGTCACAAGAATTTCGTTTTTAATCTTAACAATACTTCACAATAATTTGATCAAATAAATGCAGCCTTGCTTAGCAGAAGATAATTATTTTAAAAACATTTTTAAAGTCCTACAGACCCCAAACTATTAAATAAGTTTTTTTGTACATGATGGTATTGATTTTTGTGGTTGGTTTTGTATAAGCAGCCCAGCCGAGATGAGGATCGAGACAAGAAATTCTCCAGGAGAATAAACCACAGTCCTCCGTCTAGCTCCAGATACAGCCGAGACAGCAGGTGAGATTAACATTAGATACAACATTAGATTGTTTTTATTTTTTAACTTTCCCAGAATGCCACATACATACACGCATCTCTTAAGCCACCTTGTTAACTATCCTCATATTTTCTATTCTATTCCAATTAAATTACAGGAGAGTGGACGAACGCAAGAAAGATGACCGCTCCAGGAAGCGAGAGTATGACCGTAACCCTCCCAGAAGGGACTCATACAGGGAACGTTATAACCGCAGGAGAGAACGCAGCCGCACATACAGTCGCAGTCGTAGCCGCAGCTGGAGTAAGGACCGCACTCGTGACCGGGACCGAGACAGAGATCGGGACCGAGAGCGGGACCGCAGCCGATCACGATCTCGCACACGGAGTCGCTCCAGGAGCAGAAGCAGAGGTGAGATATCACTTTACATTAGTGGTTTTTTTCTTATCTTTGAATTTTTATGTGTGTAGTTGACAAGAATGCTTTTATTTTGTTACTCATATTAATAGAGACTGCATGGAATATTTCTAACTAAAATACTTGAGCCCAAACCAGTAGTTTTAGTTCTTACATACTTAAGTAAAAAAAAAAAAAAAAAGTTTGAAGAATGTAAGATTTTTAAAACGTTTTTGAAAGAAGTCTCTCATATTCAACAAGGCTGCATTTATTTGATTGAAAATATATTAAAAACAGTGAAGCTGTAAAATATTAACACAAACTAAAATTATTTTCTTTTAAAGAAAGTAAAAAAAAAACAGTATTTATTTTAAATGTAAATCTTTTGTATCATTATAGATGAGTTTGTCACTTTTGATTAAAGTATTAATTTTACCAAACAACGGACCACTTTTTAACTGTAGTATACTTAGAAAGGCATTTACAGTGCTCACTTTGTCATGCTCCCGCTTTTCTTTCCCTCCTAGAGCGAGATTCTGGAAAGCCAAAATACGAGCACAGTCGTCCAGAACGTCAGGAGGGGGGCACGGCCACCGATGGCTACACCGCTACGCCTCTCACAGCCGGGAACTCCTCTGCTCATTTCCCTGTGCCCACCCTTAGTAGCACCATCACTGTCATCGCCCCCACCCACCATGGGAACAACACCACTGAGAGCTGGTCAGAATTCCCTCAGGACCACACGCCCTTCGGCAGAGGCGGCCCACCAAGAAAACGCTGTCGTGACTATGACGGTACAGAATTTTTAGCTCTATGATTAGTGAGCCATGTTCATGACAGACTAGCCATCTTTATGTCAGTAACATCCTGATTTGCTTGTTTCTACAGAGAAAGGCTTCTGTATGCGAGGAGACATGTGCCCTTTTGATCACGGTAGTGATCCAGTGGTGGTGGAGGACGTTAATCTTCCCAGCATACTTCCTTTCCAGCCACCGCCTCTTCCTGGAGTAGACGGCCCACCTCCTCCGGGTCTGCCGCCCCCTCACTCACTCCTGACTCCACCAGTGAACCTCAGACCACCTGTGCCCCCACCGGGCACCATGCCACCCAGCCTACCGCCTGTAGCAGGTATGAAAAAGCATTTTTCCTAGGCTTTTTGTTTTAATGTTTAATGTTGAATGATTTTTTTTTATAAATGCTCTGTTCCTCTCTCTTTCAGGTCCTCCTCCTCCGCTTCCTGCTCTGCAGCCCTCTGGTATGGACGCTCCACCAAACTCCATCACCAGCTCTGTGCCCACTATAGTGACGTCAGGTGTCCGGCCTCCGATCACCCAGCCTCCACCACCTCTCTTCACTTCAGGTAAGTGCTTATGAATGTGTCATGAGTCATGTCTAATACAGTAATACAATGATGACTCAACTGGACTGCCATATCTTGAACCTGGACATATTCTAACTGACTCATGTGAGGATTTATGTAAATTATGACTAGTATTGGTGCAAGAAATTTAGTTTAACACTATACAAGTGAATAGGGAAAATCAAAGCATTAAAAAGTGTGGAATCTGTCAGGGAGCAATGTACAATCAGCCAGCAAAAATAAAAACGTAAATGCATTCAGGTAAATAAGACTCATGTCATACTTTAGGGATTTATTTTGAATTAATGACCGGATAACTGTTATTATCTCACTTATTACACAACTACACTAAGGTTCAAACAATAATAACTGGGAAATGTTATTACAATTTAAAATAAGTTTTCTAGTTGAATATATTTAAAAAAGTGATTTATTCCTTTGATGACAAAACAAAACTTTCACCATCTTCTGTCACATGATCCCTCAGAAATCATTCGGATATGCTGATTTGCTGCTTAAGAAACATTACTAATTATTATCAATAATGAAAACAGTTGTGCTATTTTTTTCATGTTTTGTTGAAGCCATGCTCATTATTTTCTGGAATCTTTGATGAATACAAAGTGCAAAAGAACAGCATTTATTTGAAATAAATAAATATTTTGTAACATCATAAATGTCTTTTATAGTCTCTTTTGATCAGTTTCCTAGCTGAATAAAAGTATACACTTCTTTCTCATTCTGATCCCTAATTTTTGAATGGTAGTATACATACCAAATGAAAATGCTACTAATTATTATTTAATAATTATGGAATTACAACTGTTATTGTTTTTATAATGTATAGATTCGTTTGAGCCAGAGGTGTATAATCCTGAAGCCCCCAGCATGACCTCACGGCCCATGTACAGACACAGAGTCAACGCTCAGCGGCCCAATCTGATTGGTCTGACCATGGGAGAAATGGATCTGCCCCCTAGAGGTAACTGTGAGCTCTGGCCTCCCTGCATAACCAGCTCGTCATGAATTTGCTTATTTATCCTTTACTTCCCTCTTTTTGTGTGTAATTCTTTCAGAGAAAATGTCAAACAGCAACAGCGCTCGGATAGTTTTAGAATCAGACTCCAGGAAGAGAGGAGCAGGACTGCATGATGGAGCGATTCCTGCAAAGAAACCCTGGTTTGACAAGTAAGACAGAGTCATTCAAAAATTTTATAATTTTAAAATGATAAATTAAAAAAATAATAAAATAAGGTGTTTTATTTCATTATTATTTAATGAGGTCAAATAGATACATAAAAGGGTGCATATAGTTGAATATGAATGCAGTCTTTCTAAAGAGGTTTATTTAAATGTTCTCTATAAGATAAACTATCTCCTCAAATGCTTGAGTGCACAGAAAGTATCCATTATTTGGAGCTGCGTGCATTTGCTCTTCAGTCTGTTTCATTACTTACATTTGACCTCAATGTGCATGTTTCTTTTCGCTCTACAGACCAAACTTCAACAAACCCAACCACCACGGCTTTCACAGGAAAGTGCCCTACTCTCCAGCAAACACCAAACTGGCCATCCGTCAGATTCCTCCTGAACTCAACAACATCAGCAAACTAAACGAGCACTTCAGCAAGTTTGGCACCATCGTCAATCTACAGGTACTGTAACTCCAATAAGCTTGTGATGGTTAAAAGTCAACGTTTGTGATATGTGATATGATGTTCATGATCTTAAAGATCTTATAAGCACATTTCCTCTGTTTTAGGTGGCATATAATAATGACCCAGAGGGGGCGCTGATCCAGTTTGCCTCCCCTGAAGAAGCCAAACGGGCCATGCAGAGCACAGAGGCAGTGCTCAACAACCGCTTCATCAGAGTACACTGGCACAGAGAGGACGCGGTGGAGCACACACACACCACTCCACATCCGGTATCAAATCCTTCAGTAAATTCAACCATTAGAACTATTAGTGGTCGAGCAATATTTTATTAGTGACCGCTGCCACTAAAAATGAATATTTACATTTAATTGTGATTAAATATAGATTTGATTGTACTTATTAAATATTGAGTTTATTTAAAGATAGTAACTAACACATTTATCACAATTTTCATTATTTAAGGAGTAAATAACATCATTATTTTTATCGATTTTATAACACATCACAATTTTTATAAAATAATCCATTTTTATTTATCACTTATGTTTATCAATTTAATGTACATATGGTAGATTTTTTTTTAATAAACTTATCAAAATGTTTATATTAACACTTTAATTTCAATACAGTAACTAACATTCATCACAATGTTTATCATTTAGTATATAGTAACTAACAGATTTATCATCTTTTTTTTCACATGCACAATGCAGCCACAGCAATACAATTCATGTTTATTTTATAAAACATAAATAATTTTAATTTATTTATACTTTTTCAACAACTTCTTTATTTTGTTCTGCGATCCTATTATAATGTTTTAGAAATAAATAATTTGTTAATCACTCATGAACAGAAAGCAAATTAAACGCTACAGTGAACAGTTCACTCATTAATCAACCTCTTTCCACAACACAAAAATATTATTACATAGTTTACAGTGCACATTCCTTTTTAGGGCAAATTCTTACAATATTGAGTCATTTTGTTGTGCATGATCTGACTGCTGAGTGTATTAGGCAAACATCATGATCAGTGTGCATAAAGAGTTTCATATATCAGATGGTTCCAGCTGTAAAATCTTATTGTCTTATTGTTTGTAGAGCCTACAGAGAGCCCAGGAGCCTGTGGTGACCACACTGAAACAGTCAGTGAAAGACCGGCTCGGACCCCTGCCCACAGCCCACCCTGAACCCTCACACGACCCCGGCGGTGCTCGACAGGTGAATGTGTGACTCAAACTGTTCCTGATCGTGTGTGTTTGTGTTTGTGCTTTGTCTTTCTCGTCTCGGATCTCAGCATATCTCTGTGTTTCTGTTCTCTACAGAATACAGTCAAGGCTTCAGTGAAGGAGCGTTTGGGCCTCTCTAAACCAACTGGCCTTGGGGGAAAGGTTTGTTCTCATATTTTTACATGGCTATCAGAAAGTCTAGTCCACATTGCAGCTTACTAATCTCCCAATTTACACGTTTGTGTAGAATATGCATTCAGCAGTGCCATCTTGTTGTTGCCTGCTGGCTTATTTTGAGACCCTTTTACATGTATACATAATGTATAATCTCTTGGTAATATCTTTCTTTTTTTTCAGGTCTTTTCCACATCTACTGGCCTGACTAAGACTGTTTATAACCCAGCTGCACTGAAAGCTGGCCAGAAGGGAGCACCATTTGGGAGCACCACTGTCAGCGCAGAAGATGCCCTGAAAAGGAAACAGGTTTGTGTCATTGTGCTGGAAAAAGCAACCTCGCACATTTTATGCTTGTGTTAGTAGTGTTGAACTATTGTAAATGTGGTCCTGTCATTCTCCACCAGGAGACGCTTAAGCTTCAACATGACGTTCGGAAAAAGAAACAGGAGATTTTGGAGAAGCACATTCAGACTCAGAAGGTGCGGCATTAATCGTTGTCCATGTGTTATCTTAATTAGAAAAATGCTCGTTGTTTCCTAGATGTCACTATCCAGATGTATTTTATTGAGTTAAAAAGTGTACTATCTTTTAAAAATTTGGGATTGAGACGTGTTTGTGTCTTCAGCTGCTGATATCTAAGCTGGAAAAGAACAAGTCCATAAAGGCGGAGGATAAAGCTCTGATCATGCAGACCCTCACCACCCTCACCAACAGCATCACCAAACTACAGGAGGAGATGAAAGGACTGTCTAGTGCTAATGCCCTCAAGACCACGCTCAAGAGCAAAGCTCAGGTACACACACAGTCCCAAATCACCATAAGCAAGAAATGTGTTTTTCTGCATGTGTGTATGATGCATCTCTGTTTTCAGGCTCAAAAGGAGCTCCTGGACACTGAGTTGGACCTTTATAAGAAAATGCAGGCAGGAGAGGACACTGCTGAACTCAAGATCAAATACACTCAGCTGCAGTTGGAGGTATATTTTACAAAGAGACATTTTTGCTTTTACTTTATTTCTTATAGCTAGAATATGGCACATTTATATATATTTTTTTTCCCCAAATTTAACTGTTAGTCTGTATATAGCTCGATATTTTTACATTTGCTTTCAAAAAATTTGAAAAAAGCATGGCCTGGATAGAAAAGCTGTTGTTACAAGGTACGTGCTGCACAATTGTTTACTACAAAACATTATAGATATCTGACTGAAACTAAAATTAAAACCAAACCAATACATAAAATAAAATGCTTATTTCGGCTAGTTGCCAAGGCAATATTTCTCATTTTAATTTAGTTTAATTTAATGTACAAAAATAACTGCAACTAAAACTGAAATGAATGTATAATAAATTTTATAAAAATTAAAAAAAAAACAAATTACATAAAAATTTTAACTAAAGTTAAATGTAACAAAACTTATTCAAAATATTAATAAAAACTGTACTAGTATTTCCATGATACTGAAGTAACACTGCTAAATAAAAACAATCTTGACATAGTGACCACTTAACTAAATGAACACCAAAAGAAACGCTTAAAATCATATTTACTTAAAGGGACCATTGAACCAGTATAAAAATATGAAATATAAAAAAAAATGACAATTAAACAAGATGTTGTAGCGAAGCCAGTTGTTTGAGAAATAAAAACATCACACATTGCATAGAGAAATTGTCACGACTGTTAGTTTGCAAGACTTTTCACACATCTGTTTTGATATACGGTATCAGATCTTTTAGTCCCATATGTTGCCACAGTCAAACATTTTTGCATTTTTGGATTCTACCCCGCATTTAAATATGACTGTCAATCCAGAAACTGTGCAGTGCTAGTAGCATGAGAAATGAAACTTTTATTCAAATGGGTTATAAATAGGAAACTCATTCTCTGTTCTTCCACTGAGTGGCACTGTAGTGCTACTTAAACTCTATAAGCTTAAATGAGATGTTTTCATTCAGGCTGCCAGAAGGGGGCTTCTGACCCCAGGACGTGGGAGGGGGGCCCACGGCAGGGGTCGGGGGGCCCTGAGGAGCCGAGGCCGAGGGATTCGAGGACGCGGGAGAGGAGCCCCAACTCACGCTGTGGTGGATCATCGACCCCGAGCTTTAGAGATCAGCGGTTTCGCTGAGGCTGATCGAGTCGACCTGCTGCCACACTTCGCTGTGAGTAACATTAAAGGGCATGTTGCATCACACTGTTTATGAGGTATGTCTTTGAGTCATAACTGGTTCTCCCACTAACCTCCAGCAATACGGGGAGATTGAAGATTGCCAGATGGAGGATTCTAGTCTTGGTGCCATCATTACATACAAAACTCGTGCAGAGGCAGAACAGGTACTGACATAATCCATAAACATCAGTAAACACATACATTCATGCCTTGATGCAGAGTCTAAATTTCAACTCTGTTCCTCAGGCGGCCATCCACGGTGTTCGGTTAAATAATCAGGAGCTGCGTTTGGCCTGGCACAAGCCCGCGGCTTCCCTCAACACAACAGACCCGGATGAGGTTGAACCTGAGGATGAGGAGGTACGCCCTTCATCACAGTTCACTTTAAGGGTGTTTGGTTTACCCTGTTCATGTCTTTTGTACTACTTTTATTAGGTATGCAAGTAATTTTAACATTTGCATACGTTAAAATATATTTATTTTTGCTGGAGAATAAAAGAAAGTAATTTTTTTTCAGCAAGGGTGCATTAAATTGATCAAAAGTGACAGTAAAGACATTTATTACAAAACATAAATGCTGTTCTTTTGAAATTTCTATTTATCTTGGCATCATAAATTAAGCAGCACAACTATTTTCAGTAATAATGATGATAAGAAATATTTCTTGAGCAGCAAATCAGCATATTAGAATGATTTCTGAAGGGTCATGTGACTGAAGACGAGTAATGATGCTGAAAATTCAGCTTTGCATCACAGGAATAAATTGCATTTTAAAATATATTAAAATAGGACTTTGAGATAGTGAGTGTGTGTCTGTTGTTGTTGTTTTTTTTTTTTGTTTTTTTTTAATTTTTTTTTTTTTTTTTTGGATATGTATGAAAAATAAAAAATGTTGATAACAAAAAAAAATATATATTAAAATGGAAAAAAGTCCTTTAAATTGTAATAATTCATAAAATTGCTGTTTCTACTGTTTTCTACAATATAAATGTATACTGACCCTAAAACACGATAACGCGTATTTTGATTGTCCATTGACTGAAATACTTGGAAATTGGAAGGATCTTCATATTATTTTCTTTTTTATTTGGAACCTAATGGACACAACCCAAAAGTGTGATTAATTTATAACAAATGAAGTCATCAGTGTATGTACACAACTTTAATGTACCACTTAAGTTCAAAACAAAAACTTAATTTCAGTTTGCATTATCGCATTTCTTACTCTAAATTCTATTTCAATGAGCCACAAACTAATGCAAACCTGTGACCGCACAACATTACACTTAATGTTTCTTTTGTGATGTTGCCGAGCAAGTGTAAACAACTTTGCATTGTGCCTTATAACATACCTTAATAAATGTTGGATACATCCCACTTTATATTACTGTTTTTTCCTTGTTCATGTGTATTTGTAACGTAAACCAGTCCTGCTCACACATAGCTGAGCGAATGTACCGTGACATAAGAACAAAACAGTTATATTGTCATTGTGCATTTATTTGATTCTGAGTGTGTGTTTTCTGATTGGCTGCAGTTTCCAGAGGATTCGCTCGTGGACGATTCCCTGCTGCAGGACGATGATGAAGAGGAAGACGATAACGAGTCGCGCTCATGGCGCAGATGAAGATGAAGTCATGTGTCCAGACCTGCTGCACTGCACCACTGGAGCGCATCGGATCTTGAGTTCTGTGTTTTTGAAAGGGTTGTTTTTAAAAATCTGATTTACATTTCATTGGCTTTTTTATTTTACTTATCAAACTTGAGCAGCAAATAGAAAGTGTTTCTCAAAAGGCTGTGAATTTCAATTACTGAGATGTAAGATAACACGAATGATTTGATTTCTCGCCGTCATCGTTTTGTTTCGTATCGTGTCAAAACATTGACTAACTTTTGGCGGCTGCATTGTTTTTTTTTCTTCTTCTTTTATTTTTTTTAATGGTCAGTATGTTGACCCAAGTTTCTTTTCAGCAGTTCTGAAAATGTTACAGTTTGAGACAAATATGGGAAATGTTTCGATTTCAAAGACAACAGTAGAGCATTTTTGAAGCGTTGTTATAAAACATGTTGTATGCTTTCCTTAGTATAATCAGCCTGATGAGGATGTAGCTTTTTGTGTACATATTTTATGTATCAATTTTAATTGTTTGTATGAATTTGCTTCTGGATTCATCTCCTGGGTTTAATTTTGAAATGTAAAAAAATAAAGAATTGAAATGGTCTAGAAAAAATATCAGCTGCAAAAAAAAAAAAAGAAAAAAAGGAAAAAAAAGAAAAAAAAAACATTGAGAGCTCTGCTGCAAAAGCAGTATTGAGAAAAAAAATCTGAACAGCTGAATAAAGACCATTTCAACCCCCACCCCCCAATCCTCACAAAAAGAGCAAATTTCCTAAATTCATCATGCAGCCACAGTACCAGCCAAGTAAGTATGGAGCACAAACGGCATCAAATGAGGTAAACAAAGTGTTTTATGTATTGTTTTACATCGGTCTTTCTTTTCAGGTGACTAACTGTAACTGTTGTGCATTTCTGTCCATTAGGTCATGTGTTTATGGGTGAAGGTTGAACTACATCGGATCACCAAACATGTCCCGTTACAAATCGGTATGGTCTTCATTCACATTCTTTATGGCCTTTTCTAATTATTTGGACATTTTCATTGTCAACTTGTGATGAAACTGCCCTGCTCTTTTCCCGCAGGACACTAAAACCTGTTTTTACAATATTTGTTGACCCTTGACGCCATCGCACCATCCTGACGACTTGTATCTGGCCCACCATACAACCTCTAAGCATCACATTTGCATAGTGGAGAACGAATGACCCAATCAGAGCTGTAGCAGTCGGTGATGTGGCTCTCCCACCTTGGTGCCTGTCGTGGAAGCTCAGCTAATTGTGAAGAATTTGATTTGCTCTTGGAGTGTGCCATGAAGCTCAGCTTTACCCCCACCAACTAAACCTCGCCTGGCCCAGCAAGGGGGCCCTTAAGTGGACGCTCGCCCCCTCCTACACAGCCTCATGCTGCACTTTTCTCCCAGTACCCCCTCCGTCGGTCGCCGAGACCTGATCTCTCACCATCGTACAGGCCTAAAGTGAGTGTGTGTCCCATTCCTCCCCTAGTTAAAATTTGACCTTTGACCTCTCTCCCGGTGTAATATAACATTTTAATAAGCTTTGTTGGGTCAGTTAGTGTGTCGTTACTATGGAGATTGTCGCGGTGTGTGAGGGATGTAAATCGCGGTTCTTAAATAGGCCTATTTAATCTGAGGGACCCCTGCAGCCCGACTACTCCGTAATGAAGTGATGTATTTGTTAAACTCAGACTCATCGTGAGCTGCGAGTCCATGAGGCCAATGCGTTTCCGGCGGAATAAACTGCGTAATGCGTTTACCGCAGAAAACGTGGGCTAACTAGTTTAGAGCGTGCCGGAGCGCTTCAGCTAACGCGTTTACATTGGCCCAGTCATTTGTAAAGACTCTTTAATCTGTAATTTGTGTCAGTAAGATAAATGGGTTTATTTCTTAACCGGTGAAGCAAATGGTGTTTGACTCTGAAATTTAGAATCGAAAATAGGGTGTGAAGTTAGCATCGGGACTTTTATTGTTAGTCATTTTATTTTGATTTGGGTCATTAATGTATGCAAAATCATAATTCGTCCTGTTTATATTAATTTACATGTAATCCACATCCAGTTCTGATCAAATGGGGATTTATTTATTTATTTGTTTGTTTCATTAAAACGATCTCCAAATCTGCGATGGGTGACGGTGCCCAGTGTTTTTCGTAGCCTCCTGCTAGTGCTGAGAAAAAGTCTTTAATATTTTATGTGATCACAGGCCTCTATAAGCAAATTTCAGTCCCCGGCAAGTTCAGCCAAAACATGATTAATTTAGTGTTTATCCCCGACATCCTTTAAAAAAAAAAAAAAAAAACCCTCGGCCAGACGTGCAGAGCTCAGTTTGAGACTAAATCTCTAACTCTACATCATAAAACAGGCCTGGGGAGGAATCTTTGGTTGGGCCACATTTTCTTATTTGGATATCTGAGAAAGAGGAAGACTGAGCTTCTTTGAACTGGGTTTTATAATGCTGTGCAGCGGTCAATATAGACTGAGCAAATCTTACGGCTTACAAGAATTTTGATAATTATTTGTTTGTTTATTCTACATTTCCTTTTTATTTTTTGTTTTGGTAAAATGATCCAGTAAAGTAAGATAAATGGTGGTCTTGTCTGCCTAATGCAGAAGTGACCTCATTTACTCAACAGATTTTAAAGTTTTATTGCTTTTAAACTTTAGATTACTGAAATTATAACCAAGAATACATAGTGTCCCGATACCTTTAGAGAGTTTGTTCACCCAACATCATAAATTACTCATCCTCATGGCCTTCCAAACCCATCAGACTTCCGTTGATCTGCCAAAAACAAATCAAGATTTCCATTCCACCCAAATTTTGACACTTCAACAAGTTCATAAAGAGGTTATAAAAGAAATCCATATGAATTTGGAGCAACATGAGGGTGAGTAATAGATGAGAGAATGTTCATCTTTGGGTGACCTGTCCCTTTAAATGACTATGAAACAGTGGCAATGTTGTTCTGTATGTTAAAGCATTGTGGACTTTGAGCATGCAAAATGTAGATTGTCACACTCTACTGTGGAGTTTCTGTTTATAATACATTACACAGCCCTGCATCTTGGAAAAAAATTAAGCTGATTTGCAAAAAAGGCCTGATGTTACGTAACTTGATGCTGAGAAAAAGCAGTCAAATGATAAAAGTTTTTGTTTTTATGACAAAACAAAGCATTCAACATTTATCTTATAACGTTTAACAATTTGCAAAGGAGTGGAAATCAGGATTTGGCATAAAGTTTTCAAAATCATTCATGTGAAAATGAGCTGAGAATTGAGAAAAAAAACAAAAAACAAGCTGTAATCTGGCTCAGAGAAAGATATTAATCTTGTGCCAGTTTTTCCTGATGATTATGGGATAATACAAGAGTTTTTACTTCACAAATGATTGTCAAAAGCAAAGATGCTACAAAATCATATTTTGTGAAAAAGTGTAACATACTCAAGCAAGACATGCACTATTTTTGGAATCAGCAACCCAAAATCAATAAGAAACAAGTACTGGATTTCATTCAGCAAATATGATGCAAGGTGGTGTAATAAATCACAAATGGTTTGCTTTCAAAATCAATGATTGCATTCAAAATCTGAAACAATCCGAAGCCCCCCCCCCCCATGTCCAAGACAATATTCAAAGGACCATCTAAGCTCACATGTTCTTCTAGTACTGTTTTAATGAACTAAAAAATGTGTCATTTTAATGCTGTGCATTTCTATTTTTAGTGTTTTATCAGTTAAAATCAATGCAACTAAAATAAAAATTCTAAATTTTATTTTAAATGGGTTATCAGATGCAAAATTCACTTTACAAGTTGTTTGAACACAAATGTGTGTTGGAAGTCTGTGTACACATCCATCCTATAATGATAAAAATCCACCCTTTGTTTTTTTTTTAAAATCCCCTTTCTCAAATCAGGCTGTTCTGAGATTCCTGTCAGAATGACATAGTTCTGTACAGGCCCTTCCCACGATAATTGATTGACAAGGCCGTCTTACCTTAGACCCGCCCTCAGTGGGCTGCCATCCATCTGTCATTGTGTCGACTCCGGTGCAGGGGAAGACAAGAACGTCTCCGATTAAGCGATTGAGGTGATTTGTTGTTGGATGTAATAATGAATATAGCAGTAGTCAGTTACTCCTGACATCTGAGCTGCTGAAGACACAGAGGATTAACGTTACTTTCGCTTTGAAGGGAATGCGCTGATCCCAAACTGCCTAAATGCGTCCATGTTCGCGCGAATCATTCGTGATCCAGCTTCATCTACAGAAGTGAGTAAGGGTTTTTTTATGAATCTTTACAAATCGCCTTTCCTAATAATGTGCTAGTTAGCCAATTTCACAGCTGAAGTTTAAAGTCTGCACGTCACTCCACGGAAGAGAGGGGCGGGGTCAGCAGAGCTCATTAGCATTTAAAGCAACATGGACTAAAAAACGGCTTGCTGAAAACAGAGCTGATTTTGACAGGGGAAAAAAAGGTGTTTTTTTACATTACCATTGAGACATTTTAACCAAAGTATCTTATAGACTTAATTAAGACCTTAAAGAATCATATCAACTTGTGTAAAATGAGCGTCTGATGACCTCTTTAATTATTATAAATATAAAGTTATTGAGGTGCATCTGAAAGTTTGTCAACGCCTCTTTTTTTTGAGAACAGCTGAAGTACTTGATGAATTAAGTGAATGAAGTGCAATTGCAGTTTTACAGAAGAAAAGAATGGCAGTATGAGGAATTTCAGTACAGTGCTTGTAATGACTGATTACTGTAGTTGTTTTCGTCTCTCTGGGTGAGTTGTCAAGAGTCGCTCCATCTGTCTCACTCTGTGGCGTCAGTAAAGGTGCTGACAGAAGCTTTGGTTGTTTGAACTTTACAGTGGCCTTGTCATGCAGACAACTGCCCTCAGCTGAACCACAAATCCCAGATTCCCCAGCAACACGGCAAAATTAGCTCCATAAATCAGAGGGGCTTCTGGGAATAGGCCCTGTGTTGCCAGGGGCAATGGATCATCCCAGATACTGGTGTCAGGGGTGCGTGAATCTTGGTGCCACCACGGGCAGATCCAGCCGTCACTCGTGTTAAAAAAAACTCCAGTGAAATCAGTGAGAAAACACACGAGCACAAGCTGCCAAAGGTGTCTTGACGGTGTGAATGTTCACATGTACATACATGCAAAGCCCTCTTTCGGTTTTTATTTGTATTGACCGGTATTTGATGTAATTTTGCTTATGACTTATTAAAGATGTTTAGGAGATTTTGAGCTGCTATACACTCTCAGAAATAAAGGTACAAAAGCTGTCACTGGGGGCGGTACCTTTTCAAAAGGTACACGTTTGTACCTAAAGGGTCCATTTTGGTACTTAAAGTGTTCATATTTGAACCTAATAGGCACAAAAGTGTACCTTTTGAAAAGGTACCGCCCCAGTGACAGCTTTTGTACCTTTATTTCTGAGAGTGTAGACTATATGTGACCCTGGACCACAAAACCAGTCTTAAGTTGCACTGGGATATTTGTAGCAATAGCCAAAAATACACTGTATGGGTCAAAATGATCAATTTTTCTTTTATGCCAAAAATTAGGATAGTAAGTAAAGATCTTGTTCCATGAAGATATTTTGTAAATTTCTTACAGTAAATATATCAAAACTTTATATGCATTGCTAAGGATTTCCCTTGGACAACTTTAAAGGCAATTTTCTCAATATTTAGTTTATTTGTTTTATTTTTTGTTGCACTTAAATTGACACTTAAGACTGGTTTTGTGGTCCAAGGTCACACATTATGACTTTGCAATTAAGATTAAGACAGTTTTAATTGTTGTTTTTTCTAGTTCTGTGACTGATCACTGGATGGCAGTGTGCTGCAAATATATTGAGCACGTCATTATTTTGCTGTGAATTTGAACAAGTGTCGTGTAATACATGCGTGATGACGTTTCAGCCAGGATGTTTTGTCAGTTACTTTCTTGCTTATTGCATAATTCTCTGTGATACAATTCATTATATTTTACCGTTTAATATAAAATAACACTAAATGGTTTTTAATTAATTTTGGAGATGATTTGGCTTTTTTCTTTCGCTTTTATCCAACCCCTGGATATTTTGATATAATGAAGTTGTTTCCATTACCACACATTAGTATAATTTCTTTACCACATAATATACACCCTTAAAGATAAAGCTTCCAAAAGGGGATTTTTGCAGTGATGCCACAGAAGAACTAGTTTTGTTTCCCCAAAGAACCTTTCAGTGAACAGTATGTAAGTACTAGTTTTTTTTCTTACTGTGAAGAGCATTTTCATAATATAAAGAATATTTTCCACTATAAAGAAACTTGTGTAGTGGAAAGGTTACATGATGTCAATAAAGAAGCTTTATTTTGAACTATATTTCCTCTATATATGTGTACTCTGCTTTTAAGCATATGTGTTGTGCAGTTAATGTGAACCCAGTGACGTATTGGCATTCTGATTTGCACAGATGTGATGTGACAGGCTGTAATGAAGGTTAAAGATGTCGATTTAATTATGGGTCAAAGGTCACATTACTTTGCAAACACATCCTGGAGGCAAGATGGCAGATTAGAAAGATCTCAAGTCATTTAGATAACTTATGTTAACATACTTAAAATAAATGTTCTTTATTGGCATCAGTAGTTCAATGAAGAAAAAAGGTTCTTTGGATTCTTTAGAATGTTCTTCATCAACTGCTCACTGAAAGATTCTTTTTGGAACCCAAAATGATGGTTCTGTGGCATCACTGTGGGAAAAAAAAAGCCTGTAATTTTTAAGAGTGTAAATGAGAGAAAAAATTGAACATGATTGAACCAATTCTTTCTTAAAATAAAACAAAACCAAAAAAAAAGGCTTTACAGGAAACCTAAACAAAATTCTCCTGGTTATTTCGGCAAGTTTTCAATCACTTGCTTTGATTACTAAGCCTGTTTTTGTCTGGATGCTATCTGCAGAAATAATTGCCCTTTGTTAAAGATCTCTGTCTGTTGTTATAACACACGGTCAGTACGACGCAGTTCAGAGGATCAATCCTGCTGCACTTGGCTGCTTTAAACTCCGAGTGGAAATAAAGAGACTGCATCAGGACCCCAGGGGCTATTCAACATCCCCTCCACCCCAGACACCGCTATCTGTAAATTAGCTGACTTTGTGACCCTGCCTGTAATTGCATTAGTTTATCAATGTAGCACACAATTTATTATCCCGAGCAATAACAGCACACACGCACAGGGCCGGTGTGTGGACTCTCACACCTTACACAGTAATTAGAGACGGAGGATTTCAGAAGACGTGCTCTAATGCCTGTGTTTGAGAGTCTGCTTGTGCTTATAGCTCTCTGAGCATTTATAAACCCCATACAGAGCCGTGAGCACATGGGCAGACACACCAGACCTCTGTTTCCATCTTTCTTTTATGAGCTATAGGTGCCTATAATACAAACATTGTAAGGCAAGTGTCAGTATTTCTGTTGCTCTTATAGGATTAATTTGAACAAACCTTTAACCCTAAATGTTAAACTTTGTTGTGTGACTTTTGTATTATGAATGATACCTCAAATCATGTAGCTTGTTGTGGAGAGGTTTACTGTTACTTTTTGACACTGTAATATTTTGTCTGGCAGACAAAGCAATAGTCTTTACACAATAAATGACAGTTCTGAGCTATCTAGATGCTTTTTAGGGATCAGAATTTAAATAGTCTTTGGTGGACTTTTTTGACTTGAGCCAAGCACAACCACCTAACCCTCCAGAACCCCCCACGATTGTTGCGTTTCTGGCCAAAATGACCCAGTGACCCTTTTCACATTTCTGGGGTTCTCAGAATCATAATGTGTCCATAGTTGAGTCAACTTCTATAGAAGGGGTCATCAAATTTGATCCTGGAGGGCCAGTGTCCTGCAGAGTTTAGCTCCCACTTGCCTCCACACACCTGCCTGGAAGTTTGAAGTATACCTAGTAAGACCTTGATTAGCTGCTTCAGGTGTGTTTGATTTGGGTTGGAGCTAAACTCTGCAGGACACCGTCTCTCCAGGACCGAACTTGGTGACCCCTGTTCTATAGTGATGAACAAAATCCACAACAGATATAATTTTTGCATTCGCATTTGATCCAATGGCATTTCTGTGACTTTACAAAAGAGGGGAAAAAATCAAGTTGATTGATGTGGTCAGAAGAGTGAAAAGATGTCAAATTTGCCATTCCTCCCTCAGCCGTTGTATTAGAAAGATCTTCACAGCAGCGTTAACTAGTTTTGTGTAATTTAAGTATAATACAAAGTGTAGTTTTACAATCGGACATCACATTACATGACATTTTACTAGATTTTAGAGATGATTATGGAATCACATTATCGCTGTCTGTGAAAAGGGTCTGGATATAATACAGTTCACTGAAAATGTAACTTACCTTAACCTTTAACATTTGTGCTTCTGATACATTACAAAAAAGTAAACATGAGAACATTTTAAAAAATGCATTTAACTGTTTTTATTTATTTATTTACAAAATGTGACATAAATAGTATTTGAAATGTTTCGAAATTTGTGTGTGTGTCTGAAACTCAAAAGTAGTAGCAATGTCGAGAACATGAGTTCGATTCCCAGCAAAAATCACATGCATGAACTAATAAATGTACGCCTTGAACACTTGTACATTTTATTCAAATAGAAGCTTGAAATTTGTGGGTCAAATTGACCCATTAACATCACAATCATAATAGAAATTTTGTACATGCATATCAAAACACTTCAAAAATATTTTGTGGGTCAGTAAACACTAATATAAGTACAATACGTTTTCTTCACTGTTAAAATGTGACTATTGATGTTTTTTGTATTGATAGTTTTTACGCAAATTATATATTTTTTTACTTCAATTTAATAAAAAAAGAAAACATTTTTTTGATGGGGATCACATTATTTTCTCAAACAATTACGTTAAGTATGACATTGTGATAGACAACAGGCATGGGTGTAAAAGGTGTCGATGCATTGTGAAGACTATATAAATCTGGCAGTTTATTGCATAATTTATTAATGCATTATACATACCAATACAGTATACAAAAAACAACAACTGTAGATTTCCAATCTGGCCCTTTCCATTACATGTGTCTTCAGCATTTGTTTGAAAATGAACATGAATTCTATCAAACAAACTGAAACCGAATCAATTTAATGTCATAAAATGCCAGATTTAATTAAGAATCGATTCATTATGAGAGTAAATATTTACCGCTCCTAATGGGTTCCCACAGTAAATTCTTGCAAAAGTATTAGAAAAATCGATTTTCTGCTTTACTCTGATACAAAAATGAGTCATTTCTTATGCTGGATATATAATCATCTCAGCTCATGTATGGAATGACCTTTTATCTTGTACTTTCTCGTGATTTCTTTGACCGCTCATGGATGCATATTTACTCACGGCGAGTGGTCTGTCGAGATCCGCCGCGTGGAGATTCAATCTCGGCGTCTCCTGTCCCTGTTATATGCACCTTCAAGCTGTTTAATTAAAGCATGTATTATTAATCCCACTATATTTGAGTCGTTTTTCCTGTCCCTGTGCAGATATGACTGCTACATTAAGGGTAAATTGTTTTGCAGTAATTCCCATTTAATGTTTCTCTCATAATCAGAGGCTTTAGTGCAGCAGGAGGCGCGGGAGCGAGAGGAGAGCCAGGACAGAGGAGGCCGTTACTGTAGCTTAGCGTTTGATGTGCTGATCGCATATTTGGGGCCTGTAATTAGGTCTGTTTTACAAGTCAAATGCAGCGCCAATGACAGTCGCAAAATATGAGCTTAATAAAAAGTGCCAGCTGAGACAATGCTTCCCCCTGTCTCTCTGCCTCCGTCCTCGTCTTCTTCTCTGTCTCTCTGCCTCAGAAATATCAGCTCCAGTGTAAAGTCAGCTCAAGGCCAGTAATGATTCTTTCTGACTTCACATATACCGCAATTGTTCATTCTAATATACGGCCAACCACATCTCCCAGATATTAAGATTATCAGAGCACAACGCTCATATATCTGGAGGTGCCGGAAGCCATATTGGTGGCAGACATTGGCACTTGATTACTGCACATTCGTCCTAACCCGATGGAAATTGGTTTGATACAGTTAGTCCGATTAGTTGGTTGATAGTTGTTCGAGTCGTTCAGGAAGTTAAAGGAGACCTGGTGAACTTTTGAAAATCGATGACGTCTGTTCTTATAGCACCTTTTGAAATCGATTTTTTAAAATCAAGGTATTTTCATAAAAGTGCTTTGTACAAACAATGGCAAGACAAAAAGCTAAAGTTAGCCATTGCTCAGTTACCCTTAAAATTAATATTAGCCTATTTAATAATATATATATTGCATCTTTTGAAATATTGATAGTAACATTTCATCAAACAGGATGGGATAACCGAACAAAACAAAACATGACAATTCCTCAATGCGAATACTTATTGATGGTTGTTCCTCTTGTTTTTTTCTTCTTCTCCAATCTGATGTCACTTCCTGGAGGATGATGTCATTCAGGAACTGGCTTTTGTTAGTTTTTTACAACAAAGCAGGTCATACAGAAAATTACTCTTCTTTGATAAACTACAAGATTCTTTGACATTTTGCCTTTATCACTTAAATAAATGAAAGTAATATAGGCTACAAGAACTAGTTGCAAAGAAAAAAAAGATTAAGATTCTAGAAAAAAGACATCTCTAAGATTATCCTTTGATTGTTATTATTTCTTAAAAGGTGAAGCAATTTTGTGTTTAAAACCATGAACAGGAAACAGTTGAACCACAAGAAAGACTGATATTTTATCATTTAAATCAATATTTGTTAGAAAAAAATTCTTGGACAAATATGTTGGAACATCTTTATTGGTTAAACGGCTTTTAGGAACATTAAGTCAAAACTTAAAGAAAACGGTATACGGTATAAAAAAAAAGTCTTGCATGCATGGAGGATTGTTTGCGGTGTGCCTTATTTACTGTCTTCATCCTTTCAGTATTTTCAAACCTGTTAGAATATCGAGAGGTTCATCTGGTCATATACACTACCATTGAAAAGTTAGGTCATTCTGAAATGATACAATTCAGATGATTTTCTGTTTTCCATTTAAATAAACTTGAATATTCAGCATCATTAGGCTACTCCGGTCTTCAGTGTCACACGATCCTTCTAATATGCTGATTTGTTGCATTTCTGATTATGCTGAAAACAGTCGTCCAGAGTCTTTTACTTTCTTCAGCAATGCGGTGTTCACTGAACTTTAGCGACTCTGTCTGTACCCTCACAGGGTAGATGTGTCTGTTTGACTCTCCTCCTGTCTATCGATACTCTGTCATTTATCAGGACGCGGCAGCCTCGACCGCCATATTGATTCTGTAGAGGCAATTTACTGGGAAATGGCAGTGAAGCAGGGATTTATTGTGCAGCCACTTCATTGTCAGATGATGGGTGTAAAATGTGATCGTAACGAGGGGAATGAGGTGGGTCGCTGTCCCGTCATAAATAACTCCAGTCCAGTGTAACAAGCGAGCGGCTCTCCGATACAGAGACGGATGAGTATTTAAAGAGACACAGATCTAACGTTAAATTCACTTCTGTCACAATCCACTGTAGTTATCCCTGAGGGGAAATGCATATCAAGCATAGTGCTATAGGCCTATTTCTAAAATATATCATATAACATCTATAACCTATGCCATGTCTTCTTTTCTACTTTTTGTTATATTCTGGTCGTTTAGGTCCTTCTTACAAAGTCTACAAAGTATGTGGTTGATGACCACAAATCACATCATTTGAGATCATTCATGACTGACATTGCAGTGTTTAATAGTTAAGGTTAGGGGTTTGTTTAAATCTAAAAAGCATGAGTAATAGTTGATTTGCAAATACCACTAATAATTCATCCAAACCTTGAGTTGGAACTGTGGTCGATTGTGAGCAGACAGAATTCAGATTTGTTGCACATTACACATCAGAGATCAGTGAGTGGAAAGCAAGACTGTAGTAAATAAACTCAACTGTCACTCAACTCTGTTTCATGTAACATTTAGTTTTAATACACTCTTAAAAATAAGAGCTCCTTTTTTTGTTTGTTTTTTGCAATGATCCCATAGAAGAACCTTTCAGTGATCAGTCCATGTAAGAACCATTTTGTCCTAAAAATCTAAAGAACCTTTTTTTTTTTTTCCAATACAAAGAACATTTTGTGGAATGGGAGGTTTCCATGGGTGATGATTTAAAAATTTATTAAAATAATTTTCATCATTTTAAAATGTTGTAATAATGAATGCTTGACTCTGCAGCATGAGACTTCAACGTTGTTTTTAACATCCATGGAAACTTTCCATTCCACAAAATTCTCTTTATAGTGGATAAAGACCATTAAAATGTTCTTTACACCAAGAAAATAACGGTTCCTTTAAGAACTGACCTTTAAAATAAATGTTGCTTTTGCAGTGCAAAATGCTCTAGAAAATTGCAATAGAATAGTTTTTGTTTTCCCAAAGAACCCAGTGGTCGGATCTTAAAGAACCATGAAGTGACAATAAATTATTTATTTTTCTGCTATAAATAACCTTTTGTGGAATGGGAGGTTTCCATGGATGATAATTTTAAAATGTATTAAAATAATGTCGTAATAATGAATGCTTGACTCTGCAGCATGAGACTTCATCATTGTTTTTAACATCCATGGAAACTTTCCATTCCACAAAATTCTCTTTATTGTGGATAAAGACCAAGAAAATAACGGTTCCTTTAAGAACTGACCTTTAAAATAAATGTTGTTTTTGCAGTGCAAAATGCTCTAGAAAATTGCAATAGAATAGTTTTTGTTTTCCCAAATAACCCAGTGGTCAGATCTTAAAGAACCTTGAAGTGACAATTAATTAATTATTTATTAATTTTTCTGCTATAAAGACCCTTTTGTGGAATAACTGAATGTTTCTTTGAGGAACCAAAAATAGTTATCTATGGCATTGCCGTGAAAAACCACCTTTTGGGACCTAAATTTTTAGGAGTTTGGGTTCATGTCAGTTTATGCTACACTCTTAAAAACACTCTTTTTTTTGGGATTGATGGTTCCATGAAGAGCCTTTAACATCCATGGAACCCGTTCATCGCACAAAAGCTTCTTTATGGTGGAAAAAGATTCTTTACGCTTTTTCAGTTTTCTTCACACCAAGATAAAATCTCTGAAAGTGTCTTTGGAGAAGCGATAACGTGGTTCTTCTGTGGCAGAAACCTCCAGCAGGGTGACTCCTGTGACTGTGAGTCTTCAGAAGCTTTTGTCCTTGCTCTGATGTGGTCTGTGTTCAGGTTGACGGATGGGCCGTGTGACTTATGGACGTCACATTACCGTGAGCGTGTCACTCGAGTAGAAGCGTCAGCCGTAATAGCGTGCGCTCCGTGCCGGAGGTGAGAGGGATTCGATGATGATGATGATGATGATGGTGATGATGATGAGATCTCTCCCGTAATATCATAAAGCAGTGTTTAAATATTTTAATTTCATTTGTCAAGCTGCCGCCTTCCCCACACTCCATTACTCTGCTAACCATCCCTCATCAGCTGAATTAGTGCATTATTCATCAGCACTAATTATTTTCACATAATGTCTGCCCCGATATATTTAACCCTCACATTATATCTCCCCATAATGGCCTTGTAAAATTGAAGTGGAGTTGGAAAGCTCATTTAAAGAACATCAAAGAGACGGGAACGAGTGAGATGGGAGGCTGCCGAGTTAAACACTTCGGGTCGAGGGTCCCTACTGAGTCAGGACATTTGTTCCTGTCTGATTTGCATGGTGAAGGAGAGGAGAGGTCGATGGAGAATGCTGAATGAGTGTGTGGGCTCTGCTCTTCTTCTGGAGCGGTAGATGCGCTGCTGTGGACTACATCGGGATGTTATTTACTCATTAAAGTGAATCTTTTACTCGAAGCATTCAAACTATAGTTTATCCATGTTAAAAAGTTGATCACAAATCATTTTTGGGGGGAAAGTGCAAAGTACAACTTTACTGATTTTTCATAAGATTTATTGTAAACTTTCAAAAGTCTGATTACAGTACAAAAAAACAAGCAAATGATGATTATGTGGCTATTTTAATTTGAAAATGGTTCAAAAAGACTATCTCTCTCTCTCTCTCTCTCTCTCTCTCTCTCTGTTTGAATTCTGCTTTTTCATAACAGGAGTAAATTACATTTTAAGATGCTTTTAAAAACAAAGCATTTCAAATTGTAATAATATTATTTTTACTTTATTTATTTTTATCAAATGAATACAGCCTGTGTGAGCATTAGAAACAACAACAAAAAAAATCTTTCCAAACCCAGACTTTCAAACATAGTGTTTAACCACATTTTTGAAAATAATTATTAAGATAATGACAATAATAACTGAGAAATGATGTTTACACACTTGTATGTAAGGTTTAAATGTTAAATAGTTAGGAATTCACAAATAAACTTTTTCAAAAACTTTGAATACATTTTTAACTATATTTTGATAAGATTTCTGGTATCTGAAGGCCTTTTTCAATCAATCATCTTGCACTACGTCTGAAGATCTACGCATCCTTGCTTGCGCACATAAGATCTTTCATGTCGCTCTGACCTCGCTGCTGTTTTTCTACAGCTTTACTTTGTTCCTCTGGCTCTTCTTCGCTTCTCGTTTACCTTGAGGAGCTCTGACATCTCTGACTGGGGTTAAACACACACACACACTCGAGATGCTGGACACACAAACGGGTTTTATCTGATCTTTATTAATTCATGGCTTTGACATTCCACAACATGTAAAATTTAGACACGCACCTTGTTCTTGCTCCAGTTGGTTTATTTGTGGTGTCCCGTGAGCTTTAACAATGACCTTCACTGTAACCTCTCGCTCTCATCACAAACGCAACAATACACAGGAGACAGTAAAACTCACAGCAACAGACAGAAAATAACTTTTAGTCTGATAAAACAACACTGATATTGCACAAGCACAAACCAAATCACATTACATTAATAGTCATACCAGTTTAGAACCGTATCAAAATATTAAAAGCATTGTGAACATACCAATAAATATGACAGAATTGATTTTAAAGCGGATGATTAAAGTATTACTAATTGTTTATTAAATCAGTATTTCAACTGATCAGTTTCAGAGCACATTTGAATATTTAACAATCTCTAACCAATTCAAAAACTTACTAAATAAATCAGTTCATTGCTTACAATTTTTTTTTACTACAACCTTGCAGTTATTGTTATTTGTGTATTGCATTTAAAATTGTGATTTACACAGTTTTAACATTATAAACTTATTAAGAAACAGCATTCATCATTCATATGCGCTCATCAGATGATAAACAGGTGCGATTTTCGTACTATTAAACTAAATGTGTTTTTAAATAGCCAGGTTTGTATATTCATCATCAATAATACCAATTTCTTCCAATATGACACATTTTAACTTGCTGAATATTGCTTGTTTCACAGCTAGCCATAGTTTAACCATGTTTATCATTTATATTTTCAATAAACAGATTTATTGCGCTTTTTAAATGCAATTTAAAAATACAAATAAATGAAATAAAAAAAGTAAATGAAAAGAATTAATACAATATCATTTATATACAAATACAATAAAATTAAATAATGACTAAATTATTGTGATTTTTTTTGTTTTATATACATACCGTATAATGTACATACAATATTTTTTATATTATACAGTAACTAAATAATTTGATGAAAACTATTGTAACCATGCTGAATTTTTGTAGGGATGTTAGGCTCTGAAATGTACTCAATTCACAATTTGTGTCCGTTTTCTAAAACTTTCTATCACAGGCATTTATCAATCTCAAAATATGAACTTGTATTATTGCCTTCGCAAAATACTGAGAGGCCTGTATTTATCAGCAGAAATCAATTCAGTAATGGAGTAGAAACAGCTGGTAAAGTGGCAGTGTTTGGTAGTTTACATTAGCGCTTATCATTTCATCTCCTCTCATTTTCAAGGCTCCTTCAGAGACTTTTCCAATTACTGTTATTGGGAACTCTGGGCCGTGACAAAAATTAGCATGCGATTCCAAAATGATCTCTCATTTGAAGAGGAGATGCAGATTATGAAATATTCAGGTTCAATTTTCCCCTGTCAGCCATCTGAAAGAGTCATAATTAGAGCGGGATTCACATTGTAATTCATTGTGTGGACGGCAGTGATGCCAGATCCTCCACCACACGCTCAATAATTCAGTGCCAGGCTCCCAGGCTCCGGGCTCCGGGCTCCGGGCTCCGGCCTGCTCGCTCGGCTGTGTTTTTGGGAGGGGCGTTAGAAGGAAAACTATGGTGGATCGACCGGATTTCTGAGAGGCAGGTGGAACACGGAAAGTGTTTGTATACTTTGTCACTCTTAAAACTGTTTGAATTTCAATGCATCAGAGATATCACAAAATATAACACCTAGTGATAAAAAAGGGACTTAAGATTTTCTCGCTTTTTTCCTACATTGTTTTTGCACATTTTTTTCATTCCTTAGTACAGTCAACTTTGATTCATTAGTAATAATACCATTACAGTATTTATTCATATTTTGAATTAGCATTTAATTTCATTTTAAAGTACATTTCATTTTACTTTAATTTTAGTAATTTTGTGTTTTTTTTAATGTATTTCTATTAAGCCTCAATTTATTTTTAACTTGATGATCAATTTATATGGAATCTCCTCCAAAAACAAAGCATGTTATTTTTATTTATTTGTTTGTTTATTTGTTAAATGTCTTTTTTGATGAGTGTTGTCATACTAAATTTTTCTTGTACTTAGTAATTTTATGTGCTTCAATTATACTATATATAAATACAATATATATATATATATACATTATATATATATATATATATAAAGCTTCAATAATCAATCAATTTGTTTTTAAATGAAAAAAGAATATGGAATCTCTAAAAAGCTTTAGAATTTTATTATTTTTTATTTTCATTTCTTTTTTGATGACAGTGGTGGCTCATACTAAATATTTATTGTTGCTATTCTCAGTTTTTCTTTTTGCTTTTAGTTTTAGTAATTATGTGCTTTTTTATTAGCATTTTAATTTATTTTTCGAGTCTTCAACTTAGTACTTCCATGTAGTTGCAAATGCAACATTTCTAATTTTCATTTTTACAGCTTTAAGAAGTTTTTCATCTAAGATTTGAATTTTATTTCAGCTTTATGGCTAAACGGTGACCTGTAGAATTAACATTTTGTTATTGTGTTATTTTCTGCAAATCTGCTTTGAGCTGACGTACATCGTGTAAAGCACTATATAAATAACTGACTTGGCTTCTGGTGATTTCTAGTGAATGTCTGAAGTCCGTTCACTCAGGTGTCCTGCAGAGGAAGCACAGATGTACAGGATCTCATTAACTATGATCCACTAATGATTAACAAACACAAAACGACATATTTGGTCTTTCTTTTTGGACAGTATATCTATTACTGAATCATTTAAAACAAGCAAATTAGGACGAATGCACACAACACGTGCAGTGGTTTCAAGAGTGTTTCCAAACTTCTCACGCATTCGGAGTCTGAATATGACAGTCCAGACACAAATGCCCTGACATGTCCTCGAGGAGCGTCTGAGACATCATCAGACTTTAAAAGCTCAACATCTGTCTGTTACGTGCGTGTAAAACACACTGGGTTTATTTTAATGAGACACTCATGAAATCTGATCTGCAAGGTAATATAACATGACAGTCTTAAAGGGCAACATGTCACAACTGATTCTGCAGCTTTATGGCCTCGTGTTAAAATTGAATAATGGGAAATTGAGTTTTCACAAAGTCTGAAATGTTTGCTTATTGCTTATCAGCTCGTAAAATACAGTTGTAATTCTCTTCTCACTGAAAAAGACAAATTAACAATAAGACAGACGATACAGGAAGACAGCTTTTATGTAGTAGAAATAGAGTAGAAATAACTCAAATATATGTAAGAAAACTTACAGGGAGACTTACATTATTATTAAAAATTTGGGGTCAGTAAGATTTTTTTTAGTTTTATTTGTTTTGGAAATAAGTCTCTTAAGGCTGCATTTCTTTGATCAAAAATACGGTAAAAACAGAAATATTGTGAAATATTATTACAATTTAAAAGAACTGTTTTCCATGTGAATTTATTGTAAAATGTAATTTATTCCTGTGATCAAAGCTGAATTTTCAGCATCATTACACCAGTCTTCAGTGTCACATGATCCTTCAGAAATCATTCTAATACGCTGATTTGCTCCGCAAGAAACCTTATTATGAACATTGATTGTTATAATATCTATTATTATTATATGGTGCTTCATTATATATAGAACCTATTATATAGAGAGAGAGAGTTAAAATTTGATTAAATAATTATTATAAAATTTTTATTTTCTATATATATATATTTTTTTGTTTTGTTTTGTTTTGTTTTTTCTGCCACTTTTCAGTTGCTACATTTTTTATGCGATTTATATTTGTATAAACACCTTTAGGTGCAGGTTTCCTCTAAAAACACAACAACAAACTGCATCATCTCCAAATTTATAGCTGACAGCGCAATGAGGAGCCGAGCAGAGAGACAAATCCCAATATTTAAATCAGCTTGAATTATGAAGCGGCTCTAATTGGCAGGTGGACAGGCTTGTGTCTGTAATAATTCACATCTAGCGTCCAAATGTGACTGCAGGATTCAGTCAGACTCATTTTATGCAGGAGCGCCGACGTTTTTCTCTTCGTAATAAAACCCTCATATGCTTCATTCTCTCACTGTGACTGCATGATAAATCAAACCAGAGATATTTCAGCAGAATTTAGCCCAAGGAGAGGTAATTTAAATAATATCTCGCGCAGAGCTGCTTCCGAATAAAAATTATGTCTCGGGCGATATTTCATCCAATATGAAGCCGAGAAAATGATTTTCTTCCTAAATAACAAAAACGCAGTAATTCAAATAGGCAACCTTTCTATAAGCAAGGTTAATTACGTCTCTCGCTGGAAGAGGAGGTCGCTAACATGCGGAAAACAGATGCTGGCGTTCACAGCAAGCTTTCAAAACACGATGCGTTTCATTACTCTTGTCATTATGGAGAGGATCATTTCATGCTATAGAGTTATAGGCATGCTATAGGCAATCATGGCACATTACGCTAAGTGTCCTACATTAAACATGCCTGATAATACTGTGTCACTTATCATGCTTGCCATCATTTCAGAAAGGTACCTGACTCGGTTTCTGACCAGTAAAGGTTATGTAAGTCATCACGCTGTAGTGATTCACAAGAGCGCTGGAGTCACGGTCACGATGGGCACAGTTTAAAGACCCAAAAGCATTACTGCCACTAATGGGGCTTGATTATTAAACTGAATTATTCATTCTGAAGTAGCCTGTTGGTGGGGGAAAAGCAAAATGACGCTCAAATGAACTGATAATTGTGAAAAGTGTTACCAGTTGTTAACCTGTAGGGACTACAGACGACTGTGGCATTTTGAGTTAACATTGCATTTTATTACTAGAAAAATACTCCACAACATTTGAAGAGTTTATTTGCAAAAACAGATAACTATTATAACTATAACCATTATTATCATTGTATATGATATAATATCATAATAATCATGATTCTCGATACGTTTTTAGTTCTAACAAATGATAAAAGTGTCAAATTATTGGCCATCATGTGTAATTTGATTAAAAAGGACCATATTATCTTACCATTCATATAATTTATGATCTGTGGCTGTCATTCAGTTGATGGGTTGAACCTTGAGAAGATCAATTCCTGTCAATCATCACTGAACAAAAGGGTCTGACTCTCTTTAAGATGAACCTGAGGATAGAAGATAGACAGACAGAGAGAGAGAGAGAGAGAGAGAGAGAGAGAGAAACACACAGACAGACAGACAGAGAGGGAGAGAGGTGGAGGTTCATTAGTGTTTGATAGGTTTTTAATTGGCTCTGGCTGTTTGTAGGGAGGTGATGTGATCTCTGCGGTGTGTCATGGTCCGCCGTGCCCTGGAGATGGTCTGAGGGGGCAGGAACGGGAGAGCTGTCACCGGATGACATGGCAGAGAAAGGCCTGTGTGGAAGAGCAGGTGTGAGGCCGCTGCTTTGATGGAGACCTCGCAGACACCTGCTCCTCACACGCTGAATACAGAACAGCTCACCTCTCCACACAACCTCTTAACATACTGTAGCACTGGCTGACATACTAGAGTTCTGCAAACTACATACTGCACATTACAAAATGGGTAGGTCTGGTTCTTCATGCCTGTTGAAGGCCATTTCTGCCACATAAGAAAAAAAAAACGTGCTTTGGTAAATCATAATTTTGACACAATTAAAACTTATTAAAAAAACATACTACATAAATCGAAATTTTGAATATTCATGTTATAATTTGCGACTTATCTCATAATTATGACTTAGTATCATAATTTTGAGTTATCTCATTATCTAATTATGACTGTTTATCTCATAATTTCATCTTGTATGCATGTCAAAAATTTCCATCTCAATTTTGACTTGTCATAATTTTAACTTATCTCATAATTATGACTGTCATAATTCAGTCTTTTTAACTCTGTTTTGACTTAGCATGTCAAAATATAAACTTTTTTATATCATAATTTTGACTTTTTATCAAAATCATGACTTATAAGGTCAAAATCTCAAATTTATCTCATAACATTGCTTGTCATAATTTCAACTTTATCTTATAATCATGAATTAGTAACTTTTTAAGCTCAGAATTATGACTTGACAAATTTATTTTGACTTAGGATCTCAATTTTGACTTTTTGTCTCATAATGCAGACTTTTTAGCTCGAAATTATGACTTAGTATGTCAAAACTCCGACTTTATCTCAATTTTGACTTGTCATAACTTTTAAATCTCATAATTACAACTTAAAATGCACTTTTTTTGCTCAGAATTCTGACTTAGTGTGTCAAGTTTTTATATCATAATTTCCATTTTTGTCATCATTTGAAGATCTTAGAATTTCAACTTGTCATTCTTTTTTCCTCCTTTTTAAAGCCTTGGAAATGGTCTTCCAAATGATGCTGGCCAGGTGTGCTAAAATGTGCAATCAGTGTAAAATACACATTAGTAACAGCTATATCCTCTGATGCAGGGTTAGTCAACTGGAAAGCACATTGCAAAGAATAATGCAATGATGACCTTACATTTTCAGTATGTTCTGTTCTATACTGCACATTTCCGCAAATATAGAAAGCATGCATGCAGAAATGCTACGCACTAGCACAGTATGCATACTGCCTTTCCCGTAATATGGCTATACCAAACATAACCTATACTTCCATTCACATTATTCCTTCCTCCACTACATTTGTGTCCCATTCTGTTTCTCTTCAGCTCTGTCTCTCTGAGGACGAGTCCAGGCTTTTGTGGTCACATGCAGACAGGCCCTAAAAGAGATGTACTATCACACTCCGGTCACCCTGCTGGACTCATAAAGAGCTGCTCTCCGCTCTCAACACGAGACATGTTTCCTCTCGGCCTGCAAGCTTCCCCTCCACCCAATTTACAAGAGACGATTCACAAAACTTTAAAGTGTTTGGCTTGTCAGATTTCTACCCAGCAAGCAAACAGAGGCTTTTATGGACCTAATTAATGTCTGAGTGCTCTGTGTAAGATTTATATCTGAGAAAAGCACATCACACTCACGATATTACTGTAAAAAAAACAGACACAGATACATGCTCAAACAAAAACACACATAATCAGCAGAGGAAGGGACACGGGAAGCGCTTTAGGTCCAGAGCAGGTGAGATGAAAGAGATGCCTGTGTGGCGTGTTTTATCAGCGCACGAGAAAGATGGGGAGGATTTGTCTCTGTTAAAGGGATACACTGCTCCTTTATTAAAGCCATTTATCACCCTTTGAATATTCTCCTTTAATGGGCTCTTGCCCCTAATTACCCAACTTTGTCAACAGAGGAACACGGCTAGGCGCACCAGAGCATCTCCCATCTGCAAACGCTCCCGTCCTCCTCACATACGTGTCTTTCATTCCCACAGGCTCTCTCTCTTTCTCTGTCAGTGTCAATAAGCAGTGCTTTTCATGCTGTTGTTGTGATTAATGCAGATGTGGTCTGGAGGCAGTAGGCTATTTGTGTATGTAGGGGATGTTGGTGTCTCGGCTCAGATTTGGTTATATTTCATTTAAGACAAATGAATCGGTTTAGATTTTGTATGGTGTAAATGCTCTCATCTTGGGCCTGGTGATATAATGAATATTCACAATGATATCACTGGTGATACAAAATTACGTGACAGTTTTAATGCACTTTTTATTTGGCTGTTAAATTTCCTGGAGGTCGTGTGATTAGGCTAGCTTCACAACACAAGGAAGGACTAAGTTTTAATAGCAGTATTGATTTAAAGGCAACGCGAAATTAAAATGGACCCTTGTTTAATTTTTTATTTTTATTGCATGTTTATGTTGTTAATGTGCATGATTCTTTTGCCTGTGTTATGAAGGGGGAAAATGTTTGTCGAAATGTAATCGTTTATTAAAATGTAATGTAATGCAACTTGCAGCAGCTCTGAAATGATTTGCCTTTATAGCTGACGTCACCGAGTCTCTTATTAGTCCATTTCTCCATTCATCTGCCTCCATTCTAATATGTAACACCCACTTTTTACCATCCAGTTAATTCCCAATGTACAATAGTAGTGTCTTCTTATTGTTTTGTCTTGTTAAATATTCTATTTCTAGATCATGGAAGAAAAATGGGTTGAAAACTGTTTATATTGCATGTCAAGTTTGATTTCCATGAATCATATATATCAAAACATATTAGCAGGAAAAATACATTTATTTCGTTTTTTAGGATAAAGTTTGTCTGGCTGTGATCTGGGTCAGTAGATGTCTTGTGTGTGTGTGTGTGTGTGTGTGTGTGTGTGTGTGTGTGTGTGTGTGTGTGTGTGTGTGTGTGTGTGTGTGTCACAGCTGTCATGGGAGTTTGAGGGTCCTTCCCTCACAAGTGTCCTGTGGGCCGCCGTTATTGTGTTTGCTTGTGTAATTAGCCACTTAACAAGCTGACCTGAATGAAGCCTTGCAATAAAGAGTTTCCTAGGAGCTGAATGAGACTCGTCAAAACCTTTGTTTGGCTATTAGGCGACACAAAACGAGACTCAGTACAGCAAGATTCAGAGATAAAGAAAGTATACTGGGCAGCATTTATTCTTCCTCTCAGAAAGAAAAATCACAAATTTACTCTTATTTTTTTAAAATATAAATTATATTATAATTATAAATATAAAATTAATGGAGAGGAATTGGAGACTTTTGTTTGTTTGCTTTAATACAAAAAAAAAAAGTTAAATTTAATAAAACTAAGAATTCCTTAAGCATTCACCAATAAGATATTTTTAATATCTTAATTGCTTCTCCAAGAAAGCAAAAACATAAAAATGAGGCGGGGGTGTGTGTGTGTGTGTGTGTGTGTGTGTGTGTGTGTGTGTGTGTGTGTGTGTGTGTGTGTGTGTGTGTGTTTTTCACGCATATCTCCTTGAGAGTTTCAGATGAGGCCTCAAAAATGCACTAAAATGTTTAAAATCATTTTTGCTTCTCTAATCAAAAGTCAGAGATCTCAATATAAACACATATTTTACATCGGATTCTCCCTGATCAAATCTCATCTATGCCATCCTTGCTAATTTCACAGCAGTCAACAGTTGTCACACTTTTTGTTTTCCGGACAGAATTTGACAAGACATTTGAAGCAAAATTGATACATGACACAAAACTGAGAGCTCCATTAAATCTCCTGAACTAAGAAAGAGCAACTTCTGAGCGATAGAGTGTTCCTCTGGGATGGCTGGGCCTGTACAGAATAATGATGTCTACATGGCCAACAAACCTGACAAAAGCATAAAAGCAGCTAGTACATTCACTTGCTATAACAAGTCTGGGCGCTAAACTAACAGTCATTGTGTGCTGTAAATGTGGATCCTCAAACTGTGTGTGAACAGGTGATTTGAGAGCCGTAAAGATCAACCCCTGCGGATGAGCGCAGCGTCTTTATTTAACCGCAGCTAAATTTCAAATAAACACACAAACACACACACTCTGATATGAGATCATTTAGCAATGAATAACGGCTAGTCGTTTCTTTCATTTTGAGACTTTAGTGTAACTTAAGTGTCTGCTAAGGTTCCCTGGTGTGTAATGTGGAGTTGTACTTGTGTGTGTTTTTGTTCTCGAGTGCAGTTATTAACTCCTGTTCAGACAAAAACACAATGCTGCTCCACAATCGTACAGCGGCTGAGCTCAATCCTGATTGCTTTACGAGGCCACATTCACACCGAATGAATCAAATACATTGATCAGAAATACATTTTATGCTTCCATGAGCAATATTGAGATTTTAAGGATCAAAGAGCTTGTTAACCCAGTGGTTAGACTGTGCTGGATCTTACATGGTGAAGCTGTACGAATTTAAACCTGTCAATAATGTCACCAATGCTGCTAATGAACTTTGCACATCTGATCTAGTGTGTGTGTGTGTGTGTGTGTGTGTGTGTGTGTGTGTGTGTGTGTGTGTGTGTCTATACACTGAGGACAATGCACTGTAATTTCAGATTAGAAATGTCTGAATGGGATACAAATATGAATCAGATAGATCATAGCCATTGCTTGTGTGAATGTAGCTGTAATAGCAGACGATGTCCAATAGAGGCCAGTCTCTCTGTATTAGTGCATAAGAGCAGTAAACATAATAGTAGCATTGAATATACACATAAATACACAAGGCTACTGTTCAAAAGTCAGGGGTTAGTAATGTTTAAAAAACACATTAAATTGATCAAAATTCACAGAAAAGACCTCTATAAATGCATTTGATTTTGTATATTTTTCAAATAAATGCTGTTCTTTTGAAATCCATCAAACAATCCTGAAAACAAAAATATTTTACAAAGATATTGATGTGATAATAATTGTTTCAGTAATGGTTGAAAATGCTTCCAAAAAAAAAAAAAAAAAAAGCTTTGCCATTACAGGAATGAGTTACACTTTAAAATATATTCAAGAAAACAGTTATTTTAAATTGTAATAATATTTTACAAGATGTACTGTTTTTACTGTATTTTTTATCATATAAATGCAGCTTTGATGAACAGAAGAGACTAAAAACATTACAAAATATTACTGAATAGTAGTGTATATGCTTAATATTTAATCAGTATATTCAATATTACATATTATTGTACTTATTTGATTTACACAAATGGATTGCATTTATATAACCGTGTTATATTACAATCATATATATATATATATATATATATATATATATATATATATATATATATATATATATATATATATATATATATATATATATATATATATATATATATATGCATAATATGATATAAAATATTAAGCATTTAAGGTCTATTTTTTGTGGTAATCCTCATTAATGATTCAATTATTTAGCATATAGTTATACAGTGAAACAAGCAATATTCTATTGTAAAACACAAAACTTGCAATGGCTCATCTAACATTTGTTTTTGCACATTTAACACACATTCAAATGAATTCAATGAGGTGTTATAAGACCTAAGCTTTAATCCTGAAAATAATCAATGGTTTAATATATATATATATATATATATATATGCAACAAAATAGGCATTTAAAATTTTAGATGCAAGACTTTAAGTCAGATTTTTACAACAACAAAAAAATATATATTATGAAGCACAAATAAATCCCTCACTTACAGGCCAACTGTCCTGAGATAGATTTGCTCATTCTTTCTCAGGCCTGTGCAGTATGTTGATGAATAGCACATATTGCTTTTCACTTAATAGCTCTTAGATGTCATTTTCAGTATTGGCAGTAGGTGGCAGGATCCATACATTGATTTAATGTGGTCATCTCATGAAGGGTGAGGGGGTGATGTCCTTCTGTCCTGAGGCCTGACAGACCCTCCTGAACCTCCATACATGCCTCATTACAGTCAACATACTGTACTGTATGTCATACCATATGTCTCAACAGCTTACTGTTTAGTGTACAATCACTCACTGGAAAAACAGTGAGAAATTAAGTATATGTTACAAATACAATAAATATATTACCCTCTCAGAAAGAAAGGTAAAAAAAAAAAAAAAGGAAAAACAAAGCTGGTACCGTTAGGTACAAAAGAAAAGTTAATATTTGTACCTTATTTACCCCTAAATGCTACAGCCCAGCTAACAAATGTATGCTCTTAATCTAACATTCCTATTAAGTTATAAAGTTGCATATAAAAGTTTTTTTTTTTTTAAACGTTTTCTCTTGGTTAAGCTAATGTTAAAGGAACATTCCATTTTATAATTTTGCAAATGTTACTTTTGAATGTTCTCTGAACATTCTGAAACAAGTAGCGACATTTCAAAAACGTTACATGAACACTAAAATGTTTCAGGAAAAAAAAAACATTCTATGAATGATGTATAAATAATGTTTTGTGTTAATGTTTTGAGAACAGAATTAAAGACCAGATAACTTTGAAGAAACATTCTATTAAAGTTACAGGTGGAATGTTTGTTCATAACTTCGCGAGAACCTTGTTTGAACATTAGTTCTGAGAAGTGAGTTTACAACACACATAATTCCATCTCTTAATTCGAATTGGATGAGATCTGGTTGAGTTTGATTTAAGACATGTTGAGTCAGGCTCAATTAAGCTGTGAGTAATTAGCTGGGAACTCAGCGGGAGGCCCCTGGGCTCTGTGAAGGCCATTAAGGGCCCGTGGTTAGATCTGAATCTGTCTCCCTGCACTGACTGACACACTTCTGCTTTACTGACCAACATAAAATCTCCAGAATGTGTGTGTTGATAGTGTGCATCTATATGTTTAATCACACATTTCTTTTTTGGCTGTGTTGCACTCTGACAGTCTTTCAGTTCAATAATGCAAAGCACCATTTGCATAACAATACCACCATGAGCCATAATCAGCACTGAGAGAAGCCACAGAACACATCCTTCAGAGTTCTGACTGGACTGAGTATTGAAATCATATATGGCCAATGGGTCCATGCAGAATCGGAGAAACCTGCATTACAGCACAACAGCTCCAGCCTGATGACAGTAAGACTACAGAGCCTGACTGGGTTAGAAAACAAAGACATCAGGCTTTTAGGACACATCATTTTATGCTGATAACTTGGCATGCGAACCTTGTTTTTTGACATCAAAACAAAAATCTTCTTCAGTCCCGTCACTACTAACCAGCTACAAGTCAGAATGCTTGAGCAAATAATGTACAGTCATGGCCAAAAATATCGGCACCCTTGGTAAATATGATCAAAGAAGGCTGTGAAAATTAATCTGCATTGTTAATCCTTTCGATATTTTATTTTAAAAATTCACAAAAATCTAACCTTTCATTGAATAATAAGAATTTAAAATGGGGGAAAATATCATTATGAAATAAATGTTTTTCTCAAATACACGTTGGACACAATTATTGGCACCCCTAGAAATTCTTATGAGTAAAATATCTCTGAAGTATATTCCCATTCATACTCACAATTTTGAGCACTCCAGGATGATTATGAACATGAAATTATCCAGCCATGGCTTCCTGTTTCACAGAAATATAAATAGGAGGGAAAACAAAGCCCAAATTCCCTTAATCATCATCACAATGAGAAAAACCAATGTGCAGCAAAAGATAATTGAGCTTCACAAATTAGTGAAGTGGCTTTAAGGAAAGAGCGAGAGCAGTGAAAATTCCCATTTCCACCATCAGGGCAATAATTAAGAATTTCCAATCAACATAAAATGTTAGGAAACTGCCTGGAAGAGGACGTGTGTCTATATCGAGAAGGAGAGTTTGAGTGGCTAAAGACTGTTCAAGGACCACAGCTGGAGAATTACAGAAAATAGTTGAGTCTATAAAAAAAAAATGTACATGTTGTCTGGGAGGGTTTCAAGAAAAATTCTCCTCGCTCATCCAAAAACAAACTCCAGCATATTCAGTTATCAGACACGACTGGAACTTCAAATGGGACTGGCTTCTATGCTCAGATGAGACTAAAAAATGAGCTTTTTAGCAGCAAACACTCGAGATGGGTTTGGTGAACACAGGGATAAAAAGTACCCCATGTGGAGAATGAAATATACTGCTGTATTTTTGATGTTGTGGGCCTATATTTCTGCTGGAGGTCCTGGACATCTTGTTTAGACACATGGCATCATGGATTCTATAAAATACCAACAGATAAAAAATCAATAAGTGACTGACTCTGTTAGAAATCTTATAATGGGCCATGTTTGGATCTTCCAACCGTACAATAATCCAAACACAAACCTCAAAAACAACACAAAAATGGGTCACTGAGCACAAAACCAAGCTTCTGCTGGCCATTCCAGTCCTCTGACCTGAACCCTGTAGAAAATGAGTGAACTGAAGAGAAGAAGCAGCAACATGGAGCTGTGAATCTAAAGGGTCTGGAGTGATTCTGGATGAAGGAATGGTCTCTGATCTCTCGTCAGGTGTTCTTTAACCTCATCAGGTATTATAGGAGAACATTTAGAGCTGTTAAACTGGCAAATGGAGGTTTCAAAAGTATTGAATAAAAAGGTGCCGTTAATTGTGGCCAATGTGTATTACAGAAAAACATTTATTTCATAATGATATTTCCCTCCATTTTAAATTCTTATTATTCAATGAAAGGTTAGATTTTTGTCAATTTTTTTAAATGAAAGATCAAAAGGATTAACAATGCAGATTAATTTTCACAGCCGCCTTTGATCATATTTATCAAGGGTGCCATGACTGTATTTATTTTGTAGCTAATTTATGTTTTGTATCATATACTCAAAACATTCCATTGTATTTTCTAATCTAAGCTTTTATTATTTAGCTTTTCTGAAAATGCTGATGTGAGTCAATCTATCTACCTTTTTAACACAGTAAAAACGGATATATTTTGAAAAATATGTTGACTTTCAGAAAAATCCTCTGCATGCTCAAGTTCAGACACCTAAAGTTTATTAGGCTAAGTGATGCTTTTTATTGGTTGTTGTTAAAATTATTAACACAATAGCAAGAACATGAACAGGATGAAAATAACTTGCTAGGCACTGCTTAGAGATTGCTTGATTACGTAAAGTTTATTTTGATGAAGCTATTTTATTTTATTTTTTCCTTTTTGAAATGTTGATTTTATGGATAGAATATTCTAGCATATGAAAAAACAAATAACACCACTAAACATCACAGAATTCACCAAATGTGTTGCTAATACTGATGGAAAGCACATCATAACCAGTTAAAACAATATTCCCAAGAAAACTTATAATGAAGAAAATAATGAAGAAAACTCAGTATGTTTCATAATGAATTGTCAGTTTTGTATTGTACAAGTATGAAAATATCTACTTTAAACCAAAGAATTTAAAATTCACGCATAAAGTCACTTAATAGTGATATTGTGATTGTACTTTTTAAATCTGGTTGTGTGATAAAATACTAAAGATGATAAAAAGATATTAAGACGATTATGTACCGCATTGTAGGAATGACTCATATAGTTAAATGTCTAATAAAAAGGTAGGCTATAGATAAATTTAGCACGCATTTTTGCTTAATGATACGAAATAAATCAAGCGATACATAATGATGTCTTACAATAAATGGCAGTGTCAGCTTTCCACTAGTAATAGTTTGTAATTTGATGATCAGCCATCTGATTTTAAAATGAAAGCACACTGATAAAAACTTTTCATTCTTAATCCAAATCAAATGAAGTCATTTGTAATGATTACAAATGAAATTCTAAAGACATAATTAAATATATGCAAATATGAGTGTATTAATTTGTCAAAGCTCTGCATCTCTCAGTGTGTGAGAGTGTGTTTCTCACTCAGGTCTGTGTGCAGCAGCGGCGTCCCTAACACACTGAAATATTGAAAAGCTTTTGTTTTGCCTAGTTAACCATGCGCTGGTGTGACACAAACTGTGAACAATGCCATGGCGCACGCACGGGACTCCTCAACTCTATTATTCATGACGGCAGGACAGCAATCCAAACAGAGAGGGAACAGAACACTAAACCAGAGCTTCACATCAAGTAGTGACCCAACACAGCTGTTTATCATATAAAAGTAAACCAAAAATGTCTTTCAAATCAAACATTGTAAGGCAATACATTAACCTTCGACTGCACACTCGTACCAATATGCAATATTATAACCATTAATCGGAAAACAGACAATTTCATTATCCAGGTGACATCATTTGCACCAAAACAAGGATAAAGTTTGATGCATTGCCTCAAACTGGTATCAAAAACATAATGTGGGAAGTGTTTCTCCTCGATTTAAAAAAAATCAATAAGTTTATTTATGCTCACTTTAATGTTTAGTTGCATTTCATTATTTGCATTAAGCACTGTTCTTCCCTCCAATCACCCACTGCACTGCATGAAACAGTTTTGCATGAATGTAAATGTATACTAATTATGATTTTACAGAATTAATGAAAATGAAATAAAACTCCAATTCAAGCTTTTTTCACTTTTATTTTTCCTGAAAATATTGAGTCATTCTTTCAGTATTTCAATAAAAGGACAAAACTGACTTTCAGAAATACCCTCTGGTCAACACTTAGAGTTTATTAATTAACATTTTCTATTCACTTTTATTAAAAATGTTTACATGGATAGCTTATTTGGTTTAGGTTTTCAAATTTTAGTATGATTTTGGTAATTTTATCAAACAGGATGGAATGTTGTAATGTGAAACAAACCAATTCCATTGCTAATACTTAGGTTTGTCCTGTTATTTTCCCTCCAAAATGATGTCACTTCCTGTGTTTTTTTGTTGTTGTTTTTTTTTATTATACAAGAAGCTAAAAGAATAAAAAGTGTTTTTAATCAATTACAACAATTCAGAAGAAAACAGTCACCCAATTTGGGGTCTTGACTCTTATAACAGTTTTACAAGAATGAAATAAGAAAACACAAACAGGCAACTGAATAATAGGTAGAACGAAAGAAATGCAAATGTTAGAGGAAGGCCAGAGCCGCATGTCCTGAACCCTGCACCTGTGCTGACCTAACTTTTGCCTGCGTGTAAACTCAATCCACGGCCGTGTAAAGCCAGTGAGTGGAAGTGTGTGGAGAAAAGGGGGGTATCAGCAAATAAAGCTCAGAACAGCAGTATGGCGCTCTTTCCCAGCCACTAAGCTAAGCCATGAATTATAGATGCCTCCTGAGGATTTTCTCTTTCCGCTCCTTCTTCCGTCTTTTCTTTTTAAAGGACAGAAAGGGATAGAAAAAACAACAATACACAGATAAAACAAATAGATACGCTACAAGCCTATTTGGACTGTTACGTTGAAGAGGGATGTGCTTGCAAACACCCTAGAAACGTTGTTAGAAGCGTTTGTGCGGTTTCCAGATCATATGAGATTTGTTAGCATTACAAATGCAGGCAGGTGCCGCAAAACGCCGTCATAAAAACTCCCACTGATTGTCAACATTTATCCCATACTAACCAAAAAAGCTTCCTGTTTCCAAACAGGCCTATCAAAAGCCACATTAACGGACGTGAAAAAAGGGAAAAGAGCCACTAAATCGTGAAAATAGTGAGTGCGAGGTGATGTAATGCTGTCTTACTCTTAATGAATAAATGATGCGCCTGAAATTTCATCGTCATAGTAACTGCCCCATTTCTGTTGCACGCACACACTCGAATGCAGGTCACCGATCAAACCCAAAATGTACGGCTTAATCAGACTGCATGCACATTTCCAGTATTTGTGTTTCTGATTGCAGTAAGTGTGTTAGAAGATGCATGCATGCGCGCGTGTGTGTGTGTGTGTGTGCGGGAGAGAGAGATGGCGATAGATGGAGTCTTTATCCATGCGTAAGAGCTTGTGTGCAAGTGTGTCTCTGAAGGACATAAAACAAAATGCAGCGGACCGCTGGGGCCTGTAGTTCGTAATTGCGCGGGTGGCATTTTAGCGATTCTTGCCGCACGGGGGTCAATTTTTCCCCAGGTCACTGACAGTGACATCATCAAACCGCTATTAACTCGGCAAACAATTCCGACTCCATCCAGGCCCTGTATCGATAACAGACCGTATCAAACGCACACGGAACTGGCCAAAATCTGCCCTCAATCTAAACCCTTCACCTTACAGCCCACCAAACACTACCACATCCCTACAGACTCAAAAAAGAAACAAATGGTCTCCACTGTAAAGAGACAGAGAGAGAGAGAGAGAGAGTAAGAAGCAGAAGGAACAGAGGAATGGAGATGTCAGAGGAAGGAAACGCACTTCAGCATCTGAAGATTTCAGATGAGACACATCTCAAGCGCAAATGCCCATACAGTGGATTTGGACACTTAAGCCATGCTTAAATATGTATGAATGTCATTGCTTTAGATCACTGGTTCTCAGCTGGCAACCAAAGTATAAACCTGCCAAACCTGTAACCTGAATTTAATGTAGTCTGGGTCATACAAAAGTCTTGGGTTTGTAAGATTTTTTTTGAAGGAAGTCTCTTCTGCTCACCAAGGCTGCATTTATTTGATCAAAAATACAGTAAAATCATTTGAATTTCAAATATCTGTTTTGTATTTGAATATATGTTCAAATGTAATTTATTCCAGTGATCAAAGTTGAATTTTTTCAGTGTCACATGATCCTTCAGAAATCATTCTAATACGCTGATTTGCTGATCAAGAAACATTTCTGATTATTATCAATGTTGAAAACAGTTGTGATGATTAATATTTGTTTTGTTGAAACTGTGATCCATTTTCTTTGATGATTCTTTGATGAATAGAATGTTCGAAAGAACAGCATTTACTTGAAATAGGAATGTAACACTCTAAATGTTTTTACTGTCACTTTTGATCTTTTTAATGCATCCTTGTTGAATAAAATTTATTAATTTCTTTAAAAATAAATAAATCTTACCCCAAACTTACACAGAAGTGTAAAACTTAAAAAGTTTTTTCATGCAATAAATGATTGAGTCCAGAATATAAGCAGTCACATTTTTTTTTCTATAACAAGATTTTTTCCTATTTAAACTGGCTGTAACCTTCAAAATATTAATGCAAATAAAATAACTTTACACTTTGATGAATTAGATATATAACATAAAATATGAGATGCTTCTGATGCCTATTTTACTGAAACAACCCTCAACCCGAGGGCCTGAGCTTATAATATCAGTGATAATAATGAGCTTCACTCCTAAAGCACTGTTCACACCCTATGTAAAGGCCTGTGTGATGGAAACTGTAGACAAAGACATAAAGCCGAGAGGTTTGTCACGGGTTTGAGAGCTCCATCCTGGTCCTACTGGGTGAACTGTTCTCTATTGACTTACAAGCAGGAGGCATGTGTCCAAACGCACTGCACTATTTTTCTGTAATAATAGCCAGCAGCCATGCAGCTAAATTATTAATGGGCACTATTCAATACAAACAGGTAGACACACACACACACACACACACACACACACACACACACACACACACACACACACACACACACACACACACACACACACACACACACACACACGGCCTCCGCAGCCGATCCAGCCAGGTTTTATTTCACACACAAGAAGTTCCCGCCCACACCTGCTCACATCACGGCAAACACCTCTGACTGTTTGGGTGATGATCTGAGGAAGACCTGGACAGACAAGTCATTTTAAACCATAGCCTGTCAAGAAAAGAGATTTATATGCTCATGGGATATAAAAGGTTTCAGACAGCACCATGATGACAATACCAAGGAATCTTTCTGTAAGAGCAGTAATCCAAGTTCATATAAATCTTATTTTTCTCAACTGGTTCTCAGCTGGAGCATTACAGCCTAAAGACTGGGAACATGAGAGACTTATGATAAATTGAAATTATTACAACTAAAATGCAACTAACCATATGCATAGTCTGGACAGCAAAATAAATCAAGAGAAAATGCTTCCCACATTTTTGGTTGTTGACACCAAAAAATGTATTTGTCCAATTAAACACTACACTTAAAAAAACATGGTGTAGGATTTACTTTTGCTGGCAATTTGACAAATAGTTACAAAGAAAGGTAGCACACTGAATTAAACATAAAAGAAATTTGAAACAGAAAGCAGAAATATGAAATATATATATATATATATATATATAGAATTTTTTTTTTTTTCCGGTAAAATATACTCTAATCTTTTTTTTAAAATACCAGTGTATGGTATTTTGTTGTGAATTAATCTGCACTCAAAAACCATGAATAGAACAACAAGAAGTAGAAATTAATTTGGCAGAATAAATGCAATACAGGCGGGTCTCTTACAGAGAGGACAAAAATGGTCTTTGTGTCGAGCACAGTTTATTTTTACAGTGAATTATTGGCTGCTGAGACCTTGAATGCATCAGAAGTCAAGACTGTCAAAATTGTCAACTTTACTATGCTCTATGCTCTTGTTGGGTTTATCTCTTAAAAATATTTTTGTTTGCTTTTAGTATCATTGATATACTATTATACATTTGTTAATATCCTGAATCATATTTTATTTTTATATTTTCTGTTTTTACTTTTAGTTAGCAATTTTGTTGTCTTTATTTTTTTAATGTCTTCATTGTTTTTGGTCATTTTTATTTTTTTTTTAAAATAAAATTATTATTTTAAGTTGAACTAAACGAAAATGAGAAATGCTGTCTTGGACAACTAGTTGAAAAAAAAAAGTTTACATTTTTATATTTTATTTCAGTTAACGAAAGTGTTTATTATGGTTTCAGTTAATTATTACCCTGGCTTTTGGAAACCTAAAATGATTGTAATCTAAATATTATTGTACAAAATAAAATTGGGATCCTGAAGCTAATCTAGTTGAGATGTTTTAAAGCACCTTCCAGAAGTTGGAAGGTATTTTGTAATTAAACAGTTCCACGGTAGCACTTTACTTTAACTGTATGACCTTTTACAAATGCGTTAAGTGAAATGGAGAGTACATTCACCTAAAGGCAAAGAAATCCTCCATATTTTTATGTTTTATTTTTATGCTTTTTTTTTCCATCTGTAGGCGAATTGACAGAATTTGGCAGCGATGAGCCACAGAGTCAGATGAGATTAGAAGGTTAAGGGTTGTGGACCGTACCATTACATGATCAATAGCAGGGTTAGGGGGGAGCGAGTACACTGACCTGCTCCTTATGGGGCAGAACACATATACCATCAACCTCTCGACCCGCTCCTCCACATCCTCCTCCTCCCCTCGATCAATTAGCTACTAAGTAAAGAGATCTGTCCTGTGCCGCCCAGGCCACACTGTAAGAGATATGCCCTCCCCTCCCCTCCCGTCCCGTCCCGTCCTGTCCCGTCCGCAGAGGGAAATGAAATCCTCCCTGTGTTACTGCAGGCTGCTCTGAGATAAAGGCTCTAAATAAAGAGCGCTTACATCATCAGCCATGGCATCACCCATCAGCAGAGCCTCACAAACCTCTCACAGCATCACACACAAGAGTGATAAAGCACATGAAAAGCATGCATTCGGTATGCGTTTGCATCAGAAATATACGCTGTGTGACAAAAACTGTTCAAATGTGTCCTGCGGTCCCACTGGCTGCGCTGATCAACCAATCAGAGAGCAGTGATTTTTTTTTTTTATTCATATTTTTTTTAAGATTGTGCTGCATTCGTAGTGTGTTGTGTTAATCATATTTACAAGATCAGTACATGTGAATGCAGTCACAAATTTGTAGTGTATTTTCTTCGAGCCCAGACTTTCTGAGTTAGAGGCACATCAATTCAATCAATTATTTTTTCCCCTGTTGTGCAGCAATTTGGACAAACAGTATCAGGTCATTCAAACAGAGTAATGTTGATGAAAGCATGAAATAAATTAAAATCATTTAAGAAATTCCAATTTTTATTTAGCAAGAATGTATTAAATTGATCAAGAGTGACAGTAAAAACATTTATAATGTATATAAAAGTAAATATTTATATATTTCAAAACTATTTCTTTTAAAATTTCTATTCATCAAAGTATTTAGAAAAATATGCATCACTGTTTTCAACATTGCTAATAATCAGAAATGTTTCTTGAGCAGCAAATCAGCATATTAGAATGATTTCTGAAGGATCATGTGACGCTGAAGACTGGAGTAATGATGCTGAAAATTCAGCTTTGATCACAGGAATAAATTACTTTTTACAATATATTCAAGTAGAAAATTATTTTAAATTGTTATTTCACAATATTTCTGTATTTAATGTATTTTTACCAACCCCAAACTTTTGAATGGAAGTGTATGTGTAAGTCAAGAAGTGATTAAAAAGAACATGTACATTTTAATCCAAACAAAAGCACTTGCGCAAACACACATCACTTTGTAATTAAGACTTCCAAACTCATAAACTTCCCAGCAGGATTTGAGGACAGCGTTACTTCTGTGAGAAAGGTTAACAAGCAAACATAACTTAGATGTATAATGCCAAATAAGCTGTTTTAAGTCCACTTTTCAGGAACTAAAAGACTCCGACAGATGTGGATGTGACACTTCCTGTTAGGAGCCACATGCCCTGATGATCCTCACTGAAAACAATAGCCATAGTTCAGACTTCAGACTCTTAGAGTTCAGACTCAATAATTAATCCAACAGAAGAAGGATCATTCCTCATTCTGTGCCATCTGTGATTCACTCCACAGTTTCAGTCTGGCTCAGTGTCTCACAACTTATTAAATGCCATTCTTCACATCTCACATTCATTTGCACTCTGTGTGTTTGGGCTGTTGACATGAAATAGTTTTGGGAAGCTGGCAGGTCCTGCGGCGTGATGAGCTGTGCTGCATTTAAAACCAACTTTTATAAGAAATGTACATGCAACTAACCTAGTAATACACAGAATATTTTTACATTTAAAATGGGAATTGTCACTTGATAGGACCATTGAAACTTAAAAATGATTAAAAAGTTGCCTTTGCATTGTTGATGTACACTACCGTTTATTCAGCATGGATGCATTAAATTGATTAAAAGAGACAGTAAAGATATTTACAATGTTACAAAGATTTCAATTTCAAATAAATTATGTTCTTTTGAACTTTCCATTCATCAAAGAATCCTAAAAAAATTTTTTTTGTTTTTTGCTGAAATAAATGCTGCCTTGGTGAGCATAAGAGACTTCTTTCAAAAACTAAAATTTTACTGCTGACACAAAACTTTGAACAGCGTAGATAACAGCACAAAAAAAAATCATAGAGAGATCATGCAACAAATACTAATTTCCTTAAAAGAGAAACTGAACAAAATTGTGAAATAAACAATAAAATTCTAAAGAATTAAGCACCCTACTTTTAAATCAAGCAAAGCAATATTAGATGTTTCAGGAAATTCATCATTTCCCTCCAACATTATCAGCCCATTCCTGAAATCCAAAACAAGCTCTTAATCCCATGCTGTCTGGAATTCCATATGTCATATTATCTGCTCTATTAATTTAACGTGATACCCATTTGCCTGATCTAAACGCTATAAAATTTCACAGGTCTGGATCACGTTGCTGCAGGGCTCCGTGTACTGCACATCTACTCCCACCTGCTCAACACACACAGCATAAGTAAGACACATCTGAAGGTGTGAGTCCATGGTGGAGTGGAGCGGCCCTGCGCCGGACCTGCTGGCTCTGGCCAGGGGCCACGACTCCTCACAGCAGCGTAATCAGATTTGGGCCGGTGAGAGACTGAACGAGCCTCTCTGGGCTGCTTGGCTGTTTGCAGAGGGACTGAATGGCTGTAATGCCCTAGATTAATAGACAGCTATAAGAATGTCAGGAGAGATCTGGATACAGTGCAAAATGATGGAGACAGTGGGGAAAAAAGGATGTTTTGTTATTAAGCACATCTGTGGCTGGGAATTGCAAGTGATAGATTATTTGATTTCAAAAGAGCATGAGATATGTCCCCTTTTAGGACATTTTAGTCACATAAAAGGACAAAGTGATTCAAGGTTTTTGCTACAGGACATGTTATTCTGGTATAAGGACAGTGCAAGGCCAGAGTCCTCCATTATAACGCCACATGTTCCCCACTGAAGGTCCAGGTTTTTGCTGAGATCTCTGATGTACAGCGACAGTCCTCCATCTGGACAGAATTAGCTTGAGCACTTATCAAGACTGAGAATGACGGCCAGAAACACTCAAAAGAAATATTTCATGAGCAAAAGTGTCAACACAGACACTCTGCGGCTTAGAAACAGACAGATGATATAAATAAGCCAGTGTTATTGTAGTATCATTGATATACTATTATAGTATTTATTAATATTTGATGTTGTTTTCATATTTTCTGTTTTCACTTTAATTTTAGTTAAAGTTTTAGGAATTGTGTGTATTTTTCCATATTTTTACACAAAAATAAAAAAATAAAAAAATTTGAAATAAAAATTATATATATATATATATATATATATATATATATATATATATATATAATATGAGAAATCTTGGCTTGGCAACAGGCCAATAATACCAGACAAATTCAAAATTTCAAATAATTAAAAAAATACTCTTTTAATATAAAATAATAGTATTACATGTATTTATTAAACAAATAATAACATTTTAAATATTAAGGACCCTGCTTCTAATTCAAAAGAAGCAAAACCAAAAACACAAAATGAATCAATATTTATGAACAAATCAGTTGAATGAGTGATTCAGTGACTCACTCATAATGACAAATCATGTTTTTTTGTTCTTGAATGAATCAATGTTTTGAATTAATCAACTAAGTAAATTATTCAAACAAATCATTAACAATGTAACCTGCAGAAAGAGTCGCTGAAAAATACCCACCACTAATGCAGTTGCAGTTTTAGTTAGCACTAATAATTTCATAATCTTTATTTATCGCTTCATAACTAGGGTTGGAGGAATCTGTTTTTATGAATTTCACAATCTGTTAATCACATCCATCTGCTGAATATGTGTATAGACATTGTATAGACTGTATCTGTGTAAAGTCTGTATATCACCAACAGTAATGATGTTCACATAATCTGCAAGAAAAAACGTCTTATCATGAGAGTAGAATTCAGACTGTGATAGTCTTCCTTGAGTCTGTATTCTCTTCACACAGGGGAGCAATTCCGGTCTGTTTTTCTCTGATAATACTATTTGTTAGGTCGATAAGCATAACTGTATCCACATTATCACTGAACTGCTTTACTGAGGAACCACTGGCATCCATTACTGATACAAATTTGATTGGCTAGCAAACCATGGGGCTCACAACTGCACTGCAAACAATAAACCAGCCTTTCAATGCCATCCAGTATTTTACAGACAATTCATAACTTTCTGTTTTAGAGTTATTGCAATTCATGTTAAAATTTAAAGACAGTGATTTCTTTGAAAAAAATTTGAAGGAAAAAAAAAAGGTAAATCCAAACAAACTCAAAATTGTAAATAAATAAATAAATACAATACTAAAAAAATAATAAAAAGTTAATATATATATATATATATATATATATATATATATATATATATATATATATATATATATATATATATATATATATATATATATATATATATATATATATATATTTATTTATTTAAATAAATTAAAAGAATTATAAAGAATTATGCACCCTTGTTTTAATGCAGTAATACCAAAAGCCTCTGAAAATATACATATACAGTAATATGTCATTCATGCATGATTTGTTCATTTTGTATCTGTCACATGACAAATGTGGCTCATAATTTTTCTTTGGCTGCATTATAATGATTTCCTACATTTTAAAGATATAAGTCATTTTACTAAGCAAGAATCAAAGAGAGTCAGTAAAAGGAAAGAAAAAAAAACCCCAAAAAACCAAAAAACAAAAACAAGGAGTGTCTCAATAAGCAAGCTAATATTCAGTAACTTTAGACATTTTAAACACAATCTGGCTAGTTCCTTTGTTTCTGAGCCATGAACAAAAATAGATCCAAACCAAGCCACAGCTAAAATACAACGTGGTGGTGTTTTGATCCTGAATGAATCAATGTTTTTGAACAAATTGGTAGAATAAATGATTCAATGACTCTCTCATAATGACAAATCGAGTTTTATTCTTGAATGAATCAATGTTTTTGAACAAATCAGTTGCATGAATGATTCAATGACTCACGTTAATAAATCATGTGTCTTGTTCCTGAATGAATCAGCGTTTTTGAACAAATCAGTTGAATGAATGATTCAAATGACTCAGTAACAATGTACCCTGCAGTAAGAGTCATTGAAGTATAACCACCACTAATATGAACTAAAAGGAACCAAAAGTATACTAAAAACAGATTAATGGCATACTTTATTGTAATCTACTAAACTACCATCATATTTTTCTTTGAACAATTTGTCGTAGCAAGTGCTTTCTGAGGTACACGTAACCCCGATTGGGAAGCAGTGACCTAGACTCTCACAGAGGCCACCGAAAACACATTACTGCAGCATTGTATAACATTAACTGCTTCAACCGTGCCTTTTCAGAGTTAATATAACACTGTATTTGTAGTTAGTAGGCTAGAGCCATTTCTTTTCTAAGCCAAGGCCTTGTTTTTTTCACCCTTCACGTGCAAGTCATGCGCAATGGAGTCTCATCTCATCGGGATGCCTGGAGGCCAGAGATGCTGCGCTGCTCACTGAGAGGACAAACTCATATCTCTTGTGGATATTGCAAGAGAGGCTTCAGCATTAACCCACTCTAGGGTATATCTTATGAATCAATGTAGAAATAAAAGAAAAGGGACACATTTTCCCAATTCTCTCAGTACAATTCTGGGCAGAGGCTGTTCCATTAGTTTTATATCTGAATGAATCGCTCTGGAGTCCCAGTCGCTCATTAAAGCTGGCATGTTAAGAGATGAAAATGCAGAGTGATAGATTTCTGCAGTGATAATGGAAATCTCTCAGAACAAAGGCTGGTTATTAATGAATGTGCTTCAGCCTTCTGATAGCATGAGCATTTGAAACCGAACACAGAAGGGAAGAGTGGACTGGGAAATGAAGGCCTCTGAGATGAAAAACAAGCATGTGCGAGTTATTAGATTAATCATGCGAATGGTAAAGACACTGCTGATGGGAAATTGTTGCCCAAGTGGGATATTCAAAGAATGTTTGAAAATGTTGATTATGTTCAGAATGGAACTCTAGCGCACTTCTTGCTGCATATATATATTGATGGCTTCATACTATATTTCTTCATAACGTCAAGCAGTATGTAATTTGCAACGACAAATATTGAAATTACTCATACTGTGCATAGAATACTACATTTGCCAACATGTGCACTATACAACACTACTGTGAGGAGTACTGTTACCCTGTAGTTTGCTATTTTCAATGTGCCATTGTCATCTTTTTCTTTCATTTTATTAGCAAAAGTAAGACCCTCTCGGATGTTTTTCAGTTCAGGAATTGAAAATTAATTCAGCAACTGTCTTTATAAGTGAGTCATTGCATCATTAACTCTAATTTCACAATAGCACACAGCTTTTCAGGTCTTAAAGTCTTAAAATGTGGAAATCCAATTAAATAATAAAAAAGTTTTTTTCTTTAGGAATCTTTGATGAATAAAAGTTCATTCAAACAGCATTTGTTTGAAATCGTTTGTAAAATTTTAAAAGTATTAATTTCCTGTTTTTCCTGATAATACTAAGAAATGTTTCTTGAGCAGTAAATCAGCATATTAGAATGATTTCTGAAGGATCACGTGACACTGAAGACTGGAGTAATGATGCTGAAATATATTCAGATAGAAAATGGTTATTTTAAATTGTAATAATATTTCACAATATTACTGTTTTTAAAACCTTGGTGAGCCTAAGAGACTTCTTTCAAAAATATTTAAAAAAAAAAATATTCCATACTTTTGAGCAGTGTACATAAATAATAATAATATGCAGTATGCTATTCCAAACATACCCAGTCACTAAAGTGTGATCATAATTAAAAACACATGGAGTGTATCTTCCTTTGACAGAAACGTCTGAACATTTTCTTTGCATTAGTAGAGTGTTTCTCTGGCAGTATTAGCACATCAGCACAAGGTCAGAGTTGTGTATCAGCTCATGGTAGACACTACTGCCCTTACCAGACAGATACACATCTCAAGGACCCTGCATTTGTCCGTGCCGGCCGCCCGATCAATAATGTGAAAGAGAGACAGCATTTAAATGACCTGTTAGGAGACTGGATTTCCTGTGGAGACTCGAGAAACCAGTAACAGCAGGAAAAAAACGCTGAAGAAAAAAGAAGCGATTGCAACAAAAAAAGGCAGGAAGAAAAACTGCTGCTGGGGTGATTATCTGTGGATTACACTGTGGCTGCAGGGGTTTTTGGGTAAATATGATATAATGAGGGCTGAATATAACGGTAAAGGCCTGGGAGGGAGTTCTTATCAGACAGTTCCGGTCCTGGACGATTGATCAATACAACATTTCAGCTATATGTGATACAAAACACCTGTTCACTCGCTAGCTTAACCTCGGTTCACATGTCAAACACTAGATGTTCTTATGGAAAGATGACACTTAGATAAAATAAAGAAGACATTAATGGAAAGCATCACTATAAATATTGCTCATGTTGTGCATTCAGAATCAAATTCCTTTTAAATTCATTACATTTGAATTTGACTTCAATGTCTGAATTTGAATTAAGGTGGCAAACAGGATTCATGGCAATTCAAACTTTAATGTGTGGTAGGAAAATGAAAATGAATTGAAAATACATTCATACATTCAACTGTATTTATTAATTAGCAAAACAAGATAAAGAAGATGGATGGATACAGATAGAACATAAACTAACAAACAAAAAATATAGATAGATAGATAGATAGATAGATAGATAGATAGATAGATAGATAGATAGATAGATAGAACAAATGAATGAACGAACAAACGATAGATGGATGGATGGATGGATGGATGGACAAACGAACGATAGATACTCAAATTCACACTCTTGAACTGAAAGGAAGCTTGTTTTTCAATTTTTAATTTCTATAGTTAAATAGAGCAGCAGGAGATGGCCAGTTTAAATCACAGAGATGTTGATCTGGTCTCACTGCTCTGCTCAATGCTCTCAGGCACTGTGATTATCAAGTGCTTAACAGTCAGTGCGTACAAGACACCTGCCAGAGGCAGAGAGAGAGAAAGAGAGAGACAGAGATGTGACATGTTTTTGTCTGCATTCTTCCTCTGGAAGCATCTGGAAAACTGTCCCCAGGAAACCCACATGCCGTTCACAGCCATATGCTCGTATCTTCACAATACAGGTATCTGTGCACGTGTGTATGTGTACATCTGCTGGCATTGTGGGATTTGCATTTATCAGCGTAGCAGGCACAAACGTACCACATTTATAAGTGAGAAAACTCGCAAAATGAATCTTTCATATTTAGCCCTGAGCGCAGTATGAGTAACTCGGCTCTCTCTGGTTTTGCTGTTTAACAGCCCATTCATGCTTTACGTTCTCTCTCTCTTATGACATTACTGAATCAATAGCTTTAGATGTAGTTCCTGTAGTGCTTTTGTTTCAAACCGAGGCCCGTTCCGGGAAGTAGGCCAGTCTGCCATCGAATAAAGAGTCTGCACTTTAAAGCGACTCTCTCATCTCAATGCTAAAAGACAATCTGAGGAGAACTGCAGGTGGAGGAGAGATCTATCTGGAATCATTCTTTCATCTTCTTGTGTGCAAATACAGTGGAAATCCTTATAATAAATACAGGCACACTTATATTCATACACCCGCGTGCTGGTTTGGCTCATCATTCACAATGTTTCATAAAAGTGATTTTAATTAGTTAATTAATTAATATCTCTCTATCTCATTGGTTTCAAAGACCACAGTGACAGTTTAAAAAGAGATATTCAATATTTCATTAAATTTCTCATCAAATAGCTCCAAGATCAGTGATCTCAGCTGCTCTCCGCGTTTACTTTATAGCTCTATATTCTTAAACTATTGTCATTTGAATATATTTTCTTCTCTCTTTAGGAGAAACATCTGCAATGATGTTGATATTTGGATGAAACGCCAACAAAGGAAGATGTTTTGAAAAATATTTTTGGTCCATTCAATAAAGATCAGCGGGATCCAATGTTGTTTTGGATCCCACCGACTTAAAAAAATAAAATAAAATAAAAATCAGTTGAAACCTTACTTCATCTTCCACACAAGAAATAAGATCATATAGATTAAGAACGACAAGTAAATCATGATAGATTTGCATTTTCTTTAAACTATCTCTTTAAATTTCATGAGCTTACACTAACATTTTGAGATGAGACAGTTTCATCATCTACAAAAATCACATTGTGACAGTTCAGACTGACAGGTTCCATGATCCAAATGGTTAACCAGTAATCAATAAGCAATCTCAGTGTGACTTGTGTCGTCTTATTGTGTTTAAATGAGACATTAACACTGACTGTCACTTACATCTCAATATTCGCTGCTTTTCTGCAACGCCATTATAGCCCAACCACGCGTAAAGGTTAGAGACCAAAAGGGGACATCATTTCCAGGTCGTGACCTTTGGCAATATCAATAGAGCATGTTTGATTTAGTCCTCTTTAGTGGGATTTGTGCTTCTGTCTTAATGCTCTTAAAGTGGATTACAAATGAAGACACTTGACACTAATTGCTCGTTGAAAATCCGCCCTGTTACGAGTCCATTTGTCCTTCAAATCTAGAACCTAAAATTCAGCATATTTTGATAAAACTTGCTGTTGGCAAAAAAAAAAAAAAAAGTTTTTTAAAAGTGTCTGAACAACATGAAAAGTGATTTTAGGTGCTATTAGTTTGCAATAGAATAGATTGACGTGGAACAACACTGAAAAAAATTAGCAGCGTAGACCATGTGTAGTCTTTCAAAACAAACAATTAGGCAAAGGCCTAATATTCAGTGGATGTCTAGTTAACTTGCTACTAAGTGCCTCAAACAAAAAAGAGTATCTTTTAACGATTTTATGCCACTGGCTGTGAACTATGTATCTTCTCCAGTACTGTATACATGGACAAAGTCAAATAAAAGTAGCTTTGAGAGCTGTCAGATGTTCAAGACATCTCAAATCTAAGCTGAAGTCTCTGTTTTCTCCTTCCTTGCAGTCAAATGAGACTGTAAGTCTCGTAACTTCAGCACTGAGTGAAAAAGCAGAGACACAGAGTCAGTCCCGTAAGGTCCTGGTGATGGATGGAGCTGCAGAGGCCAATAGAAACATATCGACAGGAAAATGTTGTGCTTATCTCACTCCTGCTGTAAGACCGCAACCGACAGTCCCAAAAGCAGATGGGAGACACTTTAGGGAGTGAAGGAGGGGGGAGAGAGAGGGAAGAGAGAGGTGGAGGGATGTGGAGATACAAATGAACAGTTTTATAGCTTTATTGCTGCTAATTCGCAGGGCATCGGGACTCCAGGGAGAAAGGCAGAAGGCCAGTCTCCAGATGTAATGCTGATCAATGACACACTCGGAAAAATGATTAACTTTCACGCAGCGGGTGCCCAAAATTTACTGATCATAGTGTTTTATAATGCAGCCGTCTCCAATACAGCATGTGCAGAACAAATGTCTCTGAAGAACACTGAAGTCGCTATTATTCAGAAATCTCTTTATTGTGACAAGTTCTTTCTTTATTGTGCACTTTCATTTATTACTTTGTTTTTTAATTAGGTCTCATATTCCCAACATTAGCTGTGGCTTTTTTTTGTGGCACAGAAGGCCAGCTGAAAAGGAAAGTCGCTAAAGAAGCAGAGCTTACAAAAACTAACTTTTTTAAATAATTTTGCAATAATATGCACAATAAGATCAGAAGCATGAATTAAAAAATGACCCTTTTTTAATAAATTGACTTTAACTCAAAATATTTGCTGCAAACTATAGATTAAATTCTGGACGCTATCCATCTACACTATTTTTTTTTTTAAGTGTCCATATTGTTATAAATCTCTTTGCAAACAGATTTTATAAACTGCACTGTCCCTCTCAATGGACACTAAAAATCCTTTATAACATTAACATTAGTATTATTGTGTTACCTTAAAGGAACAGTACACACAAAAATGAAAACTTGTTGAAAATATCCTCACCCTCAAGCCATTTATGTTTTGTACATGATTTTGTTTCTTCATTAGAACAGATTTGGAGAAATGTAGCATTCCATATCTTGTTCACCAATGGATCCTCTGCAGTGAATGGGTGCCGTCAGAATGAGAGTCCAAACAGCTGATAAAAACATTACAATAATCCCCAAGGAATCCATATGACTGTACATCAGTTAATGTCCTGTGAAGTGAAAAACTACATATTTGTAAGAAACCAAATATATCAAACCATTGCTTCCAAAATACAAGTCCTTTATTCATAACATTGCTTTCTCCATTGAAAATGTTGTGTCGTCTGAATCAGGATTAATGATGAATTTGTTTATTACAAACATGCATGTGAATTACTTGTGGACTATTGGTGATGTTTTTATCAGCCGTTTGGACTCTTATTCTGACGGCACCCATTCACTGCAGAGGATTTATTTATATTTATCATACGAATTATATATTGACGCTTGTCTGAGTGTATGTTAGTTTGGTTTCATTGTGATGCATCAAATTTAAACCAAAATATACGTACCATACAAAAACCTATGCAATGGACTGAATCCCCTCCTTAAATGGTCCATGAAAGTGTGTTAATTAAAGTGCGCGTGTGTGTGTTTTGGATAACATGCGTAAAGTAGCATTAGTCATCCATGACATCAACCAATTGATCATGATGTAGGACTCAATTTCAGAGGGGAAACCTGCGATGTAGGAGTCAGCAGGTTATCAGTCGGAGGCCTGCACCTTGTCTTTATTGAGGTGGAGGTGTTGCTGTCCACTAGAGGATGAAGATGAGGAGGAGGAGGGGTGGCGTGAATAGCCTGGCCTCGACTGCTCCCAATACGCAATCAATGAAGGGTTTAACTCAAAGGTGGAAATTCAGCGTGCAGTAAATATTGTTTTTCTACAACCTGCAGCTCCCAAAAGAGCCATCATAAAGCATGACTTGGAAACAGATGTATGCCATGAATAAAAACATCTGTGTTGCCAAACATACTAAAATGTGATTCGATAATAATCTCATGACTATTTCAACATGTGTTGCTAATGCACATGAGCTGTTTCCCTCTTAACTGCTGGTGTTTGAAGACATTAAAGTCTCGTGTAATTTTGGACTCCTAATGGAATAGGCTTTTAATGTTGACTTAGTAAGTGACCCTTATTATGAGAAGGACTTTGGACTGGACTACATGACGAGGTCTGAGGTCTCTTAAGGGAAAGCGAGAGGTATTGCGGTGCTCTGATAGCAGGTGCTCTGCACTGACTTGGCCTTTATTGACCCATTACTCAGCGGCCCTATCGCTGGACAGTAACGGCCCGGTCAATGAATGGGGAAATGGTAACCATTCACTGCCAAAACTACGCTTTTATTTGCCGACACCACTCAGCTCTGAAATATTGTTTGGTAAGCACTTTGTGTTATATTACCCATCAATACAGTTTAGCCCTTTTTTGGACCTTTTTTTGCTACTTTTATTGTTGGTTACAGTATCGGAAAATGATTTATATAGTACAAAAAGCAAACAAGATCAGCCTTAAAATCAAGCACTGAGTTTTCTTTTAGCTGTAGGCTAAATAAGATGTATTGTACATTTTATCGTTGACAAAATAGACAGTTTTGGTTAGAATTTCATTGTTTTTATGATCTGTTATTCTCATCAAAGCTGCATTTATTTGTAATAAAAAACTGAGTAAAAACAGCAATATTGTGAAATATTATTACAATTTAATATAACTGCTTTCTATTTGATTATATTTAAAATGTAATTTATTCCTGTGATCAAAGCTGACCTTTCAGCGTCATTACTCCAGTCCTCAGAAATCTTCAGATTTCTTTAGAAATCATTCTAATATGCTGATTTGCTGCTCAAGAAACATTTCTGATTATTATCAGTGTGGAAAACAGTTGTGCTGCCTAATATTTTTGTGGAAACCGTCATATATATTTGAAATAATTCTTTAATGTATAGAAAGTTCAAAAGAACAACATTTGTTTGAAACCTTAAATATGTCTTTAGTGTCACTTTTAATCAATTGAAAGCATCCTTACTAAATAAAAATTAACACAATTTTTCCCTGTAGTCAGCGAAGAACAGCAATTATTTTTGAGGTCATGACCCTAGTTGAGAGTCACGATGCTAGGCTACGACTCATACCATTCAAAAGCCATGTTCAAGCAAAGTTTGACACAGGATAACCCCAAAACCAATGACATGAACATCAGGTGGTAGTACGACAGATTTGAAGATGTTCTCTATCCATTTATTAATGTAAATTAATAAAACCAGTCTGGCGTTTTGTACAGTGACACCTCTCAGGACTAACATTACAGCTGTCATCTCCCACTGCATGGCATCGCTCACAATTTACCACCAGTTCGTGGGATCCAGTTACTCATCCCCGCAAAGACACATTCACTGGAAGAGAGGGAGGGCGGTTCCGAAACAAAGCCCGGTGAGTAAGATTCAAAAGAGGGAAACTGGACCCTGGCGGGCTGCGATATCAGAGTTTTGTGTCGAAATAATTAGCCTGCTTAACGCGCCATCTGGGCCCTCCTCCTCTGGCAGGCGGCGGGTACCAGATGCCACCTGGCTAATTTTGCCGCAGCGGTAGCGCTGGAGCTGACAAACTCCTGCATCGCCTCTCTGCTGGGCCCTAAACACTGCGACGAAGGGCTGAAAAACTCTGGAGATGGCACATTATGTACCGACCACTTCATTATCTGAGAGCTTAGCCTCTTTTAAAGATCCAGAACGCACTAAACTGCGCTACAGGACGTAGATTGCATTGTCAACAATGCTATTATCTTTAAAGGACATAAAAACTTCAGCTCATTCCATCCCGACTGTAAATTCCGAATAATTTATCTGGGAATTCTCATCCCACATGAATTAGAATCTTAAAACGAAAGACTCCCAGACTCAGAGAAAGCACTTAGAGACTGTTAAGACGGCTAAAGAGATAAAGTTTCTCCTGATCACCCAAACAAATACATCACCACCCAAATTTCCTGGGTTATCAATGAAAAGCAGTTGCCCTGTAATGCGACAGGGCTCTTTTAGCACTGACAGTGACAATGGGCAGAAATATTTGTTCGACTGGAAGAGGCCTGCTTGGTAACTTGATAAGGGTCTGAATTTACTTGATGAGGTAAAAAGTTCCTGAGCTCAGCAGCATGAGGCTGACGGTCCCCTGAGGGCGGCTGAGAAACCGTATCTGCCCTGTAGGAGCTTCCCCTTTGGTAAGCACTTCTTATCACGAGGCCATCACGGCTGGCCGATAGCGCTGGGTAATATCCAGTAACAGCAGTCTTATGTGAGATCCAATACACGGATCAATCCTCGGGCCAGAGAGCTCTCATTATCCTCCAGAGGCTTTCTTATCCGCGGAGACCGAGGTTTGGCGCAAAACACACGTTTTCTAAAACTGAATAGCATAGACCTTCTTATCTGGAAGAATAATGAGAGTTTGGAATGTTTTTATTTGTTTAGGTCACGGTAAAGACATGCATGTTTACTGCAGGACCTCGAAACGGTTGAGAAAGTATCATCACAATGCGACAAGTTCTTTGCCAACTGCACACCGTTTCCCGATGGGCGGCTTTACAATGCAGCGCTGCAGTGAATGTGTGTGTGTGTTGGAGCCTGATGATGGGAAGACACAAGAGATGGAGTGAAAGAAAAAAATAGGCAAGAAAACAGGGATATGAGAAAGGTAGACAGGAAGGGAGAAAGACAGAGACGTTGGGAGAGATGGGACTCTGAAACCCCAGCTCCATTCCTTTGGGGACGCCCATATACTGGTGCACATTTCCCCATGTGACCAAAGAAACAAAAAAAACTAGCAATTGTCATTCTCACACTCGTTTCCACAGGAGCGACTCGTTCTGATTCACACTAAACAAGCAACAAGGCATGATAGTAATGCAAAGATACTAAATGACTGGAGCGACAGACGCCCGAAGAAAAATGCAGAAACTCTTAATATGCAACTTTAAAAAAACAAACAAAAAAGTATTTTAATGATTCAGTGTTTCATCGGATCAAATGAAACATATCGAACTATAGAAGACATTTTAATAATTAGCCTATTTTTACAATGTGATTTACACAGAAATCTGTATTAAAAAATGTACTTTGCCTTTATAGCATGCCAATTTCATAACAACAGCAATAATAATAATAATAATATTTTAATTAATATATACATTAACAAATTAATAAATAATTAAATGTCATATATATATATATATATATATATATATATATATAAAACACTAAAACTATATATATTAAGAGACGTATTAAAGATATCTCAATAACCATATATCTTTAACATATCACAATATTTAAACACACGTTGTATGAATGGCCTCTTATATTCTGTGGCCTTAAATGATACACGCATTCAAATCAATCAAAAGGCTTGCAACATTTTAGGAAAAGTCAATATGCAAACGACAACCTGAAAATTCCAAATTTAAATTCTTTGGATTTTGACAATTTTTTCCTTCCTCAGAGTTTAAAGTAACAACACACCCTCCATATCTCTATATACAAACACAAGACAGCTTGACTGGGAAAAGTTTTCCATAGCAGTGCAGAAAAGTAATTATCCACAATTAGGACAAAGCCATCCGGTATTAACAGACAATTCCCAGCACTACTTTCCACACAAACACCAAACTAAGGTCGAGCCGAGCGGCTGCTCTCCAGTAAAACCAGCTTGTGTGTCTTACCTCCAGTGAGGAGCTGCTCTCTGAGAGGGAAGGTCAGGACCTCTCGGCGTGCAAACGGTCGTGGATCTCATTTGCCTCCAGCAGGACGGAGCGGCGCAGGCCGGCGGGAATAAATCAGGGACAGAGTAGCAGGGTAAAGAGGAGCTCCATGCAGGGGCAGAGAGGACTGTTCGAGCCGGGCCGGGTGGACGGCTTCTTTTGCCTCTTCCTGAATGAAAGCAATCCCTGAGACTGAATGGGTAATGAGATCTCGGCTCCTGAGATTTTAGCTTTCTTAATCATGTTCATAATTAATTCAAGAACATTGATAATTTCATTACATTCTTTTTGTCTTATCAATAAATGATGTGCCTGCACTTTTGGTCTTGTGTACGGGAGAGGGAGAGAGAGAGAGAGAGAGAGAGGGAGAGATGCTGAGAGTAATACAGTACTACAGGCAAGAGGAGATGAATACGATACAAACAGCAAAGTGGTAATTATAATCTTTGACCAGGCCACCGGCAGCACAATATGAAGTCAAGTGGGCACTAATAATTAATAAGCCCTTATGCTGAGAGTGTGTTTGATTACAAGAAGCGTGTTTTGCATGTCTATATGCATGCTGTACTGTCGCAATCAGAAGTGACTTTAAAAAGTAGAACTTTTTCATTCTGCATGTCCATTAGCTTTATTTAATCAACATCAAGATAACAAGATATAAGGAAAATATGTATTTAGTGTCTAACGGTTATTGCTGTGATTAACCATTTTTTCATAATTTTTAATGACTTTTTATTTTTGCCTAGTTTGTTTTAAACCGTCCAGTGGTATTACAAATTAATTTATTAAATGTACAAAAGGTGTAAATATTCCAACAGACTGTCATTAAAAAAAAAAAAAATACTGCATAATTATAAAAATATATTAAATAAAAGTTTAATAAATATACATTCTAAAAACAATAATTCTAAAATAATAATTTTAATAAATGAATTATTGAAAATATATTAAATACAACATTAAATAAATAAATACATAAAAATAATACATTTTAAAAGCAAAAATTATAATATAATTAGCAAAACGCTGTTTAAATAGCTTCAGATGCAATACAGCATGTCATATTTCATCTCAAACATTCCATTCTCTTAATATTAAAACATCTTTTTTTGTCCCACAGGATGTTTAACAGTTGCTGTGACTAACCATTATTTTTCATAATTTCAATATTTTTTTTTGTGTGTAGTCCATTTTAAACCGTCCTGTAGTTTAACAAAAATATAATTTTTAAACTACAAAAAAAGTAAATATTCCAACAGCCTCTCAATTTTTTTTAAAACTGCATAATTATGACAATAATAATTATTTAGAAAAACAATATAAAAACATATTAAATAAAAAAAAAAATATTATTAATGATAAAAACTATATTTTTTTAAATAATTGTTAAAAACTTAAAATATATTACATAAATCAATTTAAAAAACAATAATTATAAATAATTGGCAAATTCTGTTTAAATGGTTTCAGATGGAATACAGCATTTGTATAATCTCAGAAAGCTTTTTACGGGCTGAATTCAACAGTTCAGATCCTGGACTCGTAAAGCTGTCACCATGAATCCAATATTGCAAATATATATAAAAAGAAGTGATATAAAAAGAAAGAGATTATAAGAAAGAGCTTTCAGTCTCTGCAAAAGTTAATGAGGTTCTATGCATTTTTAATGGATCATTGTGACAAATTCCACATCCAACCACCTCTGTCTTAAACATGAGACTATGTTATGCACTTTCATCGACTTTTTCTAAAAATCTATGTGATACGAATGAATGAAATGAGGATTTTATAACTCAGGTTAAAGCAGTGATTATGATGTTATTGTTTTGTTACTTTACTCTACTTGAGCAAGTAATCGAGACTGGGGCAGAAGGCGCGAGTACAGCAATTTGATGGATGTGACTGACCCCGTTTATTGGGCAGTGAATGATCAGCCTCAGTGGGCGGGTTAATCTGATAACAAGCATGGCAGAAATATCTCGTAAGGAACTAAACACAATCACTCAGAGGCTGGTCAGCGCTCAGACCGGTGACTATGATTGATACACGGACACACCATCCGTCCCTCGACAGGAACAAAATCGGCGACGTTTGCTGCACAGATTACGTTGATATCAGATATCATTGGACAAGAGCTTCTGCCATGCAAAAGAAACAGGCCGTAGTGCAGGTGGACATAAAATATTTGAGATGAAAATGTCTTATTTACACGCGTCCCATAAGATACGGCTGCGAGGGAGCCCTAATAAAACCGGAAGGCAAAAAGTACAAAATTTATCGAGGTCATTTTGAAGTTTTTTGCATTTTATCCGGCACACATTTTATGTGATCTATGCATGCCACTCTCATCTCTGCCGCCTTGACGTTCGCGTTTGCCCTTCCCAGAACAGATTGCCACAATGCATGTAATGATGGCCCTGCCCAGCTGTGCTTCAGAGGGCCAGTGGATGATAGTATTTCCATAATAATCCACCCTCGGCTCCCAGGGGCCCCTTGAGAGAGGGATGGATGGAGGAAGAGGGGTGTAGCGGAGCCACCGTCGGGCGAGCGGAGCCTCATCTGCGGTGTGGAAGGGTGGGGGCGGCACGAGCGAGTCGTGTGGCTGAAGCAGCCTGTAGGCAATGCAATAAAATCACCGCACGCTGCTCCTCTCTGCACCGCGACGCACGGCCCACCACTAAAACTGCACCCGCGGAGGAGAATAAATTTGAGGCTGGAGAGAGAAAGAGAGAGGAAGGGGGTGGCGGCACAGCTAGAGAACAGATTTTCGTACTAATAATTGGGGTGGCATCCCACGCTCTCCATTAAAAGAGTGTTTATATGCATGTATTCATTTTGTGTCTGGTTTTCGGCAGACTACAGTGGAATTAGGGGCCGTTTGTGCAGGATATGGGTTCTTGTGTTTAATCTGTGCTTAACTGTTGGTCTATGTACACATGTGGCAAATAGACGTCTTTGGTCCGTCATCAGATGACTCTGAGGGCGGGACAAGCATCTTAAATGTAGAGCACTATGTTTAACTATTTTGAAGTCCGTCATTTCTTCAATACTGGTGTGACCAAAGGAAAGTGCAAAAATAATGACTGTTTCCAAACATGTATCTGTTCCATTCCTGTGTTTTAAACTGGAACAGAGCGTTTTAACATTATAAAAAATTACAGAAGTAATCATTACTTCTGTAATTAAAAGTACAAATAAAATACTTGGTGACCCATACTCAGGTTAAATGCAGAGCACAAATTGTGTGTGTGTGTGTGTGTGTGTGTGTTCACTGCTGTGTGTGTGCACTTTGGATGGGTTAAATGCAGAGCACTAATTTCGTGTATGGGTTACCATACTTGGCCACATGTCATGTCACTATTTTTCACTATTTACGCAAGAACACATCTAGTGTTTTTTTCTCTTTCTTTGCAAGCTTTTAACACAGTTTCTGACACATAATGGATAATTCCAGATTAATTCCAGATACCGTGAGTTTCAAACCATGATGCAAAATGAATGTAAAGATGCTGCTCCGACTTCTTGTTTCCAAACATGTTTCCCCAACACTGTCCCTGATTGTGATTGGTTGAACAAACAGTTAGCCCCGCCTCTGATCAGAATATACAAAGAAACAGTCCTGAACCGTATTTCGTGCACAATCATTTTCAAAAAGACATACTCTGGATAACTGTGTTAAAACAATTTTTTACATATGGACAAAATTTTTTTTTTTAAATGTATTTAATCAGTTGCTGTGTGCTTGAATCCATGTGCGTTTGGACATTTTCACAAACTAATTCAGCAATAACTTTAGTTATAAATTTCATTCTAAATTTACAAATAAATAAATACATAATTAAAAAATTGAAACAACTGAAACCACATATGCAAAGAAAATAAATAAATAAATAAGATGATTTGTAAGGTTTTAAATTTTTTATAGATATTTTATTTTAAATGTATTTTATCCTATTGTGAGAAGTTGTCCTGTGCCTACAAATATAATGTGTCCACAAATATGAAATCCATGTGGATTATTCATCTGTTAGTGAATGAGACTCAACAGGCGAATCAGTCTATTGTTTCTGTGTTTTAAGATGGAATAAAATGTTTAACATAAAAAAAAATGACAGAAGTAATCTTTATGCAAGAACCCATTTCAGAGGATGTTTTTACTCTTCCTTTGCAAGCTTTTAGCACAGTTTCTGACACAAAATGGACAATTCCAGACGCCGTGAGCTTCAACCCATGATGCAAAACGTAGAGAACCGGATGCTGCTCCGACTTTTAAAGGGCAGGGTTGCGAAAGGGCAATGAAAGGTGTCTGAGCCGCGGAGGGGGCGTCAGCTGCGGCTTGACTGTGGAGAGAGAGCCGGGGCTTAGGAAAGAACCCCGCGGACAGCAGGGGCCCCTCATCTCCATGACACACTCTCTGGCACTGCAGCGATCGCGGTCAGGGGCCACGCTAATCAATACGTGAAGCCTGCAGGAGTGCGAGGGAAAATGTCTTAATGTCCTCAAGATGTGCACGACTGCAGTTTACACTCATTCTGGTTCTCAAGCCACTGGCATGACGTTGGTGTGTGTGTGTGTGTGTGTGTGTGTGTGGGATCAGGTGGGCGATAGAGTGAGAGAAAGAGAGAGGACAGGCTAATTAATGTAAGCATTTGCCAGTGATTAAGCTTTAAACAGAAAGGTCAGGTGAGCAGCGGAGCAAGGCCTGTCCCAGTGCCTTGCTCTTAGGGCAGTCTAAACCTTTCCAGCTTAAATGGTAAAGATGCCATTTCACGATGGGGGAGCATGGGACACATGTAGGCCTGACACACGGGTCATTGGCTCACCACCCTCCATTACCCGGCCAAGGCAAATGTGCCGATCTGTGTCATTTAAGGGATGAAAAATAAGGCCTCGGACGAGATCAATAGATCCTGCGGTCCTCAACCGGCTGTGATTAATTGACTGTCACCAATTAATGGGGGAAAGATTACAAACCATTGTCTGAAGCATATGTGGGCAAAATACAATCTTTAGAGTATTGCAACGGTTCTAATAATATGATTTGAACTAGATTTTTACATGTTCACGTGGAATTGCAAATTAATACTTTTAAGCAAATTTCTGAAGTAAACTGCCATTGGTTTTTCTAACATGCAGTTATGACAATAACCATCATGCATCGTGTATAACTGTACCTGGTTGCATAAATCATCAAAACATTAGTAATCTTCCATTAATTGTAATATAACATAATATACACTACCCTTCAAAGTTTTGGGGTCAGTAAGTTTTTCTTTTTTTAAAGAAATTAATACTTTTATTCAGCAAGGATGCATTAAATTGAACAAAAGTGACAAAGACATTTATAATATTGCAAAAGATTTCTAATTCCAATATATGCTGTTCTTTTATACTTTCCATTCATCAGAAAAATCCTTTAAAAATAAGAAATAATAATGAGAATAATAAGAAATGTTAGAATGATTTCTGAAGGATCACGTGACACTGAAAACTAGAGTAATGATGCTGAAAATTCAGCTTTGCATCACAGGAATATATTGCATTTAAAAATAAATTGAAATAAAAAACAGTGTTTTCAAATTGTAATAATATGTCACAATATGACAGATTTTACTGTATTTTTAATCAAATAAATGCAGCCTTCATGAGCATACGAGTCTTTCAAAAACATCAGTGTTTAATATAATAAATGAGTCATCAGCAATGCAAATCAACTCATACCTCTCTCTTAACAACAGAAATGGTGAGCTTCTCATCTGGGAATGGGCGTATTTGTAGGCTCGTGTGATGAGGTCTCTCACTGACTGTGCTGGATGACTCATTTCACTGGAGATTTGGTGATGAAATGGACGTCTCTTGTTGACACAGCTCTTGTTCCACTTACGAACGATGAAGTGAGTAGCAAGCGATTTTTGTGTGTATTTCTGAGATGCTGATCTCACTGACAGGAGACGAAAGGGGAGGGAGGGGGTCTGTAAAAATAAGAAAACAAGGCAAATTTACGTTATTATGTAAGCGCATGCTCAGCAGTTTGGTCTTTGCTCACAAACGAGTGCAAAATCTCTCTCTCCAGGAATGTTTCCACATACAGATGTCTAATTGTGAGTTTCAGACCTACTGGCGTACAGTCAGACTAGACTACTCACAGTCTAGACAAAGTGAAGTCGCCATGCGCTGTGTTGACATGAAAGACCTGCAACAAATGACAGTAATGTAGTCGCAGCACCAATAGTCCGCTTGATGCAATCAATGTACAACATTGTTTTGCATCAGTTCAATGCTAATGAAGTTATCTCACAAGCGCTCAGCCACTGGGTCTGTCATTATGGGATAATAAAGCCATCATTTGGCAATGACCAATGAATTATGAGATCAAATAAAAATGAAGTAAAACCTATAAAGGTTTACACTGTTGTGATAAAACTCTTGAAACAAAGAGATGAGACATATCCACAGAACAGGAGGGACAAATACAATTTTTAATACACTAAAAAGTAATTTGAGTATTAGAAGACACACATAAATTGACTTTTTAATTGCTATTAAGACATTTGATTACTTTATACATGATTTTGCATATTTTCAGATAGCTAGATAGCTATCCCATTCATGACAAATGCCCTTCAGGACACATTTTGAAATGGATCTCAATCTGATTACTCTGACATCAGCCTGTGATTTAAGATTTAAGATGCAATTCAGCCAAGTTTAAATACATTTGCATTTGACCATATACATAAAATATACCCAACACCAACAAGAACCCCACCACCACCACCACCACCAACGACGATTATTATTATTATTATTATTATTATTATTATTATTATTATTATTATTATTATCTACTAATATTAAATCCAATAATATAATTATCTACTAATTATTATCTACTAGTACTACTACTAATAATTTTAACTTTTATTATTATTATTATTATTGCTTGTTGTTGTTATTGTTGTTAATTGTTACTGTATATTATATATACAGTATATATTAGTATTAATATGTCAATTACTTTTGAATTCGCTTTGACCAAAAACTTCATAGAAACAAGATTTATTACATAAGAACTTACGTTACTCCAGAAACGCATTAATAATTTAAGTCTTCAACGCTAACCGCGTGGAGTCTGTGCGGCATTCTACGCAGGAAGCGTTTCGTTATAGTAGTTTAGCACTCTTCGCTTGCCGTAGTCGCGTGCGCCGCTCGTTACTTTGTTTCTGTTGGAGGGAGTTTTGGATCATGTTTCACGTGTGAGGATTAAATCATGGCGCAAAGTTTTCAAAACGTTACTCTTTCACTGACTTTACCGATATCCTGCCAGATTTGCCTCGGAAAGGTAACAAACTTTTAAAAAAACTTTAAATACACGACAGAAGAAAACACACACACAAGAGTTGTGCAGTGTTTGCGTAAACTTTGTAGTTTCTTCTTTGTTGAATTAGCCTATACATTTTTATTTTATACAATGCATATTATAGACAATGTTTCTATAACTTAAAACAGCGATAGTTATTTATCATCATTATTATTATTTATTTATTTATTTTTAGAGTAGAACACACTGAGGCCCGTTTTTGTTTTCTCCCAAAACACAACATAACAACAAAGACCAGCCAGCACTCGTCTAAACGCCTGCTTCTGACTGTACACTGTTGCATTTGATGTAATCGTTGAATCCCTGAAATATTCACAGAGTGCTGATAAAGAGAGACGAAATAAAATGGGCCAGATAAGGTATGAGCGTTAAAGTTGTTTAAGATTCATTGCAAACTGTTTAAAACATTTGCAAACACAGAACCACACCACATGTATAACCTGATCTGATTGGTCTGAGTTTAAGGTGGGCAGGGCAAATTGTTTACATAGACAGGATTGGAAAACTAACATGCTATTTTATTTATATATATACATACATACACACACACACACACACACACACACACACACACACACACACACACACACACACACACACACACACACACACACACACACACACACACATAATACAGGTTGTTTCAGAGCAGCTTTACAGGGATTAACAGCAGTTAAAAGAAAAAAAGGAATACATATACATACACACATGCATTGTTATGTTGTGTTAAAAAGATTTAATCATACAAATAGTTGTAATTAAATAGGCATTTGGTTAATTGTTCGCAATGATGTTTTTTCTGTCCTGTTTGTTTCTAATGATCCTGTACGATTTAGTATTAACAGTCGTTACTTTGCATTTACCTGTTGGTTTGCTCTGATCTACGCCTCAAAGGTCCGTCAGCCGGTCATTTGTTGCAACAACCATGTGTTCTGCTCCAACTGCATCAAAGTGTGGCTGGAGAAGAGCAGTCAGTGTCCCACCTGTAGAGTGGCCATCACCCCAGAAAACCCCTGCAGAGAAATCATTGGTAATGTCAGCTGACCTCACAATCATATATTGTTGTTTTTGAAATGCAAAGCTGCAGAACTAAGTTTTATGTGGGATGATGAGGGTGATTAAATGTCTTCCTCTGTGTGTATATATATATATGTGTGTGTGTATACACAGGAGCCACAACTGACTGCGAGTCCAGCGAGAGTGATTCTGTGAAGAGACGCCTCCGAAAGACTCGAGGGGAGCTGCTTTTACGAGAATATGAGGTACTTCTAGTCAAACACCCAATGAAATGGTTTGATGAACACACTTTTTTGTTGACATTCCCTGTATAATTTCGAGTGGGATACCCATTTTGCCATGTTTGAATCCATACCACCATACCAATTCTGCTGACTTACCTCCAAAATAAATGCAAAATATTTAAAACAACATCTGGTCCATTCCATCTGGTTCTCCTCATAACTGACAGACTTGTGCTACTAATAAGGCGCGAGACTCCAAATTTGACTTAACACATGTTTTAACACAATGTGCCTGTAAGAAACTGTCCTAGCTGTGCAATGAAAGCCAGGAAGATTCATTCACTGAGCTTATGAATCATCTGTCTTACAGGATGAAATCGAAACCCTCTTGAAAGAGAACGAGGACTTGAAAAGCAAAAACCTGAGCCTTGAGATGCAACTTAAGACGGCTGTGGAACCGAGCACAGTCTTGGTTCCTCAGAGCGAAAACAGTACCGTCGACCCGAGCGCTCTGGAGGAATCGGCCAATAAGCTGAGAGCTGCCAATGACCTCTACAGGAAGGTCAAACAGGACCTCGAAAGGCTAAAAGAAGTATGAATGTGATTGCTTTTTTGAATACAATAAAAATTGGTCAAAAAAATGCATAAATAAATATAATCCCATAATTGCTATGCGTTGACTGCTAATTTGGTCATTTAACTGAAGCTGTAATGTGTCATTTTCGAAAATTGGCAGTCTCCTGTTATTTATCATTATTCCTGTGAATAATCCACATTTTCTGTTTTCAAATGTTCTGTAGTGCATTCTGGGAAAATATATGAAATGAAGCGTTTATTGTTTCTTTAATGTGAGACATTTAATGTCTCATTTGCCATTATTAAACTATCTTAAAATTTTTGCCTCTAATAATGGATAAATAGATGTGCATACTTAATAAAATAATATGAATATAATAACTGTTATTTAAATGTGCATACAAAACCTTAATGAGATTATATCTATATCTAGATGAATTTTCACTGACCACTGGCAATATGAGAAATGGTATTATTTGTGTTCTGTGCTTAAAAATAAAAAAATAAACTCTTCTGAAAGCAACATGCTTCTTTCCCTCAGGCTAACAAAACTCTGCGGTCCCAAATTTTTGACTTAATCCAGGAAAATATGCGCCTGAAAGCCGAAGTGGACAGCAGATCTCCTCAAAAGTAAGCACAATGGTCTTAATGTAATGTTGGTGAGGTGTACCAACTTGCATTTTAAGTTAGATCAAAAAATTACAACAACAAATAGATTATTCATATTTGTTTAGGTTCTATTTATGTATATTTACACAGTATTAGTAACTCAGATGTACAAAATTGACCTTATTTGTGGTTTGTCTGTTTTACATTGAGGTTTGGCAGGTATACAGTTGCAGCTCTTGAGGCTAAAATTCATCAGTATGAGCGGGACGTGGCGCAGCTGAAAAGAGCTCTGGAGCGCAGCGATAAATACATCGAAGAGCTTGAAGCCCAGAACCAGAGGGACCGCCCTAAGTCTGAAGAAGGTGTTTGTTCAATCGCTGCCTCTGGAGGGACTCAAAACGGAGGGATTGAAAGAATCGCCCTGATGCGAAGGAGCCTGAGTGAAATGGAAGAAACTTCTGTTTGCACAGACCTGGACCGAAAGTGTTCAGAGCTTCCCGACAACCATGGGTGCCTCCTGACAACATCTGAAGTGTGCCAAAGGGTAGGTTTTCTAGGTGGGACCTTGACTCCACAGAATGATGGACTCAAAGACGTCACGGTTCCCTCTACGCCCTCCTCGGCTCTCAGATCTCTGAGCTTGAAGAGTCCTGCTGCGGTTTGTAGCGACCGAAAGTTAGGTCTCAAACCTCTGACTTACCTGAGAAGACTTAGTTTTGATGATTGCCAGGGTCCACCCAGCTCATCCTCAGTCAACCAAAGCCCAGGGTCCTTCAAAATCAACAAAGGTGCTCCTTTTTGTGAGAAAACCACTGTGAATTTGAACAAAGAGGTCTTGTGTGGAGGCTGGATGGACTGCGGACCTGATCTTCCCCGTTTGGATGAAAATAGAGAGGAGTTCAAGCGCTCCGAGGACCCTGTGGGTAACAGTGAAGCTTGTATGGATGCGGCGTACCTGGACAAGATCTCTGAGCTGGACTCTATGATGGCTGAAGGTGAGAGCTCCTTCAGTCAGGTCTCTCACCTTCCTCTGGCTGCATCATCATCATCATCATCATCATCATCACCTTCATCTTCATCACGATCTCCAGACTTTGATGCCACCCAAATACCAGAACTGGATTTCTGTAGCAACCTCTTGGCTGATCCTGGAACAGCAAGAGAGCACCAAACCACATCTTTGACTCAGGAGAACACCCATTGTGATGCTGCTACGGCTTCTGAGGAAGAGGCTTCAGTTGTTGAGTTCAATGACAGAGCTGGAGTTTTGGTAAAAAATCCCCCACAGCCCACCAAGCGCAAGTGTCCTGCAGGATTGTCCATCTCCAGTCCCTCGAAACTCTCAAAACTAAAGTAGAAGCAGAAGCATCTCAAGTATTTTCCAGCATGGTCTGTATTTTGATCTAATTCAGTGGGTTTACTTCTCAGTGACTTTTTAGGAGTTCAACAAGATTTAACAGCCTTTCTTTTCCATCAGAGCTTTTTATTACGAATTTGCCTCGCTGTTCGTTATTATGACAGCAGTGTGTGCTGGATGATCTTACTGTATGTTATAAAAAACGTTTCAGTATCCTGAGGGGATAAGGTGTTAACATTTTGCTTTTCTGTTGAAATTAAACAGATTCTTTTCCTATGGAATTTCAAAGCTTTTGTGGTTGTACAGAATTATGTGGCGTCTGAATAATTCTGTTTGAACTATGGAAACAATAAATGATATTTGTGCATAAGGTTTGAAAATATTGTCATTTTCTATTTTTGAAATATTTCTGTAAATGTTTTTTATTTGGATGTTGTCTAAATAAAACAACACTCTTGTATGCTACAATTTATGGTTTCATTTTCAGGTAGTTCCATGATTTAGTGTTATGACAAACACTGTAATTGTCTTAATTTTAATAATAGTGCATGCAAAAACATGTCTTTCTGTGTTTAATGGTGAATTATTCCTGTGTCATCACCGGAATACTAAACAAATCTATTTAATACCCACCTCCTTCAGTCTTTTAAAGAATTAATTAATGCTAGTGAATTAACACTTCATTAGCGCCAACTAGAAGCGTTAGGCGATTAAAAATTCATGCCGTGATTAGAGTTTAGTGAAATATACATGATAGTTAAAGTTGCGTAATCAATCAAGACAATACCACCATGACTCGCGTTAATATGAGCGAAATTGAAATATTCAAATGAAAATTCAGCGCTTCTGAAATAAATTGATATAAATACGCACAGATTATATTCTGATGTCTAGAAATTTCATATATTTACGTAATTTGTAATGTATATGCGTAGCCTACATATGAAATGTCTAAAACATTTATTTGTTTTTCTTTCCGTTTATTTTACTTAATATAAACATGATTAACGTCGCTTAATAAAACAACGCGGTGCAGCCAGTACTTATATAAACATAAGCTAAATTTAAATATATCCAGGCTTGCAAATTCTCCTGAAACTGAAATAAACAAATACGAAGTCGATAACATTTACAACGTATTATTCTTTCTTTTTTATGCAAACGATTTTTCAAATAAATTTAAATTGATTACATTATTTCCGTTTAACTATATTGATATATTTCATGTTTAGATTTTAATTGATTTTCATTCATATAATAAGAAAAATTATGCTGATTGTAAAAATTTTAATATTATTAAAACACACACACACACACACACACACACACACACACACACACACACGATTATACCAATTATCTTAAACAATTATCTTAAAATACGTCAAAGACGTTTTTTTTTTTAAACAAACATTTATTTTAAAAAGTCATTTAAACAGCCCTCATTTGCATATGGAATGTTAGCGGTTCCACCGTCACAATGTTTAACGCCACAACTTTCTAAATCGGTGGCTGCAGCGCGCAAGCGCGCAGAATCCACAGGTATGGAAGGAAGCCCCCTCACCGTCGTTAGGCCGATTTACAGTTCAAGGAGGACATGAGACGCGAAGAGGCGCGACGCGATGAGATGAGATGAGAGGAGAGGAGGAGAAGAGAGTCAATCGCGCTCGTCTCGCGAGAATAGGCGAGGCTGCCGGACGAGATGTGAGGGACTCAGGTGTAAGAGCGCTCCTCATCCACACACAGCACAGCCAAACAGAGAGAGACACACACACGCACACACACACTCTGCGGGCATCTCCTCTGTACCATCAGCAGCCGAGCGCTACCGCATCCGCCTGACTGCTGCGAGACGCCAGAAGAGGCGCCGCCGGATTCTCGCTTTGCTTTTCGCGCACTTTATCTGCGCCGGATTCCGCGCAAACATGATGTCCATGAACAGCAAACAGCCTCATTTCGCCATGCATCCCAGCTTACCTGAGCACAAGTACACAACTCTGCACTCGAGCTCGGAGGCGATCAGGAGAGCCTGTTTGCAGACTCCACAGGTAAACGAGCTCCAAAACTTCTGCGTTTCTCCTCCCGCGTTCTTCTCCTGCGCGCGCGAGGAGGAGCGCTGGAGGCGCATACACCGCCTTAATGTTTTTTTCATGTATTCCACAGCAATCATCTGCACGCCTGTGATCTTTTCTGAAGGCATGCTCACTGAAGGCTCAGGCTTCAGCCTTTTTTGTATTAATTTTTATGACTGGAAGCCTCTTAAAAGGAATATTCTCTGTGTTATGTGTGTTGACACTATTCCCCAGCTGACATCTCCCCTTTCTTTCTCTTTCTCTGTCTTTCCCCCTCGTCTCTCCGACTCTAAAAGCTCCAGAGCAACATCTTCGCCAGTCTGGATGAGACGCTCCTGGCCCGCGCCGAAGCTCTGGCGGCCGTGGACATCGCGGTGTCCCAGGGTAAGAGTCACCCGTTCAAGCCCGACGCCACGTACCACACGATGAACACCGTGCCATGCTCGTCTGCCTCCACCGTGCCACTCGCCCACCACCACCACCACCATCACCACCACCACCACCAGAACCTGGAGCCGCCAGACCTCATGGAGCACATCGGCTCGCCGTCGCTCGCGCTCATGCCCAGCGCGCACGAGGGGGCCGGCGGAGGTGGCGGAGGAGGCGGCGGCGGCGGGGGCTTGATCTCCACGTCGGCCCACCCGCACTCCCACATGCACGGGCTCACCCACCTGTCCCACCAGGCAGCTATGAACATGAGCTCGCCGCTCACGCACCACGGCCTCTTACAGGGCCACCACGGCGGTGCGCACCAGTGCGCGCCGGGACTCGCCAACAACGGACTGCCCTCCATTAACGACTCGGACACGGACCCGAGGGAGCTGGAGGCGTTCGCGGAGCGCTTCAAACAGCGGCGGATCAAGCTCGGGGTGACTCAGGCGGACGTGGGGGGCGCGCTGGCCAACCTGAAGATCCCAGGCGTGGGCTCCCTGAGCCAAAGTACCATTTGTCGCTTCGAGTCTCTAACTCTGTCGCACAACAACATGATCGCGCTCAAACCCATCCTCCAGGCGTGGCTGGAGGAGGCCGAGGGCGCCCAGCGCGAGAAAATGAGCAAACCCGACATTTTCAACGGCAGCGAGAAGAAGCGCAAGCGGACCTCCATAGCGGCCCCGGAGAAGCGATCTCTGGAGGCGTATTTCGCGGTGCAGCCCCGGCCGTCGTCGGAGAAAATCGCGGCGATAGCTGAGAAATTGGACCTCAAAAAGAACGTGGTGCGAGTATGGTTTTGCAACCAAAGACAAAAACAGAAGAGGTTGAAATTTTCCGCGACTCACTGATGGACTATACTTCTAGGAGAAAACAGAACGAAACTGACTTTTGGGGACCAAGGGACATCGCTTTGGCTCAAATGCGCGTGTGCTCATGATTAGTACCGTTTTATTTTCACAACTCGTGTTTCTTTTCACTGTACTGGTGAATGTGAAGTATGCAAATAACAGGTAATCCAGATGAACTACTTTTTCTGCGGTTCAACTCTACTTAGATACACCCAGCTGTATTATTTCCCCCCCTCCCCGCGATGAAAGACGAAAAATAGCCATTGATGGATTACCTCATAGTTTAACTCTATCCTAATTTATTATTTATTTATTTATGTATTTATTTATGTTCGGCATATTTGTGTATTTATTCATTCGTACAGGGAACTGCTATATTTTTGATTATTAAATGTGTTCAAAGCAGATCCCTTTTTCACAGTCTTGCTGATGAACTAATGTGATCATTCAGTGTTTCAAAGGTCTGCTCTGATGAATACACAAATCAGTAGGAAAAGAAAATTATACAGAGTCCCTTTTAAATAATAAAGGTGGCAACCACCGCTCGTATTTGTTGAAATTGCACTGAAATCTACTGTTATTTAGATTGGTTAGATATATTCAAATGCTTTTGTATATATATATGAATATACGTACAAATGACACTTGCTCACCGTGCAAAACTCAATTCCCGATTTTTTATTTTCTATTTATTTGTATTATTATGATTTATTTGGCAAATCAGAATTCTTCCTCTGCGGATATTAGTTAACTCGCATGATAAAGATGATTATACTTACATTCTAAAGGAAAATTGTCCTAAAATATAATTTCGATGGTTTGTATACTTTGGTTTGCAGTGCAAACATTCTATGCATTGAAAGAAAAAGAAAAAGAAAAAAAAAATACCAAGCACTACATAGAGTATCTACTGGTAGACCTTTGTGGATGGTGTAAGTCACTGTTTAATGCCTGTTTTCACATAAAGACACAACGTTGTTTGTCGTGTTAATTGTTCCTGAGAAAAAGTTGTAATGATTTTTATTTTGTGCACAAGTATGTTTACAAACAGCGGCCACGTGCGCATCACGAGACGTCTCACTCTGTCATACCTGTGCACCTGTCCAACAGTCTGCTGTCTTATCATCTTATCATCCAAACTTTTCTCCATTCTGTAAGCCAAATCCAGCTGCAGGGACACAAGTCCCGCAATCTTCTAAATAAACGATGGAAAATCAAAGTCGAGGCTGTTATTGAGGTGTATTGGATGAGAATCTTTTTCTGCAGCACAAACAGACACATTTTTCGTTTTCAGACACATTCAGCCTATTATTTACATTTACACATCAACGAGAAATGTAAAATGTATGCATTTTTATTTTTAGTTCAAAATTATCAGCACACATCCACTGCTATCTACACCTGTTCTGTTTTTTTTTTTTTAAATAGTGCACTGCACAATTAAATTCAAAATAGCCTACATAAAGTTTTCGTTAAATACTAATAGAAAAAAACGGCGAAACGATGGACCCAGAACGTTTTATGCCATAATTAAAACGTAATTGATAATTAACATACAATGGCGCAAAAAATAAAATAAATAAATAATTTAAAAAACCCAATATTAGCCCAACCCTCGTTTGTTTTGAAAGAGAAAATCGATCCAATAACATTTCGCCCTTCTTTCTTTCTTTCTTTCTTTCTTTCTTTCTTTCTTTCTTTCTTTCTTTCTTTCTTTCTTTCTTTTACAGTGGTTTTATTGGCTTCCTTATCAGCGCGCATCTTTGATATACAGTCATTACTCTGGATACATGCATTATTTATACATTTTATTTCTCTTCATTTCCATGATCTGGAATTCTCAGTCTAGACAGTGCATTTCGTTAGGCCAGGAAAAACAGTTCCTTACCACGAAATTCACGTTTTTAACTGTTAACAAGAACATGTCTTCAGTTTAACAGAACACATTGCAGACAAAATAGTAAATAAGAGACAAAAACGTCTATAATAATAATAATAATAATAATAATAATAATAATAATAATAATAATAATAATAATAATAACAGTAGTAATAACAGAATAATATTAGTAATACTTTTTTAATAAATGTCGCAATATTTCGGCCATGATTCTACTTGAGCATTAAATTTAAATACCCTTACTACGGTTTATTAAATAATTCATGCTCTGTGGTTTGGAAAATTAATAAACGGAATACAACAAGACACTAATTAAAAAGCTCGGTAATTGTTATCGGCGCCCTAATGGGATGTTAGTGTGTCAAACAAATGGAATTTTTGGCCATGCACGTGTCTGCTAAATGAGGTAACACGAGCATTACATTAGATCTCCATCTGAACGCAATTCTGCGATTTCATATCTGCCTATAATATATCAGACGAAACTCTGCGTATTTTTTCCTCGGAACAGGAGCGAAGGTTGTGGGAAAAGAGGACGGTTTTTTTTTTTTTTCTCACTCTGCCGAACTGACAATAAACATTTAATGAAGCCTGAGACCAGGCCGTCTCCAAACAGTGTCTTTTATTCACCCTCACAATGACTAAAGAAAGGCGTCTAATTTCAGAAGTTTGTTTATTCATAAAAAATGACACTGCAGATCTTTCCCACTGTAATATTGAAGAAAAATTCAGGGGGGAAGGGGTGGGGAGCTTTACATTTTGCTGCCTTTAAAAAAGATATGTTATATGTAGGTGATGCAATATTAATCGCGCTTTGCTGATATAAAATGCAATATTTTCAGACAGCTATCGGGGTTTTTCAGGGAAGCACTTGATGAAAGCAGGTCGCAGCTGCAGTGCTGCTGGAGAAAGCAACATTTATTGCTACTGTTTGGCTTTTGGCAACGAAGAGAAGAACGCAGTGAGTATATGGACATTTTCTTTGGGAAAGAATGACTCGTTTGATTTGACTGGCATTAAAATTCTCCCGATCTAGACGTGCATTTGGATTGTTTCATAATTCGACGCTTTATTGGTGCGACAGCTTATTAAGAGAGAGCAGGTTTTTCATTTTCAGCTTTAGTTTGTAAGTGTCATCGAGTGAGTTTGTGGCATCCGACAATGCACACAACAGTCTCAATTTGTTTGCTGTTTTGTAACAATTTCTACAAACGAATCTTTCAAAGAAATTAGAACTTGCAATTAAATTGCGCTAGTTATTTTCATTCAGCTTTATGTCGTTTGCCTTGGAGTTCAGTTTTGAGATAGAGTTTTCTTCTTACACTAAAATGTTTTGTTAAATAATATAAAAATGTATTTATGGCAAGAACTAAAATTAACTCGTTTGTTAAAGTCAAATGAATTATTTAATATCACTGCATCAACCTGACTACAATAATTTACCTGAACGAAAACCATTTTTAACAGTTAAGTCAGCTAGAAACAGCTCGCTTTTACAGACTTTATAATCATTTATCCTAAAATTTGAATCACTTAAATACACTTTTAAACCGTGCAGGATTTTTTTAAACACAAAAAGCACCAATTCGCTAATCCTCCTTTTTATATTAATTTAAAACTTCCTCTAAAACTACATTTTGCCTGCGTTTGACGCCACCGAAAAGCGCAAGCGCCATATTTCAGCACCACGAACAGCTCCCTCGCAGATTGAAGAGTAATGCATTATTGAGAGTCTATATCAAACAGCTCTAGGGTGCTGCTGTCTTTCTGCCTGCACTAAAGCCTCTAATATGTTAATGGCCGGAGGGGATGCCGCAGGTACAGATCCCAGCTGCTTCATGAGCCATATGTCAGCCGGTTTGCCTCATGGATCTATTAATCAAGAGATACTTCATCAACACAACTCAACAGCATCCCACCCTCAAAGTTCAGCTGCTACAAACAGCGACAACAAGAACACCGGCTAACCCATTTAAGGCAAAAAGAGAAACACTCTGCAGATGGATGTGAAAGAGAAAAAACAGGAGCAATTGGGGAAAGTTAAAGATGTGAGCTGTGCTGTTGTTAAATGGATGAATTAATAGAGCAGTGAGAATGTCAGTGAGAATCATTTCTAACCTTTGATAAAAATACAGTAATTTTAAAAATAAATAAAATGACTTATTTTCTGCAGGATTCAACCCATATAGATAATATAGATTTGAATAATTAAAAAAAAAAAATTCAACTGAGCAGAATAAATCAAATCCAAACATGAAATTCATCAAATAAATAAAGATTTATCCAGGAGAGCCTTGGTCTACAATGATCAAATTTCTAAAAGTTATTTTACTAAAGAAAACTCAATTATTTTACATTTTAGGGCAAATGAATTTAGCCAATATGTAACGTTTCTGTTATTCATATGCTAAATTACAATATATTTTTAAGTAGCCTACTAAAAATATACATTTAAATAAGCAAATGATCCATTAAATGACTTTAAGATGGCGTTAAGCATTTATTATTATTTTTAAACATGTTATTAACAATTCTGTAGCAACCAAAGCAGGCTATTTTATGGGAAACACGTGCACACAGAGCAAACGCACGGCTGTGTATTGGTTATAACAATGTCCATGAAGGATGGCCCGTGGACGGAAATGTCAAACAGGGGGTTGGGAGAGCGAATCCTCCGGATCTGTGTTCATTTCCAACTTGTATTTATTCAGTGATCTTCAGCATCTCGCCAGCGACGAGGGGAGGCAGGCTGTTGACACAACGGCATATTTCAATCACAAGGGGTTCAGAGTCAGACCAAAAAGCTATTTGTTTAATAAATCCGTCATTTAAGTTGAAAAATATTTGATAAGCAAGTCTGACCCCCCTCCAAACCCACAGCATTTACTGCAGCTGAGAGGAAATAGAGGTTAAAGTCTTTATGCAGATCAAAACCTGCTCGGCTCTCTGCATTTATCTGCTCATCAAATGCTGCTCTGTCGCAGACAGGTCGACTCCAGAAGCGAACGCACCCTTCAAGAACAAACTGACAGAAATTAAAGAGCCAGCAAGGTTCCTGCCAAACAATATCCAGCTATAGCTTTAAGCACGTGAGAATTGTGGCTGATCCGACTCTCCCATTGGATTGTTAGAGCTGTCAGTCTGTTTCTTTATGACGGGCTGTATAAATGTCAAGTGCTTTCTCTCATCCTGTCTCTTTAACGCTCTCATGGCCCCAGGCCCTGCACTTTTTGACCTTCTATTGAACACACTCGCCCCTCATCATTATCCTCATTTTGCCTCTGGAGTTCATCGTTTGTTCCAGCAATCCCTCTTCAACAAAGCATGGAGATATTTACAAACCAGCTCTGGGTGACACTGTTTACAAATGGGCCCTTCACATGGAGTTTTGAAGCCATTTGATTGCACAAAGACAGCGTGGAGAAAGTGAGGAGAAAATTGTAGAGATGTTATTCTACATCTCTAGATCAATTTAGAAAAAAAAAAAAAAAAAAGGAAAAAAACACTTTCTAGAAGGAAAGAAAAATTGACAGCACGAATGAAGACTTTTGCTCCAGGCTCCTGCTTTTCAGATTTCTCTGAGAAAATGACCCTAGTAATTTCATACATCTCTCCTTTCAAAAGAGATCTCAACAATGTATCAAACTGTGCTCAGATTTGTAAAAATCTGCAACGGAGTTCAATAAGGACTCAATTAAAGACACATTTCTCTTTAAAAACCAAATAATCTATTCAAATTAATTTTATAGCTCTATATTCTCAATTGATTTTAACAGTTGTCTCATTTGTGTTTATTTTTATTTTAGGAGAGAGATATTCCTGAGAGAAAAAAACAGTAAATTCTTATGTCTCTTCTTTTGGAAGAGATCTCAACAGTGTCTCAAACTGTGCTCAGACTTGCCCAGATACCAATCAAAAATTCAAACATTTCTCATCCAAGACCAAATGATCTATACAAATTAATTTGAATGGATATTCCCTCTTTATCTTAACAATTGTCTCAATTGTGTCTGTTTTTATTTTAGCAGAAACATCTGAGAACTGAGACAATGTTGATGCTCAAATGAGTCATAACTAATAACTCAATTAAGCTATGAAAGAGCAAAAATAATATTTTCAAGTCAGATAAATAAACAAAAAATGAATGAATGCAATGCCTTTAAAGATGACAGACTTTTGAAATATTTATTATTATTTTATTATTTTTTTTTATTATGATTCCATGTCAAAATGATGTCACTATACTTCACAAGATCTATCTTATTTCATCTTTTTGCTTAATTCTGCTAAACCATTGATGAGATTATCAAGCATTACTGTCTGCAGAACGACATCAAACAGCTCTAGCAGAAACTTCCACTGATCTCTACATGGGAAAAATAGGCAGCTGATCATTTATCCCAATGAATGGCTTATCGATCACAGATGTCTGCACGCAGAGGTAAAGATAGCCCTAATGCGATACATTATGCATGAAACATATCCCAAACAAGATCTGACAGGACGGGCCAACACTGTGTCACTATAAACTCATCGAGTCGTCACATTTCAATCTGGATAATCGTGAACCGCCGATGAATGACTGAATATTTTCATCAGCCTGAGTCTAGTGGAAGTTTGAAACTTTGTGTGCGTGTTCAAGGTTTAAAGGCCATGTGTGTGAGTGTGTGAGCGTGTGTCTGAATCGGCTGAGAAGGAGACTGCGTGTGTGTGTGTGTGTGTGTGTGTGTGTGTAGATAATGAGAGAAGCGGCCTGGGCCACCCCTGTGCTCACCACCACACCATCAAATATTCATCAGTGTTGATTAAACAAGACACCGGCCGCAGATCTGGTGGCACTGTGCTAGAACGCCCAACCATATGCAAAAAGAGGAATGAAATGGGATGGAATGTCCTGCAGTCTGAGGCCAGCAGGTGGACGTGACATCAGAATTACTGAAGCCTCGCGGACGTGAGCTCATGAGGATGATGATGATGGTGATGAGAGAGGACAGGAAATGAAGAGAGGCCATGTGAGATCATTTACACAACTAATTCATTCAAACACACCAATTTATTTAAGGAATGATTGTAATGATTTGCTCACACACAGCAATTTATTCAAGGAATAAAACGTGGTCGATCTTTATGAATAAGTCACTGAATCATTCACTAAATCAATTCATTCAAAAACACTGATTTAGGAACAAAACAAGTGACTC